>CM053594.1:276656627-276739127 GCA_028646575.1 Pseudocheirus occidentalis | reverse complement strand
ACAATATGTTTAAAGGTGAAACTGAGCTGAAAGCTTAGAGACAATGAAGAAATGACTGCTTAGGGAAAGAAGCTGGAAAGCATGGGGATAGTATCAGGAGACAGAAGGCATGAAATAATTTGGGTTCTTTTCTGCTATTTGTTCTACTTCTTGGGAAAACAGGGGTAGTGATTTATGTTCACTACATGCAGTTTTTTTCTGTATATTTCAGCTTATTGTGGCACAGAGGTGATGCTGTAGTGGAAAGGGGGGGATATGGCTGCATTTTTGTTGCCTTGTGAGACAATATTATGAATGGATAGAGATAGTATTAAGAAGCTTCAAGGAGGAACAAAAGTGATATTTATGCTATTAGTTATTAGATAGGCTGCTATTTTTGAGCTGTTTGGTAGAGTTATTTATTCGTGAAGAGTGATTAAGACCCAGGTAAAACTAAGTCATGGGGGAAATGGCTGCATTTCATAATGTGGACATTTTTATATGTCCTGCTATACTGAGCCATGAGTAGGCAATAAGATCGGTTGTGTGTTTCCTATTTTCTCTATCCTTGGAAACTCTCCTGTGACTGGGGCAAAATTGAGGCCCTTTACCATTTGAGTTGTTCCTCTCTGGATGCTCCACAGATGTTCTCCTATCAGTGATCTAAGTAGAAAGACAAATATACAGGAAAAAATGATTTGGAACTTATTCTAAATAATAGCAATATATACATACACACATAAGCACACATACACATTGTGAGATATATATACACACATATACATATATATATACACACACATGTGTACATATGTATGTGTATACTGATGTAATAAAGGATTAAATGGCATAATATTAATGACACCAAAAAATAAGCAGTAGATAATAAGGCACTAATGGTATAATGCAGGCAGAAAGAAGAAGAGCAGGAAAGAGAGAGAACTATAGACGGTCATTAGGCTTAGGGAAGCTTTCATGGAGAACATTAGTCTTGAATCAGTTCTTGAAGAGTTTGTGGACAGAGTGAGGACAAACAAAGGATTTTTTTTTTCAATATATAAAACCTACTACCTTAGGAAATTCCTGCCCAGGCTTGTGCCTAACTGGCCTAGTTTTCACTTCTTGAGCTCTGTATTCATTTGGGTACCTTTCTGGTACCTTTCTTCACAGAAAAGAGGGGCCAGAAAAGCTTTCATAGCATAGTGAGGAGATTAGGAAAGAGAATTAAACAAAAACCAAACAACTTGGCTGTAAAAAAGTTTTTAATTATGTAACTCTTAGTCATCCCCAGGGTCAGTGCATTTCCTAAAGCAATGTGTTTCATATTGTACTTGGACAAACTATTTCCTGTTTCCATAAGGCTAGCTGGCCACTACCACAAAGGCAAATAAAGACAGGGTGATTTGCAATCAATACTTTGAAACATGGCTCAAGCAAAAGCTTACTTCTGAATGGCATTGTTCAGTTAACCTGAAAATAATCCATTCTCCCTCCCTGGGCCAAATGTTTCTCCTAGCACCTCCATCCTTCTCTCCATGCCCTGTTTTATAGCTTTCATTTTCTAGCTTTGACTTCAAATGAGTTTCGTTTGAGCTGTAGCCAGACTCCCAAGAGTATTGTGTTTTTTCCCTCTTTTAACTTAAGGGTGCTAATTAACGTAGGAAAAGTTATATGCCAACTTTTCTTTGCCTGTGGTTTCCTTAGATTAAAGGCTATAGGCAACTACTGCTCTGTTCGAAGGGCCAGCTCTGTATTCTTATCCCCTGAAGGAAAGTCCAGCTCTGCTGACTCAAGAAGACTTGAGCTTTTGATTTGGAGTTATTGGATACTGACCCATCACTCACAGCAGAATTACAGACTGCCTCTCCTGGATCCTGTGAGCAGGGCTTCTGCTCTGACTATGGATCCCAATGTAGCTGTTTGTAGAAAATGACCTCATAGATGACAATTGCATTTCCTAGAGACGGCTGGCTGATTGTGAGGGCTACTCAGGGAGTGATACTGGAGGAACAGAGTACTGTCTTTCCCCTCCTTTACTCCCTATTTTGACCTAGTTACCCCTTTTTATTTCCTCTCCCAAGGCACACTATCTCTAGCATAAAGGGATTAAAGGGAAAAAAAAAGGAATCAGTACAAAATAAAAGCAATCTTAGTACTCTGTCTCTCACTTTTTCCCCCACAGCCCCACTCCAACTCCATGTATGTTGATATGTCAATATCCTTCTCCTCCTCTTGTTTTGCTTAATTGTACTATATGTGTCTGTGTATTTACGTAATCACTTCTCAATGACTCCCTCCTACCTTGTAACAAAGAAGTACAATTAAGTAAAGCAAATAAACACATTGGCCATGTTTGACTATTTAAACCTTTCCCCCCATCTATAATCTACCACTGCTTTGATAAGAGGCAAGAAACAGGTTTCCTCTTTCCTCTTCCAAGGTCATGACAGATCACTGCATTGATCGAGTTCTAAAGTTTTTCATTAATTGTTTTCCTTTACCTTATCGTGGTCATGGTTTTCTTGTTCTGCTTATTTGGTTCTCTATAACTTCCTACAAGCCTTCTCAAGTTTCTCTGAATTCATTATATTAATAATTTCATATAGTCCCATACTTTCTGATCATTCATAAGCTAATTTGTTCATCTGTTTCCCATTTGCTGGTTATCCACTTTTATTTCTATTCCTTGCTAATACAAAAAGTGCTAACATAAATATTTTTATATAATATAGAATCTTTTCTTGTGCCTTGAACTTCTTATGGGTATATATTCTCTCATTTTTAGAAAACCTGAGTGGTTTCTAATAATAGTTCACTTTTATTTAAGGTTTCCAAATACTTTCCTCCCAATATGCCCTGTGAAGTAGGGAGAACAAGTATTATTACTCAGGTTTTGCTGCCCCAAACACTCAAGCTTAGAAAAAATGAAATCATACTTGGCCAGGGTCACATTTATAGTAAATGCTGAGCTGAAATTCAAATAGGAGACATCTAGGCCCCAAGTCAAGAGGTTATTCGATTGGTTTGTTTAATGAAACTGAGCAATCTCAACACATACTGGTAGACTTTGTAACAAATGCAACCAATTTGGTTTTCAGTAGATGGCTTGACTATTCCTAGTTACAACAGTAGCCCTGTTGTCAGGATTCTGGACAGTTCCACCTTCCCACTGTTCTAGACATTCACTTTTCAATGATGTCAACTTGTTATTGCACATAGGCTAAAACCATACATCACTTAAAGAAGGGTGTAGATAAATTCCTTGTTGTCAGATATGTAATGGCTTATTGGGAAAATTAAGATTTTTTTTTTAGGGAAAGATTACTTAGTGCTCACTGATTCTTATTTTGTACACAATTTAAAAAACATTTAGTTATTTGCTTGCTGAAAATATGAATTTAATTAGTAAATTATATGGTATGAGGCCAACGTGCTTAAATGCAGATATTTGATAGTAGTACTAGCTGGTGGGGGCAGCTAGGTGGAGCCAGAGTATATAGAGCACCAGGCTTGGAGTCAGGAAAACTCATATTTGTGAGTTCAAATCTAGCCTCAGACACTTACTAGCTATGTGACCCTAGGCAAGTCACTTAACCCTGTTTGCCTTAGCTGCTCATTTGTAAAATGAGCTGGAGAAGAGAACAGCAAACCACTCCAGTATAATTGCCCAAAAGGCCCCAAAAATGGGGTCACAAAGAATCCAACATGGCTGAAGTGACTCAACACTACTAGATAGTATTTATTTGCTCTTAGGTTTGAAAATGTTCACCATCCATTATTTCATCTGAGTCCCACAATAGCTGTCTAAGATAGGTGCTATAGATAGTGTTGTTCCCATTTCAGAGATGAGGAATTTGAAGTTCTGAGAAGTAAAGTGATTTACTCAGGGTTACACAGTTAATAGGCTCTTGAGGCAGGATTCAAACTCAGGTGCCTCCATTTCAAATCCACTCTTTCTTTTATTGTCACCCTGACTTGGAAGTAGTAAGAACTATGACAGTCTAATAGTGTATAAGAGATAAAAAAAAAGTTACAAAAACCAGGAACAAAGACTCAGAAATGCAAAGTCATTTAATAGGTTGACATACAGCCCAACATTTCTAGCTAGCCCTTAAGAGCAGTAATTGTTTTAGGTGCTGGGTATGATGTAGTTTAAGGAGTTCAGGAACCCCCTCACAGAGGGTCCTCCGGAATGAATTCAGACTCAAGCATTCTTTAAGTCAAGGTGGCAAAGGTTTATTGTAATGCCAGTATGGTGGAGGATTCTCCTTAAGGAACTTGCCATTTTAACAGGAATAATGCTAAATTAAAGAGGAAAAGTAGTGGATTATTTGGCATATATGCTAATTAGGTGATAGGTTACAACCTTGGTCAAGGGTGTTTTTCACTACTAGAAACCAGGGGAAGGGGTTTCTCAGGGGTATATTTTTGGTCTGTTTGACTGTAGCAAGATAACTTTGAGAGTTGATGTCTTGTAGCTTTACCTCTGGATTGAATTTGATAACTTTGGGAATCAAAACATGATAATTCTGTAATTACAAGATAGTCCTATTTTTACAAGAGAATTTCTTCAGAGGTCAGCTTGTTCTTATGATGAGGAAAGATAAGTTTGTTTTACTGGGGCCTACTCATGAGTTATTGCTGGGGATAGTGTCCTTGAGCTAGGGAGAAAACTGTCAAGGATAGTGTTTTGAAGCAAGGGAGAAATGTGATCTTGGAAGTGAGGTCCAAGCACAAGCAAGTACCCAAGTACCACATCAGGTGTACAAATACAAAACCAAAATGATATCTGACTTTAGGGGGCATACATTCTACTGAGTGGTTGATATCAATATCTTCTTTTAAGAAAGGAGAGAAGGATGTGATAAATTCAGAAGTTGCTATAAAAATATGTGAAGTTAAAGATAAATTTTGCTATTTAAAGAGGAACACTGGTTAGAAGAAAGAATCAAACAATAAAACTTGAAGGTGACACAAAGAATAATGAGAAGATTCAGGGTGGGTCGAAGTAAACTGTACCATATTACTAACTTAAAGAGATAAATGTTTGGTTTTCTGGAAAATTTCCCCATTGCAACATCTTATTTTCCAATGAAGTCAGAAAAATGATTATAATCATTGTGATTTTTGAAATATATTGTTTGTTGTTGTAATAAGACCCTGAGTGTAGAGAGGCACACCTGTGGTGAGGCTCTCATAGTGTGGCCTGAAGGGAGGCAGAATAGACACTTCTACAGTCTTTTATCCCCCCATACACACTCTTTTCCAAGGGAAACAGACTTTTGTTCCTACCAGTAGGGGAAATAAGAGGTTGTGGGCAGAAGTCAATTTATTCTCCTCAGATAAAGAGGTACTAGGCTAGAAATATATCTATCTGCTCCCCTTCAAATATCATTATTTTAGGAGGTGTCATTGAGATCAATCTTACTTTTGATCACTTTGTTATTATCGGGTAACTTCCATATTCCCCCAACTTCCATATTCAAGGCTTGACTCCTTTACCACCAAATGCCAGTTCCTTAATGAAAACACATTATGAACAGCAAAAAAAACCTATTTATCCAAATCATTAGCAGCACAGAAGTCAGAGAAAGTATACATAAGAGAATATATACTAGACAATAAACAACAATAACAACTATCCCACTGAAAGTGAAATAATACAGCTCAAACAAGAGAGAGTTCTAGATCTCTTCCAAGAGGAAACTCCTTGAAGCCTTTAGGGTAGCTTGTTGTTTGTTACAAGGTAGGAGGGAGTCATTGAGAAGTGATAACTATTTACATAAATACACAGACACATATAGTACAATTAAGCAAAACAAGAGGAGGAAAAGGATATTGACATATCAACATACATGCAGTTGGAGTGGTGCTGTGGGGAAAAAAGCAAGAGAGTACTAAGATTGCTCTTATATTAGGCTGATTACTTTTTTAAAATTCAGATTTTTTTCTTCAAAGCTTCCCCCCCCTTTTCAGTTTGTTAAACATTTATTAAGCATCTACCACATGCAAGGCATTGTGCTCAGAACTGTAGTCTCAAAGATTAAAAAAAAATACAGCCAGATAAATAAATGCAAGAATTTCAAGAGGGAGAGAAAATAAACCAAAGACAATGGAATACTTCACAGAGGAGGTGGCACCTTGAACTTTAGGCTTGAAGGAAGACAAAAGTTCTAATAGGATGAGAAGATGAGGAGCACATTTCAGGTGAAGCAGATGGATTGTGTTAATACAAATTCTTTCAGTACTTCTGGTTTGTTATTTCTGAATACTGACACTTTCTTAGGCAAGTGCTAGACTACTCTTTAATACCTTGTAACTTCCAGTTGCATGTAACCAAGTTGGGCTATATCGCTCTCTTTTAACAGAGAGGATATGTATGCTTTGATTCTAGCAAGTATAGGCAATAATATTTTTGGTGAGAAAAAAGTTGGAATGGAGCTGAAAAAGGGGCTGGGGCAAGAACAGGGGTCAGTTGGTAAATGAACCTGTCATGAGTTGGCAGGCATACTCCAAGTATTCAAAACCTAACATATTTTGAATGAGTTCTGGTGGGGTTCTCGTCATTTATTGAAAAATCAGTAAAGCATCTTTGAGAATCTCAAGTAACATTCTAGGGGATGGGGATACATGGACAAAAATGAGATAGACTCCACCTTAAGAAGTTTACATTTAAACAACACACACTTACACATATACAAAGTAAATGCAGGTATATATTTTTGGACAGGCAGGACAGTGAAGAAAGTAGGATCTGGGGGAGGGGAATCAGGTAAAGTTTCAAATAGAGGATGACAATTTAGCTGGACTGTGAAGGAAGCTGGAGATTCTAAGAAGCAGAAGTTCAGAAGGAATTATTCCAGGTATGGAGGACAGCCTGAGCAAAAGTTCAGAAAAAGAGACAGAATGTCATGTTTGAGGAATAGCAAGAAGACCAATTTGGCTGAACTATAAAGAAGCATTGAAGGGGTGTAATGAACAATAAAGATAGAAAGGTTGAGTTGGAGCTGGGTTGTGAAGGTACCTCAGGGTGTCAAGCCCTGGGCTGAACATGCAATAGAGAACATTTCTGTCACTGTATTTGTGGATTGTACTTTCAGTGTTGATAGGTCTTTTGAATGGTTTATACAGAATTACTACAAATTGAAATACCTCTCCTGCTTCCCACCAATTTAATTTATCCAGAAATAAATTCTTCCCCACTTTCAAGACACAGATCAAATATAATTTTCTTTAAGTCTTTCCTAACCAGGTATGATCTCTCCCTTTTCTGAACCCATGGAGAACATTTACTCAGACACCAAATATTTGGGACAGCTGTCTGCATTTTTCTTCAAGGTTCCATTTCAATTTCTCTGAAAATATTTCTATATTCTAACATATAGATGCTTATATCTGTGATTTCATTGCATGGTTGTATTAGAATTTCTAGTTCCCTTTACTGGTCACTTGTACTTTGTGCATTTGTGTGAAAACTTCTGTGGGCATAGATTTTGTGGATTGCTTCCTTTAACATTATATCTTAGGCATCTTAATTGCTATCTGTTCACTTCTATGCTTGCTTAAAAAAACCCTAGCTTTGTAAATACCATTTTATTTCTCTTTTTTTTGTTTTTCATCTTAAAGTCCTTTTGTTTATATTGACAAGACTCCAAGGAAATGAAATCTTATGGTCTCTTTTAGCTATATTCATCTTTGGCAAAAAAAGACTATTATTTCAATATTTCAAGATGGTGTCTATAGATCCAAATTCTTTTTTCAGACACTGTCTTTGTAACCAGCTATTCCTTTCCCAAATCTGCCTTTCTCTTATTTGCTTTCAGTAGGTTGTAGTGTTGAAAATACCACATGTGCCCCAAAATTATGGTGTCACAATTTTAGAGCTAGGAGAGTTCTTAGCGTTCCCTAGTCTAATGTCATTCATTTTAGAGAGAAGAAAACTGAGTGTCAGAGAGGTGGTAACATACCTAATGTTGTACATTTGTTGGTAGAACCTGGTCTTCTATTTGGGTCCTCTGAATCCAAATCTAATGTTCCCTCAGCTGTACCTTTCTGCTTCCTAGTTTCCTGTCTCAGGCATCATCATTCTTAGTAGTGCCTTCTACATTCTTCAAGAAATACCATTTGTGTTCTCATGTATCACTAAAAGTCATTGTATTTGACAACTATCTCATCATGGATATGTGCTCTAGGAAAGTCAGTTGACTTTTCTACTATCAATAGCAGACTGATGGCCAAGAGGAATGATTAGAGGCAGCTCAGTTGAATTTTCTCAACATTCCCCTCCAAACAACTTTAAGATAATGCCTAAAATAAAATTTTGGAGTGGCAAAGCCAACAAAAAGTTAGGATGAGACACTTTCTGGCATAGGAAAATTTAGGAGGTTGGCAGAAAAAGTATTACAAAGTAGAACAGGCCAAATGGAAAAGGCAGTATAGAAATTTATTGAAGAAAAAAAGAAAAAGGCAGAATAGGCCATAAGGAAAAATGAGGTATAAAATCTGACTGAAATAAATTATTTCCTTACAAATTAGAATTGAGCAAGTGGAAGCTAATAACTCCATGAGATTTCAAGAAACAATAAAACAAAATTTTAAAAATGGAAAAAATATAAGCATGTGAAATATTTCTTTAGAAAAACAACTGACCTGGAAAATATATCAAAGAGAGGAAATATAAGAATTATTGAACTACTAGAAAGTCATGATCATGGAAAGAGCCTAGACATGATATTCCAAGAAATTATTGAGGAAAACTACCGTGATATCTTAAATCCAGAGTGTAAAATAAAGATAGAAAGAATCCATTGATTACCTACTGAAAGACATCCCAAAATGAAAATAAAAAACATTATGGCCAAATTCTAGAGATCCCAGGTGAGGCAGAAAATACTTCAAGCATCCACAAAGAAATAATTCAAATATTGTGGGGCCACAGTCAATATCACATAAAATTTAGTGGCTTCCATGTTAAAAGAGCAGATGGTTTGGAATAGGATATTGTATAAGGCAAAGGAGCTAGGATTATAATCAAGAATAACAAACCCAGCAGAAGTGAATATTTTGTTCAGGGGAAAAATGAATCTTTAATGAAGGAGAGGACTTTCAAGCATTTCTGATGAAAAGACCAGAGATGAAAAGAAAGTTTGATATTGAAACACAATACCAAAGAGAAGCATAAGATGATAAACATGAAAGAGTAACTGTAAGTGTCTCAATAAGTTAAACTGTTTATATTCCTATATGGGAAGGTCATATATTTAACTCATAAGAACTTTATTAGGGCAGTTAAAAGGAGTCAATGTAGACTGAAGTAACGGGTTTGAGTTGATTATGTAGGAATGTTCTCCGAAAGAACATAAGGGGTGAGAAAGAGGGATGCCCTGGGAGAAGGGAGAGGTAGAATAAGGATAAATTTTCTTATAAGAGGTACACAAGGAAGAGATTTTACAGTGGAGAAAAAAATGGGGGTGGGTGGGCAATACTTGAATCTCATTCTCATCAGAATTCATTTGAAGAGGGAAGAATATATAGGTATATATATATATATATGTGTGTGTATATGTACATACATACCTATACCCACAGTTGTGCATAGAAATGTAAATTACTCAGTAGGGAAATAGGAGGGAAAGGGGATAAGGGAAAGAAGGGGATGACAAAAGGGAGGACAGATTAAGGGAGACAGTAGTTAGAAGCAAAATAGTCTTTTAAGAAGGGACAGGGTAAAAGAGAGAAAAAACAGAAGAAAGTGAGAGAGGGAAATATATAGTAATCTTAAGTGTGAATGGAAACGGAAGGAGCTCATCCATAAAATGGAAACAGAGAGCGGAGTGGATTAGAAACCAGAATCTAACAATATGTAGTTGACAAGAGATACACTTGAAATATAAACATACAGAGTTAGATTAAAAGGCTGGAAAGAATCTAATATGCTTGAGGTGAACTAAAAAAAGACAGAGGTAGCAATCATGATCTTAGACAAAGTAAAAGCAAAATTAGACCTAATTACAAGGGATAATCAGGGAAACTCCATTTCGATAAAAGTGAAGTAATATAAAAAATTTATAGCAACTTTCTCTGAGAAAGGCCTCATTTCTCAAATATATACCAAGTATAGCACAGAGACAAATTTATAAAACTTAGAGCCATTCGCCAATTGATAAATGGCCAAAAGATATAAACAGGCAGTTTTCAGAGGAAGAAATCAAAACTATCTACAGTCATTTGAAAACATGCTCTACATCACTATTGATTTGAGAAAGGCAAATTAAATCAAACCTAAAGTACCATCTCATACTCATCAGAAATGACAAATGCTGGAGTGGAGGAGGAAAAAATAGGTACATTAATGAACTGTTGGAGTAGTGAACTAGCCCATCTATGCCAAAAGGATTTCTTTTCTTTTTTTTTTTTTGGAGGGCAGTTGGGGTTAAGTGACTTGCCCAAGGTCACACGGCTAGTTTTTGTGCTAAGTATCTGAGTCTGGATTTGAACTCAAGTACTCCTGACTCCAGGGCCGGTGCTCTATTCACTGCGCCACCTAGCCGCCCCCCAAAAGGATTTTAAAATGGGCATCTCCTTTTACCAAGCAATACCACTAGCAGGTCTCTGTTCCAAGGAGATGAAAAAAATGGAGGAAAGACCTATACATAGAAAATTATTTATAGCAGCTCTTTTTGTGGTATAAGAGAATTAGACATCAAGGGATGCTTATCTGTTAGGGAATGGCTGCACAAGTTGTAACATGTGATTGTGTTGGAGTACTATAGTGCTATGGGAAATGATGGGGACCAGTTCAGAAAAACATGTCAAGACTTACATTAACTGGTACAAAATGAAGTGAGAAGGACTAGGGGATCATTGTGCACAATAAGAGCAATGTTGCAAGGATGATCAATGATGAAAGACTTGGCTACTCTGATCAATATAATGATCCAAGACAATTCAAAAGGTCTCATGATGAAAAGAAAATGCTGTACACCTCTAAGATAGAAAACTCTGAGTGTAAATTTAAGTATATTTTTCTCACTTTTTTCTTGCTTTTTAAAAAAAATGATGGCTAATATGGAAATGTTTGCATGATTTCACAGGTATAATTGATATCATTTTATGTGCCTTCTCAGTGGGTAGAAATGGGGTGGAAAGGAAGAAGGGATAGAAGGGAAGGAGGAAGAGAATTTAGAACTCAAAATTTAAAAATAAAAAAACAAATTGAAAAATATTTTTTAAAATAGGTTGACAAATAGCTCACCTATTTTTTTTTCTCTGACCCTTTTTGGGTATATAAATTCACCCTGTTTACTTACCTTCTTTGTTAAAGGTAGTATTTCATAGTATATAGAGTGTTGAACTTGAAGTTGGAAAGATCAAAGTCCTTTGGATGGGTTCAAGAGGAAACAGGTACTCTGGGAAGTTGACCTTGAACCATAGATTCTAAAATACAGAGCTGGTTTTTTTTCTTCTTTTTTGTTATGTTTATTTTTAGTTAACATCATTCATTTTCACAATATTTTGAGTTACAAATTTTCTCCCTGTCTTTCCCCTACCCACCACTCCAAAACAGTGACCCCACTGAATACCCCTCCCCCAATCTGCTCTCTCCTATATCCTCCCCCCTCTGACTTTCAGGTGGGCAAGATGGATCTCCTTACTCCAGTGCCTGTATTCTTATTACCCAGTTACATGTAAAACAATAATAATAACAATAACAATGATAATATATTTTTTAAACATTTGATTTTACAACTTTGAATTCCAGATTCTTTCCTCCATCATCACCCACTCTTACTGGGATGATAAGCAATTCAATATAGGTTGTACGCTGTGTAGCTACACAAAACATTTACATAGTAGATAGATTGTGAAAGACTGACTATATTTCTCTCCATCCTATCCCACCCCCCACTTGTTCTGTTTTCTACTTTGACCCTGTCTCTTTTCTTTTAAAAAAAAATTTTTTTTTTTTTTTTGCTTTTTGGAGGGCAGTTGGGGTTAAGTGACTTGCCCAAGTTCGCACGGATAGTTTTTGTGTTAAGTGACTGAGGCCGGATTTGAACTCAGGTCCTCCTGACTCCAGGGCCGGTGCTCTATTCACTGCACCACCTAGCCACCCTGACCCTGTCTCTTTTCAAAAGTGTGTACTTCTAACTACCCTTCCCTCCAACCTGTCCTCCCCTTCATCATTCCCCCTCTCATCCCCTTCCCCCCTACTCTCCTGTACAGCAAAATACCCTATTTAGTGTGTATGTCATTCCCTGCCTAAGACAAATTCAATGAGAGTAAGGTTGACCTGTTCCCTTTTGCCTTCCTGTTCTTCCCTTCCATTGTAACAGTTGTCCCTTGCCTCTTCTATATGAGATATTTACCCCATTCTGTCCCTCCCCATCTCCTGTCATTATATTCCTCTCTCCTCTCTCAATTTCACCTTTTAAGTGTCATCCCTTCTCAGTCAATTGATCCTGTGCCCTCTGTCTATGTATACCTATACACATATATGCACATACTCACATATGTATCCATACACCCATATATTCTCCTATATAGACATACACACACACACACATATATACACACATTTATATTCCCTTCACCTATCCTCATACTGAGAAAAGTTTCATCAGTTACAATTATTGTTTTTCCATGTAGGCATGTAAATAGTTCAACTTTGAGTTCCTTATTTCTTTTCCCTGTTTAACCTTCTCATGCTTCTCTTGCTTCTTGTATCTGAATGTCCAATTTTTTATTCAGCTTTGGTTTTTTCATCAAGAAAGATTGAAAGTCCTCTATTTCATTGAACAGAACATTTTCCCCTGAAACATTATGCTCAGTTTTTCTGGGTAGGTGATTCTTGGTTTTTATTCTAGCTTCTTTGACTTCCAGAATATCACATTCTAAGCCCTTCAGTCCCTCATTGTAGAAGCTGCCAGATCTTGTCTTATCCTGATTGTGTTTCCACAATATTCAAACTGTTTCTTCTTGGCTGCTTGTAATATTTTCTCCTTGATCTGGGAACTCTGGAACCTGGCTATAATATTCCTAGGAGTTTTCTTTTTGGGATCTTTTTCAAGAGGTGATTGGTGAATTATTTCAGCCTCTATTTTGCCCTCTGCTTTTAAAACATCAGGGCAATTTTCCTTGAGAATTTCTTGAAGGATGATTTCTAGGTTCTTTTTTTGATCATGGCTTTCAGGTAGTCCAATAATTTTTAAGTTATCTCTCCTGGATCTATTTTCCAGGTCAGTGTTTTTTCCAATGAGGTATTTCACATTGCCTTCTAATTTTTCATTTGTTTGGATCTGTTTGTGTCTTGATTTCTCATAAAGTCCTTCAATTCCATTTGCTCCAGTTTAATTCTGAAGGAATTATTCTTTTTAGTGAGCTTTTGAGATTCTTTTTCAATTTGGCAAATTTGCCTTTTTTGGGCATTCTTTTCCTCATTGGCTTTTTAGGCCTCTTTTCTCTTTTGCGATTTGAGTTAGTCAATTTTTTAAGGTGTTCTTTTCTTCAGTTAGTTTGTTGACTCTCTTTTAATGATTTTCTTGCATCATTCTAATTTCTCTTCCCTATTTTTTTTCTACTTCTCTTATTTGGTTTTCAAAATCCTTCTTAAGCTCCTCTATGGCCTGCAATCAGTTCATATTTTTCTTGGAAGCTTTTGGTGCAGGAGTTCTGACTGTGTTGTCTTCCTGCCATTTCATGCTTTGATCCTTTTTGTCCCCAAAAAAGGAATCTGAAGTTGGATGGCTGTGCTTGCTTTGCTTCCTTTGCTTGCTCATGTTGCCACTCAATCACTTGACTTTTGAGCTCTTTTCCACAGTAGAACTCTGCTTCCAGAGAGGAGAACTTTATTCCAAATTGTTAGGGTTTTAGCAGCTGCTGGAGCTATTATTTGGGTGCCTTCTCTGAAGCCTCCACAGGCTCTGGCACCTGGTCACACCCCCAGGACCTCCACCCAAGACAGCAATCCAGATCCAAGCAGGTTAAAGCAAGAACAATTACCCCTCTTAATGGTCTCTTGGCCCCCCTACGATCTGTAGGCCAGGAGGTCTGAAGCAGCCACATGGAGGCAGCTGCAGGGCCACTGCACATGAGCTCCTTCTCTGTTCCAAGGCAGAGGCTGGGCTGTATTCTCAGTACCCCTGTTCCCAAAGTCCACATGGACCTTTTACTTTGCCTTTGGCATTTACAGGTTGATAATTCTGGAAATGGCCACACCTGCTGGTGATCCATTCTCCCAAAGTCCCTTTAGCCACAGCTGATCAGGGCTGTTCTGGGGCTAAAATCACAGGCTCATATGGGGCTGGGCTGGGCTCCTAGCGTCCTGTGATGGGACCCTTCCTGCCAGCCTGCCAGTCTGCTTTCAGCAGGAGATTTGTTTCTCTCTGTCACTTTGTAGGTTCTGTAGCTCTAAAGTTTTTTTAGAGTCATATTTTATAGGTATTTGAGGTGGTTATAGGGGGAGGTCATGGAATTTTCCTGCTTCTGTGCTGCCATCTTGGTTCTGCCTACACAGAACTTGTTTTTTGATAGATGGGCAAATCTCCTAAGATCCATGTATAACAGGAACTAACCCTTTAGAGATGCTCTATCAACTTAGGCTGTTTTTTTAACAAAGGCTTTAAGAGAGGCACCAAAATGGGTAGGTGAACTGGAAAGTAACTGTACCTAAAAAGATGTTATATAGGAATACTAGAGGTCCACAATTGAGAATTGGTTGTAACTTTGGACTTATTTTAGAGGAACTGGTCTATTTTAGGGATTCCCTAGACCCCAAGGCAATAGATCTCTAGATAATAAACTTTTGTCAACCATGACATCCATTCTGTGTCTTAACCTTTTTAACTGGGGTTCTGGGATGTGATTGTCCATTCAATACAATCCCCTCTCTTTTATAGATGAGAACATTGAGGTACAGAAAGTTTGAGTGACTTCTCTATGGTCACATTATGAGTAAGTGTGAGGTCTTCTGACTTTATTTCCCATGATCATTCAATGAGATATAAGATAAAAGTTATTTTAAAACTCTATCAATCTAAAAGTCTGTCTTGAAAGGAAAGGATAAAGATGTTGGTAGACCAAAAACCCCACTCCTCATGCTGGACCAGTGCTTGGGAAGGAAGGACTTAAGAATTTGATTATGAAGGGGGAAGCTGGTTCAGAAGGTACAGAGAGTTACATGAGGCAGGTTATAAACAAGGTAGCCAAGAAGCAGGAGAGGAGGCACCACTGAGAATGTGACCTCAGACCAATCCAGATGGGGACTAGAGTGGTAGTAAGCACAAAGCACTTACCCAGTTGTGTAATATTGTACCGGGAAAAAGTTCCCTCCTGATCTAGGATGGGCTTAAGCCCTGAAGCATGAAATGTGAATACCTTTTGCTCAGCATCCATTAAATAAATGTTATTCTTCTCCCTGGCAGAAAAACACAAATTCCTCTGCTTGGAGCCATAGAGTAGCAGAAGGAACAGAATCGGCAATATCCCCCTTTACGATAATGACTCTCACCTTCCAAGGAAATGAGCTTGGAGGGAAGGAGCTTCATTGAGTGCCCAATGAAAAGTCCACCGAGCTCGCTGCCGCTAATTATCTGGCAAGAAAGAAAGGCAAGACCACTAGCATAAGATCACTAGCATCGAGTTTATGAACTTTGGCGTGGGTAAGGCACCTTGGAGTTGATGTCATGCAGACCAGAGAATGGTTTTTCCAAGTCCCCTCTGACACTCACCTCTTCGCTACTAAGCAGACATTTTCTCCAATTATACTCTAAAATGCAGGCTGCAAAGTACCCTGGGCTATTGACAGTTTGCAGTGGAAAAGCAATGCCTCAGGAATAATACCTTGCTCGGGACAAAGAGGACAGAGTAAACAAAGCGTTATTTTGTGTTGCAAATAAATGGCTTTGTTAAATACTGGAGAACTCCCCTAGGTGCTGACAGTCCGCAGCTCTGATAAAAATGCATTTGCAATACTCTTAGTGTCAAGAAATCACATCTTACTGTGCCAAAGGGGTTAAGAGCATCTCCCCAACTAGAGGGTAAGCTCATTAAAATCTTCTTTTCTGGGAAAAGGAGGTCCCATTTGCCACCTCTCTTCCCCTTGTTTTCTCTCTCACCAATTTACGGGAGAACTAGGGAGACGATCAAAATAATATAATCCACATTCGTATTAAAAATAATAAGCTTGGTAAGGATGGAAGAATCAACGGTAAACAGCATAAGAAAACATGGCAGAGGCACACGTTAACTTAATAGAACATACTTGACCCTCAGGTAACGCATTAAAATGCTGTTTTGGCAGACTGAATTGATAGCAGATTTGCCGAAAGGAAATCCGCTTCAGAAAGAAGACAAATACAACCCTAATCCCTTTCTCCTGCCACATGCTGTAGATGAGTGAAACCCAGGGGGGAAATTCTTATTACAGCAAATAGGTGCGAGTCCAGAGGAAAAATTAAGTCAAGTTGACAATTTACAAATTTCCTTTCAAGCATGAAAGGGGGCCGGAAACCCAGGGTTATTTTTTTTTTTAAATCCCAAGTCTGGTGTTTGGTGTCTGTTAATATCGCTGCTAGAGAATAAAGGGGCATAGGCAAAGTTCTCATTACCAACCTAGGCTTCATCTCCCTGAAATGAAGCCAGAATGAAATAACTTTTGTCAGACAAGCAATATTAGAAAATCTAATATTGGGGAGAGACATTTTTCCTGCCTCCGGTGGGTATTGAGTGGCTGGCAGTGTAGGTTTAGTTATGGTGTTACTGATGTGAACTAAGGAGGGGAGGGAAAGCCAATTCCTCTTGTCATTTCCCTTACAGAGCTGTCAGGCTTGTGCAGTGCTTTCGACAGGGTTCATCTTTTTCTGGGGGTGGCTTCTAAGGTTCCCCCAACATATCTCCTACCTTTTTCATTAACTGCCTCTGATATGCTAAGTCAGCTTGGTTTAAGAGTAGGAGTACATTATCTGAGTCAGCTGGAAACTCAGTAAGTTCTGAGGCCTGATCTCACCCTCTGTGCAAAACAGTTATTGGAGAAACAGAGGAAAGAAGAGTATGGAAATAGGTGAGAGAGAAACAGTAAAGAAGTGTTGCTTAGAGATAAGGGTGAAACTTGGAGTAGAGGAAATAGGAATGGGTGCTCTTTTCAGATTAACTTTGGTTAATGGAAGAAGGAAAAGTACTACAATGATTTGAGCACTGGATGAAGGTTGAGGAGACCTGGGTCCTAAATGAACTCTGCTATAAGTCAGCCTTGAGTCTCTGGGCAAGTGACTAATGTTCTGGGCCTCAGTTTCCTCATCTGTAAAATTCAGGGATTTTTCTACAATGACCTCTAAGGTTTCTTTCAGTTCTGATATTCCACAAGTATTGCCTAGTTACTAAATCTTCAAAAAGGAGAATGTAGCAACAATTTATATTTGTTGAAATAGGTGTCCATCTTCCTGGGGAGGAAAAGCCAACACTTACTGCCTGTGCAATGACCTTCTCTGCCATGACCTTCCCTCCCTGAGTTTTAGTTTCTTCATCCACAAAATAGGTAGAATAATACTGAAAGTGTCTACCTTGTAAAGTTTTTGTGAGGCTCAAATGTGTATTTGTATAATAAATGGAACACTTTGCAAACCTTCAGTTACTATGTAAATGTCAATGATCACAATGTTGATGATGATGATGATGATGATGATGATGATGATGATGATGATGGGAGCTGGTGCAGTGTTTTTATAGCCTTGTGATTCTAGGCTTTTCCAAGCCCACAGACTTCTTTTTTTTTTTTTTGAAAAGGCTGATGGGTCTGTACTGTCTTCTAAAGGAGATGGTTCTTTTATAATGTGTGATTCAGAGATGGGATGGTTGCACTTCACAGATGTGAAGACACAATTATCAAATTAGCAAAGGCAACATCTTTCTTCTCTGTGCTCCCAGCATCATTTCTTCACCTCTTCTCCTCTTACTGCATTGCCTCAATCTTCCTACCAACCTGCCCTTAAAGCACTGCCCTTCACTATTGCCTGTGTTCCATTGCCCATGCCTCAATCCACTTTCAGTTAGAGATTAAAATTAAAAAGAGAAGATAGGTGACTTCTCACTCAGGTATTAACTATTATAGTTCAAGTTTTTACCCTTCTCAAAACTGCTTGTGTTTTAATAAAATGCTTTTGAAGACCAAAAATCCTTGAAGACCCAAAGCAATATATGTTTTTAATGACATAACTTCAGACATGAGACTTGGGAAAATATTTTTGGAAAAGGAAGCTTTTTATAGTGTCTCTCAGATTACATCATATTACCTGCTACCTATTTTTCTGTTCTTAAAATCAGAGGATCTTAGAATTGTAAGGGAGTTGAGAGATAATTTAGCCCAAGTCCCTCATTTTATGAATAAAGAAACTAAGGGGGAGGGGCAAAGAAGTAACTTGTCCAAGTCACCTGGGAGATGAATCTGGAACCTAGGACTTCTAATTCTCCGTGGCTCCTGGAATCACTCAAGACATTGAAATAGTCTGTAAAAGTATTCTTCCATTAAAGTTTCCACCTTCTTAAAAAGAATCATATGCTTTAATTTGTATAGTACTGCTTTCTCTTCTTTTGTAGAATATCCTTTTCTTTGGGGAGTAGGGGAAACAAATGTCCCATTTCCCCTTTTTCTTTTATAGCAGGAAGGCCTCCCAGCAGCTTCAGCTGATGATGTTTTTATGACAAAACAAGGACTCTTACACACTGGCTGGTAGGTCTGGGCTGGGATACAAACTCCTCTCCCAACAGCAAGGTGATGATAAATTCCAACTAAATCCTCCAAGAATGACATGAGATCAGAATAGATGAGGCCCATACAGTCTCATCCATGGACTCATAGGCCAGAAAACATGATCAATAATAATATTTCTGGGAAGCAGTCATTTCCGTGGGAGGCTCAGAAACTGCTTTCTGTCACTTTCACAAAAGGGAAGAGATGAGGTATCACATGATATTTGGCTTCCCAAGTTGGCCAAAGGGGTACCATAGTCACAATGGTTTAATGGATAAGAAATGAACTAGAATTGAGACAGAATGGTACCTAGATGAGAGAACTATTAAAATGTAAATAGAATACTATTAACGTATTAAGCTTCGTCCTTTGGATCAAAAACTCAAGTATCAGATAGACAAATTGGTGAAAACAGCAGTGACAGACAGCCTCAGTGAAAATGACCCACTTTGATTTAAACCTCGTCCCAGCAATATGATAAGCAAGTTGAGTTCTGAGGATGAGAATGATGAAGAAACTGAGGAAGGACAGTCTGGGGCTTCAGGAAAGAAGGCCACAAAAGGAGCACCCAAGAAATACATCCCGCCTCGCTTGGTTCCAGTACATTATGATGAAACAGAAGTTGAGCGTGAAAAGAAGCTTTTGGAACGAGCCAAAAAGAGGGCCTTGAATAGCTCTGTCATCCGTGAGCTCAAAGAGCAGTACTCGGATGCCCCTGAAGAGATTCGTGATTCCCGGCACCCCAATGCCACTCGACAGAGCCAGGAAGATCAGCACAGGATCAATTATGAAGAAAGTATGCTGGTGCGTTTGAGTGTCAGCAAGAGAGAAAAAGGCCGGCGTAAACGAGTGCATGCTATGAGTTCCCAGCTTCATTCCCTCACACACTTTGGTGACATCAGTGCCTTGACAGAAGGAACCCCACATCTTGATGAGGACCAGAATCCCATCAAGAAGCGAAGAAAGGTACCTAAGAAGGGCAGGAAAAAAAAAAGGTTTTCGGAGGCAGCGGTGATTTTCTCTGTTTGTTTATGTATACGTATATCACCCTGGAACTCATACTTCACAGGGTTCTGCTGTTTATATTCAGCGGTTGTTTGCTTCAAATACCTATGTAGAGCCATCCTTATTAATAAAATTAAATTCATTTTTAAAATGAAAAAAAATACTATTAATGTATTCTTTCAAGATAGAATATACTATAATAGTATGTCTTTGAAAGGCAGCCTAATATATTGTAGAGAAAGTCCTAGACTAGAAAACAGGAAAAAAAATGAGTTATAATTCTTGATATGCCACTAACTGGCTGACCTTAGTCAAGTCAGTTCATGTATCAACAAGGCAGTATTCACAACACCTAAAGTAACTATAAATATACTGAAATGGTTATTAATAAAAAAATAACAGGTTCTCTACATGGGAAATATAGCTTGAACATTTATTCAAATACCAAAAACTTAGTTCCCAAACCAGAAAGTCAAAGCCATCACAGTAGTTATGAAGGTGGCACATGTAGTTAATGTAGTAAACACCCACATTCTCAAGCCTTCAAAACAGGACAGGCTACCTCAGGCAAAGATTTTCTTTTTCTTACTCATAGCAACTGCTCAGCAACCATGCAGCTTGCTCCCAGCAGTTATGTCCTTCCCTTCTCCTCTCTCCCCCCCCCCCCAGTTCCTGTCCCTGGCAGTCCTCAGCAGGAGTCCTTGGCAGAAATTATGTCTGGCTCAAAAAAGGGGTTCATGCCACAGCCACAGCTTCTAGTCACCACACTGACTTCAGCTTGGCTTGGGCTTCCTCTTGCCCCACCCCTTCCTGCTAAGTCAGCAAGTTCAAGGGGCATGGAAGATCTTCAAACCCCATAACCATTACATTTGGCCCCAAGATCTTTCATGTCCCTTACTTGGCAAAAATACATTAACAATACATTACATTATATAGGTTAACAAGAATAGCACACAATAAACCCAGAAAACAATATTTTAGGGAGGCATGGCTATGATGTTGGTATTTTGTCTGTCTGTTTTGATGTTGTTTTGCCAAATTCATCTGCTGGTGAAGGATAATGCTGCTGTTGCAGAGGTACTGGAACCTTGCTGTTGGTTCAGGAGGATTTTCTTGTTGTGTGTTTACAGAAATCCTGGAAGAGGATCTTGCTGATATTTTCAGGGTTTCTGGGACTGTTCTGCAGGCAGAGAGTGAATTAATGAGGACACTGGCAATGTATATTGTGGCTTTGTTAAGCTTTGTGTGCCCTGGAACAGAGATTGCTGAGAACTTGCCTTGTGTCAAGATGAAGGAAGGACCTTTCCTTGGGTTTTCCATGCTGTGATGGTATCTTAACCTTGTTGTAGCTTAAGGGTAGATGGCTTTTTGTGTTCTCCTGCCCCTTTTGAGAAAGTGCTTAGTGTTTTTGGATGGTATTGTAATTCAGTTGCAATCCAGGGGTAGGAAACTTTTTACTTTGTTTTGTGCTCTGTGACTGACCAAATGAATGTACTTTGTTTATGATTGGAAACTAATCTCCATTTGAGAAGAGAGACTTTGACTGACTAAATGAATGTACTGTCTAGGGATGGAGTAGTACTTGGATTAAATTGAGAACTTACTTGCTAAATGAATGAGTTACACTGCATTTTGATTTTCTCTATTCTGTGAATGTTTTGCCTTAATCTGTCACTGAATAAATGGAGTTTGCTATGCTGATATTCCAAACCTTAGAAGTTGCCTTTCCTTGGCATTACAGTTTATTAACTAGAGACCTCAGGTAAATCATTTCAGTACTCTAGGTCTTAGTATTTTTACTTCTGTAAATTGATGTTATTGAACTAAATGGCCTCCAAAAGACCCTCTCTTTAGCAGTCTCTGCTCCTATTTTATGTGATTCTATTAGAGATTATCTACATATAAAAGTTTTACATATTTCATAAAAGAAATAATACATTGTAAAGTGCTAAGAAAATGGACACAATTGCTTCTAGATCAGTGGTCTCAAACTCAACTAGAATGGGACTACTGTATAGAACATAAGAATCCTTACAGCTGCATATTGACTTAGAAAACCACAAATTAACATTATCTAAATCCTATTATATTTGTATTTATTTTATTAGATATTTCCCACTTACATTTTAATCTGGTTTGGCTGCCCCTGGGCATGTTGTGACCATGTTTGACATGCTCTAGATTACCCATAGTTAGGTCCAGAGTGAAAAGGAACCCTCAAAAGTGTCTTGGCCTTGATTGTCTTTAGAATTTATGCCACTATTAACTTCCCAGAGTATGGGTGTTTTACAAAGTGACCTGGAATCCTTCAATGGAAAAATCATTAGGAGGGCTGAAACAAATGCCTATCTTTTCAGCATAGAAAGCTGAGAGAAAAGTTGGCTAACTTGAGATTTCATGTCACCGACAAGAATCACATTGTTATGGAATTGCTTTTGACTTTAGAGCATATTGGGCATTTAAGGTGACCTAAGTGGAAGTAAAAGTCACCAATCCCAATCCATTAGTGCCACATAAAGATATATGTGATCTTCTGAGTGTTATTTTAATCAGTTTTCCTCCTATTTCATACCAAGACATACATACACAGAAAGAGAGACAGACCGTGATTGGTGGGGAAGGAAAAGAGCACATTGAATCAAGAAGACCAAGAACAAGCTTCATGAAAGCTGAATGAACCTGTCAGGAGCTTATCATAATGTCTCATTACTTCAAAAGCCTTTGCTTTTCCAGCAGTTTTAGGACCTAGCTTTCTTAATTTAAGAAGACTAGTTGTTGAACTTTAAAAACCCTCTAAGTAAATGGTGGCACTGAAGTTTAGAGGTCCCATCAACCCAAATATCAGAGAAGACTCCTTTGACTCTTTGCAGCTTGCAAATAAATAGGCTACCCCCTGGTTCAGTGAGTTCTGCTTTTATCCCAACCTCGTTATGTAACCTTGAACAAGTCACCTGGCTATTATGTGCCTCATTGTCCTCATCAGCAAAATCCCTTTTGATCTGTCCTTTCCTGATACCCACAAACATGCTGGTGTCTCTTCTATCCTTAAAAGACTCATTTGTCCCAACTATCCTGATTAGCTATCATCCTATAAATCTCACCTCCCAAGCTGACCTTTCTGAGAAAGCAATCTCCAATCAGTAACTCCATTTTCTCTCTTCTCACTCTCCTAAACATTCCATATTCTGGTTTCTGATCTGATCACTCAGCTGAAGTTGTTCTTCCCAAATTTATCATTGATCTCTTAATCACCTAAGCCAATAACCTCTTCTCAGTCCTCATACTCCTTGGCCTCTCTTTCACCTCTATCTGTTACCTTATCATCCAGATACTCTTTTCTCTCTAGCTTTTCCTGATCCCTTTCTCTTCTGCATCTTCTTCTTTTTTCTAGTCTCCTTTGTGCCTAGCAAGTAGTAAGTGCTCAATAATACATGCTCGTTGATGGATTACAAAATGGGGAAAATACTACATGCTCTGTCTCATCTGGGTGTTATAAAGATCAAATGAAACAATCAATCAACGTGGGTTTATTAAGTACCTTCTATGTTCCAGGCACTGAAACAACGTACATGGAAAAACTTGGTAATTTATAAAATATATGAAAATAACAAGTGTGATTATGATTTTAAAAATAAAGTATTTCTTTCTTGGACATTATTTCAACCTGTGGAAAGAACAAAAAGAGCATTTTTGATATTTCTAATGTATATCATAGCCACAATAACCAACAACAAGTTTAAAGACTCTCAACAACTTGGTACTTCCTGTAAACTTTAAAAGGTTTACCTTTAATTCAGATTGTTTGCAGGTGTCATGTTTGTAAAACCTTTGGGGTCTTAGAGAATGCTCTGTAACTATTCAGAAATAGGCCACCACGGAATGAAGGTGATTTTAGTTTCCCCAACGTTTTGTAGGCAGAACTCAAGCTCTGGCAAACACACCAAACTGTAGATATTACAATTGGGGTAGGGATGGGTGGGTGGTGGATGTGTTTCTCATCTGAGGATTTATGGAGAGAGTAGGAAAATGGCTCCAGGGGATTTTTCAGTCACAAGAGTTCAAAAAGACTACGTATGAAAGAGTAAAATCTGTATTGCTAAAGGAAATGCCCACTAGGATGAAATCTTGGCTCTTCTGAAATGCTGAAGATATCCTTGTTGAATCAATAGACTTATGCAAAATCGTGAAGACTAAGTGTGTCTTTGATATTTCCTTGTCTCTCCTTCCTTCCCTAAGATGCCTGTCTTGGCATCCATGATGGCTGGTTTTGGGTCTCAGGGAAGAAAATGTTCAAGAAATTTATTCCTATTATGGGACCATAGGTGTAGAGCTATAAGAGAGCTGAGAGGTCATCTAGTTCATCACAATATTCACAGTGTTGATGGCACCTGTAAATATGCTAGTATAGTGCTCAGTTGAAAAATATAACAGACTTTCCATATAGAAGACAGAAACAAAACATTTATTCAGACACCAGAAAACCAAATCTCAACACCAGGAAACCAAATCTGTCATAGCAACATAGAAATTAATATACCACAACACAGCAGAGAGTCACACCATCCCTTAGGTTTCCCACAAACCGACATTTACTCAGAAGCCTAGCTGTCTCCTTACCTGAGCATCCTCTCTCTCCCACCCTCTCTAAATGCTTTGACTCCCAACTTTCTGTGGGCTCTGCTCTACCCTTCAGCAAGCTGAACTCTTGAACGATTACATTCAGCCTATTATGGGGCAGGGAAAAATCTTCCAAGAAGGGAAGGTTTTCAAATTCCTGTAGACTTATTAAGGGACAGGGAAGATCTTCAAATTCCCATTACCATTATAAGTGGTTATTAAACTTCTGTGTGTGTATCATGGACCCCTTTAATAGTCTGATAAAGCCAAGGAATCCACTTTAGAATAATATTTTTAATCATAAAAATACATAAGATTACAAAGGGAACAAATTTGATCGAAATACAATTATCAAAATATTAAAAGAAAAAACAAGATTGTGGACCTTAGCTTAAGAACCCCCAATCCAGTCTAAAATGAATGTATTACTTACAGTCATAGGAGTCGTGATTCACGCAATAATGCTGTAGCCCAGGTTCTCCTAGTCTAAATCTAAGTCTCTTTCTGCTAAACCGCATTGCCTTTAAATTACTCCAGACTAATATATATCTTAGGATGTAAGATGGTCAGAACACAGAGGTGTCAAATTCATGGCCCTCAAGCCTTGAGTGTGGTGGAACCAGATTAAACTATAAATAGGAAATATTTAACAAAATAAATAAAGCTATAATGTAGCATAGATAATATTAATTCATCATTTCCTAATTCAGTATGTATCTTAGACAAGTCATTTCAGCTCTCTGGGCTTCAGATTCCTTTCTGTGATATACAAAGGATGGACTAAGTGATTGCTAAGGCTCTTTCCCCCTCTACAGATCAATTTTTGCCTTTCTTTCCTTCTCAGTTATGAAGTTTCCCTGTTTCTGTCTTAGATATACTTTGAAATCACCTCTGCAGAGAGATAGTGCCATTAAATTAGAAGCAACGATTTTTCTAAGTCAAATAGTTGTTGTCTTAATAGTAGTACTTTCTTTCCAAAGTGCGAACCTTTTTTCTCTTTAAATGGAGATGTAGGCAAAAAGCGCATAGAGTACAATAGTTTTCCAACATTACTGAGGTTTGCCTGTAATAACAGCATGTATATAAGATAGCACCATGTTGGGCACAAAGCAATTTCCTGAAATTTAACTCCTATTCATATAAAAAGTTTAGACAGTCATAGAATATTAGGACAGGACAGGATCTTAAACAGATTGCCCTATTTGAAAGGACACTAGTCTTAGACCAATAAGAACTGGATTCAGAGGCTTTACTAAGATAACTCTCTTATGGCCATAAGATTATAAAGAAATACGTTTTGATCAAGCATCTGAAAACAGAGTTTTGGATTGTTTTGTCACTAATTTACACATCACTGTTGTGAGAGAAATATTTTGTAAATGTAAATTTACCCTAGAAAGGGATTATTACTTATTAATTATTATTATCACCTAGTTCAAATGCCTTCATTTTTATGGGTGAGAAAATTGAAATTCAGGGAAGCATATATCTTGCCAAGGTAACAGAGCTAATAAGTTGTAGAGCCAAGGCTAGAATCTCGTCTCCTGACTTCCCAGTTCAGTTATCTTTTTCCCATTCCCTGCTGAAACCAGCGTACCATTTTCCCCTCTGATTAACCCTTTTGATTGTCAGCATGTTTGTCCTCAAGACAGCTTTTCTCATCCCTTCTAGTAATATGTCGGGTACCCTTCACAGGAAAATGCCCCAAAAGGATCCTTTCTGTTAATTTTAAACACAATCTCACTATAACCATCATCTAGAAATAACCTTTAGGTTTAAAGTCCAACTAACATTGTGGTCCCTCAATCTTTCTCTAAAACCCTGTCTTGAAAGCTAATCCTTCTGTTAAAGAATATACTAGAAGGAAAGTAATAGCCCGGCTCTTTTGAACCAGCTTTTAAGTTTCATTCAATAACTATTGTTAGTGAATGTTTAAAGGCACACTGAAATTGTGATTATTATTATACACGCAAGAAACTTTCAAATTTGATATAAGGAAAGTCATAAATCAATCAATTGATTTTGTAGATGTTTCTTGAATACCAAATACATATAAGTAGCTCCCCTACTTCAGTGGGGGGGGGAACAATGAGGAGCAGAGGTAGATACGAGACATGATCCTTACTGTCAAGGAGCTTACTGTCTAACTGGGGTGATGACACATGAAAAGATTGACTACAAGAAAAATAAGTAGCACACCATTTGATAATTAATGATCAGAACAGGAGGAACAAGATAGTAAAGGGACATAAAAAAAATTCTTCATTACCTTTCTTAGAGAATTCTATTAAATCTAGCCAAATGTAAAGGCTTTCTCTCTATGGAAGGGCACACAAAAAACACTAGGATAGTCTTTCCATCATAGCTTAAATATAAACCTGCTTGAAACCTGGGGAATGGATAAGATGACCTCTGGAAGCCCCCTCTTAGCCCTTCATTTCTTTAAACAACTGATCCTGAAGAAAATGTGTCATATATCCTTGTACATGTCCTAGGGAACATGGAATAATGTTGCCCCCTGCTGCAGTAGAGCATTTTAATAATCATAATTGCTGTCTTTGGGGATGGATAGTGACTTATCTTTTAAAGGGGAATGAAATCTATTAAGACAGTGAAGAGAGATGAAGAGAAAAGTGATGTGCCTTGGAAGAGAAGAGTGCTAAGGGAAGTACTTACTCTGAGTTCTTTTTTCTCTCTCACCCTCCTCTGTCTTTCTCTTTTGTAAGAAGAGTGTACCCTTCAATGCTTCTGTTTTGTGCCTGGATTATTATGGTTGTTGGTGTATAAAATTGCTGCTTGGTGTGTATAATTTATAAGCTCTAAAAAATGATAAATAGTCTCAAGTAAGATGAGTGATTTGTGTTAAAAGTCTTCAAGGTACTTTTGTAAAGGAATTAAATTTCTTGGGGAAATTATCTATAGCTTCATATGGAATATTAGTTAACTGATTCATAGCTGACACATATTCTCTTCTTCAATGACTTTTGAATAGGTTTTCTCTTGTGTTTAGAAGAATATACAGTGAAATCTTGAGGAATAATATTAGCTTACATTCCGATAGTGCTGTATAGTCTACAATATGCTTTATACTTTATGCTTTGAAAAAAAGGTATTGTGATACAATATAAGGACACTGGATTTAGAGGCAGAGGACTTGAGTTCAAATCCAACCTCTGAAGCTTATTAATTACATGACCTTGAGCAAGTCATTTAATTTCCTTAGGTCTCAGTTGTTTCATCTGTAAAATAAAAGGGTTGGGTTAGATGATGGCATCTGAATACTTCCCAGGTCTAGAAAACATCACCCATCTGCTACTCATTCTATCCATAAAATAATACTTTGAATATGTAGTCCAATTATTATTATTTCAATTTTATAGAAGGAGAATTTTATATGTAAAATGGTATAGTGAATAGAAAGCTGTACCTAGAGTCTAGAAGAACTGAGTTCAAATCCTGCATCTGATGCTTATAAAATACATAACCATGGATATATTACTTATTTTTGAGTCTTAGGACTCTGTAAGACTCTCTGATATGTCATAAATTGATTTTATTTGGCGGAAGGAGTACCTAGATTGGGGAAATCATGGATCCTTAACATATTGATGTATCTATCTCTTTAGAAAACTTGTAAGCACTTAGTGGTTAGGAACTGCATCTTACATAACTCTGTCAACATCACCATAAATATTATATACTCTTCCCTTCTCCCTAGCGAATACCCCTCAAAAAGGCTGGTTCTTAGTAAGTATTTGTTGGTGAAGTAAATGAATGAACTAGCAGATAATTATTTTGGTTCAATGAGTGAGTGAATGGCAGAGAAATGTCCCAGCTGTTGATATTTTCCTCTAAAGCACAAGTTTATCCTATGCTCTACAGTAGACACATCATCACTAGTGAATAAATGCAATTTATATGGTTTGGCTGCTGTCATGCAATGGATACTTTATACTTAGAGTGTTGTAATGTTAATGTTAAGATCTTCCCCGCCCATTAATAGGCTTCTCATGGAGCTCATTAAGAGAAGTTTGCTTAGGGGAGACCTGCTTGCAGGAAGGCTTTCATATATTTTGCTAATATCTAATTAGGCACTGAGTCAGGAGGGCTGTGATGCTTTCTGGCTCTGAGAAGTGTATATATACTCTGAGTTGGTACTTTGCTTTGGGGACTTGCCTATCAAAAGGATCTTTTGATTCCCTGGTCAAGAATCTGAGTGGTCACATGTTCAGAGCTCCCTGAAATCTTAGATGTAAAGGCTCTCTCCATTTAAGGATGTATGTAAAGTATATACTTGATTCAGGCAGTCAGAACCCTGTCTGTTGGTCTTTATTTCTCTGCTTGTATTTTCTCTGTTTTTTCTCTGATGTTCAGGGTGCTGACATTTCTCCTATACTAGGGAATGTGATTTAAAAAGATTGTTGACCCCTTAAACAACTATCTCTCCTAGGAAAGCAGATCTAAGAACCTGTACTAGCAGCCATCCTGGACATGTCAGTGTGATTGCCACTACAACTGATCATCAAATAGTCAAATAATACTGACAGATGCCCAAAGGTTCTGGTACAGGTTCCTACAAGATTCAGGAGTAGCTCAGAACTTCTTAAATAATTAAGGAAAAGGTACAAATTTACCCTAGATTCAGGGAGATTCTTATCAAATAAAGTGATGGAAATGACTAAACTCAACCCTAGCAGAAAAGCATTCTTTTTCCAACTGTTTCAGGAATGCTTAGCAACTTTTTTAGCTAACTCTCAAACTTATGGGTTGGCATAGGTAAGCTCTAGAAAGTGGGTGATAATTCTCTTTTCTCACAAGAGAAAAGTACAAACTAAATATTCATTATTTTTCAAAGTCTGTCTCAAGACCCATATCTTTCTTGAAGTCTTTCATTACTACTCCAACCTACATTCATCTCTTTTCTGTCTCTAATCTCCTCTACTAATTATGATCTGACATATAACTGAGCTCTTAGTTTATTAATATTTTATACCTAGGGATCTTCTTTCCCTAGTTAAAGTGTAAAGTCCTTGAAGGTAGGATCAATATATTATATAATTTTTTATATTTCTCAAGCTCTGACTTACATAGATTAGGTTCAATCTTGGGACACTCTCCCAAAATCATTCTCTTTAGCTTATTTCCCCCTATCAAGTTTCTTCTTGGAAATCTTAAAATATATATATATTTTATATAACGACATAAGTCATTGTTATGTTTGCTCTTCCATTTTCAAAGAGGACCATGGGATCGGGGAAATGATGACATGACTTGTAGTTGACTTTGATTTGAGTGAAGGAGGCCTGTGCAAGGTCACCAGCCTCACTTTCTCCTCTAAAGCCATCTGAATTCAGTGACCAGATATTCATCAGGATGACTGAAGATGACCCAGGATGCAGTGGAAGACTCTGGCCCTTTTTTAGGCTTGGGCCTTTTCACGTATTCAGAGTCAGGTAACACTCAGCTGAATAGGCCTCTTTAAGAAGTGAGTCAAGGGATGGCCCCTTTTAATTAGAAAAAAAGAAAAAAAATCAAGCTGGGAGGGGAAGACCCTCAGGTTTGCTGTTCCAAAGAAAAACAGTTACCAGTGACATTCACTCTAAGCCTGGAGGCCCTAAAATACAGCCCTGAAATGGATTTTGGGCAGGGACTTATTGTGGTCCAATCTATGAGCTCCTGAGTGAACCAGGTTTAAGGCAGTGGTTCTCAACCTTCCCAATGCCCGACCCTTTAATACTTGTATGTGGGCATATCTGCATGTGGGCGGACCCCCTGGAGACAGATAGAGGAGCAGTGTCTTGGTTCCTAAGACCATCGGAAATATGTGTTTTCCGATGGTCTTAGGGGTTGTGACCCACAGGTTGAGAACCGCAGGTTTAAGGTTTTGTGAAAGAAGAAAGACGCTGAAAGAAAGAAATGAAGCCAGCAAACCCCATGTTAGTGGATAGCTTCTGGCCATCGATATTTACCTTCCTTTGGAGAGGAGAAGGGAGAAGGAGAGGATGAGCTGAGATACCCAAGTGGCTGTGTCCCCGTTCAGGCAGATAGGTCTACTCACAAGTTGTAGAGCTCATATTACGTCATAAAAATGAATATAATGTTCCTCCATATTGAATGAGTTCCATGTCCTTCCCACCCCACCCCCATCCCCCACCAGGGACTTATATACTTCTCCAGATTCATATTACCAGCTCTTCATTTGGACTATATCCAGTTGCAAAATAAACTTTGGTTTCCTAAAGAAGCAACTCCCTAGTGATTTATGGTGATTTCTACCTGTACCCCAGAATCTGATGCAGGTTGTCAGCATTGCCCCTGAAGGAGAAAAAAATTAAAAGGTCACCCCCTTCTCATTGAATTGATTCTGTCCAATTAACTGATAGTAGTGTGCTGGAGCTTCCCAGCCTCGGTTCCTTGAAAGCCCAGGTAGAATCTCACTCCCCATAAGGTCTACAAGACTGAGAGTTAAATGGAAAGGAAATAAATTTGTTAGTGTACTAAGGAGGACATTTGTGCTTAGAGTATTGATTAGATTTTAATAGTTTTAAGACTCACTTAGAATACACAGATAATCAGTAATATTCTGTGGCAGAAAGGACATGGGAAAAGTATACAAGCTTTAGAATCAGAGGAGTTGATAATAGTTAGATTTGTTCCTACAGGAAAATACATTTCTTAATGCTGAAACATCAAGATTCCTTGTGTTAACAGGCAATCTCTAAGATGGTGAAGGCTTCCTTTTAAAGTCACATCATTTTCTTTTTACTAAGAAGGAGAGACATAAAGTACAAACCTCATAGTTCACTTTGGTTTAAGATGTTGTTTTGTCTGGAGCGACAACATTTTTGCATTCATCTACCTCCTTACTAGTACTAACAGAGGACAAAATTAAGGTCTTTTGCTGTCCCATATTGTAATTTAGTCTGTTGCTGCTCTTGCAGTTAAAGGATCATATGTTCAGTCTCTTCTTTCCACTGCTTGGTAACTCTTCGTCATCTGTCTTGAGAACTTGACATTTTCAAGAAATTGTCCTTTTTTAAAAAATTTATTTAAGAGGTGAGGTCCTGTAATGGTTATGGGATCTGAAGATCTTCCATGCCCTTTGAACTTGATGACATAGCAGGAAGGGGTAGGGCAAGAGGAAGCTGGAGCCAAGCTGGAGCCAGCTCGGTGACTGGAAGTGGAGGTGGCAGCAGCAGCAGTATGAACAACTTTTTTGAGCCAGCCAGAATTTCTGCTAACAACTCCTGCTGAGGACTGCTGTGGTCAGGAATTGCAGGGGGGCTGGAGTTGCTGGGAGTGAGCTTTGTGGGTGGACACTGAGCAGTTGCTGTGAGTGAGGAGAGGAGGACCTTTGCCTGAGGTAGCCTATTCTGTTTTGAAGACTTGAGAATGTGGGTGTTTATTGCATTAACTATGTGTGCAACTCTATAGCTGCTGTGATGACTTTGAGTTTCAGGTTTTGAGACTCAGTTTTCTGGTATTTGAATAAATGTTCTAGCTTTGACCCCCATGTAGAAAGCCTGCTATATTTTGTGATTAATAACCATATCAGCATATTTATAGTTACCATAGGCATTGTGAATACTGCATTGTTGATATAGATGGTTTCCATTTCCTAGGGTAACATGGTTAAGAGTATGTCCAGCTTCAGTGAGAATTTTTCTGTTGCTGCCTATTCATGGGTAGGTCTAGGAACCTAGGGTCCAGAAACTCTTGATATTTTACTGTGACCTCCAGCTGCTCTGTTGTCTTGGGCTAGGAGGTTGTCATTGGTGGACTGATGAAAGGTCATGAAATGGTCTGTTATTACTTGGTTCTTGTGAAGTGGCTAGGAATTCTCTGCTTAAAATGATTTACTGTACCTTTTAATTGCATTGTCAAGGGCTACGAGACTCCATACTTAATCATATAGTCAAGAGGAGTTGGTAAATTGCCTTAGGCTAAGATCATAGTATCATAGATTAAGAGCTGGAAGAGGTTTTTAAAGGTCAGTGAGTTTAGTTTTCTTATTTTACAGATGAGGAAACCGAGCCTCAGAGAAGCTAAATGGCTTGTTCATGGTCAAACAGCTGTAATTGTCTGGAGTTGGGATTAGAACTCATGCCTTCCTGATTTGAAGTTCAGTACTCTGTTTGCTACATTACACTGTACTGCCTCTCAGAATTATGCATCTACATTAGTGGTTCTTAACCTTCCTAATGCCATGACCCTTTAACAGTTCTTCATGTTGTGGTGACCCCCAACCATAAAATTATTTTCGTTGCTACTTCATAACTGTGATTTTGCTACTGTTATGAATCATAATGTAATGTAAATAAATATCTGATATGCAGGATATATTTTCATTGTTACAAATTGAACATAACCCACAGGTTGAGAACCGCTGGTCTACATTCATTAGATTGTCTCTTCTTTTAAATGATTGGATCTAGTGCTGATTCAAAATTTATCATCCTAGGCAACTTGGTTTAGAGTTAAGAAATGTCTTTTAACATCTGTTGTATCTCTCATGGGGGTTCTTTGTCCTCCAAGCCTATTTCATGTGTGTGTGTGTGCACCCTAAGGGCAGGCTAGGTGGGAGGGCAATAAAGTCTATCTTAATCCCAAGATCCTTTTTGCAAATAAAATTGGGAAAAGTATGCCAGACCCACATTCCTATCTCTGCTGTTCATATTCACCGTCAACAAATACAGTTGGTTTCCTTACTTATCTTAATTAAATCCACATGATCACTTTTGGAGATTGAATTGTTAATATCCGGATTGAAGCCAGGTGTGAAATATGGGGGAGACAAACTTGGGTGGCTATGTTACAGTTTCAGACAGGTTAATATACTTTAACATTAATAACTGTGGTCAGTTTTAAATTTCAGATGATTTTTGATTCAAGAGGTAGGTTTGTCTTTAGATTAAAGTAACTGAAGATTGCAGTTCAATTAAAAGAAATATTATATTAGCAGTGATAGTGGTATCATGTTCATCCCACAGCTTACACTCTAACCATTTTACATAGTTGAGTTAAGTCCTGATTCTGCATTACCACTTCTGTCTACACCGTATCTGAGGTATTTGTTTGGAGAATCACAGGTGAGGATTAGTTTACCAAAACATATATATATATATATATATATATATATATATATATATATATAGAGAGAGAGAGAGAGAGAGAGAGAGAGAGAGAGAGAGAGAGAGAGAGAGAGAGACAAATTAGGGAATGTCATGTTAAAAAGCACACAGTGCCATGTTAAAAAGCACACAGTGCCAGTAATTAGAAAGTCTAAATACTTGCTTCACAATGTATTAGAGGTTTGACACTGGATTGACATAGCTCTTGGGCTCTTGGAGCTTCCTATAGAAGCTCTGTGCTATGAGGAAAAGGGCACTAGAACTGCATTAAAAAGAATTAAGTTTTAGTCCTGGTTTTTATACTCACTAGTTACTAAGTTACTAGCGAATCACTCTTCTAATCTAGGTTTTACTTTAATCATCTGTAAAATAAAAGGATCTCTAAGTTGTCTTCCAGCTAATATGAATCATTAAGTACTAGATTTAGACAGGAAATTATATGTATGTGTGTGTGTATAGTTATATATACCCATACACATATCTACACACATATGTATACACATACACATATATAGCACGTATATACACAGACACATACAGCATGTGTATATATAATGCATATATGTATATGTATCCATCCATCATATGTATATATGTTATGTATACACACATATTTACACACATTCATATATATTATTTATCTATCTGTTTCATCAGTGTAAGGCACTCTTGGGCATCCCACCTACCAATGCAGACTGACTCAGTGTCGTGTCTGGTGGTACTGAGAGGGTAGGTGATTTGTTCATGGTCATACTGCTGATGTGTTGGAAGCAAGACTGGGGGCCATATTTTCATGACTTTAAGGTCAACTGTCCATTTTCTATTACACGCTGCTTCACTAGTCAAATGTCCTCAGGGATGTTATAGAAGAGTAAATGAGAGCCTAGAGAGTTTAAACAATCAATCCCTGACTTACAAATTCAAATTAGGACAAAAACTTAGAGCTCTCGTTTCCAGGTTCTATGTTCTTTAGAAGTGGAATAGAAATGTTCTATCTTATCTCTCTTACATGGTTATTGTAAAGATCAAACAAGATAGGGTATAAAAAGTACCTAGCAATGTATAAAGTACTTTATAAGGATAAGTTATTATTATGATTGTTATTGTTATGCAGTTGTAAAGCTCCATAAATCCTTCCAAGTAACACTACTGTATCTAGTCCGTGAAGTATTCAGCAGAGGGTAGGTACCTAATAAAGGATGTCTGCACCAGTGTGCTGCCTCCTCAGTTCTAGGCAAGACTGGCAGTGTGATAACAGCTAAAAACAGGAGGTGGGGTAAGAAGTTACTACCTGTACTCATTGAGAAGTTGTTAACAGAGGAAAATGATTCTTGAATATCCTCAGAACTGTGTTGGGAATGAAGAACAATTTTATGCTCTTCATCTTCTGTGACCCAGAAAATAGAATAGTGAAGACAATGAAAAAGCTTAATATGAAATTATCGTCTGTATTATGTGTGTTAGAGGAAGAGACACATTCCATTGATCTGATCCTTCTGGCTTCTTCATTGGGGACCACTTAAGCAGACTGTTCCCCGAGTTGAAGCCTTTTGGGTTTCCCCCAGCCCAAAATGAGTTTTCTCTAAACCTTATTTCTCTACCTATTTAGGTATAGAATCAGATGGTGATTCACTTAAATGAATTGTGGACATAGAGTAATATACTTGTTTAAAAAACTATCAAAATATATTTCCCATTCATCTGCTATTATATGAAAATGCAAGAGGATGATACAGTGTCAGAAGACCTGAGTTCAAATTTTCCTTTGATTTTTACTACCTGTGTTATGTTAAACAAGTCACTTAGCCTCCTTGGGCCTCAGTTTCCTCATTTGTAAAATGAGAGAGTTGAACTAGATAGCTTCTGAGGTCTTGTCCAGGTTTAGCTCTATGGTCCTAAAATCACAAAGAGAAGTTTGTTCAATGATCCACCAAACCCTGGTATCAAGTGAGGCGTAAAACAAGAACACGCAGTCACCAAATGTTTTCTCTGGTGTCATGAAGTAAATTTTGTACAGAGCTGTAGGGTTAATGGAATATAATATCTTTCCCATCCCTTAATAGGCCTATGTGCCCACATGTGTTCCCTTTTTTCCCTTGAAACAGGAGCTATGTTCCCGGGTCTAAAGGCACACAGGTATTTCAATCACAGATGTCTTGCTGCGGTGAGCTACAGCCCAGTTCACATCTGTGATACATCCTGAGTCACACAGAGCCCATTGGGGGAGGAGCTTGCTTAGGGGGAAGCTTGCTTAGAGGGAGCTTTGCTAGCAGGAAGGCTTTCACACCTTTTTACGCAAAGCCAATTAGGCACTGAGTCATATATGTGTGAGTGTGTGTATGTGTATATGTATATATGTATACATACATATATGTGTATATGCATGTATATGTATATAGGTATATATACACACATATATAATACACACATATCTATATGTATATATAGATATATACATACATATATACGTATATATTCTGAGGTGAGATTTTGCTTTGGGGCTCACTCGTGGGAAGAATATTTTCCTGAGGTCTTGATGATTTGGCCAATTGAGACTCTGGGTAGCACTGTGAAGGGGGCCCTGTGTTTTGTGAACCCATATGTTGGTGCTTCTTGGTCTGGTGATTATGTATCTAATACTTTGTTTAGACAATTGGAGTCCTGTCTATTGGATTCTTTCTTGAATACTCACTTCTTTCTACTTATCTGTCCACATGATGTAATTAAAGTGAGATTGTTGACTCCTTTGAAGTTATCTTTACCTAAGAAAAGCAGATCAAAGAACCTGTGCCAGCAGCTCTTCTGTGTGCTGGTGTTATTGGTCTTATACCTTCACAGCAGCTCCAAGTATCCTTAAGGATACAAGAGTTCAACAGGAAAAGGAATTTCCCTGTTGGTAATGAGGTTCTCCAGATGCTCCAACTCATAAATGACATTGTGTGATTTTTGTTAAGCTTCAGAGCACCTCAGAGTGGCCTCACTGAAATCCCTGGTCACTTAGAAATATTGCCTTAGTCATCCATATCAGAAAAGCAAAATGGATGAAAAACTCATGTTGTTCATATTTCAACATATAGTTGAAGAATTAATCTATCACTGTATATATTTTTGGAAAGATTTAATAGGGAAATGAACAGGGCCCCCAAAATGAATAGGAGTAGCTATGAAGTGTGGATTGTGTTGGGATAATATTAAGACTATGGAAAGATGACTGGGCATCCAGAAGTTTTTAATTAAAGGTATATCAAAATTAAGAAAGTCTGACCATAAAGCTAGTGCAAAACAAGACAATGCCAATCAAATAGATGTTTTGTTGGAAATTTTATACTTTGTAATTTGATCCAAAGATTGTTATAAGAAGGACTAGATCTGGTCAGGTACTGAGACAAAACATTAACAGGAACAAGAGAAGACAGCTGCATAAGTGATAAGGGTAGGAAGAAGTAAAAAGCCTCCTAACAGGGAATTTCCATGTATTTAAGCGGGTACATATATTAATGTAATTACTTAGCTTAGTGTGGGGGAAGTTTATTGAATAGGAATGAGGTGCTAGTCATAATTAGAGAACAGGAGGATTTGTCTTTGTATCCTCAACTTTTGGCATAGTGACTTGCTCATAGTAGGCACTTGCTAAATAGTTGATAGAATATATCCAGCCTTTTCAGTCCAGATACATAGACAATGAGTATACCTGAATATAAGACACTCTGCTGAGACCAACAAAGCTGAGTTGGACTCAGCATATGCCAGCTTTACTGCCTTGGGAGTTGAATAAAGTGTGAAATAAAAGTAAAACCATGTACTTATATTGCAAAGTGTCCAAGTTATTCTGTATACCTATGATCTTGACTAAGAAATGGATAACAGTTAATAGATAGCATTTATGAAGTTGCCCAGTGCTTTCAAAAGTCACAAAAGTTTGCTGCCACAAAAGATGATCTTTTTAACATCATTATTCTCCAGATAATGCAGAATGGTGGAGCTCCATATTTGCCAAAGAATTAGAATGGTAAGTTACACAGGTCAACCACAGGAAGACATCTAGTACTTGGCTACATTTCCTATGGACATTTTACAGAGGGTCTCTTTCACAAGAAGAAAAGGTGAATATGCTTTATAACCCTGACTGGTAGAGAAATTGCCCCCCCCTTGTGATTTGGGGATTTTCCGGAGTTTTAAAATATCAAAAGTTTCACATTCAAGTGTGTGTTATTCCCTTAAGAGTAGTGATTTTGAATGACAGTCAAGGCAGAATCATAGATCTTAGATGACAAGGATGGCACAATTATGGATCTTTAAAATTCTACAAGGCAAGTCAGTTGGGAAGGGATGGGAAATTCCTAAATTCTAATTCTCAAGACACAAATGGCAGCTATTTATGTGGGGAAGAAATCTGAGGAGACTGATGTGGATGCCCAAGAATCTAATTCATGAACTTAGATTTTAAAAACATGTGCAGAAAATGGAAAACAAGGAAAGATAAGAGAAGATGAGTGTAAGAGTGCTTTGTAGTACTACAAAAATAGCCTAAGGTGAAAAAAGGCAGTGTTTTGCTATGGCCAGCTCAAACTCTCAGTTGTGAATTTTTCAATGTGAGCATTTATATCTCAGAAATGCTACAGATCGAGGCTTGATTTATTGTTTCATTGATTGTCTAGGCTTATGGAAGTGATGGAGAAAACCTTAATAATACAGATTAAATTTAAGAGTGTATTATGTATACATTTTTTGAGAGCCAGTTGTTAAACATCTACCAGAACATTCCTGAAGAAAGGACTGTGTTTTAGCTAATATGGGGGAAAGGTGGAAAATAAAGAAGGCATATAATGATTGCTTGGAGAGGATGGATTGATAACTAATAACAAAGAAAAGTTAAAGCTTCTTCAATCTTATTTTGCATTTTTTTTAATGCCAAGGAGAATATCCCTTTCACTAGAAGTGACAGAACAAAAAACGAGTAATAGGGAGTTGATGTCCAAGTTAAATAAAGATAGTAAGAAGCATCTACTTGTCCTTAAGGAATTCAGGTTCTCTGGCCTAGATGAAACATATACTCAGGTACTGAAAACAAAACAAACAAAATAACGACTGGTGGATACAATTGCCAAACCACTGTTAAATCACAGAAAATGAAGGAAGTATCACAGGACTGGAAACGAGATTGATGTTTTCTAAAAGGAAGAGAAAAGAATCTGAAAAGTATAGACCAATGAGCTTGACTTTGATTTTTGGGAAAATTCAAGCATAGATCACTAAAGAGATGGCTAGTGAACATCTAACCAAAAACTAAAATTTTTAAAAAGTGATAATTGCAAAGAGTCAGCATGATTTGATTAAAGAGGCTCACATCAGACCAATCTCATTTCAGTTTTTGGCTGGCTTAATAAATAGATAGATAGTGGAATGCTCTTGATAGATACTACCTGGATTTTTAGCAAAGCATTTGACAAAGCATCTCATATTGTAGGTTTATCTTATATGTCCTTTTCTCTTCTCTGACACTGCCACCATCCTGGTGTAAGCCTTCATCACCTCATACCTTGTCTGTTGAAATAATATTCTGGTTCATTTCCCTGATTCATATTTCTACCCATTTCATTCCATCTTCCATTCAGCTGTCAAACTGATCTTCCTAAAGTATAGACCTGTTCATGTTACTTCCCATATTCAATTAATTCCATGGCTCCCTATCACCTCCAGGATCAAATATCAAATCCTCTTAATGTTCAAGGCCCTTCATAACCTTACCCTCTCTTGCCTTTCCAGTCTTCTTACATATCACTCCCTACCATATACCCTGCAATCCAGTGACATTACCATCCTTCCTGTTCCTCATTCTTGATCCCACATCTCCTGACTGTGCTGTCCCACATGTCTGGAATTTTCTGCCTCTTCATTTCCACTTCCTAGCTTTCCTGGTTTCCTTCAGGTCCTAACTAAAATCTTGTTTTCTGCAATAAATCTTTTCTTTTCCGCTTTAATACTAGTGCCATCCATTAACTGATTATTACCTCTGGTTTAGCCTGTATATATCCTGTTTTTATTGTCTCCCCTATTAGACTCTGTGTGTGTGTGTATGTGTGTGCATGTGTTGTTTTTCCTTCATTCTTGAAGAGGACCATGACATCAGGAAAATGATGCCATGACTTTCAACTGAATTGCATATGAGTGAGGGAGGGCTGTGCAAAGTCACCAGCCTCTCTCTCTCCTCCAGAGCCATCTCGGTCCTGTGGCCAGATATAGATCAAGACACCTGGAGATGGCCCAGGATGTAGATCCCTGAAGACAGTGACTACTATTTGTCTTTGTATCCCTAACATTTAGCACAGTGCTTGGCACATAGCAGGCCCTTAAATAAATGCTTGTTGACTGATTTAAAGAGATTGAGTTGTAGACTAGTTGGTAATGCAATTAGATGGGTTTAGAACTGGTTAGATGGAAGAACTCAAAAGAGTAGTTTTTAATGTAACACTGTCAGTTTGGCAGGGGGTCTGCAGTGGAGTGTGGCAAGGATATATACACGGCCTCATGCTGTTGAACATTTTTATTAATGATTTAAATAAATGTATAGACAGCATGCTCACAAATTTGAAGATGACCCAAAGTTGTAAGGGATAGTTAACACACTGCATGACAGAGTTGGGAATCCAAAAAAATCTTGCTGGCAAGAGCATTAGAATGAATTTAATTATACACATTTCTATAGGGATAAATGCAAAGCCTTACAATTTGGTTTAGAAAAAAAGCAAAATTTCACAAATCTGCCATGGAAACAGCAGGGTTAGGAAGCAATTTGTCTCAAAGATCTGGTGGAGGGTTTGGTTTTTTTTAAATTACAAATCAAATATATGTCAACAGTGTAATGTGGCAGCACAAAAAAGTCTCATATTTTATTGGGTTGCATTAAGATAGGCTTCTAACAACACAAGGGAGAGCCTTCTTCTGTACTATGCTCTGATCAGACCATACTGGAAGTTTTTTGTTCAATTGTGGATGACAGAGTTTAAAGAGGAATTTAAAAAGCAGCAGAGTGTGCAGAGGAGGGCAACCAGGATGGTGAAGGGTACTGGATTGCTTCCAAGGTTCTCATCAGGGTTAGGAGATGAGAGAATAAAGGACTGGCTTCAGAAGAAGTTGATTCCCAAACTGCTTAATCTCTATGGACACAAACTGCTTACTCATTCTGGGCAGTCTTATTATGTTAGTCTTCCTTTAACAAATTTGCCTTTGGTTGAATTCAATTAACTAAACACTTATCAAGCTCCTATGAAGTACAAGACACTATACTCGACATAAGCAATATGAAAGTACAAAACAAAATACTCGTCATCCTCAAGGAACTTAAATTCTGCAGTGTGTGTGCATGCACATGTGCACACATAAGAAAATAGGTCTACAAAATACAATTCAAGGGAAACTGGGGAGGGAGAGAAGATTAACCACTAGGAGGTGGGCAAAGGGCAATGAAGAAGGAAAAGACTCTTGAGTTGAACTTTGAAGGAAGACAAGATAAGACAAGAATTCTGAGGGTCTGATTCATGGAGACAGAACATTCCAGGCAGTGCTTGAAGGTAAAACTTGGAGATGGGCTATTGAATTCAGAATACAATAGTCCCTTGACTTAAATCAGTCCATTACAATGGTCTCATTCATAACTGAGGGCTGACTCATATATGGAAAGCACTGGAATAGTCAGTATCTTAGCTCTACCCTTGTCTGCCTTGAGTTTAAAATCTGTGTATTTGCAATCTTGGCTTGTACTTACTTGAAAATAATTTCTTTGCATTCCTTGATAAAATTTTCAAATTCATCCAACAGAGGTATTACTTCCATTACCAATGGCATCATTACTATATAAACTCTGACAGAGCAACTTGTTTATTTAGTCTTTGGAGACTTCATGGGGGGGAGGGTGAGTTTGGCACCTCAGATTGGCCATAACATCTTCCTGGTGCCTGGAGCCAGCAGGCCTGAGCCTAGGAAGCACATTCTAACAGCAGTTGCAATCAGTCTCTTCTTTCTTGGTGACAGCCAATTGATACTGAAATTTCCTTAGGACTTGCAGCAGCTGGAACTAGAGTTATGTGTGTCACACCTAAAGAATGTTTTTAGGAAGATCCTGTGATCTCTATCACCAGATGACAAAACGGGTTATGTTGATCCATTAAGGGGGCCTTTAAGATGTTAGGGATCAGGGAGTAGATGAGCAGCTATAGTCAGATTAACATTGGGAAATTCAAAGGATAAGGCAGGATGGTACTTTTCTGAAAAAGAATCTTTCTAAGGAGATAGAGGTAGGACAGGGGAGCTTAACCTTTTATTCTTTTTTGTATCATAGGTTCCTTTGGCATCTAGTAGTCCTTTTGGCAGTCTATGGAGCCCTTCTAGTGAAGCTTATAGAGCCTTTCTAGTGAAGCCTATGAACTCTATCTCAGAATAATGTTTTTCAGTGCATAAGATTAAATGCATATGTTTCCAAAGGAAAACAAAGTGAAAATAGTTATCTATCTAAGGATAGATAGATAGATAGATAGATAGATAGATAGATAGATAGATAGATAGATAAAACTGGGTTCATGGAATTCAAGCTAAGAACCCTTGATCTAGGGGAAACTAGTCAGTAACTTCAGGATTTTCCCAAATTTGTGATTCCATGCTTTATGAGGTAGCCTGATTATTGCATACCGGAAGAAAACTTTCTCTGCACTGTTTATGGAAGCTCACTCTAGTTAATGCTCCTGTACTGTGTTGAGTTAGAGTCCTTGGATTTTTGCTTCCTTGTATCGCTGACTCTTAGAATCTTTCTGATTTGGGCTCTACTGAAAAAGCTGCTTTGATAGGTACAACTGTCAAACAAAGAGGGATCATAATACACAAGAGAAGGGACCTTGGAAATGAGAAGAAAACACAGTGAGTGGAAATACCCCAAGCAAAGTCAGAGTGATTGAGGAGACTACTGGGATCTTATAGTATCTCTTTTACAAAAGTCTTCATGCATTTGCTCCTGGGATACTGTGTGCAAAGCTGGTTGTATCACTGATAGAAAAACGTACAGAGAAGAGATGGCTCAGAGAGGACTATTTAGACTGTAAACTCCTTGAAAGCAAGAGCCAGATGGTAGGCATCTTTCTAAGTATCTCAGCACCTAGCATGGAACTTTATATGCAGTAAGGTTTAAAGAGGGGTGGTGGTAGTGGAAAGGAATGGAGGGTTCTTTGGGGATACAAAAAAGTAGAATTCCTCAATCTGTAATCATTGGGTAGAGATAAGTTGAGAACGTATAAGATCATTAAATGCATGAAATGGAGGGGGGAAATACAGATTTATTCACCAAATCTTGGAACAGTAGAACTCTAAGGAGCTCCTCAAAATTAGAAAATGACAGCTTTAGAATAAATACAAAGATGTGGTAAGCTTACAGAATTTATTGCTTTAAGAGATACAATAAGTTGTACGGAGTTTAAAAAGGAGTTAGATAAATTCTTAGAAAATAGACCTACTTGAAGTCATTAAGGTAAGCTGAGAAAGTCTGCAGGACATCACTAATGTGTGATGTTGAGGTCGAAGAGGCCATTGCATTCCATCACTTAGTGTCCTCAACAGAGAAGGGGGTAAGTGGTGGATTTTCCTTTGGCAATTTTTCTTGTATCTGTCCCTTCCTTTCAATAACCACTAAGACCATGCCGGTTCAAGACCTAATTTCTTCAAAATTCAGCTATTACAACATTCTAGCTATTCTCTCTGCTTTCATTCTATGTCTTTAAAATCCACCAAATTAATTATCTTAAAATACTATTTGAATCACACTACCATCTGTCTGACTAGAAACCGTCATTGGCTTCTCACTGCTTACAGAATACAGTCAAAATTCTTTAGCCCAGCATCTAAAGTCCTTCATAATTTGCCTTCAAACAAATTAGTCTAATTCCCCATTGCTATCCTAAATGAACACTCTGATACTACTAAATTTGTCTACTCATTTCCTGGGTATGACTCTTGCTTCCCTCTTTCCAAGCCTCCCCTCTCCACCTCTGTCCCTTTTCTTCTTTCTCCCATAGCTCCTTATCATTTCTCTATCATATCTGAATACCTTAAAGCCCTGCTCAAATCATATCTCTTCTCCCATGCTTTCATGGAACTCCATTCTTTAAGAAATCTCTTCTTCCTCTGAATTCCTGTATTTATTGTCTGTAATCCTCTTTTGACACCGAACTTTAAATGTCATAATCTTTAAACTATTCCCCACATATCTTCTCACTACCATATGAGTCCCCCAGTCCCACTTCCAGTTCTGGAACCATAATCAAATTAATGCTGTCATTATTCCTAGAAAAGTTGTGTCAGTCTACTTCTCCAGATCTCAACTCACCCATCATACCTATTCATTAGAATGCAAACTCCTTAAAGTCAAGGATTGTCTTCACTTTTATCTTTATATTCCAGTACTTAGCACAGTGGGTCAGCTAGGTGGTTTAGTGGATAGAGTGCCGGGTCGGGAGTCAGGAAGACTCATCTTCCTGAGTTTCAGTCTCACCTCAGATCCTTATTAGCAGTGACACCCTGAGCAAATCACTTAACCCTGTTTGTCTCAGTTTCCTCATCTGTAAAATGAGCTGGAGAAGGAAATGGCAAAGCACTTCGGTATGTTTGCCAACCAAACCCCAAATAGGGTCATCAAGAGTTGGACTGAACTACAACAAAAGTGACTAGCACACCAAATTCATTTAAACACTTAGCATTAATTAGTTTTCACAAAGAGAAGAGACATTCTATAACTGGTTCTAATCTTCAAAGATATAGCAAGAATAAATGTCCCCTGGTCTCTGGGGAGAGTAGGCTCAAAACTTATCTCAGTCCTACATAGCATTAGTCCAGCCAAATTTGTGTCCTGGCACAGCATCACTGCCAGATGAGTCTTCATCTTGGTTTCTGATGGCCTGGGTCCAGATCACCACTGTCAAAAATTTCTCCTTGGTGTGTTTGACATGATTGTATTTGGATGACCTATATCAGATTGCTTGCTGTCTTGGAAGGAGGAAGAAAAGGAGGGAAGGGGAAAAATTTGAAACTCAAAATTTTACAAAAATGAAAGTTGAAAACTACCTTTATATGTAATTGGAAAAAAAATATTATTAAAGAAAAAAAGCTTCTCCTTGCTCCTCAGGGCATTGTTACTAACTGGCTGTAGAACCTGACTTGGTCCAATTCCTAGATTCCCGTGACTCACTCTCTTGACCTTTTGAAGCTCACAGGTTCAGAAACTCCATGCTCTTCAACTGGAATGTGCAAAGAAATAACACAAAGACCAAGGCCCATTTCTCAGGGCCACATGGTCTCAGAGGAGAAAAAAATCTAATGGGTCTCCCCTTTTGGCATGATCTTTGTAGTGCACACCCCAAGTGAATGAATCCAACAATGAATAGAGCAGCCAAAAGCAAAACAAAACAAACAAAATAAAATAGCAAAACAAAACAAAAAACAAGGCTGAGAGAAAGACATGGTGGAAGCCCATTGATCGAATTGCCTCCATTGCCCCACTGAATGCCTCTAGAACCAATCAAAAACCAATCACATGGCCAGTAGAGCGAAACCAGTTAACAAGCGTCTATGTGTATTGTTTTCATGGTTCTTCTCTTGCATATCACTGCAACTCTCCCCGAAGCAAGCTCCCTAGCCTCTCCATGTAGAAAGATACCGTCTGAGGCACTCTGTACATGCAGCAGACATCTGGTACATGTGCTTATCTCCGGTTCAAAAACTTTTGGTGAGTCCCTATTGTCTATAAGATAAAATGAAAATTATTTAGTTTAGCATTTAGGGCTCTCCATAATTTGGTTCCAAGCTACCTTTTTACCCTTATTTCTCTCTTAATGTATTCTATGAGATAGGCAGTGTTGATGTAATAGATAAAGTACTAGACCTAGAGTCAGGAGGAGATGGGTTCAAATCCTACCTTAGAGACCTATTAGCTGGGCATGTCCCATAACTTCTCTGTTCTTCATTTTCATTTGTAAAGCAAGAGGGGGGACTCAATGACCTTGAAAATCCCTTCTAGCTCTATGTGAAAGAAAGATATAAAGGAAAAACATCTTTTGGCAAAGCAGCCCCAAAAGAATTACTGTTTTATCCATTCATTTAATCTGATGCTTAGGATTAAAAGGTCTTCTTGCCTGTATTTCCAAGTAGATGAGGGCCTTGTGAGTGGAGTATATTTTCAAAGCTCTCTAAATGTGACACATTGTCTCACATCTGACAATGACCTTATAAAATAAAGTGGTTATATTTCATATAACAATAATGATAATAATTGACATTTACATAGTATTTTAAACCTTGCATAGTAATCTACATATATTTTCTCATTTGACCAGGAATAATGACCAAGACTGGGGAGCCAATTAATTTTTAAAATTCACTTTTCATTCCTTCCTTATGTTTTTTTTTATCCCAACCACTTCAGCCCATAGCACCCTAATGCAGTATTATCTCTCCTCTCTCCTTCCCTCTCCCTCCTTCCTCTAAAATGTAGCTCTTATTCTTTCTATAAGACATTTAATATTTATCTGCTTCCTGGTGAGGCTCCTTTCCTTGTAATGAGTATATACCTTGTTTCACTGATTAGACTAGAAGCATAAAAATCTTTGCATCTCCTGAAGTCTTAGCTCAGGACTGACCATTTAGCAATGAATCAACCGGCCAATTAGCAAGCATTTATTTAAAGTGCCTATTACCTGACTGTTAAGCACTTTGGATACAAAGACAAAAGTAAGATCCAGGGTTTCTTAACCTGGGTTCTAGGGACCTCAAGGTGCTGTGAGGTTTCAGAGGGTGTGTGAATTTAGCTGGAGAAAAATACATTTTTTATTTTCAGTAACTTCCAACTGAAAATTAGCATTATCTTCAATTATGTAAAAACATTATTCTGAGGAGTCCACAGGTTTCAGCAGACTGTCAAAGAGGTCCATGTCACTGAAAACATTAAGAATTTCTAATGGGGGGGTGGCTAGGTGGCTAGGTGGCACAGTGAATAGAGCACCGGCCCTGGAGTCAGGAGGACCTGAGATCAAATCCAGCCTCAGACACTTAACACAAAAACTAGCCATGTGACCTTGGGCAAGTCACAACCCCAATTGCCCTCCAAAAAAGCAGAAAAAAAAACATTAAAAAAAAGAGAGATTCATGTTCTTGACTTAGTGTCAATCAATAAATATTTAAAAAAGAATTTCTAATAGGGGTAAATAGTATGTTCACAGACATAGATAGACATATAGAACATATAGAACATTGGCCAGGGTGGTTGGCACACCCTGGGTGCATATTCCCTTCAGTAGGAATGCTTATGCTGGCACACCTGGTTCTCACTATTGGCATATGATTGTTCACAGATAAGTAAATACCAGGTAAATTTAAAAGGATATACACGATGATGGCAGGAATTATATTTTTTCTTTCTTTGTATGCTCAGCTCTCAGTATAGTTCTGGGCACTTATGTAGTAAGTACTTAATAAATGATTCTTGATTGATTGACTGAGTGATGTGGAGGGGTGCTAAAATGACAGGAGAAATCAGGAAAGATCTTTTGATGGATACAGCAATTGAGCTGACACTAGCCTAGAGTCAGGAGTTCCAAGAGGAGGAGTAAAAGAAGGATAGCATCCTGAGTATGGGGAAGCTGAGTTCTCAGCAAATATTTCTCAACTTATGTATTTGGTGGGCAAGGAGCAGAGTAGAGAAAGAAGAGAAAGGAACAAGACTCTAAACAGACCCTTAATTGGGAGGGAGGGCCTTTGATGTATATTGTGGCTTGAAGTTCCTGGAGACCTTTCTTCCTCTTCTATTTTAAATTTCATTAATGTGCTTTATTTTTGCATTACATTTACAGATTCTTTCCCACCCTCTCCCCTGCCCATTGACAGGTTTCTTATAACAAAGTAAAACCAATAAGTAGACTTAGTAATACTGTCACCTTATCTGAATGTGTGTGCAACACTCCACATGTGTAGCCCTGACCCCTCTAATTTTGAGTGGATTAAAAAAAATTAATGGAAATAAATTTTCCATCTTTTCCACTCCCACTCCATTAGGAACAAAGAAATAAAAACAAATTCCTTGTAACAAACATAGTCCAGCAAAACAAATTCCATCACTGCCTATATAAAAACACACACATATACATATATCTATATATGTTCATGTGAGAGATACATACATGTATATACGAGATGCACATATTTGTGTGTATAATTATACGGACATTATATGTGTGTATGTATATATTTCTAATTCTGTGCTCTAAATCTATCAACTCTGTCAATAGTAAGGAACCTATAATACTATTGGAAAACTTCCAAGTTTCCCTTCAGTTACTTCTTTAGGAGCTTGACTCCATTCTTAGCTCTTTCCTTTTCCTGGTATAACCTTCTGTGTGACTTGTAGAGAAAAAAATAATTTTCTCAAGGTGGCTATGTGGCTCAGTGAATAGGGCACTCGCCCTGGAGTCAGGAGGACCTGAGTTCAAATCCAGTCTCAGACACTTAACACCCCCTACCCCCCCAAAAAATCTAGCCCTGTGACCTTGGGCAAGTCACTTAAACCCAATTGCCCTCCAAAAAGCAAAGAAAAATAATTTTCTTGCCACTTTCAAGTTCTGGAATGTCTTTGCTTGCCATGTTTTGGTTTTTGATTTCTTTCTGTCTCCCTGATCATCCCAGTAGCAGTGTGAATAGCTATCTTTCAAATAGGTTGTTTCCTGCAGGAACCAGATGTGGGTCCAAATTCTCAGATCACTGGTTACTCACAATCTCAGCTGGTCTGGATGCCTGGTCACCTGATCTAGTAATCTCCCTTCCTGGGTTTCTCAAAACTTTTGAGATGTTACTAGTAGCTAGTCTTGTGTCTCTATTCACTGATCAAAGTTTCTGGACTGGGCCTAGCTCAGGCTAATCCCTTGGTAGTTTTGGATTGATATTGGATTAAAATGAGAAATTTGTAGATCATTCAATCATTAACAAAAAGAGATTCTCTTATTTGCATAGCATATTGGAAAAAAAAACTTTTGGGACTTGAGTCAGAAGATCCCAGTTTGAATCCTGAGTACTGATACTAGTTTTATAAATTTGGGGAAATTGCTTAATTTTTTCCTAACCTCAGTTTCCTCATTTATAAAATGTACATAGTAACCATTGTACTATTTTCCAACAGGATTTTTGTGAAGAAAATGTTTTGTAAACTTTACAATGCTATATGAATGTGAATGATTGCTAGGTTATTGTGGGACTATATAAACTTTCAAGAAAGAAGCTATATAACATAACATAACATAATGCAACACAACATACACGCAACATAACACATAACATTACATAGTATAGTATAGTATTGTATTGTATAGTATTGTATTGTATTGTATTTTTATATTATGTTTTATATAAGATATATATATATATATATATATATATATATGTATATTTGGGTGCTTTAATAAGATGCAAAATATTTGGCAACTTAAAGAAAAGACTTCAAATAACAGTATATTATTAAATCTCCTAGCTTTGTATAGGTACCTCCTCTATAAACGCGAATGATTTATTATAAATAGCTCTGGATTTGTAGTCAAAGGATCTCAGTTCAAATTCCATTTCTGCTATTTACAACCTGTATAACCTTAGACAAGTCACTTCTTGCTTCATTTCCTCATTTTCCTCATTAGCAAAATGAAGGGACTAGACTATATTATATCTTACAACTCAAAATCACTGTCCAGTGAATTTTCAGTTCACTAAGTATTAAATGCCTAGCCTGGAAATACAATGACAAAGTCCATAATTCCTGTCCTCAAGAAGCTTATTTTCTACCGGCTCTAGGAAGGGACAGTTCTCTTCTCCACTCATTGGAAGAATCTTATTTCCATTCCAAGATCATTGGGTTTTTGTTTTTTTTAGTAGCCTCATTAATCTTTTCTTTTGACATCACGTGCTTACATCTTCTTGGCTTTTAGGTCCCTTTTCTGGATTCTCTGGACAGTGAATACTCACAAATCACTACACAGATTGTTACATTTTTAAAAAATCCCCATAGTTCTCTATTATGCTATTGACTTCTCATTTCTCATTCAATAATCACAATAATTTGTGATTATTTTGAGATATGATGTGCATAAACAGAAATACTGGGTATTGGTTTCCAGAAGTTTGATTTGTTCAGTTTTACAGGTTAACCAAGTCATAGTACTTACATACTATTATATCTATGGCTTTATGGTGAGCTACTGACATGTTAGCAAGAAATGAGTCTTTAAAGGTGAACAGGGCGGCTAGGTGGCGCAGTGAGTAGAGCACTGGCCCTGGAGTTAGGACGACCTGAGTTCAAATGCGGCCTCAGACACTTGACACACTTACTAGCCATGTGACTTTGGGCAGGTCACTTAATCCCAATTGCCCTCCAAAAAAGCAAAAAATAAAAAAAAATAAAGAAAGTGAACAATATAGCTCATTGAAGGAGGCAGAACTGTAGCTTTGTATTTTCAATAGGAGACCATATAATTAAGCGAGAGAGAGAGAGAGAGAGAGAGAGAGAGAGAGAGAGAGAGAGAGAGAGAGAGAAACAGACAGACAGACACAGAGACAGAGAGAGATACACAGAGAAGTAAATCCTAGGAAATGAATATAAACCCGAAAATGTCAGGAGTTTTAGAAGATGTTAACTGCTCCACAAGGTTTATAGGAAAACAGGGAAGAATGTGTACAAGGGAAAAGCAAAGAAGGGTGCTAACTGAATCAGAGTAATATAAAAAAAGTTCAACCATACTTTGCTCCTTTACAAACATACTCCTTAGGCACCACAGTCAGTTTTATGCACACTTACTGACTACAAATTATAATAGACTTTGATCTGGGAATTCTTGTGTATAATCAAGGCTGTATGAGTGTATGAGTGGGGGAAAAACTGTTACATTGGCTCTGTCTCTTCTGCAAACCAAATAGGAGGAATGAGGGATGCACATTAAATGCAGTGACCCTTGTTACACTGACATGAATAGATGAAGTGATATAAGAGAAGCTGTGATCTACTTATCTCTGATACTTTTTGAAAATAGGAGTGGTTCCCATCATTTTTGGATGTTTTAGGTGGAAGGAAGAAGAATGGAGGAGATGATCTTTCTGGGTTTCTTCTCACCTAAGAAGGTTTTCTACTATTCTCTCTAGAATGGTCATCATAGCTGGTTAATACAAGTGAAGATTCATAAAATTATCTTTTTCCAATTGCTTCAGGGTTGACAAAATTAACACCCTGCTGCCAACCCATTTATTTAAATCATACTTTTGTAGGTAATATCAAAAAGTCAACCTAGGTGAAAGAAACAACAGCAAAAAAACCTCAATTTGTTCCTCATTAAATGTTAGAAAAACCCAAGATAAACCTATTTAAAATTGATCTGATAAGCTGCAGAATTCTGATGGGCTGATGTGTTTTCCTGAGCTAATGGTCTTCAGCTAATATTTATCCATTGCTTTGAGTAACCATTAATCTCCTGTGTTGAGAAACTCCACAAATGCAATTTCTAGAGCATTTAACCTTTCTGCATTTGCTGTCTCTTGAGTTTGGGTGACTCAGATATGGTGTATACTCAATTTCATTTACTTTCCCTGCTTCCCAATTGCCAAGATAATAGCACCAAGACCATTTAAAATTAGTCTTTTCTTCTTCCCAGTGTAGTGATATGTTCCCGAAGTGTAATGAAGTTAAATCCACTTTGCTTCCCCACACTTACACTCTTATCCATTACCACCTTCCTTTCCCTGCAACGCGTTCCAGGTCATTTTTCTTCCCTGTAATTTGACATCAGGAATGGCCACAAAGGAAATAGCTGAGTAGCGTAAATGCCTTTCTAATGATTTCCAGAGTTCTACTACTAGCTTAATAATACTAATGTCTTCAGATCAATCTTTAGTGCTTAAAAAAAAAAGTTGAAAAATTTCCATGAACTTGCTTAAATATGCCACCATTCCAGTTTGTCTTTTCACCTGAGGGCATCTATTACCACCTTTATGCCCCCCTTCATCCCCTTCAGATACAGGTATGACATGTAAAGGCTTTTGAAAAAATGACCACAGTTCGAACAAAGCCTGTTGTTGCAGGTAATTGTTGAAATATCAAGGGTATTGCGTCCTCCATTACTTAAGCTTTCATTTGTGGCTTTCATGGTTTTGAGGAATGTTTATGGCTGACAGTCCTTTCTTTACGGCTCTATCCTTCAAGCTCCGGCTGATACCGCTGAGAATGACCGCTTGAGTGACTGATAAAATGTCAAGATGCCATTATTTCCAGGAGAGTGTTTGGGAGCAATAAGATCTGTTTCAATTTATCTCATACACCTGAATTTAAGTCTTCAGGTTTAACTTCGTTGGCTCACTACCACCAAATTGTCTCCCGCTTTCTACAGAGCAGCCATAATGCAGTGCAGAGAAGGTTATAATGACGGGTGCACCATGTCATTCCTGCTGTATTTCACTGCACACATTGGTGCAATATTTTGGACTTAATTAATAATCTCCAGGAACCCCAGTTTATGGATGGTAATAACCATATTTTAGAACGTGTGAAATACCGCAACAAAAATCCAATTCATAAGGCAGATGGCAAAGCCTAGTTTGTGGGACCACAAAACAGGAAGATTTACAGTGAGTTTCAGAACTCTTCAACTGGAATTCAGCCCTTGCCAAAACCCTGTTATTTCACTAGAGGGTAACAATCTGTGAGGGTCATTAGTGTCCTCATAAAAAGCGAGATTAAAAAAGTAGTCAAATGAAATGAATAAATCGTCAAGGCTTTCTGGTGAAAGAGAAGGGAAGTCATCTAAAAGGCGTGATTTACAAATATATATTTTAGGATTAATCTGCAGGATTCAATTTCCAATTTAGAATTTATTTAAAGTAATCATTCTTTAAAGGAATGGAGACCACCTGGTTCAATTTTTTAATATGGGGCATGTAAGAAAATACATTATTAGCACATGCATACTCTCACTCATTCATACCTGTGCACCTGTTCATGTACGTACACAACCATTCATCCTTTTAGAGCTCAGGAAACAATCTGGTTTTGACAAAGTATGATTGAAATGGAAGGCTAAAGGACAGTATGCAAATAATGCCAGTGATACTTTGTCTTCAAATTTCTATATTAGGTGCTGCCACAACAAGTAGCTTATAAAGTTGAAGTATGGTTCTCTTAGGTTTTAATCTGATAAGACACAAAATTGCTAAGCAGCTGTGAGACCAGTCAGATTCTCTGGGACTGATAGGGAAGGTTGCAATGCTGAACTCTGGCCACACATAGGATCATGTACTGTCTAATTTTGCTGTGTATTGCATGTTTAAGGTGGAGGAAATTGTATAATAGAATTGGTAAGAATTTATAATGTTCTTGGGACATCATTGGGAATTAATACTTCAAACAGGATTTATCTAAGTAAATATTTTTCATTGAAAGAACTTTATACAGTAGTTATCTCTTCTAGCATATTTCTGTTATAGAATAGCAAAGTGCAGCCTGGTTTTCAAGGGAAAAAAAAAGATCAGTTAGTTCCTTTTCCAATTATTGGCTTAAAAGAAGGTGAACAAAGATAGCAGTTATCATGTGATTTTTCTATTAATAAAATGTTTCACTGGACACTCTGAAAATTGTTTGTCCATATCAATAGTCTTGCAGTAAGCTGCTCATGGTAATTCATAAACTGTTGTAATTCTTGTTCAGATGTGGTAAATTGAGGCAGTGATTTTTTTGTTAATTTTTTTATTTTTTGGTTTACATCACTGATTTCCACAAGATTTTGAGTTACAAATTGTATCCCTGTCTTTCCCCTACCCAGCACCCCAAAACAGTGATCCCACTGTATGCCCCATCCACCAATATGCTCTCTCCTAAATCCTCTGCCATCACCCCTCTGACTTTCTGGTAGGATAAGATGGATCTCCCTACCCAGTGCCTGTATATCTTATTTCCCAGTTGAATGTAAATAATTTATATATATATATATACACACACACACACACATTTATCATTTGATTTTAGAACTTTAAATTCTGGATTCTTTTCATTCCTCCTTTGTCACCCACCCCCACTGGAAAGTCAGTTAATTCAATACAAGCCGTATGTGTAGTTACACAGAACATCTCCACAATGAACATATTGTGTAACACTGACTATATTTCCCTCCTTCCTATCTCCCCCCACCTTGTTCTGTTCTCTGATTTGTCCCTGTCCCTTTACTGAAGTGTGTGCTTCTAACATCCCTCTCCCCACACCCTTCCCTCCCCTCTAGACACCCCCCCTTTCGTCCCCATCCCTCCTACTCTCCTGTAGGGCAAGATACCCACTTTAGAATGTATGTCATTCCTTCCCTAAGCCAAATTCAATGAGAGTAAGGGTGGCCCATTCCCTTTGAGGCAGTGCTTCTTAATGTCAATGACTTCAAGACACTGTGGAAATAGTGAGAAATGGACGCTTGTATCTCAGTCTCCAAACTGCAAGGAGACTAAAACAGTTTTCCATTTAGACTGGGAAAAATTCTCAGAAAGAAAAATATTAATCTCACCTGCAAAGAAGTTTCAAAAAGTGCTGGTATGAAGGCATTTAAGTCTGGGCTGCTGAATTTATGCTGACCTTGCCCATATTTGCAAACGAGCCTTCTCCCTTCTAGGTCGTACTCACTTTTCCATTCCCCTTCTGATCCCTTGGTGGAAAGAATGCCACCAATAGCACAAGGTAATGCAGAGAACACTGATCTGGGCAACAAGAAAAATGGATTTTGGTTCTGGTACTGCCACTCCTTTGCTGTTTGACCTTAGAAATGACACTATGTCTGGGTCCTGGGTCTTAGTTTCCTTATGTGTAAATGAATGGGATTATTAGTTCACTTCTTTCCTAACATACTGTGAGGGAAATTTTTGGTAACCATTAACATATTGTATAAATATGTTATTTCTTTTTTTAATTTTTTTAATGAACATTTCTTTTCTCTCCCTTTCACCTCAGCCTCCCACAAAGAAAAAAAAAAGGCCCTTGTAACAAATATATAGAATCTTAGTAACCATTTTTCGCCAGTTATTCTCAGGAATCAAGAAAGAAAAGATTCTAACAAATATACTGAATCAAACAAGATGAATTCCCTTATTGGCCATTTGAAAAAAATGCATATCTTATCTTGCATACTTAATCTGTATCATCTTAGTCAGGAGATGAATAGAATTCTTCATCAATGGTCCTCTTAAATCATACTTGATCATTGCATAGATAAGAATTCTAAAGTCTATTTTTTTCATTTTTACAACATTATTAAATTATAAATTGTTTTCCTGGTTCTTATCATTTTACTTTGTATCAGTTCATGCAATTCTTCCCAGATTTCTCTGAAATCAACCCCTTCATCACTTGTTTCTTTTTTTTTTTGATAGCACAATATTCCATTACATTCATATACCATAATTTGTTCAGCCATTTCCCAATTGATAGTCATCCCTTTAATTTCTAGTTCTTTGGTGACACAGAAAGAGCTGCTATGAATATTTTGGTACAGATAAGATCTTGTCACCTTTCTTCAATATCTTTGGATATATATGCATAGTGGTTACATATGCATTATTATTATTTTATGAACAAACTGCTATAAATACATCTAAAAGACCTCATCCTCCTTAGCTATGGATTTCCATAAAAATAATACTAAAATAATGTGGGAACCAAATACCCTCCATTTCTTGGAGGTTTACTGTCTGATTTTCATTAGGTCCTATGCAAATGAACCAATTTTGTTTGCATCATCACAAAGGGGCCTAAGGAACAGAAGTATTAGGTAGTATTACTTTAAGATATCCCTACAAAAAAGAACCTGCTGACAAGTCTCTGTAATACATCCTCCTCTCTAAGTCTTTTATCCAATTTAATTTGGCCATGGACCATTTTGTCACTAGATGCATTGGTGTCCTCCCAAACTTTAACTTGGAGACTCCTAAGAAGAGGAAATAATAGCTCATTTCATTAGTGACAAAGGGGAATCAACCAAAGAAGAGATAGAAAGGCAAAGGAACTGGCAACAAGAATGTCTGTTATGAAGTTAACAATATTTCCTTTCTAGACATCACTATCATTCAAAGTTACTTAAAAGGTGAAAAACCATTGGAGAATTTTGTTTTCTTTTGGAGATGAGATAATCCTGGAAGAGGAATTAATTACTTTTACTTTCCTCTTAACTGTCCTTATAATTTCCAAGTTGTATTCTAATTCATTTTGTTTTGAAATCTTCACCATCTTGCCTCATACCAAAAACTTTGGAGAAGGCAATACTATCTATTGACTTTGTAGACCAATTCCACCACCTCATTGCAATAAAATTCAATTCAAACAGTATGGTACAGTAGATGGGGAACTGGACCTAGAGTCAGAAAGACATAGTTTCCTTTCCCACTTCAGATACTAGCTCTAAGCTAGTGCTCAGCTGGGCAAAATCACTTTAACTTCTCTCTTCCTCATTTTTCATATCAATAAAGCAAGAGGTTTGAACTCATTAACTTCTAAAATCCCTTCCAGCTTTAAGTCTAAAAATAAACCTAAGGTAATTTTAAGGTCATAGCATTTTACCAAAAGTGGTTTCATGTCAGAAGTTGTGTAAAAATACATGCGTAAGTGGAAAAGAGGTAGGACACGTCTGAACAGTAATGAAGCATAACTAATAGACCACTTGAATGTTGCACTAGCACCCATGTAATATTCTCAGAATGAGCAGAAGGTCTCCATGCATTGGATAGATCCATTTAGAAGATTTATGAAAATCCAAGAGCCAGAACCATAAAGGGTAAGAAAGCACACATGTATGTATCTCTGCTGGTGGAGGAAGTACTCATACCAAAGAGGTCCATCTTCTTTTGAGGTAATGAATATATATTTTTTTCTGTTAAAAGCATCATGTACATCAGGAAAAGGTGAAAATTACATGAAGAATTGAGGAAAACTTGAGAAAACTTGTATGAACCCAGGCGATATAAAATGAATAGAACAAGTTAGACAATGGTCATAATAATGTCATAGAGAACAATGGTGAAAGACATAAATCAATCAGCAATCCATGATCCTCTCAAAACAATGCAGAGTCTAATCATGTCTTCAATGGAATGTTGGTAAAACTTGCCTCCCTATTCTTAGTGGAGAAGTGGTACAGAGTTAGACACACATTATTAGACATGGTCAATAGTTGATTCCTTTTTTTTTTTTTTTGTATTTGTACAAAAGAAGAGTTCTATTAGGGTGACCAAATTTTTTTAAAAAAAGAATTCCAGCAGAGTATTCAATTCACCAAGCAAATAAAGAAGAGCAAAGGGTGGGGAATAAAATTGTTTTTCTTTCAGTGACAGAAAATCTAGAAAGATTTCCTTTGGGAAAGAATAAGCCTTCCCTGCCAAATTAGAAGACAGATGGCCATTCATTTGCATTATTTTTTTTTTCCTGCTAAACTGCAATCTCCACAAGGGAAGAGGCTATATCTTATCTAATATAAAACAACATCAACAATCAAACAACTGAACTCTCTTCTAGGGACTTAAATAGTACTTTTCACACACCAGACATTTAATAAATGTTTGCTATTGAATTGAATTGAAATCTTCCCAGTATTTTCATAATCCCCTATTCACTTTCCATTTCACTAATGAATCTCTTTTCCTTGCCAAAAATCCAAAAGACTTTTCCCATTGGTTTTCCATCATTTGCTATTCCTCTTCTTGATTACACTAGATAATTTAGCCCCATTGGCACAAAGAGACACTGGCTGCAACTACTTCCTTCTTCATCCTCACTGCTCAGCTACATTCACCCTGCTGTTAACACATGGCAACTGCTTAACCATAGATCTTCTAAATGGATCTATTCAATGCATGGAGACCTTCTGCTCATTCTGATAATATTACATGGATGCTAGTGCAACATTTAACTCATGTTACAACAAGAGTGTTGAGATTTAAGGTTTGGGGGTGTACGAGCCCCCAAAATACCAACACCCAACACAAATGAATTCAACTCAACTCTTCTCTCAAAGTAAAGCAAAGTTTATTAAGGATTTGCCATAATGGGTAGACTCTTAAGGAACCTAGGTGATTCTGTGATGCTTGTTTTGGACAAGTAGGCCAGAATAATCTGACACAGAGTGAGTGTGCACTAGACAATTCTCAGCCACCTCATGGAGGTAAGATGCAGCTTATATACAGAAAGATTGCAGGAGGGTTCTAGGAGTGGTCTAGAGGAGGAGTTTGGGGGAGGGTCTTAAAGTTGGAGTCAAATGAATTCGTACTCCAGAAAGGAGATTAAGGGTGGGAAATAGCTGGAGGGTACCTGGAGATGACAGATAATTGAGGGCTAGGCTAGTTTAAGGGTAACAGATTTGGGTAGATCAAGGGCAGAAAATAGCTGGACAATGGAGAGCTAGGCTAGCAACAGAGTTTTGGGTCTAGTGATAATGAAAGGCTTATGGCCTCAGGCACATTTGTCATCAAGTGGGAAGATTCAAGGAGAGTTCAAGGGGGTTCCCAGAGCCTGTACCCCATCAAAGAGGAAGCAGGCATACAGATATGTAGCAAGTGAAGAGCAGTCACACATCGGATGTTTGCTTGAATCTGGCACCGGGTTCATCAGGGATTCCTCTGACTGCTGGCAGTCTGACCCTCTTCCAACCAGAAAAGGTTACTGCAAAGTGTATGATGCTAGGCTGCAATATTCTGGGATTCAACATAATCAATAAGAATCTATCCACAAATAGGCTTGTCCAGAGGCCCTCTCTATTAACAATGATTATATCTTTCATTTGAACTTTTCATTGGACATCCCTCATGGCAGTAGAAAACACCTTAGTAAGCATGTCTCCTGTTTTATACCTTCCTTGATAACAATCAGAATTTCTTCTAACAAAGCTCTCTCAAGTATATCAGTTTTTTATGATCTTAACGTGTGCATGGAAATTATGTTGCAGCCTCCTAAATGACATCCATCAACATCCAAAAGACTTTGGATTAATTGAACATACCAGCAGAATATGTGTATGTATGTATGTATGGGTGGGGTATAATTGTATGTGTTGGGGGAACAAGTGAATAAAGAATTGCCCAGACAATGATATACAATTAACAGATAAGCCATAGAGCTGATTCAACAAGTACCATATTTTGGACAGACTTTGCAGATGGACAACAAACTGGACCCGAGATTATGTAGGAGGAAAAGAACAGGCTGGATTTTTTATGGCAAATATTGCCGTGTTTTCCGTTCAATTCACCAACCATTTGTTAATCACCTATTATGTGCAAAGGCACCTTGCTAGGTCCCAGTCATATAAAGACAAATACCAAGTAGCCCTTGCCCCTAAGGAGCTTACATTTTACTAGATGAATACAACAAAGAGACAGGTAAGGAAACTCAATGTATTTTAAGGAAGAGAAAAACAGAAGAGGAGGGAGGAGGTTATTCAGAAAAGGCTTCGTGCAGGAGATGATATCTGAATTATGCCTTGAAGGAGACTAAGGATCCAAGGAAGTAGTGATGAAGAGGGAGTCCATTCTTGGCATGCTGTATATCCTGGGCATAGGCATGGAAATAGGAGTTGATGAGTTGAGTTCAATTAAAAGAATAGTTTGGCCAAATTGTAGAGAGTGGGAAGAGTGAAGTAGATGAAAGAAATCTGATAGGGTAGGTGGGATCCAGATTATGGAGGCATTTGAGTAGCTGGTTAAATTTGTATTTTATCCTAGAGGCAATAGGGAAAGACTAAAGGTGCTGTTGTTGTTGTTTTTAGTAGGATAATGACATGATCAGATCTGTGTCCTTTTTGCTTGTTATTGTTGCTGTATCTATGACTTTACTGGATAAGAGAACTCCCCAGTGAAGGAACTCCTTCAATCAATGCAAATCGGCAACCACTTTTTAATTGATGTTGTAGCCAGATATTCAGACCCACTTCTCTGTAGTCAGGGAAAAGCTCTGAAACATAATGTGAATTCTGATAATTTTAATCCAAAGGAGAGAGCATTGTTTTCTTCTTATCCTGGGAGAGTTGGAAAAAGGGTCTTCTACTAGTGTACATAAAGAGAAAGCCTCTTCTTGTGGGGTGTGAATGGACACTTAGAGGAGGTACTGGTGGCAGATTCCTAGAGTAAGTATGGCAACAGCTGCTAGGGAAAGAGGGAGAAAGGGCAAGCAAAAAGTCTTTTTAAGGCCTTCTGTAACATGATTTTAGAGACTAGAGCCCAGGCACTGCAGACTTGGCTCCAATCACCAAAGCCCAGATCTGCTTATTTATACACACACTGATAGGTGTGGCAGAAACACATGAAAGCATGCTGAACTGTTCTCACGGCTTGAGATCTGCAAAAAACCAGTGAAGTGTTTAACCTTTCTTGTGAAACTGGCCTGTTTCTTGTCCCTAGTGAGGGATAGAGTGGAGGCCCTGACCTAGGGCAAGTTACACCTCTTCTTACCTATCCTCCCTGGAGCTCCCTATGGCTTAAGGGAGGAATTGGCCAGGGGGAAGTGAACGTGCCTAAATTACAGAAGTAGAAATGACAAGTCTTTTACCTTAAACGTGCACATTTCGACTTTTACCTCAAACCCAGAAAGGGTTATCTGCTGGTAGCAATTGTCTGAGATCATTTGCTCTTGGTCACACAGCCAGTAGGTGTCCAAGTCACACCTGAACCCGGAGACTCCTTATTCCCAGGTCAGCTATCTACTAGGCCATACTGTCTCATTTATTAATTTGGTACCTGCATGAAAGGTGGTTGAAAGAGGATGAGAAACAAGGATTAGGGAGACCATTTAAAATACAATCACCCCAGTTTCTCCTTGAAACAAAAACCAGTCCATTTAATATTAACATTCTTTTGGTCATGATTTTAACTGCAAATCATGTAATATTCAATTTCTGAAGAATTAAAATTATGAATTGCCACAAAGAAATTGAGAAACAAGACAAGTATAGAAAGAATGCAATGTTAATGATGAATTGTTCACAAGAAACATTATAAGCTATGTTATCAAATATATGTATATACACATAGCACATTATGCATATTATGTATGTACATGCATATACACATATGTGTGCATATACATATATAGGTGTGTGTATATGTATATATGTGTGTGTGTGTGTGTGTGTGTGTGTATGTGTGTGTATGGAGAGAGAGAGGGAGAGAAAGAGGGTACCAGGGATAACAGATAGATAGCTCACATTCTTCACTTTTTCTTGTTATTCAGTCTTTTCAGTCATATCTGACTCTTCATGACCCCATTTGGGTTTTTCTTGGCAAAGATACTGAATTGATTTGTCATTTCCTTCTCCGGCTCATTTTACAGATGAAAAAACTGAATCAAACAGAATTAAATGACTTGCCAGGGCCACACAACTAGGAAGCATCTGAGGCCAGATTTGAACTCAGGAAGATGAGTCTTCCCAACTCCAGACCAAGTACTCTATCCACTGTGTCACCTAGCATTCTGCACTAGCACTTATATAATACTAAAAGAGAAGGCAGAGGGTAGACACTTCATTAAGACTTCATCAGAGAACATTACGTAGGATAAGAAGGAGTTCATGGAGTGTAATTGTTCCTGTTGGAGAGATCTCATCAATGATTCCACAGAGCACTGAAGTATTACAGTATGATTTTTGCAACAAAATGCCTGTGTAGGACCCCAGAACCTGAGTTGTTCTGCCCTGACATTGCTTTGGATTTCTTCTTCAAATCAGCTAAGCACATTTGTATTTCTCCCTGTGAGTTACAGTTTGAAGCCCTGGAAAAAGAGAGATATGTTAGGTGCTTTTTTGCCCCTGGGAACACAGGGACCTATGGGGTAGGAGGAATGAATGTCTGTATCTGCTAGAAGGAATTAGGAGACCATCCTGAGCTGATCAAGTGAGGCAGTAGTGGTAGGTGGTATTTGATCAGATTAACTCATTCAGGTGTTGTATTAAGAGTATGACTTAGATTTAAAACCGTCTTTCCCACTTGTTAAGGAATGAAAGCCAAGGAAGAGACACTGAGAGCAACTAACTGACATTTATGTGCTATCTAAAGCTGGAGAAGATCTTTATATTAATTATCTGGTATGAGCCTCACAGCAACTCTGTGAGATAGCTAGCAGGTGTCAGCAGGCCTATTTTTTAGATGAAGAAACTATCTTAAATGTCACACAACTATGTTTCAGCAGAATGACTTGAATTCAAGTCTTTCTGACCCTTGGTCTATTACTCCATCCACATACCACACTGGCTTTTACAAGGCTTGGACATAAGGGGTCCAGATTCTTCTTTGTGCTACAGTGCTACCTTGGAAAAGTCACTGAATATCTTTGACCCTCAGCTTCTTTATCTATAAAATGAAGGGGTCGAACGAGATTGTTTTTGGTCTTTTCCAGATCTAACATTCTATGAATCTATGGCTCACAAGTATTTGCAGTAGGCTATCATGTCCCCACTTTTCTAGGCTAAACAGTCTTACTTTTCCTGTTGTTATCATTTTTAAAAATTTGAACATTGTTGTTCTTTGAACTGCAATATTAGAAATTCAAAGGATCCTCATCCCAACTCCCACTTTTCATTGACAGTTTGTGTCCAATTGAGGCTCCAGAGTCATTCCAAAGGGTTCCTCCCCGTTATATATTTACCTGACTGTAACCAGTTATGGAATGTCTGCACATGATCCAAAGACCACTGGGGGAATACATCTGCCCTGAGTGCTGCGCACATGCATATGATTAGATTTATTGATCATTTCCCTACCCACCATCTCTTTTACACAACATATAACATGCGATATGGCTTTGAGTCTTCTCACTATCTAAGTTACCTTCTCTTGGAAGTGCTCCAGGTTGTTAATATCTCTCTTTTAGCAGGATTGGATTCAGTATCTTTAGCATATTAGATATCCAACTGTACTAAATGAACAATGTGTTGTAGGAGCCATAAGAAAAGTTAGTTTGAAATTTGAAAAGTTATTTTGAAAAGTTATTATGAAGAAATTATAGAAAAATAGCTCATATCTACAAAATCCTTGTAGGTATACAAAGTAGATTTCTCAAAATGATCCTATATGCTAAGTAATGCAAGGATTATTATCACTTCATTGCAGATGAGGAAACTGAGGCTTAGAGACAGGAAGACACTTGTCTATTGTCACACAGTCAAAAGGTAGCGGAATTGGAAGCCTAGCACTTTTTGCTATGCAACTCAATGGCTACTGATAAAATTATTCAAATGGGTATATGCTTTCTGTTATTTTTAATGGACTTCAGTGAAATTCTGTACATGGGGAGAAGATGTGAAGATAGGTAATTGCACAGGGTGAGGTCTACAGTTCTCAGAACCACTACTCTAGTCATCTAAGAGAGCCTTTCAAAAACGTCTAATTTGGAGTACTTGATGCATGGGGAGAATTGACTCACTGGCCAAGTGGAGTAGAAATTTTCACGCAATTACTGAGTGATTTACATAGCCAGTTTGGATTATTGCAGCCCCAGAAAAATGTTGTTTTGGTTAAGAGCAGATTTTTCTGCCTGAATTATCTGAATAAATAGTTTTTCACTTCATTTCTTCTTTGTAGGTACAGCCAAGAAATATTATGACTTTTTTTGAGAGTCAAAGGACCAGAGACATCTGTTTGCTCATCTCCTGGTCTTCAAATATTCTAAACATTAATGATTTTCTTGTCTTTATATCCATCCCTGAAGGTCATCTAGGTACTATTGGATGTGCAATGAAGCAGGTTACCTCAGCAGACTCCTAGAAAGTGGCTTTCGTGAGACTCCATTTCTATTGCTTACCTTGTCTGTATACCTAGTGAGATAAGCTCAATGGATTTTGAGGGGATCTAGTTACCCCAATAACCACTCTCCCCTCAGATTTAGAGGTAATACCTTTCATCCAAGGTCTAGAGTTGGTAGAATCAGAACTAGACATATGTGAAGGATTGCGTCTTATTTTTCCATTTCCTTAATTCATCCTAGTTCATCAGCCTTCAGGGAGTGAGGCAAGGCCCATCTGTTTGGTTAGCCTTCAGCTTAATTGATGTGTGGCTATGGTGAGGGATGAAACTTGATTACGAAAACGCAGATCATTTATAAAATTAGATTGTGTGGTAGCATGGAGAGGGCTTCTAGCTGTTCCACAATGGCTCCCTTCTCCAACCACCTAATTGACTGGAGTTGGTAAATATTTTAGGAAGCTGGTTTCTGGCTGGGACTCTGAAAATATTTTTCTGCTCATTGACAGAATGCCCACACTCACCCCACATTTTTTATGTATCGTCTCACATATCTTCCCTGCCGTGGCTGTCAAAGAGTCAGTGAGAAGTGAGGCAGAGCAGTGTCCTGTAGGAAATATGTGCCTAGAGAAAGTGGGTAGTTTTGATGGCACATACATATTATGTTGGCACCACTGACTGATACAGCCTAAGAGTCAAGATTAAAGAAAACAGATCTGCTCTGGAGAACACACAACTTTGATACAAAAACAGAGCCCTCAATCTAGAGTACTTACTTCTTTATTTGTAAAACATGTGAAGGATGCCTGTTGTTTAGCTTGTGGGTTTACACACATTGTAAAAACAACAAATAACAATTGATGATGGAAATAAACCATTTCTGTGATTCACTACCACCCAAACAGACATGACACCTGACTCTCAATCTCTTTGACTTTGGACTCAAAGTGCAGTGACAAATGCTACCCAGCTGTCTTTCAGAAATAAATTCCTGGATTAAATCAACCAGAACTTAAACTAAATCCAGATAAGATGATGGTAAAGTTGACAGCAAGAAGAAAAAGATTCTGAGGAATTCACTTGAAATGTGTCCTTCCTCATTGGGGACACACAGTGTTGTACCTCAAGGGTCACAAACTCATGAATTGGCTTATAGGTGTGGTGCCCTAGATTTTCTGGGACAACTTCGATTTAAAATATTCTATCTTATTTCCAAAATTAAAAAAAATATCCTTTGTCAGACCATGTCTCAATTTTTGGCTTACCCATGAGATGATAATTAATTGGACTTAATTATATTGGCCTTTTTGCTAGTTAGCTGGGTGGAGCAGTAAATAGAGCATTGGACCTGGACTCAGTAAGACCTCAGATGTATACTGTGTGATCCTGAGTAAGTCTTAACTTTTCCCTGCCTCAGTTTCCTCATCTATAAAATGAAGATAATAATAATACTTCTTGCTGAGGGTTGTTGTGAAGATAACAATAAGACAACATTTGTGAAGTACTTTGCAAACCTTAAAGTGCTATTGAAATGCAAGTTGTTGCTGTTGTTGTTGCTATTAATTTTAAAGTATGGGTCCCTTTATGAATGTTCCAGGTTTTCTTTAAGAATCCTTTAACCATACTGGTTGCCTAAGGTTAGTTCTAAATTCTATTCTGAATCAACCAATCATTTAATTAATAAATACCAGCCAGGCACTTAACAAATGCTTGGTGATTGACTGATTTTATATAAGGGAACTACAATAGTATCAGAAGGATAAAAAGGAATAATAATATCATGCCTGCCCTTAAGGAACTTAGAGTGTAATAGGGAAGATAAGATGTTCATTTAAAAATATCTGGCCACAGTTAAAGGCAGCAAATGCCATGTGCCCAGTGAGAAGTATAGACAATAAATATCATAGACATTCAAAGGATGGATATAGAGATAACTTTTGCCTGAGCAGTGAAAGGAACCTTCACAGAAGAGATGAGATTTGTGTGTACCCACTCAGCTGCAGGGTTCCATAACACGAAAGGGACAAATTTACTTTTGGAAATTTCTTACCTCTGTCTCTGATCCAGAAAATCTGGGAAAACGTTTCCTTACAAAACTCAGAAAATGGTATTATTGTGGAAAAAAAATCAATTTGATTAGTAGTTGATAATTTGAGGAGGCAGGATTTTATTCTGGGTTTGAATCTTGACTCTCCCACTTACTCCCTATATGATGTTGGTCACTATGGGTCTCAGATATTTGCAAAATGAAGCTTATACTAAATGAATAGCAAAAAGAAAGTAATAAAAGGTACTAAAACAAAGGTCCTTTCTAGCTCTAAGTCTATGATTCTCTTATAAGGGTGGAACCACAATAATCTCATTTCACTTTAGCCTTGATACCTTAGATTAAATGTTAAAAGGGCTCAAAATTGGAATGATATTGCACAAGAACTGCATTCTATTCAGACAGGCCAAGGAAACTCTGCCATGCCCCCAAAGAAAAATCATCTATAAATTATCAAGTGAATTGAGAAGGGATTGAATTATAAAAGTTGGATCACACATGAGGTTCAAGGATACCTGGTTGGAGCAACTGCCTAGGATGGAAAAAGAAGTCTTGGCCTGTTCTCCCTTCTCCTCAACACCTTTGGCTGGAGTCCAGTTTTGCAAATTTAAGGGGTCCACTGGAATCATAGCTACATTACCAAACCAGCTGATGGTAATCTCTGTGTCAGGAGCCAAGGACAGATGGATGCATATTCAAATGATGAAGGGGAAATTTTGGGGTATGCTAGGAATGGTAATGAAAGATTTTGAGCAACCAGGAACAGTGAGGACCTCTTTGCCATGTGTGTTCTTTAAGTCTGAACCCACTTTCTCCTTGTCTCTGTGTGTCCTTTTGGAAAGTATGCTATAGACATTTGGGAGAGGAGCGTTTCGTACCCACTCTTCTTATTGTATCATTTTATTAATGACCCTTTTTAAAAAAAAGCTACTTAAGTCTGGTTGACTAAATTGATTCTTAACTAATAAAATTGAAAGTAGGTTTAGGTGTATAAGTGGGGGGGTGAGATAGGAAGCATGCCAATGGGGACTTGAGTCAATGGCATTAGAGAATCACTCCTGAACCCTCCAGAGTACCCCTAGACTTCTGAGAGTAATGTGTCCAAGCTCTTAGGATTCAACTCATCAGTGAGAATGGCAGCTGAGCTAAGCCTTAGATCTTATATGGGCTATATTGTAATCCCATTGCAAGCCTAAAGTTCACAAAAAGACTAAAGTAACAACTTTAAGGAAATATCAGTGAAAATAAGGTATAGTGAAAAGAGCACTGAATTTGGAGTCAGAATTTCAAATCTTGTCTTTGACATTTAATGCCTGTGTGACATTGGGCAAATCTCTTCACCTTTTCCAGCTCTAGATCTATGAGTGTATGAAGCTACAAAAATGGAATAATTTTCCAAAAATAAGTCCATTTTCCAATAAATAACCATATCTCAATGATCTGAAGAAAGTATCAGTCACTTAGAATCATAGTGAAGCAGAAATTGAAGAAGTCACAGCCTCTTGAAGGTCCTTGGTGGCTCCATTGTTATCAGACATCACTCCCCCACAGCATCTCTGCATAGCCCCCAGATCCCAGACAATATGAGGAAGCACTCTTAGACATAACCTAGTTTTCTGATGGAATGCATGTTTTTTGTTCTTATATTGTCCCTATCCACTGCAGAAGAAAAACCTCCAGAGATCTTCTGTCTGGCAAGAGACACAACTCTCCATAGGTGAGCTCTTCCATCTTTAATAATACAGGACCAGGCTAGGAAACTCCTGCCAATGAGACAATTATCCTTGGCTACCACTTCTGTTGAATTCTGGCTTCAGAAAGGCTTGCCTAAGGAGCCAGTTACTCTTAGTCTTCTAGACAATAGAATCACCAACATCTGTTTCAGACATGGTAAGCATACCTCTCAATATCCTTTCTCAGGTACCTAGAAGGATGTCCCCCTGACAAATGAATATTACTCCTTGGCTTAGGAGCTAATCCAATACTCTATTTCTAGTGAATTATTCATCTTAATTTACTTTGATTCAATTTAATAACCATTCATAAAGTACTTACTTGGTAAAAGTCACCCTGGTAAGTCACTAAAATCCCCAGACTGTACTGAATCAATTACTTGGTGCTGTTGCTAGTCACATCTAAGGTAAAGAAGATGAATGGAGGAAGTTATAGGTACTTCTTTTCAGGGCACAGCACTCTTTGGAGAGATGGAGAAAGAACATTCTCAATACTGGCTATATGAATTACATTGAAAATTATATTGAAAAGTACTATGAGTAAAGTTCTTCTGCTGTATGCCTCTGTGATAGGACCAACATTTCCCTGAAGTAGCTTTCTCTTCCTGCCCTCCCCCACCCCTATTCATGGAGAAGGTTTATCTAAAAGAAGATAAAGCTTTCCTCAAGACCTGATTGGTCTATGAGACTCACCATGAGCTGCAGTTTCTCTCAAGCAGCTTTCTGATCATCTAAGGGCATAAAAATCATCTAGGTATACAGAGTCCAGGGCCCTTGGACTGAATGGATTTCTGAAGCCCATATAAACAAGTTTCTCCTACCCTGATGACCAGATGTATTTTTATATGGAGATGGAGGAGGGCATCTAGAGAAGGCAAGTGCTGCTATAGCTTTGTTGCATATCCTTGCTGTATTAAGGAAAAGTCAACCTCCTTGTATTAAATGTTTAATAAGTACTTCATTTCATCTCAACATTGAACTTGATCTAAGAGAGTACTGGCTTTAGCTCCATGCCTTGGAGAACTTCCCACACATTCTTTTGTCTTTCTCTACCCCTTTATAGTGTATTCTTCCCCACTTTCTCTTTTCCTTCTACCAAGTAGCCAATGCTTTCAATCCTACCCCCAGCTTCTTAAATTCTGCCACAGAGGAAATTCTGTCTCATTTTATATATTTCTCTACTCCTCAGCCTCTACTGTGAAAATATAACTGTCTTTTGCCCTTTTTACTCACGGTTCAATGGCAATGCTTGGAAATGGGTTATTGATCATATAAACCAAAGTTTTAATAATAGATCACCTCTGTTATGGGATTTACTTTATTTTTTGTTTTTTTGTTATTCAGTATTAGGGCCATTTTTACTGCAACTTTTGGATAACTAAAAGCCTGTCTTATGTTAATATTAGCCTCACCTGACCAAAGCCTGACTCATAGAATAATAATGTTAAGGAAAAGTTAGGGCCATTTTTCCTGGTTGAAGGGTTTTGAACTGGCTGAAACCTGTCCCATGGGAGGTGAAAATTTATTTAAAGCCTTAAATATTCCTTCGATAGGAAGCCGGAGGAAGAATCTCAACTGTCCCTGTCTCCTTGGCAACATGTAAATCTCCTGCATTCAATCAGCCTATTTATGAATTTTCTAAATATAGTTTAATCTGTAGCCTGCCTTAATCTCACCTATGGAGTCTGTTTATCTAGGTTTTTTATGTATGAAATTATGACTTTGTTTAAGTTTGTCCAGCTTTTAAGACATTGAAGCAATCATGGATTTATGAATCTGTCTTTTCTTTAACTTTTATGATCTAAGAAGAATGTATAAGACTGTGACATTTAAAAGAATTCTTATTCTGTCACTCTGGTATAATTTTGTCTGTGAGAGGTTTTGTTAGCATGCTAATTGGGGTTCAGTCCTATATTTTGTCTGAGATCTGAACCTATACTTAAGCATAATAAAACCTAGGTTTTTCTTTTTTTTTTAACCTCTATAATTTCTGTATTAAATTTATTTTGGCAGCAGTTATGTACCACCTGAGCTCAAAAAAGAGATATTTCTCCCATAATACTTTCCATGTGACATAATATCTTGACCCAATTAAAATTAATGTAGTGGCAGAATTGCCTTAAGAAATTACTCCGGGGGTGGCTAGGTGGCGCAGTGAATAGAGCTCCGTCCCTGGAGTCAGGAGTACCTGAGTTCAAATCCGGCCTCAGACACTTAACACAAAAAACTAGCCATGTGACCTTGGGCAAGTCACTTAACCCCAAATGCCCTCCAAAAAAAAAAAAAAAAAAGAAATTACTCCAATGGTAGCCTGGCCCCTTGGCAGCTCAGTGTGTGAGATGGTTATGAGCAGTTGGTGATATTATTAGTTTTTATCATAATTATTTTTATTATAATGTCTAGGCAGTTATTTTATTTTCTAATGTGTAGGGTCAACTCTGCTTGTAGGACATATAGAAAGAATTGATACTTTCTTTTGTGGAAAAGGAAAAAAAATCCTCTATTACTTCATCTGTGTGGAAAGTAGTGTTATGTGGTAGAAAGAACATTGTACATCGCGTGCTGAATGTGAAGGTCTTTCAGTTCTTGGATTTGTCACTTTAGTAGGCATATCACCTTGAAGAAGTTTAACTCTTCTTCCTTCTGTAGTGCCAATGCAATATTTATAGTGCTCAGGATCATGATAAAGACCCTAACTATAGCATCCTACGATGTTTGATCCCCAAATATACCAAACTCTCCATATAGAGGACAGAACTGAAACATTCATTTAGACACCAGAAAACTGAATCCCCAAACCAGTAAGCCAATTCCATCATAGTACCAAAGATATTAAGAAGCTATAATAATTCTGAGAGCTACAGCATCCTTTAGCCTTTCCACAAACCAATATAAGATCAATATTTACTCCCAAACCTCTCTATCTCCTTGCCTCAGCCACCTCTCCCTCTGGCTCTGATTCCCAGCTTCCTGTGGGGTCTGCTTCTCTTCAGCAAACTCTTCCCACCACAGGCTCCATGTGACCACATTCAGCCTATCAGGGGGCAGAGTTTATCTTCACAGCAGGGAAGCTTCCTGTGGGCTCTCCTCCACCCTTCAGCAAATTCTGGCCACCACAGGCTCCATGTGACTACATTCAGCCTATGTAATGGTAATTAATTTAAATTTGAAGACCCCTTTTTGGTATGTTAAATAGGCAGGTATTTATCCCTTAGTAACTAATCAAACCTTTGTGGCTAAGAGGCAGAGGGTGCAAACTCTGTCTCCTGTTGCTGACATAAGAGGAAGGGTTTGGCTGAAACATGAAGCCAGCCAATGCTTTGTGGTATATAAGAAGAGCCCCAGAGAGAGACAGTCAGAATTAGACATTTTTCTCCTGGCAGGCTCCTAGTGGAGGAAGCAGAATTTTCCCAGCATCTGGAAGCTGGGCTGCTACTTGCTGGACTGAAAACTGAGTTGGAGTTTTCTCTAGACCAGAATCTGGTGAAGGCTGAAGGTGCTGCCAAGAAGGCCGCCTGAAAGGCTGAGATTTTTCCTGGGTCCTAGGGCCAGACAAACTGCTGGAGGACTGAAGAAGCATGACTGGGATGCTAACACTTTGTTTGTGGCTTGGTTGATCCTTGAGTTCCCAGGAACAGGAATTATGAAGGTTTTGAGATGTGTTGGACCCTGTGAACTTCAGCATGTACCAGGAACTGCCTGGAGGACTGGACAAGAACCTGGGAGCTGTCTGCCTCTAAATCCAGGTGACTGTTTGATAGATTCAGGTAGGAGCTGGGACCATGGAAAAGGATCCAAGGAATTTGAGAGACCACCCAGAGTCAAGATGAAGAAAAGGCCTCTCTGGATAATGAATGAGTGATGAAATTGAAGTTTACTAGAGACAGAAGAGTGGGGGTGGAGGTTTGTGATTATACTTAATAATTAATGATAATTAGTCATTTTGAATCTGAATAAATGACTAATTAAGTCAACTGAGTTTATGCACTTTGTAATGATTGTATGTAGTGAGTAATGATACTTAGTAACAATAAGTTACTAATTGTTAATCTATGATTGTCCCGTGAGTGGAAGATTGATTATTGTATTGTGAGATGACTGAATGACTGAGTGAGGAGGCAAACTTTCTTAGGGAAACAGATGATTGTTCTTTTGTTCTTTGTTCTTAATATTGTGACCACTTTGGTGAAAAGTATGTGGCCATTCTGATGATAAGCTATTGTGAACACTATATTGTGATTTCTGTGATGGAATGTAATGTTGTGAATATTGTATTTTGATTTGTTATGAATGTTTGCCTTGATTGATTATGGAATAAATGGAGTGTTCACTGTACTGTGTAATCAGAACCTTAAAAGCTGTTCATAGTTGCATTCTTTTGGGAAGCTGCTCCTGCATGGCATTACAGCTTATTAGGGGCAGAGTTTATTTTCAAAGCAGGGGAGGTCTTCAGACTCCCCCCTAGGTCTATTAAGGGGCAGGGAAGATCTTCAAATTCCCATTACCATCACATCTGCCTTCCTTCTTTCCTTCCATTCATCCATCCATCCATCCATCCATCCATCCATCCATCCATCTATCCATTTATTCAAGGCAGGGCTGCTCAGTTCTTATGTAGCTTCTGTTTTCTTTGCCAAGAAAAAGACTTTTAAACAGGAAATGACAGAATAAAAGTAGCTAACAGAATGCTACCAACAAAAATAAAGAAATTATCAAAGAGTATCTAGCTGTCTTGAGGAATTCTAGTGACCCAGCCTAGATGTACTATTTGTCCCAGTTTTAAAAGTGGTGTGATTGCTATGCTCCTGTCAATGATGTGTGAAAGATCATGGAAAATAAGAGTGATACTACAGGACTTGAGAATTATGAATGCCATTCAGATTTTCAAAGAAGGGAAGAAAACTAAGTAAGCTAAGTATAGGCCAGTTGTGAGCCAAGTCTTAGGGTCTAGCAGGATGGTGTTCCCCTCTTCAGTAATAGGGAAGGTGGGAGGGGAGCTAAATAAGAACTGAGCAACCTTGCCTTCAATGAAAAGAAGGAAGGGGGAAGAGAGAAGGGGAAAGAGAGAGAGAGAGAGAGAGAGAGAGAGAGAGAGAGAGAGAGAGAAAAGAAGAAGAAGAAGAAGAAGAAGAAGGAGGAGGAGGAGGAGGAGGAGGAGGAAGAGGAGGAGGAGGAGGAGGAGGAGGAGGAGGAAAAAAGATAAACACTTTTACAATCAGAGTAATTCTTAAATGGAATGGGCCACCTCAGTAATTACTGGGTTCTCCTTCTGACTGGACTTCTTCAAGTAGAGTCCAGATGATTTTATTGGGTATACTGCAGAGGGGAAACTTTTTCTTTTTTTGCTTTTTGGAGGGGGGAGGGCAGGGCAATTGGGGTTAAGTGACTTGCCCAAGGTCACATGACTACTAAGTGTTAAGTATCTAAGGCTGGATTTGGACTCAGGTCCTCCTGACTCCATTGCCAGTGATCTATTCACTGCACTACTTAGCTGCCCCAAAGAGAATCTTTTTTAGACATGAGTTGATCTAGATGGGATAGATTTCTTATTGAAAAATTCTTTGAAGATTATTCTCCTTCTCTTCCTCTTCCTCTTTTCTTCCTCCTTTCCATTCTTCTCCTCTTCCTCCCTTTGTCCCCCTTCCCCCTTCATCGTCCTTCCCCTCATTTTCCTTTTCCTTTTCCACTGCCATGTTTTCTTTCTTCTTTCTTCTCTGTAGTTATCAGTCCATGAATATTGTTGCTTAGATTACTTTATTGAGCATCTTTACAAGATACAGTGACTTAGAGATTTTTCCTCGTCTCCCAGAATATGCTCTGGGGAAATACATATGACTCCTAAATCCTCCTGAACAGCCATAAGAAGCTGGAATAGAGCGATTTTATGTGGAACACTAGACCTTGAAATTTAGCATATAACTGAGGGGTGGGGGGGGGTAGGGAAAATATGACACTAGGGAAAATATGCAACCAAATAAAAAATAAATCAATATAATTAAAGGTGGTTCAACTGCCACAATCACTGGAGAAGTGACATATGTGAAACCACTGAGGAAAATCAATATTCTAGTGAATATTGAGAACATGAAATGAAGTACACGTCAGATTTCCTTGATACTGGGATAGTCAAAGGGCTATCTAGTAGTAGGTGTATGTGAAAATAGTAGCTAATATAGACTGATTTAGGTATAGGACTTAACCATCAAGGAGTTATGGATCATGTGTACCATTTGGAGAGTCAATGGAGAATTCAAGTCTATCCAGTTAAATAAACATTTATTAATAAACGCTAATCACTCCCCTCCCAACTGTGCTTCTGACTGTGGGCTTTCAACACAATGGCCCTACAACTTGAATCTGTATTTCCCTCATTCCCCACTTCCTATCTTCTTTTTGTGTATTTTCTTTCTCCATTAGATTGTGAATTCCTTGAGGACAAGGATTAGTTTTCCTTTTGTTTGTATTTTGCCTTATTAAAGCAGAAGCCTTAAAAGTTAAATCAAGTACTGGGTGATGGAACAAAGCCAATTTAACCCTGGACTCTTGCAGATTTTCCTCTAGGATAAGATTTATCCACTAAATAAGTTTGTGGATTGTTTTTTGGATATTGGTCATTGAGTAAAATGAATACATCTTTAGGGTCTACATTAAGGTAGCTAATGAAGTCGCTTGTATGTCCTCTACATGTAAATAGTGAATGAGGATCTATGAAGATGAAACTTGAAACTGCACACAAATTCACATTCAGGTATACACACACACAGAATATCCCAAAAGTCTTAGTATGTGTATATCTGGTATACATGTATTTACCCAGTGACCACTATCTAAAAAACAACCTACAAACTTATTTAGTGAATAAATATTTTCTAGAGGAAAAAGTACTTTAGTAGTCTAGGGAAGGATTTGGCTTTGTTCTCTCAGCCAGGACCGGGACTGATACATAGGTAATAAGGTAAAATATAGGCAAAGAGAAAGATGATCCCTACCCTCAAGGAGTTTACAATCTTACATACATATATGCAAATATACTTACATTCATGTATTCATACACACACGCACAGTCTTTTCTCCTACTTCTCCCCTAGAGAAACTTTTTGCCAAGCAATTTTATCTCATCATGTACCATTTCTGTATTTTAAATTCATGTACATTTTTTTAATTGGGAGGGAACCTTAGAGATCATAGGATCACTGGATTTTAGAGGTGAAAGAAACTTGTTAGTTCAGCTCCCATATTTTAGAGAACAGCAGAGGCCTAGAAAGGTCATTATTATGTCATTTTCACTTCTTTGAATAAGAAAGCCCATCCATGTCAACTTATGGAAATCCAACCTTTCTCCAAGGCTCAGCTCAATCTCATTTCATCCTATAAATCACTTAATCTTTCTGGGTCTCGGATTCCTTACTTAAAAAAATGAAGGGTTTGGACCCTGAAGTCCTGTCGAAGTCTAAATCCATGATTTCATCCAATTGACAATCATTTATTAAATGCATTCCATTTGTCAAGCACTGAGATACAAAAAAGAAAGAAATCAAGAAAGAAAGAAAGAATCCCTATTCTCAAGAAGCTTGATTTCTGTCTTTCTCCCTCCTTTAATCAGTCTCTGCTGGGAATCGGCATTTTTTTGTTTTGCTCTGCACTTGTGGTTTCATTAATGTAGGGAACTCCTGGTAAGGCTCCTCTTCCCCTACTGATGTAGATTGCTGATTGTTTTCTAATTTATAGACTTCGAAAGTTGTGTGGGATGCTGACAAATTCAATAACGTTGCCCAGGATATCATAGGTGGTGGGCATCTAAGGCAGGACTTTAGCTCAGGTCTTCTAACTTCAAGGGAGATTCTGACCACTACCCCCTGCTACCTCTCTTCCATATTATTCTTCCTAAATTATAATTTTGATTACATTGCTCTAATCATGTCACTTCCTAGTTTATAACTTTGATCACATAATTATCTGAAGGACTGTCATCAGAAGGAGAGATTGGATTTGTTCTGCTTATCCTCTGATGGCAGAGCCAGGGAACAATGGGTGAAAATCCAAAGAAGCCAATTTAGGTTTCCTGTCAAGAAAAAACTTTCTAACAATGAGGACTGTGCAATGGTGGAATGCACTGTGGTGGGCTCCCCCTATTGGAGATTTTTAAGAATAGACTCAGGCAACCACTTATATATTAGTGGTGATTCCATTCATGTATGTGTTGAACTCCCATTGAGGTTCTTCCCAATTCTATACATGTTACTGGACTATAAATATAGAGTTAGAAGGGAATTTAAGCATCACACAGTCCAAACCCCTCATTTTACAGATGAAAAATCCCAAACCATAAAAGGTTTAAGTAGCTTGCCCAAAGTCATGAAAAGGGTAAGTATTTGAGTCTAGGTATTTTGAATCCAAATCCAACATACTTTCCACTAAACTCCATTGACTCCTGATGTAACATTTTATACAACTCATTTATTTATATTGTAAAACATGCAGATGTTATCTGTGTGTATATATGATCTTCCTTACTAGATTATGAACTCCTCAAAGATAGAAACCAATATCTTATTTATTTTATATGTCAGTAAACATACATCATGGTGTTTATATACAGTAGGTATTTAGTAAATGTTCTCTCATTTATTTTAATATGTCTGGACCTGCCAAGTACTTATTCTTTGTGCTATTTTATATAGCTCTTATAAGTGACAGCCTTGTGTTAATAGCTGATTTTATGTGTGGTTATCTCCTGGAAATGTTGCTAGCTCCCAGATGTCCAAAGCTGTGCCTTAAAGGTTTATGTAATCCCCATAGTGCCTAGTACTGTACCTTATATATAGAAGTCACTCTGTACTTTTTCTTTGATTTATTGAATGAGTGATAAATGTACGAATTTGTGGGACAACAGGAAAGATGATGCTTATCTATTCCCTTAGGAATATTCACTATTACAGTCATACCTTTGAAGTAAGCCAATACCTCCCCAGAGGTTTCTTTTAAGCCTCAAATGTGTGTACACATTAACCCATTAACACTCAGGGAACCCCATTAGCACACATTAGTTTATCAGATTAGCAAAACTGTCATTTAGTCAGAGAACTAGCCTCCAGGGGATAAACCATAGGACAAAAAGTTTTGATGCTAGAGGAAGGCAGAGGAGGGAGATGCTGAAATGATTTATAGGGTAGGCCTAGAAGGAGTGCTATTATGGGAGAGGCCTTGGCAACTGAAGAATAGTTATGAGCACCCAAGACGACTGAGGACTAATCACCCACCTGGGTTCATTAGTCAATGATTAGCAAACTTCCACTCCAGTATACCGTCCCCATCCCAGAGATTCTGAACCCCAGGCCATCGTTTATCATTATCTAAACTTACTCTCTATCCCTCACTGTTCACTGCTCTTGCTTCTATCCCCATTCTACTCAAACACTAGTGATTCCCCACCTTTTCCACTATGCTTTCTGGAATGCATGTCTACAGGTAGCTGGCTTTCATCTTAAACCTTTTCATTTCCCACTCTATTCATATTCTGGCTCAGTCTTCTGACATCTGCTATCCATTGGCCTACTTGCTATTCTTGAAGAAAACATTTCTCCCAATTCCGTATCTAGTATTTTTTACTGTCTATGCTCCATGCTTGGAATGCTCTCCATCCTTATCTTTGCTACCAGGTTTCCTTCAAGTTCCAGCTGAAATTCCAGCTTCTACTGGAAGCCTTTCCTATTGTTCCTTAATCCTAGTACCTTCCCTTTGTTGATTATTTCCAATTCATCCTATATATAGCTTCTTTATAGGCAGTTGTTTGCATGTTATTTCCCCCATAAGTATAAGCTCCTTGAAAACTTGTATTACGTTTTACCTTTCTTTGTATCCCCTGGCACATAGCAGGCACTTAATGAATGTCTATTGATTGACCGGCTCTCCCTGAGATCTAGGTTCTACCTGATAACAGCCACTCTCTGGCCTCCCTTTTTAGCACTGGTTACACTTCTGTGGATTCTATACCCTTCCCCAATCTCCTCCCCTATCATACATGCTAGCTGAGATGAAGGAGTTAGAATATTTCCTGTTCCAGTAACCTTTCTTCCTTTGAGGCTCACTTCATCCATATATACTCCCCAATAATAATTCTGGTATCTGTTTTCTATGGACCTCCAAGACCACTGCCTCAATAAATTAATTTCCTGCCTCACATTTTTTTTTGTCTTCCCTGACTTCTGCCCTCTTACTAGAGAACTTAACAAGCATGTTGATACTGCTTCAAACATTCTATCCCTTCAGTTTTTTAACTTACTCCACCCTACCTCAGTTACACACAGAGATAGTCATACCCTTGATTTTGTCATTACCCACAAATCAACTATCAATTCATATGCATGAACTCTGACATTCCATATCCTAACCTACTGTATTGTTATTATACCTCTTCTTCTCCTTTGCAAGACCACACCCTGATCTTTGTCTTCACCATGATCTCCAATCCCTCAGTCCTTTAGTTCTTTCCCAGACCATTACTTTTGCACTAGTTATCTACTCTCATCTCTTCCCCTTCTGGTTCCCTTGGTGAGCACATTCAGTTCTATACTGTCCTCTTTTTATTTTTATTGTATCAGTGATCTTGCCTATCAAGTCTAAGACCTGGATTACTTCTACCATCTTCTGCCTTTGCTCCTACTCACATACTCCTGACTTATGTTGGAGAAAATCATGCAACTGTTGACTGCATTCACTAACATTTATGCTAATAATCTCAATTGGACCCTCACTGAAGCAAGGCAATCTTTTTATATCTCTATTTTTGACTCACTATCGTACTCAGCCCACTGGCTTTTCCATCCCTTTTCATCCGTTCTTAAGCTTTTCATAAGTACTCTTCCCCCTACTCTCTCAGCTAAAAACCTTACTTCATATTTCACTCAAAAAACCCCCCAAAAAACAAACAACATTCCCAATGTCTCTTTCATCTCCCTCCATCCTCATCTCACATCACCAAGATACCTTTTGACACTATCTCTGCCTTCCTCCTTGTCTCGCATAAGGTGGCACTTCTCCAAAGACTGATTGATGTCTACATGCCCCAAATGATCCCATCCCATCCCATCTCATCTCATCACATTTTCTCCAGAAGATTGTCCTCCAAATCATTACTATGCTCTTATTTATTGTCAGTCACTTTCCACTGAATGACTGCTTTCCTATGGCCTAAAACATACTCATATCTTCCTTATTCTCAGAAAATTCTCACTTGATTCATCCATCCCACTGACTATTATCCCAGAGCTCTTCTTTTTGTGGCTATGCTCCTTGAGAAGGCCATTTATAATCAATGCCTCTTCCTTCTTCTCATTTTTTTCCTTACCTCTACAGTCGGCTTTCAGCCTCATCCTTTAATCAAAACTACTCTCCTAAAAGTTACTAATGATTTCTTTACTGATAAATTTAATGGCCTTTTCCCAGACATCATCATTCTTCATCTCTCTGTAGCCTTTGATATTGCTGATCACTCTATTCCTCATATTCTATTCTCTTTGGATTTTTATGACACCATTCTCTCTAGGTTCTCTTCCTACCTTTATGATTGCCCATTCTTTTTTTCCTTTGCTGCATCTTCATAAAAGTTATACCCATTAAACATGGATATCCCATGAGGTTCCATCCTAGGCCCTCTTCTCTGCTCCCTCTGACTGTTTCACTTGGTGAACTCATCAAGTCTCATGAATCCAATTATTATCTCTGTGCTGATTCTCAGATATATTTATCCAGCCCTAAACTTTCTGATGACCTCCAGTGTTAAATCTCCTATTGACTATTGGTCATCTTGAACTACACATCCTATGGGTATCTTAAACTCAACATGTCCAAAACTGAATTTATTATCTTTGCTCCCAAACCCTCCACCTTTCTGAAATTCTATTACTTTTGAGACTACTCGATCCTCCCAATCATTCAAACTCACAACCTACTTAGGTTGTGTCACCTCATTCTCACCACCACTATCCAATCTGTTGTCAAGTCCTGTATTTTTTTTTGTTAGCCTTAGAAACATCTTTCACCCTTATTTCACCATGTACTCTGTAATTCAGTGATAATAGCCTTCTTGCTGTTTTCTACATAAGACATTCCATCTCCTGACTCAGTGAATTTTTCCTGGATGTCTCCTATGTCTAGAATTCTTTCTTTTCATCCCTATCTCCTCATTTCCATAAATTTCTCATCTGAAATCTCACCTTTGGAAAAAAAAAATAATTCCTGTCCTCCTAAATGCTAGTGTCTTTTCTCTGAGAATATTTCCAGTTTATCCTGTATATATCTTGTTTGTAACTACTTTACAACTCCCTCATTTAGTCTGTTAGCCCTTTGAAAATAAGGGATTGTTTTTGCCTTTCTTTGTATCCCTAACCCTTAGCATATTACCTAGCACATAGAAGGCACTTAAGTAATGCTTACTGACTTGCCTTCTAATATGATGAGGTAAGAAAAGCAGAGTTTTCAGAGGATCTTGGGCAGGCCATTTCCCCTCCCTGGACTTCAGTTTTCTAACTCTTTGTCAAGGCAGAACTCTGCTTCCAGTGGGGGTTGAGAAGTGGGTGTACTGTCCCAAGCTTTAGTGGTTTTGTGTAGCTGTTTTCAGAGATACTTCTGGGGTCCTGTAAATTTTCAGCTCTTCCAAGGAGATCAAAGGAGAGGTGTTTACTTCTTTCCTGGCTTGTGCTCTGATCTGTAAGTGACCACAGGTACTCTTTTCTGCCTTGGAACTGAGAGGAAGATTCCCTCTCCACTACAGCCACAAGCTCTGCCACATCAGCGCTCCCCCTCAACCCAGGACAACCTCCCAGGACTGCAACCCATATCCAAGCAGGGCAAACAAGAGAATCCTGTCTCAGTGCCAGCAAAGAGATTCCTGCAATCACCCTCTGATCAGTCGCTCCATCCCTTACTGTTTGTGGGCCCAGAGCTCTGGAAGCAGCCACTGCTGCTGCTGCCACCACAGCTGCTGCCACCCCACCCCTACCTCTACCACCTTGGGACTGGGGCTTTACTGGGCTCTTCTCTCACCCCTGTGCCACAGAGTTTTCCTACCTTCTATGCTGTCTTTGGTGTTTGTAGGCTGAACAGTTACCAGTGATTCAGTCTCCTGAAGCCTCCTCCAGTCCCTTCTATGCTGGTGTGGCCCTCATTGGACTGATTACCTCTACCAGTCCAGGGTGATAGACCCTTCCTGTGGACCTTCCAGGCTATCTTAGACTGGAGTTTTGTTTCACTCTGTCATTTTTTGGGTTCTGCAGCTCTAGAATGTGTTTAGAGTCATTTTTTTACAGGTATTTAGAAGGGTTTGGGGAAGAACTCAAGCAAGTCCTTGGTTTTACTCTGCCATCTTAGCTCTGCCCCCTGAACCTCAGTTTTCTTATTGGTAAAACAAATATATTGAACTAAATGACCACGAGGTCCCTTCCAGCTCTATATCCATGATCCTGTGATCATGGATCCAGTCCTCTATTGTGTGATTCAGACAGTATATATGTGCTGAAGGAATTCAGAGAAGGTTGGACTAATCAGGGAAATTTCCATGAAGGAAGTGGGGCATTGAAGGATGGAAAGGAGTTGCTTTGTCAGAGAGAAGAGAGGAAGAGGATTACAGGTAATAAACAGTAGGAGTGCAAAAGGAGGAACCTGTGATCAAAATTTCATTTCTTTCAGGCACTTTAGGTATTTGTCTTTTGATCCATGCAAGTAACTTTTGGCAATCAACTTAGTCACTCTTGTCCTCTGGCTCCTTAGCAGTAAGATAGGGATAACAAAGTAAGCCTGCATTATGGGGAGACTGGGAGGCATCATGAATGCGATAGGTTCTAAAAGGTTTTATTCATACAAAAGGGAGGAAGAAAATGCTTCACAAAATTGTAGAGCTAGAGTTTCAAAACATCATTGCTGCCTAATGAAGGCTTCAGATTTACCCTCAGTGAATGTATAGTTTGAATTCTGAAGCTGAAAAATATCCTTGTTATGCTTTGCCTGGATCAAAGTATGCATAAAATCCAATCAAATGTAGAAAAGGCAAAAGATGCAGGCAAATGCCTCAGCATGACAAAGAGCAGCTCTCAGGTTTGTACTAATGCCTTGGTTCACTAAAATATCCCAGAACCATGTAAACAGGGACTGACACCCAACTAAATTACCATATCCATCATACCTACAATGGGAAATGCTACCTGGGGATTTACTAGAGATCAAAGTTATAAGAGATGGAAAAAATGAACCCTTTTGAATCCTTTTCATTGATGGGATAGATGGCTGTCCCACTGATAGAGGATGCTTGCTGTCAGAAGGAGAAAAATCCAACTACCCTCCAGTCAAACTGCACTAATTCCTGTGATTATTCACAAAGTCTATATGAATTAGTGACCCACCTGAATCACACAATGAAGCTTTGTTACTTTTTAGGATTTAGGAGGCTTACAAAATGTTTCTAAGTTGGGATTTTCAGAGACTAGTTTTCATGAGAAGAAAAAAGTAATAGTTCATAATTTGAACATTTTTTTGTATGTAAGTCTTCTGAAATGCTTTCTTTCCTCAACATCTTTAAACATTTGCTTTTCTGTCCTGCCTCCATCAAATTTTGTTTACATTCATCTTTGCTCATCTAATAAGAGTATGATATTCTAGTCTTTTTCTAAATAATCATAAATATTGAATCAAGGAAGTCTGAATTAATGTACTTTATAGATTGTAACCTATGATTCAGAGCCCCACAAAAACTATGGGATCAAACCAACTGGATCTGATCCTAATGGCTTTTGACCTTAAAGATGGTCATTTTTTTCTTTCTAGATCTGCAGAACCCAAAAAATGACAGAGTGAAACCAATCTCCAGTCCAAGATAGCCTGGAAAGTCCACAGGAAGGGTCTATCACCCTGGACTGGGAGGGGTGCACAGTCCAGTGAGGGCTACACCAGCATAGATGGGGCTGGAGGAGGCCTCAGGGGACTGAATCACTGGCAGCCGTGGTGATTTCCAAATTGTTCAGCCCACAAACTCCAAAGACATCATAGAAGGTAGGAAAACTCTGTGGGACCTGGATGAGAGAAGAGCCTAGTGCAGCCCCAGTCCCAGGGTGGTGGAGGAAGTGGTAGAGGTCGCAGTAGCCGTGGTGGCAGCAGCCATGGTGGTGGCAGCAGCAGCAGTGGCTGCTTCCAGAGCTCTGGGCCCACAGACAGTAAGGGATTGAGTGACTTGTCAGAGGGTGATTGTAGGAATCTCTTTGGCACTGAGGCAGGATTGTCTTGCTTTTCCCTGCTTCAGTCTTGGCATCTTTTAATCATTTTGTCCAATGTCTTATCCCTCCATTTTCCGCGCAGGACAGAGCGGCAGCTAGTATTAGCATTTTCATAGACCAAGCGCCGAACAAGCTGATCATCAGTGGCTTCTTGGCCAAGAATTCTTTCTGTGGCTTCAAG
>CM053594.1:276635636-276656127 GCA_028646575.1 Pseudocheirus occidentalis | reverse complement strand
GGGCAAGTATTAGTGGTGGGCACGAGGAGGACCCAGCCTGAAGAAGGAATGGGTGAATTGTAAGGAGAGTGAGACCAAGAGATGTTGTGCAAGGTCTGAGTTTATTGAGCAGTAACACAATGCTTTTATCTTAGAGAACAGAAAAGTTCAAACAAGGGGCTTTCCGGGGAGGGACTGCAGCCGGCTGGGAGAATACCTCTGGGGGTGGGGGGGGCCCCCTACCTGGAACGTTGCGACACTCTGCGCGCATAATGTTTGCTCTGGCTCCTGACACTTCAGAGTGAGTTGCAGTCCTGGGAGGTTGTCCTGGGGTGAGGAGGAGCACTGGTGAGGCAGAGCTTGTGGCTGCAGTGGAGAGGGAACCCTCCTCACAGTTCTTGTCGTTCCCACCTGGGCATACCTAGAAAAATCTCTAAATAAATTTTAGGTATACCTCATTTGCAGATGTGTTTAACAGGATCCCCTGACTCCTGTATTAGCATTTAATGTGTTATATGGGTATCAAGTATGGGACAGATTTTATTTCATTTCCATAGAAAATGTGTAAATACACCAAGGGCCCCAGAGCTCAAGAACAGATATAAAAACACAATAAGCACTCAAGCAGCCCAGCATACTCCTCTCCTAGCCTGTTTCTTAAGTTGACTAGATGTCTATGCTGAGTCTGGCATCAATATGGTAAACCAGGGAGAAGTGGGGGTAGGGGATGGGAAAGTGTTGGGAATAAAGCTGTGTAAGAAAGAGGGAAGTGACCCATTTTGACAACGGTCTACCATCATCTTATACAAATTAGGAAGCTAATCATTAAGGAAGTAGATATACCTAATCAAATCCTCTCTCCCCCACTCCCATATAATACTACAAAATGGTATAATGATTCTATATTGAAAATACCAGAAAATGAACCATCCATGCATTCTGATGACTAAAGAATAATTGTATTACAAGACTTCCAGTTATTCTCAGTGGTAAAGTGGAAGGTTGGACAAATGAATTTTACTAACCATTGTGATCTTTTATTGGTTGCTTAATTACAAGATCACAAACTCTAAGGTTCCATATTCTATACAACCTCTTTCTTTTAGAAATGAGGAAGCTGTTATCTAGAAATTAAGTGACTTTCCCAATATATAGTAAATGGCAAAATGACAAAAGTAAGATTTGAACCAGAGGCAACCAGGTGGTAAAGTGGATACAGTGATGAGACTAGAATCAGAAAGTTTTTGTTGTTGTTAAGTCATTGAGTCATGTCTGAATCTTCATGACTGCATAGACCATACCATTCCAGGTCATTCTCTTCTCCACTGTCTCTTAAAGTCTGGCCAATTTCATGTTCATTGTTTCCATGACACTATCCATCTATCTATCTATCTATCTATCTATCTATCTATCTATCTATCTATCTATCTATCTATCTATCTCATGCTCTGCTGTCCCCTCTTCCTTTTCCCTTCAATCTTTCCCAATAGCAGTATCTTTTCCAGGTGATGAAAGTATGTGGCCAAAGTATTTAAGATTCAACTTCAGTATTTGACTTTCCAGGGAATAGCCTGGATTAATTTCTTTAAGAATTGACTGATTTGACCTCCTTGATGTCCAGAGACTTTCAAAAATCTTCTTCAGCATTACAATTCAAAAATATCAATTCTACAGTGCTCAGTTTTCCTTATGGCCCAACTCTCACAGTCATGCATTGCTACTGGAAAAAACCAAAGTTTTGACTATATGGACCTTTGTTGGCAAGGCGATGTTTCTACTTTTTAGTATGTTGTCCAGATTTGCCACAGCTTTCCTTCCAAGGAGCAGGAGTCTTTTAATTTCATGGCTTCAGTACTGTCTGTAGTGATCTCTGAGCCCAAGTATATAAATTCTGACTTTACTTCCATTTCTTCTCCCTCTATTTTCCAGGAAGCGATGGGTGCAATTGCCAAAATCTTAATTCTTTTTGATGTTAAGCTTCAAGCCAGCTTTTACACTCTCCCCTTTTACCTCTATCAAAAGACTTCTTAATTCTTTTTCGCTTTCTGCCATCAGAGTGGTACCATCTGCATATCTGAGATTGTTGATATTTTTCCCAGCAACATTATTTCTAGTTTTTGATTCATCTAGTCTAGCATTTCACATGAAGCACTCTGTATACAAGTCCTCAAAGATATGGGAGTACCAGATTATTTTATTTCTCTCCTGAGGAACCTTTATGTGGGCCAAGAAGCAACAGTTAGAACTGATGATGGAGTATGGCGGCGTTGTATATTGTCACCTTTTTAATTTAACTTATATGTAGAGTCAAGGAGACCTGATTTCAAATCTGACTTCTGACATTAGGTGTGTGACACTGGAGAAAATCACTTAACCCTGTTTGCCTCAGTTTCCTTGTCTGTAAAATGAACTGGAATAGGAAACAACATACTATTCCAGTATCTTTGCCAAGAAAACCCCAAATGGAGTAAAGAAGAGTTGGACATGACTGAAAAAACTGAACATTAAAAAGATTTGAAAATGAAGTAGAAAACAATAACAAATAAAGGATGAGAAAGAAAAAAAAAGATTTGAAACAACTCTTTCTCAGTTCAGATTCAACAGTCTTTTTACTATACAAGATAATTTCCTAATTTCTTCAATGTTTCCATTTTTTTCCCTATAGTACATAACTTATTTTTAAAAATGGGCTAATCTCATTTTAATACTAGGACCAATGGGTGCTGCCTTGGTGCCTTAGGTTTAAGTGAAGCAGAGTTGTGAAAAGTTGTCTGCCTCACTCTTTCTTCCTGAGCCATCAAAGTCCGGTGGCAAGACAAAAGTCGAGATGGCACACAACCCAGAATGAGTATACCTATAGGTGTTAGAAAATTTCCGATAGCTTGCCTCTACATAAATGTAAACAGGTTTGCTTCATTCACATAAGTTCTCTGCTTTCATTTCCTTTTATTATTTCCCCCTTGAATTCAATGTGTTCATAGTTTCTGGTTTTTTTAAAGACTATCATTATTAGTAATTACAAGTTTTTCAGAACAAAACTAGCGAAGGGCAAATGTGATGGAACTCTTATACCAAGTGATATATCTCTGTGATTATCATCCCCCTACCCCCAATACGTTTTAACAAACACCAAATGTATTTCTAGTTTTTTTCATTCTTTTGATTTTGACTGATTCTTGATGTCTCTGAGTCATTAGCTTCTACTTGCTCAATTCTAATTTTTAAGGATTTTTTTTCTTCAGTTAGCATCTGTATCTTCTTGCCAATTCTCTTTTTTTTAAAGAATTGTTTTCTTCAGTCAATTTTTGTCCTTCCTTTTCCAAGCTATTGACTCTCTTTTGCATTCCTTTCATTTTTTTCCCCAATTTTCCTTCTAACTCTCTTATCTGACTTTTAAAATCCTGTTTGAACTCTTCTTAGAAGGCTTTTTGGACTTGAGACTAATTCATATTCCCTTTTGAGGTTTTGCATGTAGACATTTTGAAAATGTTTTCCTCTTCTGAGTTTGTGTTCTGATCTTCCCTGTCATCATAGTAACTTTCTATGGTAAAGGCTCTTTTGTTTCTTTCTCATTTGGGGCGGGACCTATTTCATGGCTTTTAAAGTTGAACTCTGCTCCTGAGGCACAGGGGACTCTGTCCCAAGCTTCTTGTGCTGGGGGTCAGGGATCTGATCATTGACTTTCTGCTTTTGAGTCTCAGGTGCTGGAGGCTTGCTTACTGTACTGTGGTAGCCTCATTATATTCCTGTTGTGCCCTTGGTTCTGAGGCTGGCAATTTGCCTTCTGCATTAGAGTTGAAGGCCCTGGTCTGTTGAGCCAGGACCATGGGGCCTTGGTTGCTGATCTATGCTATGACTAAAAGCCTCCAGCTGGTTTGCTCCAGACACTGTGCTGGGATGCACTCCGCTTTTACCCAAGTGAGACAGACCTTTCCTGGAGTCTCACTCTTTTTGTAGATTCTGTTATTCCAGAATCTGTTTAGAGGTTTAATTTAATGTCATTTCAGAGGGAAACTGGGGAGAGCTCAGGCAACTTCCTGACTTATCTCTGTCATCTTACACACCAAATGCATTTCCAGGGAGTTGGGCAATCATTAGATTTTTGCCTATTGAATAATAGGATAATGGATTTGGAGGTAAAGGGATCATTAGAGATGGGGGTGGGGGGTCTCTGGAGAAGAGAAAACAAAACAAGAAGCATTTGCCTAGGAGCAATAATCTATCTCTCTCACTTGGAAATTAGGTTAGTTTTTTCTTTTTTATTATTTTTATTTTCATGAACAAAAATCTACTCTTTCTTCTTTCCCCTTCTCCCCTATTTCCCTTCTTTCTCCCACTGAAAAAGAAAGAAATACAAATCCCCTGTAACAAATAAGCATTAGCTGTATCTGAAAAATAAATTATGAGTTTGTTCCCTGAGTTTATCATCTTTCTGTTAGGAGATAGGTAACATATTTCAACACGAGTCCTCTGGAATTGTGGTTTATTATTGATTAACATTCTTAAGTCTTTTATTAAAGTTATTTGCCTTTACAATGTTGCTACTGAATACAGTGTTCTACTCATTCTGCTCATTTTATTGTGCATCAGGTATATAAGTTTTCCCTTATTTCTCTAAAACTATCCCTTTTCCTTCTTTTTTTTTTTTTTTTTTTTGCTTTTTGGAGGGCAGTTGTGGTTAAGTGACTTGCCCAAGGTCACACAGCTAGTTTTTGTGTTAAGTATCTGAGGCCGGATTTGAACTCAGGTCCTCCTGACTCCAGGGCTGGTGCTCTACTCACTGCGCCACCTAGCCGCCCCTTCCTTATTTCTTATATAGGCGAATTTTTCTTTAAAAGGCATTGAAACCATCTTTGAGACTTGATTGCCTTAGGAGACAAAGGCTCAGGCTGTTGACATCACTTCTGGGCTTCTGAAGTACAAAACAGCCACAATGAATTGCAGGTACTCTCTCTAATATTTGATTGATGGATCACAATGGGCTACTCTTGCAGGGGTGCTTTGCTTAACTGAATCAATTGAAGGTGTCCTCAGGACATATCTTTGCTGAATAACCTCCTGCTCTTTTAACTGTTGAATGATCTCCAAGTGTCCTGTTTTTTTCCTAATATCAAACAGAAACTACAAGGGGACAGGCTCGAGTCAGGCTAGAACACCTATCATTAAAAGTAGTATCTTCTACTAGAATATAAAATCTTAGAAGAAAGGAATATTTCATTTTTGCTTTTCTGACCACAGGGCCTAGCTTGGTGTCTTGACCATGGTTGCTGCTCAATAAATGCTGAATTGAATTAAATGAGTCAAAATAGAGGTTCAATTTAGCACTGGGATGAAGAACAATTTCTCATTGTCATGAAATCTAAATAATCTTGGTTCTAATGGAGTCTTTGAAGTGTGAGAAGTCACTTGTGTTAAAGTTCTAATCTGAGTCAAAAGTGGAGAGCCAAGAATATCAGAGACAAGGAAAAACTTTGTAGATATGAATTTTTGACTTTGACTTTTGGTGTTTTCCTCAATGGCATTTTATCTCCACTTAAAATGAATTCATGACCAATTCATATGTATCTAATTGTTACTTTGCCTCCTTAAGCCATTTCTCTGGCATTTTTTCTCCAATCTATTTCTCAAGCTGCTTCACTGTGATACCTTCTTCTGAATGGAGGATATTTCATTTGGTCCCCGAGTCCTCTCTTTCCATATAATCCAAGTCTATGTTATGCTAGCAGGACTGATTAAAAAGTAGAAAAATCAGACAAAACAACTCTATTATATTTTAATTTTTTTCCTTTAAAACAGAAAAATAATTGGTTTATTTTACCTTCTCCTCCCTGCAGTCTACCATTTGTTTTACTGAATTTAGATTAATGGCAGATACCGTATCAGATAGATGAAAATAGCTGGTTGGTTTGTCATGATTTAGACACAATCATATTTACTTTGAAATATCAGATCAACTTGGCATTTTCAATGTAAATATAGGCAGTTTTGCAGCCTCATTCATTTTTGTGTCTCCTGTATCATGTAGCATGTTGCCTTATACAAGAAAATGTAGAATTTAGTAAACATTTGTGGTATGAATAATAATTTCTGTTGTTGAACAATAGGACAGTTGTCAATTAACAGATGTCATGGGATTTGTATAGCATTTTATCCTTCATGAGGGAGTACAAAACAGAATTATTACATAGCCTGACCTCTTGGTTACCTTAGTTACCAGTAATAATAATAATAATAATAATAATAATAGTTCATTTCCTTCTGGTGGTGCCATCTCTGACCAGATATGTTTTGTAACATGAAAGGTGAACACTTCACTAGCTAAATGGTTCTCTCTCATGTGGCTTGAGGAAAAAAAAAAAGAAAACCACTTACCTGGTCAACATTATTTCATAGGGTGCTGAGGAATAAATCTGGCTTGGCATGACCTTCATTGAAATTTCAGATTTATTTACAGTGGTTTGTGCTGATCACTTTATCTACTGGAGGCTCTGTTTCCCCTTGGCGACTCATAAGTAATGTGGCCCACGCAAATCCGTATAAATAGATTCAATATTTCAAGGGAGGTCATGCTATATTCTCTCTCTTGAGAATAGATGATGGCTTACTGCAGGGTTGATATGACATTTATCTTTATGAGGGAGGAGAGGGATAGTGTGACCTAAAGGGTGGTAGTCAAGCTTGGTGGATCCCTAAGGGAGGCTGAGAGAAAACCAGGAAACTACACATGTGTTTATATAGGGATTTTAAGGTTTGCATTCCTTATATTCTGTACTCAGAAAGTTCACTGGCTATACATAGCTGCCCACTCCTATACTCACCTACATAAACCTTGGTGATTTCAAACCTTCAGGAAATAAATATCAATACATTTATGCAGAAGTATTATGGGACTCATTCTCTCTTAAATTCAGAATTTTTAATTTTTTGGTTTAATTATTATCTTGGTTTGTTCTTCACTTATTTCTTATTCTCACCATCTAGACTGTAAATTCTTTGATATAAAGAGACTGTGTTGATACTTTCTTGATCCATCAAGACCCCTTCTTATGGTTCTGAGCTGAGAGAAAATGCTCAATAAATACCTGATTTGACTTGACATGATTCGACTTAATAATTACTCACATTATAAAGTGCTTTGAGAAGGCATATTACATAGTGGATAGAGAGTCAGACTTTGAGTTAGGAAGGTTGATTTTACACCCACTTCTGTCTTAGACTAGATGGGTGACCCTCAACATACCCCTTAACCTCTCAGTACTCCTGATGGTGTCATATTCTGAAAGAAACCAGATAACTAAACCTATTAGGTTTAGGCTGCCTATTGACTTAGAAAACCGTATATTAGTATTACCTATATTCTATTATATTTTTACTTATTTTGTTAATTTTTTTTTTGTAGTTTGAGGGTTTAACATAAATAAAAATGTGCAAATTTTTTTACTCATTTTCTTCACTCCTCAGTCTAGCGTTTGGATTGGTGATCTTGATGGCTAGTTGAGCTGCTCTCTCAACAATAACTTTCCAATTCGTAGAGGAAACGCTGTGAGCAATCTCAGCACAGTATGATTTGTTGCACATCAGGAGCGCTTCGAGCTCTTTGACATTGTGCACCAAAACCTTCCTGAATCCACTTGGCAGCATGTGTTTTGTCTTCTTATTGCTTCCGTAACCAACATTGGGCATCAAGATCTGACCCTGGAAGCGACTTCACACCCTGTTGTCAATGCCTCTTGGATTACCCGTTTCTCTTGATCTTGACACATCTGTCGGACTGGTGCGGCATGAACTTCTTGGTCCTCTTCTTGACCATCTTAGGCTTCACGAGGGGTCTGAGGGCGGGCATGGTGCTGGTGAAGAGACAGCAGCCCCTTCATGGGAAGTGCTGACAGAAAGAGCTTGTTAAGTATTTTCTAATCACATTTTAATTTTGTTCTAGAGCACTGGAGATTTTTTGCAAGCTGCAGGTTGCCCTTGGCCCATGTATTTGAAAACTTTGCCCCAGACAAATCTTCTGACTAGAAGCTGAAAAATAGTTACTGATATACAGTGGTAAAGGGAGTTTCCTTACAAGGAACATATATATTCTCTATACAAATGAAATTACAGATCCAGACACCCCTCTCCTCACTTCTCTCTCTCCTCACTCCCCATAGAAAAATAGAAAGAAATCATGGCTTAAGTCACTTAAGCCAATAAAGCAATTTCTTTACAATGACCCTGAGAGGTAGAATGTATTGAATTGAAATAGCCATGTAAATTCATTAGCATGGGTGCACTATTCATCAATACCTTCTTGTTCTGTGAGAGTCAAGTTCACGTATTTCTGTAAATTTTCCACAGAGGGTCACCCCAAGTATTGGGAAGCTTCTTCTGGTTCTTTCAATATTTTCTGTATACTAGTGCAGCATTTGGCCAGTCCAACTGTTAATGTGCCTTATTCTTGCTACATGACAGACTTACTCCACCCATTTTCACAATTATAAATATCCTTCATGATGTCTTTTACACTATTTTAACAATTATTACTTCCTTTTAAAAATTTATTTTCAAAAATCAGACTTTTTTCCCTTCCACTTTGCTTTGCCCACACCCACTGAAAAAGCAAGAAAAACAAAACCTTTGTTATAAACATATACAGTCAAGGGGCAGCTAGGTGGCGCAGTGAATAGAGCACCGGCCCTGGAGTCAGGAGGACCTGAGCTTAAATCCGGTCTCAGACACTTAACACAAGACTAGCTATCTGACCTTGGGCAAGTCACTTAACCTCAGTTACCCTCAAAAAAAAAATAAACCCGACACATATATAGACAAACAAAATTTCTTATTGGCCATATCTAAAAAAAGATATGTCTCATCTTTCCTCCGAGTCTATCACTTCTCTGTCTGAAGGTGAGTAGCATGCTTCATCATGAGTCTCAGGACTTGTGGTTGGTCATTGTATTAATCAGAGATCCCAAAGGTTTTTGGTTGTTTGTTTGCTTTTTGATATATATTTTATTTTGTAAACCTAATATCTGTCTTCTCTACCTCTCACCCCAACCTACCCCTTCAACTGAGAACACAAGAAAACCAAAACCCATTTTAAACACATATAATCAATCAAAACAATTTTCTGTCTTCCCCATGACCTAAAATGCATTTCTCTCATTCTGTATCATGTCTTTTGCTTCTCCGTCAGGAGACGGGTGGCCTGCTTTACCATCAGTCCTCTGGAATCTTGGTTGATCATTGTATTGATGACTTCAGCAAAATAGTATTTCATCATATTGATATTTGTTCATCCATTCCTCAAGGGGCACCATAACAGCTCTATTCTTTATCACCTCAAAAGAGCGATTAAATATTTTTTTGTACATTCTTAGAATTTCTTTTGCTTAGAATCTGTTCCTTCCTTTTATCTATTTCTTCTCTAATTCCTTCTCCCCCCCTTCTCCCCTTTCCTCTTATTTCCTCTAGTGAAATGTATTTCTGTACTCAACTACATGTATGTAGGCTTCCTTTTTAAAATTTTTTTACCAGTTCAGATAAAAGTGAAGTTTAAGAATCATCTCCTACCCCCATCCTCTGCTCGTTGTTTGTCTGCTTGTACACCTTGATTAGTATCAAGATTTCTTTAACTTTTTCCACTTGTCACTTTGTGTGTTTCAGCAGCATTTGTTGGACTTGCCTGGCATGAGAGCATGTACAATACAAAGTGCACAAGCTTTGTGGTTAGAACCAAGGCTGCCATGAAGTTGTGCGATGCAATAGTGACAAATACTGCCAGAAACACTGAGGATTTATTACATTTTTGACTTTGAATAAGTTTTTGGTCATTGACTGCTCAGAAACCTTTTACTATTGCCAAATTTTGTTGCAACCCACAGTTTAAGAAGCACTGGATTGGATAATTTCCCTTAACTTTCCTTACCTGTATTCTCCTCTCTTTGCATTTTCTTCTTAAGATCATTAAGATGTAGCAGAACCACTCTCAGGCCTTGTTTAATTAGACTCCCTCTATGAACTCTGATGATGATATTGAACAAAGGGCGCACCTCCATCCATATTTAAGTATAGACAGTTTATCCTTGTTTAATTCTTTATCAGTGTCCATTTATGTTTACCTTTTTATATTTCTCTTCAGTCAGGAGTTTGAATGGTAAAGTTTCTCAGTAACTCTGGTCTTTTCATCAGGAATGCTTGGAAGTTCTCTTTTTTCAAAAGGTCCATTTTCCATCCATAGCATTCTACTAAATTTTGCTGAGTAAGTTATTCTTGATTTCAAGCTCACATCCTTTGCCACCTGGAATATCATGTTGCATCTGTTCCTTTAGAATGATGGCTGCTAAATTATGTGTGATTCTGTCTGTGTTCTTCAGTACTTGAATTACTGCAATTTTTTTTCTTTGACATGGAAGCTCTGGATTTTGACTATGGTGTTCCTGGGAGTTTTTATTTGGGAATTTTCTTCAGGTGGTGACTGATGAATTCTTCCTATTTCTACTTTGGTGGCCTCTGGTTTTATTTCTACTTTGGTGGTCCTCTGGTTTTTGGGGGGCAGTTCTCTTTTAAGATTACTTGAAACAATTCTTAGTCTAATTTTTCTCATAAATCTATGTTTCAGTTCAGTTGCTTTCGCTATGAAATACCTTATATTTTCTTCTATTTTTCCCCAGCCTTTTTACTTTGTTTTACTATTTCTTGTTCCCTCATGGGGTCATGTTTTCTATTTGGTTCATTATAATTTTTAGTGACATTGTTGCTTGTGCAAGGTTTTGAACATTTTGTACTAAGCCACTGATCCCCTTTCCAATTCTTTATTCCATGGCTCTCACTTTCCCCAATTTTTTTTCCTCAAGTGCTCTCATTCCATTTATTTTTTTAAAAAATCCACATTTTAAACTCCTTTTAAAAAGCTCTTATTCCATCTCTTTCAGGAATTCTAGTTGAGTCTGTGCCCAAACTGTTTTTCTCTGAAGCATTGCTTATAGATGTTTTGAAGTCATTCTCGTCTTTCACATTTGTGTCTTGAATGTCCATGACACCACATGCCCATTATGGTATAGGATTCTTCTACTTCCCCTTCTCTTCCTTCTCTTTTTCCTTCTTTCTTTCCTTTCCCCCTCTTCCTCCTTCTTCTCCCCTATTTCTTAACTTCAGACTTGGTGTTAATACTGGGCCCTACGGTAACTTCTGGAGGTAAGGTCCAGCCCAGTCTCGATCCTGCTCACCTGGTGTGATGAGGGCTGTTATTCTAGATCGCATATGTTGGTGAACGGGAAACCTTTGTGGGTTCAATTTATCTCCAGTGTCTCTTTTAGCTCAACATTTGATGTCTGTGTGATGATTCTAGAGACAATGTGACACAGAGGACAGAGCACTTATCATGGAGTCAAGAAGACTTAGGTTTTGGGGCGGCTAGGTGTCATAATGAATAGAGCACCGGCCCTGGAATCAGGAGGACCCGAGTTCAAATCTGGCCTCATACACTTAACACTTACTGGCTGTGTGACCTTGGGCGAGTCACTTAACCCCAATCGCTCCTAAAAAAAAAAAGACCTAGGTTTGTGTTCTGCTTCTGACACATGGCTATGTGACCATGTAATTTCTTGGTGTGCCTGGCAATTCTCTAAGACTAAAAGATGTACAACAGGTGCTGATTTGCAGTGGTAGAAGGAATTTCCTGCTCTGTAATTAGTTATGCCAGTAAAATCCCAGGTCCTGTCCCTGTGCTTCCTGCTCCCCCACTCCCCAAAAAAGATGATTCTAAGGATCAGTACCAAGGGAAGAGGGGAAGGAGAAGGAAATAAGCATTTCTATAGCACTTGCTCTGTGCCAAGCACTATGCTAAGCACTTTTCACAAATATTACTTTATTTGATCTTTAACCTTGTGAGAGAGGTCATAGTATTAACTGCATTTTACAGTTGAGGAAACTGAGGCAAACTATTTAAGTGATATGTCCAGGGTCACATAATAAGTGTCTAATGTCAGATTTGAACTCAGATCTTAACTCCAGGCCTAGCATTGTATCCACTCTGCCACAAGCTATCTTTGTAGGAATAAAGCAAAATGAGAGAAATCATTGAGGCGTGGTTACATTTTATAGATAGTTCTCCCCACAGATAGTTTTCCCCACATGTATTTATTTTATCTTTAATTTATGGAATAGAACAAGCATTTCTATAACACAGCATAATGAAAAAGATGCTTATACATGAAACTGCAAATCTGTTATGTACAACTTACTATTCCTTTAAAATATATAATAATCATATAAATTTCTTTTTTCTTTATGTGTATATGCAAAATTGTTAGGTACATACTTCTATTTATCATTTCTTTTTCTTTCTCTTATGCAGATAACATCTTTCTTCACATATCCTTTATAGTTAATTTGGATATTTATAATATTCAAAATGACATTTGCTCAGTCATTTTAAAAAAATATTGCTGTTACTGTATTCAATGTTCTCTTGGTTCTACTCATTTCACTCTTCATTATTTCATGCAAGTCTTTCCATATTTTTCTAAGATTGTTTCTTATAGCACAGTAGTATTCCATCACAATCACATTCTACAACTTGTTTAGTCATCAAATATTTCACATAATACAGTGGCAATGCCAAGCCTCACTACCCAACTGCTGTTACCTAAAAGTCACTTTGGTCAGTTAGCAATCATTTATTGCTTTCATGTCAATCACCATGTTAAGTGCCAGGAATATAAAGGCAAAATAGACAGTCTCCACCTTTAAAGAGCTCACATTCTATGGACAGAACAACATGCAAAATAACTATACACATACGATGCAGACAGTGAAAATGAGGGGCAATCTCAGAGGGAAGGCCTGAAGGGGGACAGGGAACCTGTGAAATGCCTCATATGTGAGGTGGGTTTTCAACTAAGTCTTACACAAGGGATGGAGGTAAAAAGGGAGAACATTTTTGGCATGGAGGACAGTCAGTCAATAAACATTGATTAAGCTTCTTCTAACTGCCAGGCAGCAGTGCTAAGGTCTGGGAATACAAAGAAAAGAAAAAGACAGGTCTGGCTCTCAAGGAGCTCTCACAACCTAATGAGGGAGATAACTGGTAAACAAATATGTACAAATAAACTATATACAAGTTTTACAGGAAATGATGAAAAAAGGGAAGGCAATAGAACTAAGAGGCAAGGCTTCCTGTAGAAGACAATCTTTTTGTTGGCACTTGAAAGAAGCCAGGGAATCCAGGAGGCAAAGACCAATCAATCAATCCATGAACATTTATTAAGCACCCACTGAAGTCAGGCACTATGCTAAGCACTGGAGATGAGGAGGGAGAACATCCTAAACATAGGGAGGATAGTAAGAGAGACTGTTTGGAGCTAAGAGATGGAGTTTCTTGTTCAAGGAACAGCAAGGAGGCCAGTGTCACTGGATCAAAGTATACATGGTGGGGAATAAAGTGTAAAAAGTCTGGAAGGGTATTTGTGGGGGCTATATTATGAAGAGCTTTGAACACTAATGAGAGGATTTTTTATTTGATCCTGGAGGTGTGTAACTGCAATTAATTTAGTAGGTATTTGGTCCTTAGTAATTAAGGGCTAAGTACTTTTGTGAAAGAGGCAGAGGGTGTGAACTCTGTCTCCTGTGTGAAAGAAGCAGAACATATGAACTCTGTCTCCTGTGTGAACAGAGGGCATGAACTCTGTCTCCTTTTGCTGACATGGCAGGAGGGGGCTGCCTGAGAGAGGAGGCCAGTATGTGTATATAAGAAGAATTCCAGAGACAGAGAATCAGAATCTGGAATTTTCCTCCTGGCTGGCTCCTGGTGAAGGAAGAATCCTGGAGACTGAAGCCAGCTGAGAGAGATAGGGAGTTTTGCTCCCAGCATCTGGAAGCTGACTGAGAACTGAGTTGGAGTTTTTCTTCAGATCAGAATCTGGTGAAGGCTGAAGTTGCTGCCTCCTGGAAGGCTGAGATTCCTTCTGGGTCCTAGGGCCAACCAAATTGCTGAATAAGTCTTTGTTTGTTTGTGGCTTAGTTGATTCTTGAGTTCCTGGCAGCAGAAGTTGTGAAGGGTTTGAGATGTGCTGGACCCTGTGAACTTCAGTGTGTAATAGGAACTGCCTGGAGGACTGGACAAGAACCTGGGCGCTGTCTGCCTCTGAATCCAGATGACTGTTTGGTGGATTGAGGTAGGAGCTGGGACTATAGAAGGGGATCCAGGCAATCTGAGAGACCACCCAGAGTCAAGATGAAGAAAAGGCCTCTTCTTAGATATTGAATGAGCAATGAAACTGAAGTTTACTAGACACTGAGGGGTGGAGGGTTTGTGTAATTTTCTAATGATTGTATTTAGTGATTAATTATACTTAGTAACTGTGAATCTGGATAAGTGACTGATTAAGTTAATCTATGATTGTCCCATGAGTGGAAGATTGATTATTATATTGTGAAATGACTGAATGATTAAGTAAGGAGGATTTCTGCCCTTAGGGAAGCCAGATGATTATTCTTTTGTTCTTTGTTCTAAATATTGTGGCCACTGTAGTGAAAACTATGGGGCCATTCTAATGTTAAGCTGTTGTGAACACTATATTGTGATTTTCTGTGATAACATGTAATGTTGTGAATATCGTATTGTGATTTGTTGTGAATGTTGGCCTTGATTTATAATGGAATAAATGGAGTGTTCACTATACCATATAATCAGAATCTTAAAAGCTGTTCACAGTAGCATTCTTTTGGGAAGCTGCTTATGCATGGCGTTACAAGGTGATAGGGATCCACTAGAATTTGTTGAGTGTGGTGGCGGGGTGGGAGTGGGGAGGCTAACATATGATTTAGGAAAATCACTTTGCTAGTTGAATGAAGGATAAATTGGAGTGGGGAGAGACAAGGCAGACAGACCCACCCTCCACCAGGCTATTGTAATAGTCCAAATACATGAGGTGATGTGGACGTGTGTGTGTGTGTGTGTGTGTGTGTGTGTGTATCAGAGGAAAGAAACATATTCAAGGGGTGTCCCAAAAATGAAAATGAATGACAGGCCTTGGCAACAGATTGAGTTGCAACTGGGCATCCAATTCAAATATCTGAAAGGCAATTGAAGATATACAACTGGAGTTCAGCAGGAAGATTAAGGCACGTTGGTTAGCTTTAAGAATTATCAACAGAGAGATGAAAATTACATTAATGGTGATTAAATCACCAAGTGAAATAGCATTAAGGGAGAAGAGGGCCCAGAGAGAGCCTCAAAAGACAGATCTCTGAGGGATACCTACTGTTAGCAGATGTGACCTAGATGAAGATTCAACAAAGAAAACTAAGAAGGAATGGAACACATGGAAGACATGCATATGTTGGAGGAGAACCAAGAAAGAAGAGACTATCAAGGAGAAAAGGATACTTAATAGTGTCAAAGGCTACAGAGAGGTTAAGAAGATTGAAGACTTATAAAAGGGCATTGACTTTAGCAATTAAGAGGTTATTGGTTCATAGGATGGCTAGGTGGCACAGTGAATAGAGCACCGGCCTTGGAGCCAGGAGGACCTGAGTTCCAATCTGACCTCAGACACTTAAAACTTACTAGCCATGTGACCTTGGACAAGTTGCTTAACCCCAATTGTCCTCCCAAAAAGAAAAAAAAAAGATTATTGGTTCAGGTGCAGAGCCAGCCTGCCAGGGGCCTTGGTCTTGCTTAGGCTGTGGGGTTCATAGGCTGCAGAGCAGAGAAGGGAGGGATGAGGCTGCTGCCTGAGCAGAACAGGCTATGGAAAGTGACATGGGAGCTAAATTTGACATCTAGCTTCTTGTGTCCCTCTTGAGACAAGACAATGAGGCATTTGTGTGACCCAGGTTTCTCCAGAATTGAAATATGTGGATTATTTTGTGATTGAATGGACCCTTCACAAGATATTTACTGGCTATGACCTAATACATATTGAAAATGTATAACTTTCTGAAATCCAAAAATAATGCTTATCTTCAGATTGAAAGGAAGGATGTAGGTGGCTCTCTGTGTGTGGATTTTGGCAGTGTGATGATTCATTTAATGTTCTCAGGGACCCGAGAAACCTATGAATTGGAAAAAAAGTTATGAACTCTGGACACTTATGATGATCAGTTGGCTCAGATCGCACCAGAATCATTGCCTGAAGATTTTCTCCTTGGATTTACACGAGAAAAGGTGTTTTCAACATTTGTTCCATTAGAGTTCAAGAGAGATTAAACCAAAGTGTTAAATAGCTGCCAACCTCAGAAACACATGCAGAAGAAAGTAGGAAGATTTAGTGCTGGGGTTTTAGACGGAAAAAAAAGTTTGCTTATGTATGTGTTTGTCATTTACTTGGCCTGTGTAGAAACGACCAGTTATTTTTACAATCTCCTCATCATTCTTAGTAGATATCTGATCATGAGGAATAACCACCTCAGCACTGGTCAAATTCTGCAACTCATTCACTTGTAAACAAATTTTAAAATGGTTATCAGGGGTGTCCTTTTTTTGTATAATGGGAAATCTGGTCATATGAGTATTGCTTACCCTATTCTGAATTCCTTTTCTTGATTTCTCATTCTCATTGTGGCATGGAGATGACTGACTATGCGTTGCTGAAGGTTCAGTGGAAAATGAACTTAGGTGGGTCTGAGACCAAGCTGAAAAAGCTTAAAGTATAGTCTAATAATTGCATTATCTCTACACCAACCAAAGTTTCAGTTAAGTTCACCACCAGGATGACTGATAGCAGTGAATTTTTGGCCACATAAATTCTTTTTTTTTTTTGGAGGGCAGTTGGGGTTAAGTGACTTGCCCAAGGTCACATGGCTAGTTTGTGTGTGTGTGTGTGTGTGTGTGTGTGTGTGTGTGTGTGTGTGTTAAGTGTCTGAGGCCGGATTTGAACTCAGGTACTCCTGACTCCAGGGCTGGTGCTCTATTCACTGCGCCACCTAGCCGCCCCCACATAAATTCTTAAGACCAGCTTATACGTCATATTAGGGTCTTAATTTATATTGGAGGAGGAAGTAGCTATATCAGTGGCATCTTAGATCCTTGAGACATTGTAAAAGCATCATACCTACATAATGGCATTACTTATTTATGAACAGGAAAAGAAAAAAGTGGAAACTTGCCCCCAAACTTAGGTAAACTAGTATTACTGGGATTTGTGTAATCATCAATTTAAAAGCAACATGCATAATTTGAGCAGATCTTAGTGTACTATCCTTATAGCATTTAAGAGAATTGAGCTCTTTAACAAGTATTAAAATATTTAAAGTGTCACCCCTTACCAAAAAAAGTTTAGCTATAAAGTTGTTGATTGTCCTTTGTTCTTGAAGAGGACCATGGCATCAGGGAGGTAATGTCATGACATGCAAACGAATTGGATTTAAGTGAGGGAGGGCTGAGTATGGAAGAGATAAAGAACAACAAAGCCTGGGGATGGAAGGGTCTAGTGGGGGGTTTTTGACGTTGGGGGAGACAAGAACATGTTTGTAAGCAATAGAGAAAGAACCAGTAGTCAGAAAGAGATTGAAGATAAGTGATAGAGTAGGGATGACAGAAGGGTCAATGTGCTGGAGGAACTGGGATGGAATGGTATTACTTGTTCAGGTAGAGGTGTTTGCCTTGGTAAGGAGTAAGGTCACCTCTTCATGTGAGACAGGGATGAGGGAGAAGATAGTGACAAAAGGCATATTGTTAAGAGAGGAAGAGGGGAGAAGAGGAAGCTAATTTTCCCCCCTGTAAAGTAGGAGGCAAGGTTGTCAGCTGAGAGAAACAGTCATTGAAAAGGCAGGGAATCAGGAAATCAAGTTCCATAAGTCCCATATTACTAATTTCTTGGTGTTAAAATATGTCTTGTAATAATTTTACAAACTTATATGGTGCTTTCATACTTTTTCCAGGGATTTTCATCTATATTATCTCATTGGACCCCTTTAACATCTGTACAAATCAGACATTCAAGAAGTCTACCAATGAACCTGTATTTATTGTGTATCTACTCATCATTCAGGGCCTCAAGCCTTGGTCTTCTTCTAAAATAGCTGAAGAAAGTCTTTTGTTGTTGTTGTTATTGCTTTTAGCATGTTTAGCCAACCTCAGTTCCTTCTGGGCTTCATCTTTCCTGACACTTTTTTCCCTGGCCCATTCCACTCCTTTGCATTCATCTAGAGAGCCATGTAAGAATACAAAGGGTATACTGAAAGAAGGGTAAGATTCAAGGCCGTTTGCAAATCTACCTGGGGACACCTCACCTGGTACTTCATTAAGGAGTCAGCTCTTGTGCTTGGGGGTTTTACTGAATGATGGAATGTTTCTCTCTCCTTAAATTCACATATATATGCTACCCAGGAGCCCTGTACTTCCTTGAAATTCTTTTATTAAAAATGTGAGCTATTGCAACCAAGTTTTTTTTTTTAGACACCATAGCCTTCTGTTAACAAAGCCTTGGACAGTGGAGCCAGGAATATGTCAGTGATCCACCCCAAGAGAGGAAGGGTTTGTAACATCACCCTTTTTGACTGAATCCCACCACATCCCTGCAGTCCTTATCCTTCTGCCCCAACCCTCAGTATCACTATAGCTTCCTGTCCCTTTGAGGCTGACACACCAACTTCTATTGATTCTTTTTCTTCCAAGGACCTAACAATGTTCTCCGTGCATCATCAACTCTGTGTATATGCATGTGTAGTGTATACAGTTCCTAGAAGTTTGCTTATTATTTCAATTGCTCACATTTCTAGAGTACTTGAAGTTTTATGTAACATTTTCTTTAGACTAACACCGTGATGTGGGTGATAAAAAGTATTATTTTAAAGTTAGTTTTGATGGTTACTTCATTTTCCTATAGCTTAGTTCTTAAATTTGGGCTGCTGGGAGAGTGGTAGAGGGGGTGCCGTAGGGGACAGTGGCTCTGCATTCCCATGGATTGAAGAAATTTCATTTTAGACTCTTCAGTCAAATTATTTTTCAGATTTCAGACCTCTTCTCCAGAAACCAGCGACTTGGATGTTTAAACACTCTGATGTTAATTGCATACACTTGTAATATCTCAGGTTATGCTCCCTGGTTACTTCTGTGTTACTGGCTAGACACTCCTCTTCAAACCCACAGTCCTGATTTAAAAGAAGTTGGAAGGTCCCACTTGAGTTTCTTATCCCCTCAATCTCTAGCTCCTTATTGGTTCCTTCTTAGTCTAGCTTCTTATTGCAGAAGTGAAGGAAACTGTGAGAAGGCAGGGGTTTCAGGAGACTTGTTTGTATTCTTAGTCATGATAAGCAGAAAAGCTTCTAGGCTGAATATCTTCTAGAGCTGAGCCACCAAGTTGAGCTTCCTCTTGGCAAAGCATCACCTTAACAGGAATTAGGCCACTGGGTTTACTAATAAGTAAATTATCTGATGGGTGATATAGTTTAGCCTTAATTACTTCATCCAATAGAAATTTTGGACCACAATTTCAGAGTGGGGGAGATGCATATTTGCAATTATTTCCAATGATTAAAACAGTGCTAAGAAAAATGCCAGCATATAGAAGAATACACAATTACAATGAAAACAAGCAATGCCAGGGAAGAAAAGAGAGACATTTTTCTTTTTCTTTTTTGGATCTTTGGAGGGGCAGTTAGGTTAAGTGACTTGCCCAAGGTCACATGGCTAGTTTTTTTGTATTAAGTTTCTGAGGGGCAGATTTGAACTCAGGTCCCCCTGACTCCAGGGGCAGTGCTCTATTCACTTTGTCACCTAGCCACCCTGAGAGATATTTTTCTTTTTTCTTTTTTCATTTTAATTATTATTATTATTTTTATTTGTTTTCTTGTATACATCATTCATTTTCATGAGATTTTTGAATTACAAATTTTCTCCCCATCTTCCCCCTACCCCAACCCCAAAGCAGCCCCTCCCCTGATCTGCTCTCTAAATTTCTGGTAGGGCAGGGAGGGTCTCCCTACCCCAATCTCTGTATATCTTAATTCCTAGTTGCATGTATTGTGGAGCTTTAAATTCTAGAATCTTTTGGTTCCCCCTTGTTGCCCACCCCCACTGGAAGGACAAGCAATTCAATACGGCTGTGTCTGTGTAATTATACAGGACATTTTCATAGTGGACATATTGTGACAGTGACCATCTGTCCCTCCTTCCCCTCCCTCCCCCCCTTGTTCTGTTCTCTACCCTGTCCCTGTCCCTTTACTGAAGTGTGCGCTTCCAGCATCTCTCCCCCAGGCCCTGCCCTCCCCTCTGTCATCCTGCCTCTCATCCCCATGCCCCCTACTCTCCTGTGTGGCATGATGCCCAGTTTAGAGTTTATGACATTTCTTCCCTTAGCCAAATTCAATGAGAGTAAATGAAAGTAAAGTTGTAACAATTCTCCCTTGCCTCTTCTATATGGGATGATTAACCCCATTTTTGTCTCTCCCTTTCTCCTCTCATTCTAGTCCTCTCCCACCTCAGAATTTCATCTTTTAAAGTATCATCTCTTTGTATTCAGTTGATCCTATACCCTCTATATACACATCTACACAATGCTCAGATATGTATTCATATGCATAT
>CM053594.1:276615602-276635136 GCA_028646575.1 Pseudocheirus occidentalis | reverse complement strand
GTTTGTATTTGTTTAATAGTATCTTGGTTTCTCATAAGGTCATTAGCTTCCACTTGCTCCACTCTAATTCTGAATGAATTATTCTCTTCAGAATGCTTTTGAGATTCTTTTTTCATCTGGGAAATTAGACTTTTTAAGGCATTCTTCCCCTCATTGGCTTTCTGGGCCTCTTTTGCCATTTGAGTTAATCTGTTTTTTAAAGTGTTATTTTCAACCAGGCTATTGTACAATGTGAAGGAATTTGCCGATCCTATACATGATTGTATGCCACCATGGAGGGGTTGGGGGATGGGGAGAAAGGGGAGAAAAATATGAAACTCAAGTGGCTCTGGAACTAAAACTTGTAACCTAAAAGTAAACAAACAAGTCAATAAAATTTAAAAAAATAACGTGTTTTTTTCTTCAGTCAGGTAGTTGACTCTCTTTTCATAATTTTCTCCCATCATTCTCATTTCTCTTCCCAATTTTTCCTCCACTTCTCTTACTTGGTTTTCAAAGTCTTTTTTTAGTTGATCGATAGCTTCTAGGAATTCTTCAAGTGTCTTGGAAGCATTTGATGTGGGAATTCTGATTGTGTTATCTTCCTCCAATTCCATGCTTTGATCCTTTTTGTCCACAAAAAAAGGATTCTAGAGTTTTATTGCTGTTCCTATTTTGCTTCCTTTTCCTCATGTTGGCCAGTCAATTAATTGGTTGTTTTTTTTTAGCTTTGTGGAACTCTGCTTCCAGGGGGGGAAAGCTCTGTCCCACATCACTGGGGTTTTCCCAGCTGCCAGAGCTATTAGGGGGTTGTTGCAGCCCCCCCCCCAGCTTTGGCTTGCTGAAAGCACACCCCAGGACCACCACCCAAGACCATGAACTGGATTCAGGCTGCTCAAGGCAAGAGCCCTTGGCCCCGTTCAATTTACTCAGCACCCCTGCAGAGTCTGCAGGCCAAGGGCTCTGAAGCAGCTTAGTGGGGGCAGCCACCAGTTACAGCAGTTCCTGCCCTTCCCCCACTGCTTCCTTGCCCTGGGGGCAGATTGGCTGAACTGCTTTTCCTCCCCCAAATTTAGCTTCAAAGTTTCACTTTCACTGACTTTCTCTAATCCTGGCTTGCTAGATGTGAAGATTGCTGGAGGTGCTGTAGATCTTCTCTGAAGTAGACTCACACTGTGGCTTGGGAGGCTCAGCTCCTCCCGACCGCCCTGGGGCCTGGCTGTGTTTCAGTTTGAGACTGGGCTGACCTCGGCTCCTAGCCTGCTGGGATGAGCCCCTCCTCTCAGCTGCCTTCAGCAAGAGATGTGTTTTCTGTATTTTTGTGAGTTTGAGAGTCCTAGACTTTGTTGAGAGTCATATTTCATGGGTATTTAAGGTGGCTGTGTAGGAGCTGCGAAACCTTGCTGCTTCTATGCCGCCATCTTGGCTCCTGAGAGACATTTTTCTATTGTGCTACTTTTAGAAAAAATTATTTTCGTGTTTTTCTTTAGTGTCCTTTCACCTTTTACTTCCATATCTGGTCACTTTTCTCATATCCTGGGCTACTATTTCTCCATCCCATGTTCCATAATGTCCCTAGCTCTTTAAGAGCTCCAAGTTTTCTATTTCAGTAGTCACCCTGGATTTCCCCTTTTGAGTAGTGTCTTGTTCATTCATTAATTCAACCAGTATTTATTAAGTCCTTACTATATATAGATTTTAGAGATATTTAAAACAAAAGCATAAAATACCCTTAAGGAATTTAGAATCTAAGAGAAGGCCATCAGGAACATTAGAACATTATATTATATACACTGATAAATACAGAATAGTTTGTCACTAGCTAATTTGTGCTGATCTCAGAAGATCAAGATAGGCCTTAGAAAATGGTGGGACTGGAATGTATTCCATGTGCTCACTGAAGGAAGGCTTGTGTAAACAAAGAGATGGGAAATGGAATGTTGTCCAGGAACTGTGAGAGGCAAGTTTGGGGGAACTGTTAACATGATGAGGAGTAATGTATAACAAACGTGGAAAGGGAGACTTGGAGCCTAACTATGAGATGCTTGAACTGCCATAGAGAAAAGGTTTGTAAAAGCAATAAAGAGACAGTGTAGCTTCCTAAGAAGGGGAGTAAGATGGTCAGAGATGGACCTTAGGAAAATTAACTTGGCAGGATGGATTGGATAATTAGGAGGCCATTGCAATAGTCCATGTGAGAGGTTGTGAGAATCTGTATTAAGATGGTTTCTGAATGAGTGGAAAGAAGGGGGCAAATGTGAGAGAAGTAAGAGTAAAGTCAATAAGATTTGACAACAAAGAATACAAAATTACTATTTGCAGTCCTTTCCTCCATCTCTCTTACCCTCCTCTTGACTCCAACCAAAACTTCTACTTCCTTGTCCAAGCAGTACGAGTAAAGCACTGTGATTAATTAACTTGGAGTTGTGAATGATTGGGTTCATTTGCATTTTCAATAATTAAGTAGAAGAGTTGTCAGGAGTACAGAGGTTAAGAGAACTGTTCAAGGTCATGTTGCCAATTATGTGTCAGAGGTGAGAGCTGGGCCTAGATCTTCTTGTCTCTGAGAGGAATGAGCTTTCCATACACTACAATCCAGAGCTCCTTTAATTGTGACTTGCAACCCCACAAGGGGTTGAAAAACATTTGGCAATAATAAAAGTTTTCTGAATGTGTGAAAACCAAAAATTAGCTCAAAATCAAACATTGTAATGAGTCCAGAGTGTTTCTAGAAGTGCTTGCCCATCTTGCATCCCATAACTTCACTACAGCCTTGCTTCTGAACACAAAGCATGTGTGCTTTGTTCTGCATGTGCCTTCAGGCCACAGAAAGCCAACTAAAGCTGCCAAGAAGTTGAAAAGAGGTCACAAATGGAAAAAAGTTTCAGAAGTCCTTCACTACACCACTGTGTTTTTCATAACAGGCAATACTTTTTTTTTTTAAAGAAGAGCAACTTAATTTCAAATTTATAGCATTTCAAGCAATTTGAATAATTTTAATGTTGTGGGAAATATTTTATTTGGGGAAGGGGGAATTTTCTTTAGTCAGGCCTATAGCAGACTGCCTATTCTTCATTCAGATCAACTTGTTCCTATGGTATGGAGTGATCTCCCCTTCCCCCCTTTCTTACCTATCCCAAACTTAAGTGGACTCCAAGATATTTACTACCAGTTTCCTGGTTTGGGGCTGAATTTCCTTTCAGATTGTCTTCACCTATAATCCCAAACTGCCAAGTGCCGAGTCCTTGAGCAGTGTCTTTTCTCTAGAAGCAATTACTAAATCCTACTCTCAGAAAACAAATTTCCCAGTGCAGTAAAAGGTTCCTGGGTATGTTAAGTCTAAATAGCTGCTAAACCTGGATGGACAGTCCCCTGAGTTTAGGAAAGAAGGGGGCTGGTGTCAATAGGTATGGTGACATCCTTCCTTCCTACCTGTTGCTGAGGAGGAACAGGTTTATGGCATTAAAATTCCATTCCATTCAACAGATACCATTAAAGCCTGCTATATATCTGGCACTTTGTTACTCTAGTAAGGGTATATAAGGAAATTAATATTTAGATAGGCAGACCAAATGAATGTGCATTGTGTGGGGTAAGAGAATCCACTTACCCAATTAAAAAGCTTAGAGGAAGTCTTTTGGTGAACAGGAATAACTTTATTGGCAGGTCCCAGGAGCTGGGGCCTTCCTACTTCAAAAGTGCAGGAGAAAGCCGAAGCCCCCAGGCTAGGCTTCATCAGATTATGTTCTCTTGGCATTTTGGATTCCTGTTGGCCATCGTCCTTAGCCCAGGAGAGGGACAAAGAGCCAAGCAAGCCTCATCTCCGCCCAGTCCATTCCTATTGGAGGGAAGGCGGGACACATTTTGGGCGGGAACCCTAACAAAGAAACTCTCCTCATGGCTTAGATTCATCCTTCTGGATTGTGACATTTTCCTCCACCCTTCCACCCCAGCTCCGGAATTGAGCGTCTCACATAAACTAGGGAGGGAGCGTAAGCAGCCATCCCTGCCCCCGTTTCTTTGTTCAGCCAGGGGTCTGGCTCCTGGCTGGGATGTTTCCTCTCCACCCTTACTCCGGGAATGGGTGCTTAATCAGGGGAGTGAGGGAAGGGGGCCGTCCCTGCCTGCCCTAGCTCAGGGCTTGGGTGGGTACTTTTCCCTTCCCCCCCTCCACTCTTGTTCCAGTTTCTTTGTTTAGTTTGGCCCAAGGATGGAGTTTCCTCTGCCTCTCCCTGCTCCTGTTTAGGGACCAGGTATTCTATAGGAGCTGTCCTTACCCAACCGGGTTTGGCTCACATTCTTGGGGAGAAACACAAGGGTAACAGTATATTTAGAGATTACATAAGGCAAATATGAAATAGGGTGAAACAAAATGTGCAATTTAGGAATTACATATAAGGCCCAAGTGAGGTATATGCAAGCATAATTGAGGTATATAAAAAGGAGAGAGAATTCCATAAGTTCAGTGCTTATCCTCCTCTCCATTCTAATTAAGTTATAGTTCCCTATTTCTGGAGAGTCTCCACTTGATTTCTCCACATTCAGCATGAAGCCATTAGAGAGCAATATAAGGTACAATATAACCTAATGATAAAATAAATGGTATAGAATAGACAATAATTGTAAAAAGTCAGTAAAAGGACAGATTAATGGGGACTGAAGTTTAGGGAGGGTTTCATCAAGAAGGTGGGATATGATCAAATTTTGGAGTATAGGTTAGATTTGAATAGGTGGAGAATAACGTTTATAAATCACTGAATTTTAAAGTTTATGAAGCACATGACACACATATTGTTTGAGCTTCATAACAGTTCTGTAAAGTACCCATTTTATAGATGATGAAGTTGAGGGTCAGGGAGAATGCCCATTGTCAAATATATATACTGTCAGGAATATGATGAGAATCTAGTTCATCCTAATTCCAAGTCTAGTGCTTTTTCCACATAGTAAGTGTCCTCAGACTATGACTGCCAGAATTGATTTCATAGTGTTTGCTTTGTGATTTCTTTGAACTTTTTATTATGTATATAAGGATATAAACTTAGAATTATAAAATTGCAAATGCCATTCTCCTTCTGAGGAGTATAAGTGAATTGATATTGTTCGATAGAAAATATATCTTTGTGAATATCACATGCTCAGCCCAGTCCTACAATGAAAGACTGGGTCTTCAGACTTTAGTTGCTGTTTATACCTTCAGAGTCTAGAGGGGTATCTTAAGAGGTTGGGGAATTATTTTTATAATGTTGTGATAATGTTTTTCTAATGCATAAGCTCCCACTTTTGTGCTTCTCCCATTGAATATCAGTTGCTATCAGTTAGCCAGACTTAATTAGCTTTTAGAAACAATTATTTACTACATTAATATAAGTGATCAAAAGTATTCACCTCAAAGGTCTGTGTCATACTCTCCCACCAAAATACAGAGTCCAGGGGAAAATGGACTCAAGTTTAGAGGACACACAACAAAGTGGGTAACTCATTCTTGGAAGTTTTTTCTCTGATTTCTTCGAGATATTCCCCTTAGGGGTGGTGTAGGTTTTCTGATGGAGTTCTTGTAGAAACTTGAGTATTCCTTTCCTCACTATGTCCAATCTGTCCGTAAAGGTTCCCAGTGAAGACACTAGTATCAAATGTTCCCGGGACACTAGGATGAGAAGATGATAAATCCAAAAATCTTTTGAATTCTTCCATGTTCATGAGTTCCTTCTCTATCCGGTGATGGGAAGGAGAAATTATAGAGAGGCCTAGGATGAAACTGGGGCTCTTCTCCACTCTCCTCAGTGATTTCTTTTAGACACTTGGTTGGAGGCTTCTCCCAACTGCCAAACACCTGAATGCTCAATTCCAAACTAGTTCCTCGGTTTCATACAAATTCTACAGAGCATGACCAATTCCTTTGAACAATCTGAATAGATTTCCTATGTGGTTTTATTTCAATTTGTTCAATGGTTTTTAAGAACCTCCAAATTGATTATGAACTTTTTACATTTATTTTAAAGTCTGTGGTTGATTGATTGCTATCTAGGTCTTGTTCATACCTCTGGCTGAGTGACCTTTCTTTACAAGGGACATAGTATTTTAATTTATTTTAAGTGAGGTAGGTGACTTGATTAATTGACTTAACCCCCACCTTAATGTCTGCATACATATATTAATGTATAGATATGCTCATAATGTAGTTATTTTCCCCCAACATTAGTTTCTTTGTGTAATGGAAATTTTTTCTTCCTCTTCTATGGAATCTGTACTAAGCTAGCATTTATATGTAGAATCCCAGGGGGAAAAGCATAGTCATCTCCATTAGAGAGCCTTTGATCCTCAGGAGATAATAACCTAAGGTCATCCTCCTAGCACTAGTTGAGCAATTTAAAGGCAGATCTTCCTGGGAAGATTCATACTCATATTAATTGGTTACTGTCCAGGGTACCTACCTAGTTTTAATTACTTCTTGCTAGCTTTTGCTTTTTTCCTCTAAAACTAGTTTAAAATTTCATAGAGAAATGTTTACCTGGGCCCAGACATCACCTAGAATCAAAGATAAGTTCCTCCATATCCTCCTTATTAGCCAATCTAGAGTAAATTGGGAAATATTTCAAGCCTGTATTCTCATTTCCTTTAAATATGAATTATTTACTATACTCAAAGATCCTAAAATGTATATCTGGAAGCAGAATGACCAGATAATACCTTGTTCACCAGCAATTACGCTTCCAGAACTCCAAGAATCAGGGAGTGTATCCAACAAAAATAAGAGATGAGAGTGTTCTATACAAGAAGGCAAATTTAGGAAAGCATATTTGAGGGAGTTTCAGCATTCAACTCTTTTCTGATTCTAGTTCTTCTGAGCCCACAATGAACTCTACAGAATATCATTTAATAAATCCCATTTAGATAGGTAAGTCTTGAATGTATACTTTAATACTTTTCCCCTCTCTAGTGTATATGCTGTTAGAACATAATCATTTATTTGGAGAGGCATTTGCCACAGAATATACCATTTGATATGTGTAAAAGAAACTGATAAGAGCTACTCAACTGAAAATAGGAATGATTATCATTTGCAGGGGATAATTGGCATTGAGGGGATTAGTGTGATTGAAAGTTGTATAGTATGTATATATTGCCAAGTATTGGAAAGTTAGGTTTTCTAAGTAAGGGAGGTATGAATACTAGGCTCATGGGATTTAGAAGTAGTAGAGGTTTAGAGTTGAACAGTGCCTTAGAGATCTTTTAATCCAACTTCCTCTTTTTATAAATGAGGAAACAGAGGCCTAGAGAGGTAAAACTGTTTACCCAAAGTCACATAAGTAGTTAGTTTTTAAACCCAGATCTCTGAATCCAGATCCAGTGCTCTTTCTGATTTTGTTAATGTATGCTTGTAAGAATATCTTCCCTTCCTTGCTTTATCTGCATCCCAGAAATGTTATGTTGTTGAATCATTATTTTTTACATAATTGTTATTTTTCTATGATTTGTTCTTTGACGTATTTATTATTTAGGATTTTATTATTAACTCTCCATTTGGGTTTGTGTCTTTTGTGGTCCCTGAAGCAATGACTGTTTTTATTGCATTGTGTCTGCAAAAAAATGTATGAACTATTTCTACTTTTTTTTTTTTTTACATTTCTTTGCAATATCTCTGTGTCCGAACACTTGGTCAATTTTTTTTAAAAGTTGTAACTTGTTCTGAGAAATATATATATTCTTTTGTCGTCTCATTGAGAAAGTCACAAGTTTTTAACTTTAGTTTCTCTATGAATATGTTTACTTCCATATTTTGCCTTTTCTTTATTTTTCTGTCAGACTTATACAAAACCAAGAGAGAGATATTGAAACCTCCTGTCACTATTGTGTTATTGTCTTTATCTTCTTGTAGCTCAGTTAATGTTTCCTTTATGAATTTGACTGTTAAGGTATTTGAACATATACGTTTATTTCTGACACTAGTTTGCTATCTATGGTTCCTTTCAGCATAATGTAGTCTCCTTATTTATCCCTTTTTATTTTTGAATGTTTGTTTTTGTTTTGTTAGATATCATGATTACAGTTTCTGCTGTTTTGAATTGCTTGAGGTATAATAACATTTTTCCCCCCATCCCCTCAGTGTTATTTGGTATATGTCTTCATTTTTAAGGGGATGTGTGTGTGTATTTTGTAAGCAACAGATTGTAGAGTTTATTTTCATATCTAATTTGTTGTTTTCATATTTAAAGTTAGGAGAGTTAAGTTTATGTTTTTCTTCATTTGTCTAATTTTTCTCAAGTTATGATTTTCTCCCCTTTTTCTGATGTAAACACAGTACTATGTTACTTTAGCTTAATCTTTTTAGTAGTAGCCATATTCCACCTTGTTCTCTTTCCTTCACTCCTGATCCCTCTTCCTGTTTGTTACATATTTCCCTTTGAAGTTTTGCTTATTAGTTCCTTTTTCTTTTTTTTTTTAAATCTGGTTATTAATTCTTGCCACCATTTATGCCCTCCCTCTCCCCCCAGTTAAGCAGATCTTCCTCCTCTCCCCTTCAAGTCTTCTTCGTTAGTTTTTTCAACTTCATTTTTTAAATCTCTTTTTAAAGAGAAGGTTTCTTTCATTCTTTTCATTATCCATCCTTTCTGTCTATTCTAGACTGTCATTCAGGGACCATCTCCAGTCACCCTGATTTGTATCTTGCCACTTGACCCAGGTGACTCTGGAGGAGAGAGTGAGACTTGTGTATTTGTACAGCTCCTCCTCACTTCAAATCCAATTTATTGAAAATTATGACATCAACTTTCTGATGCCATGTTCCTCTTTGAGGACAAGACAAACAATGATCTGTGAGTCATAGTAGCTGCTCCACTGGGGACCCAACTGGCCAGTTCCAATTGGGCAACAAAGTTGCTTCAGCCCTCTTTTCCTTCACCTTTCCTTCCCTCCCTTCCTTCCCTGCCTCCATGTCTCTTTCCTTCCCTTTTTCCTTTCCCTCCCTCCTCTCTCTGTCTACATAGGGAATCATACCCTTACTTGCAGATGCTCTGCCTAAAGGAATATAAATTTTGATTGCTGAAATCTCACATAGCATCTTGAGGTTTAGGGGGTAGATTTTTTTTTAAGACCATGCCTTAAACACAAATCACTCTGGCTCTCATTGGTATTTCCCACCCCAAGCCTCATTTGGTTATTGTCTGGACTCTGATGGCTCAGAATGCATGTAAATAGAAAATGTGTCAGTTTTGACCAGAAACCCTGAGGGTCTTCTCCTCATAGATTGTTTCTTTTTTTGTTTGTTTGCTTTTTATACTAGGTAACAGAGGCCATTCTTTGCCTTATTTCTTATCTAGTCTTAAACACTGGATAGGTATGTCCTCAGTCAAATTAAATCTGGGAAAGACCTTAGCTTAAAAAGACCAAGGGCTCCCACTGAAAATAGATCATCTCCATTCATCCTGATCTGTATCTTGCCACTGGACCCAGATGGCTCTAGAGGAGAAAGTGAGGCTGGTGACTTTGCGAAGCTCTCCCTCACTTAAATGCAATTCACTTGCAAGTCATGACATCACCTCCATGATGTCATAGTCCTCTTTGAGAAGGAAGGACAAACAAGGAGTAAATGTGACTGTCATTCTATGGTTCATGATCCCTCTAGTATTTCATTTTTTAAAATTTATAGCAGCATTCAGACTTGCAGAGTAGGTCATCTTGGGCTGCATCCTGAGCTCCATTGCTCTTGTGGGAAACAATGTGAGAAATTTTGTTTCCACAGGATTAAAGTAGTCCTATCTTTGAGTGATAGCAGAATGTGAGTCAGAGATGGCTGGTTCTAATTCTGATCTAGTGGATCCAGGCTTCTGATCTGGTAGGAGATTAGAGGCTTATACATGCTTGAGATGCTGTTTGAGGGGAGCATTATGTGGGCAGTTCAGGAGGTTGCCCCTAGCCATTGGAGAGCAAGGTGAGAAATTTGAATGGAAGCAGCCTAAAAGGGCTTGAATTTGTCTGAGTCCCTGTCCTCCATTAAGGGGATTACCCATTTATTCAGAAGGGACAAATGTAAAATAAGTGCAATGAGAACTTTCCTGATTTTCCTAGGAATATTGTTTATTTCTAAACTAAGGATGTCTCTCACACTCTTCAGAATATATTATCTCATACTCCTGAATTTTTTGGTGGGTACAGAATAGTTTTCTGTTATTAAAATTTCCTTTTCTTTGTATTTGAAGGTCTTTTTCCTAATTGCTTGCAGAATTTGTTTCTGAATTGAATTGTTAAATTTAATTATTATATGTCTTGGAGTTTGCAAGTGTGTGTGTGTGTGTGTGTGTGTGTGTGTGTGTGTGTGTGTGTGTTCCCTGTAGACTATCATTGAATTCCTTCATTTGGAATTTCATTTTCTGTTTTTAGAAATTCTTAGTGGTTCTCTTTCATTATTTCTTGTGTAATGGTGTTTAGCTTTTTTTTTTTGTCTTGTATTCTTCTTCTGAAAGACCTATGATCCTTAGATTGTTTTCATGTCCTGTCTTCAAGAACAGCAAAAACAAAGAAAAATGGTCTAATATTTTATGAGACAGAGAACCTTGTGGAATTTGAAGAAAACATAGAACCAAAGTACACTGTTCCTAAGTGTTTTAAAAGAGAAATGAAAATTATGAAGCAAAATACATGACTTCAATAGCAGAAATAATGGGCAGAAGAGAAAAACTGGAATCTGTGATTTCTTGATAGCTGGTACCCTTCCAATGATATCACACCATTTCAAAAAACAAATGGGGGAAAGAAAATATATGAAGATCAATGCTTGGCTTAGAGATATTTCAGAGGATAGGATTTATAGAAAAAATGGAATTAAGAACCTGACATCAGAAAGCAGGTTCCAATGGAACAATACCAATAATGCCTTACACTTGTGTAAGACTTTGAAGCATTAAACCACCTTTACAACATATTTCAACCATTTTTCACAACATGTTTAAGAAGTAGGTAGGCTAGGGCTTGTCATTATTGACAGATGAGAAAACTGAAGTCCAGAAAGAGAATTGGAACTTTCCAAAAGTCACACAGCTAACTCACGGTGCTGTTAGGATGGGAACTTGAGAATCCCATTGTTCTATCCTGTAGGATGAACAAATTGATATTTTACTCAAGCCACAATTTCAACTCCAGTTAGAAAAAAAAAGAGATAGAAATGGGACATCAAGGAAGTCATGAGTAGTATAGGAAATAAAGGTAACCCGAACATATATTCTTGTATATAAACATACACATCCATGTATAATTGAGGCATTTAAGTGCAGTATTTCTGATAAGTGTAACTAAAGTATGGGTGGCTAGGTGACGCAGTGAATAGAGCACTGGCCCTAGAGTCAGGAGGACCTGAGTTCAAATCCGGCCTCAGACACTTAACACACACACACACACACACACACACGCACACACAAAACTAGCCATGTGACCTTGGGCAAGTCACTTAACCCCAACTGCCCTCCAAAAAAAAAAGTGTAACTAAAGTAAAGGTTCTGAAATTTTTTTAAAGGCCAAGGTCCTGATTGTCATTGCAACAAACCAAATTCTGTACTTATCACTTTAGGGCTATGAGTGATTATTGAAAATCCTCAAGACCAGTCCTTCTGCCTCACTCAACTTTGTGTCTCTGGAGAAACCAGCTAGAAAATGGAGATTGCAAGTATTCTTTCAAGTTATTTTAGATTAATCAGTTGCCTAGCACACAACTGTCACCCAAAGAGCTCAAAGCTCTGCATAGAATACTGGAAAGTGCAGAGAGTCCTCAGAAAATGGAAATTAGACCTTTGAAAAGGAACTGGAAAGTTTCTAATCTGCCAAGGGCCAAGTTCAGGATCCTGAGTCTCCTCAGAAATAGGAATGACATAGGTAACTCCTCTAGCAATCTACACAACTTCATTCCCTCAATTCCTTTTGGCTGTTTTGACAGCATTTGTTGTGGGGGGGAGGGGGGGGGTGGGAGGGATGAGGAGGGATGCTTGAGAGGACAGAGAAAATAGAAGGAAAAAAGAAACCTATAAGCCCCCGAACTCTTGACTTGGCAAGTAAACAAGAAACCATTATAGCTCTGGTTTCTGTTTTCAGGTGAGCTCATTTTCACCTCTTTGTTTCTGGGCTGATTTTGTCACTTTGAACTTTTTTTAAAATTAAGATGTCTCTCTTTTTTTTTTTTGATCAGATAGAGAAGGAAATTGGGTAGACTGAGCAGCCAGCCTGTGCTGCAAAGACAGGTCTTTCTTTTTCCCAAGCTCCAGCACCAGCAGAGAATCAATATGCATGCTTTCTTTGGGTCATTCAACCTGGTTTTATCTGTAAGAATGAGGAGGGGAAAAAATGCTAGGAACAAGGAAGAGGCAATGATTCCATTCGGCCCTCACATCAGGGTAAGCTGGAGAGCTGTGTTGTGTCCAAGGAGGGCAGAGCTGACCCTCACTGAGGAGAAAGGTCAGCCCTTGCCTCCTAGTAGCACTGAGGCTGAGGAGGAGCGAAGAGGATCAGAAATCACTCCAGGGACTCAGTAGGAAGCAGGTGATGACCTTTCAGTAAGTAAATACAAAAGAAATTGATTCCAAAAGAAGTTGCTGATGAGATATCAGAAAGGAGTCCAGCAGGAAATAGAGAAGGACTTATCTCCTGTAGAACTTCCTCTGAGTTTAAGGGTCAAGTACAAGAGGCAGCCCGATAGGAGGTGTTGGGTGATCGAATTTCAATGATGAGTGATGAAGTGAATCAGTGATGATTCATGAAGCCATGAAGCAAAGTGATGCTCTGCCCATTGTGCGTTGGATGGATTCTGAATAATCAGGTTGGTGGTTTGTGGTATTTGGTCACTGGATGGGGTAGGGGGAGGAAATAAATTTACATTTTCAAAAATGGCAGAGTTTATTTGACTTGGCTTATAACAAGGGAGAAAGTCAGCAGAGTGACACACCCCCTTAAATCTTTTTCAAGCAGTATCTGCAAAGAGAGAACACTTTATAATATATTTTGAGGGTCCTTCTATAGTGAGCAAAATTTAGCATTCAGTCTCGTTGTTATAAGTCCCATTTTGATCTTTTTTTAATTGCCAATGGAAAAGGAATGAAGAGAAATTCCAATTTAGCTGTGAAAAATCCTACAAATGATAAAAAAGCAAGATGACAGGTGCACGGGAAGCAGTCCTATCTTTCCTACCACTTTGAGTCTAACTATAACTAATAATGGTATTGAGTGATCTTTTGAACTTTACTGGTGCCTTTTATCTGGAGAGTTCAAAGTACTTTTATAAACAATAAATAATTAGGACTCATAAAAATGCCCAGGATAAGAACATTAGTATTATACTGTACCCATTTTATAGCTGAATAATGGATAATCTGAAGTCTTGAAGAATATTCTGCCAAATCAAATTTACTCTCTGTGTTTCTTGCTAGAACAAGCTCTTTTTGCACCTAGGGCTTCTGACAAATTCTGTTCACTCCCTCCTCTTCTGTTTCATATGCCACCCCCCCCCATTCCCAAGAATTCAGTTTTTTCTTTTCATTTCTTTAAGTCTCAAAACTTATCTTCTCCAGATGGAATTCCTTTCCAAATAAACTTACACCTACCACTGATAATCCCTCTATTCAGTATCTCTTTGGTACTTCTATACATAGTTTAAATGATGATTTGTGTGAGAATTCCAAAATCTTATATCTAAGTTTCATTTTATACTAGACTGAATGACTCTTGAAGGCAAGGGGTAAGGCTTCTCTTTCATTTCAATCAATCAGCAAGTATTTATTCTGATTTGGGAAGTCAGTAATGTATTAGGAGCTCATGGAAACAGAAGTATAAAACAGTCCTTGTTCAAGGAGCTCACACATTCCAGTAGGAAAGACACAATTAGCATATGTAGACCTTTGCTGAACAATTAAAGTGCCTAATTAACTACGAACTTTTCTGGTACACTGTATGGGAAGAAAAGGAGAATTTGTGCTGGGTAGGCTGGTAGGTAATGAGGACTAGATTACTCAGAGAAGACTTTATCAAGGGATTGGTATTTGGGCTGAGACTTGCAGAACAGGTCACATTTGAATAGATGGAAGAAGTGAGAGGGGGAATTGCAGATGAGAGAAATATGCACGTCATATATAAGAGTGAGCGTATTACATGTTTTTGGTGGGGAGGGCAGTGAGGAGATGACCAGATAATACTGTATCTCCTCATAATATTCAGTACAGGTATTAGCATATAATACATTTTGATTGAAAATTATATTCATTGGCTAATAAAATTGGAATGATTTTCAATATAGTCCTTCCTATATAGTTAGAAACCCAGGTTTCTAAATGTCACTGTACTGGTCTTCACAATAAACTTTCAATACATCTAAGCATGTAGCAACTTCCTTTTGGGTAGTCCTTTGAGGTATAAAGCACTTTCCTTGTAACAATTCCATGAGGTAGGTAGTAGAGAAATAAGTACTTTCCAAATGATGAAACTGAGGTTCTGCAAGGGTTCACATCCATAGTTCTTGGTCCAAATCCAGTGATCTTTCCGTACGTGTTGCACAATCTCTGAAGCTGCCTGACTCTTCTCATTCCTGTAAGAACAGATTGAAGTTAACTGTTTTAGTCAAGTTGTTTATCCTCATTTTCTTTTATTTTCACCCTTGTGGTTTGTCTCTTGAAATTTGCTTTGTGGGGGCAGAGGAAGAGCTTGATCTCTGAAGTAGAACAATAATCGCAAGTGCCAAGCAATTTGGTAGAAAGTGAATAACTGTTGAGGGGAAGTGGAGGACCAGAATGGCTAACTTCAGAAAAGATTGTAGGGGAGATTTCAGGATAGGATTCCTGGAAGGGATGAGTTTTTAATTGGGTTTGGACATGGATTGGTGGAAAATAATAGAGTAGAGACGCAGGGGAGGAGGAAAGACCAGTTAGTAATAATATTGCTAACATTTTACATTTGCATAACAGTTTATAATTTTCTAAGTGCATAGAACCCAGGGATTCTAAATGGTTTCCAAACTTGGGTTAGAAACCCAGGTTTCTAAATTTCACTGTATTGGTCTTCACAACAAACTTTCCATATAGGAATGACAGGCTATTCCATTCTCATTTTATATATCAGGAAAGGGGAACACAGACATTTTAGTGATTTACCCAAGTTTGTGTGTGTGTGTGTAAATCTTGGGTTAAAATTTAGGTCTCTGAGCTCCCAATCCAGTGTATTTTCAACTATATCAAGTTGGCAGATTTTGGAACAGAAGCAGTATTTCTATAGTTTAAGAGAGAAGAGTAGACTTTCAGGCATCTTAGAATATCAGAAAGAGCACTGCAGTATAGTTAAGAGAACTGGGTTCTAGTACTGGCTATGGGAATTGAGAAGTGACAAAGATTCACCAGAGACAATATTGGGTGTTTTCTTTGTCCATCATCTGCCCGTTGGGATTATCTGGATGAACTGGCATTGTAAGAATGCTACCCCTGACAGGGAGGAAATTTAGTGTTGTGACATACACACGGTAGGTGTTCCATAAATATTTGCTGATAATGTTGATGCGGTACAAACTGGCTCACAGCAGGTCCACCATACCTAATCGCCTTGGAAAGAATTGGTAAGGGACTGAAAAAATCACACTGGTAATAGAATCACCATTTCCTCCCTCCTTCCTTTAGGTCCAGGGAGACTCTGGTTCCTCAGTTACATTTCCAGTATTTTAAGATGGGGCATAATTTTCACAGTAGCAAGTACTGCTGGTGAGATACCAATTTAATTCCAAGGAAAGAATGCTAGAATAGAATTTAAGAATATTAAGAAGGGATTTGTTTCTGACAGAAATATTAGCAGTAAAGGCCAGTATGAAGATTTTAGAGAAATTTAATTAAAATTTAATCTTCTTTCTAATTAAAGTTTCCTTTAATTAAACTTAAAATTAAATTTGCTTTAATTGGACGAATTTAAAGAGTATTACCTTTTGTGTGTCAATCATCGTGAAGGGGAAAAATAGGCTGCTTTGTCTAGTTTTAAAATGAGGTTTGGTGTCAATTTTTTAAAAGTAATAAACAGCATTTAAATAAAAATCAACATTCTTGAGTAATTGGCTCCCCCTCTGCCTGCCAGTAATTACTGTGGTCAAGAGGCATACCATTCTCCCAGCTGGGCTTGTTCTTTCTGACAGAGACATTATGGCAAAGTCAGACCCCTTTTATAAACAGAACATTTTGGGTACCATATGAACCTTGGGTCCAAGAGGTTTATCACCCCATTCCATTTCTCTGACACTTACACCCATGGTCTCCCTGATCTACTTCTCCCTTGAAGAAGCACCCTAATTGGCCAAACTGGTTAACTCATCATTCCCTGAACTTATTTTGTACTTTTCTGTCTCTTTGTTTTTGTTTACCGCCCATTCCCATAATGCCACGTTGGGGGGTGGGGAGAGGGGAATATAAGAGCATGAATAAATATGTGGCCAGTGTAGTGAATAACATACACTGCAGAAACTCAAATGTTTGTCAGATTGAACCAAATGGAATGACTTAAAGCAAGCAGCTACTCCTACTGTTACTATTACTGCTGCTACTGCTTCCAATGAAAGGGACTTTATAACTCTATATTTGGGGAATGGCTAGGTGGCACAGGGCTACTGGCCCTGGAGTCAGGATGGACCTGAGTTCAAATACAGCCTCAGACACTTACCATATGCACTGTTCCAAGAAATTTACACATATTACCTCATTTGAGTCTCACAATAGTCTTGTAAAATAAGTTCTATTAATATTCAATTTCACAGTGGAGGAAACTGAGGCAGACAGATGTTAAGTGACTTGCCCAAAGTCTCATAGCTAGTAAATGTTTGAGGCTGAATTAGACCTCAAATCTTCCTGACTTCAGGCCCAGGTCTGTTTCCACTTTACCACTTAGCTGCCTCCAGATAACATGGAAAGATGATATGTGGTAATTCTTTCAGGGGCTCAGAATCTTCCTCCGGAGTCTTTCCTTTTTTTTTTTTTTAAAGCAATTGTAGAGGTCAGAAGCTTAATTAACTTCTAAATGGGTGTCAGATGCTTAAGGACTATAAACTTTAGAGTCAGAAGGGAACTGAGCAAGCTTCTATTCCATCTCTCTTATTTTACAAATGAAGAAACTAAAACTCAAAGTGATTCAAAGAAATGCTAGCTTTTTAAAAAAGTAAAACCTATATCCTTCTGTTTAAGTCCTATTCTCCTTGTTAGCTATAATTTAAAAGTATGAATATATTTTTTCCCTCACTTGTCTGTTTCCACTAATACTCCAGAAATCTTGTGATTTTTGTGTGTGCCTGTTAGACATGGCAATAAAATTAATGTAGTTGTTTCCCTTAACAACAATTTATACTCTGAAAAGTCTTATCCTACAAGAGCATCTTGTATTGGGCACCATGTTTTCGACTGATATCAAGATAGTTAGAAGAATGATGTTGGGCTATTAATTCCTATTCAATCAGAAACAGGGCCCCCAAAACTCTGCCTGAAGAATTTAGTTCCTTCTACTTTTTAATAAGTCATAAAGAACACTAATAATTAGGAATAGAAGGAGTGAATTATGGTTTTCTGAGATTTAAAACTGAGTTTCAATTATGTCAGGTCCAAGTGGAAACTCTAGAAATGCAAGTGTAGTTTTCATGATAAAAAATGCTTAATTTCTGGGCCTGGACCTAAATACAACCAATTCGGAAAAAAAAAAAAGTTACTTTCATTTAAGTGATCAAGTACATCAAAAACACACAAAGCTACATGTCCTCAGATTTGCAGCAAGTTCTTAAAAAATTGCTAGTTATTTGACAGAATAGGGCTTCTAAAAAAATTGTATTGGTAGTTAACAGCCTTATGAGAGTAAAAAGCAGCCCTCCTAGAGATGTAAAATCTCTTCATTAAAACAAATGAACAAAAAAGATGGTCTGTGTAAGGTCTAGAAGAAGGGACTTTTATCTCTTCTCTGCTGTTTCCATAAATGGAGTTGAAGCAACATATGAAGTTAGATAAAACATAAAAAAACAAAGTAATTAAAATGGCACAGCAGTCAAAAGCACAAAAATTCATTATGAATGAGGTGTTTTCCAGTGAGGAAGTACTGATAACTCAATTCGTTGAATCATAAGGCTGAAAAGATCTTAGGGAGCATTTAGCCCAACTTTGTTTTATACACCCAGGATGGTTCAATTACTTGCCAATGTCACATGGTGCTAGAACTTGGATTAAGGCTCGGGTCAGGTCAATTCATTTCTGCATCGTCTTCTATGCCCTTTGCATCTACCCTTGGGAGATACAGGATAAGGACAAAAAATGGTTTCTACCTTCAGGCACCTTAAAATCTTATTGGGGAGATAAGACATATATACATGTTAAATAACAACACAAGTTGAGCAATGACACAGGAGATGTCATAAGCATCAAATAATCCATTTTCAAACGAGTGGTACAGATCTACTGTAGAGACCACTACCGGTGCTGCGACATCCAGCTCTGCGACTCTGAGATAACTGATGACTTTATCAAAGAAATGTATTTTTAGAGGATGGCAGCAGGTAATATTTTGCTTCTCACAGGTTTCAGTAATTCTCCATCACATGCAGAGCAGAATGTCTATCAAATTCCTTTTCTCAGATCAAAGTTGGAGAGTGACAGATGTCCAAACCGGGAAACTTGCCATTAGTGAGCGAGCATTGGGTAACTCTGGTCCTTCAGTGGGAACATTACAATTTGCTGCTCTTACGTCTGATGCTTCATCTAGTTCATTTGTCTCTGGCTTTGCTGCTACAGCTTTCACCTCTTTCCCACAGAGGCTATCCCATATTCCAGCAGACTCATTGTTAAGGAGTTTTTCTTATAGTATAGCTTACATTTACCTTCTCTCAATCTTATTTCATTGTTCCTACTAATGTCCCCTTGGGTCACACAAAACTGTTTCTATGTCCTTTGGCATTTATAGCCTTCTGATATTTGCCAGGAGATATAAATTTTTTTATCCTCCTCTGTAGCTTAGCTCAGCTATGAGTATGTGTTTCTCCATTTTAAATACTGTGCCATTAGGTGCTTATTTAAGGATCTGTTGTGTGTTGGGAAATGAAGGAGGGAGGGAGAGAAGGGCATGTTGATTTAGGAGAGTGGTTGCATGTCTGTAGAGGTGAATAACTTGTACTATCTGGTGAACTACCTGCCAAGTTGCATAGACGGTGAAGAGAGGGAAAATGTGGCAGGAGTCAGCAAGAGACCAATTAAAGCCTAACCTTCTCACCACTAGATGGTCCTTGCTGCCTGTATCTGGGCCACACAGGTAGCCTCTAACTATCTCTCAACTCAGGCTGCTGGTTTAGAGACTTCTATTGCTGAGGAAGGTGGGGGTGTGGGGCTGGAGAAGGAAGCAACTGTTGCTGGGGAAAAGTGGTGGATCATGACCAAAGTTGGATGTCTCAACCTCAGGACACTAGATGGAGAGTGTATTTGAAGCCTATTGGGAAGAGAGCAAGCAGGAGGGAAAGGGTAGAATGAGTGGGCTGGGAACAATTGGGCAGTGATAATTTATTTAAAGAAAAGAGAGAGAGAGAGAGAGA
>CM053594.1:276592282-276615102 GCA_028646575.1 Pseudocheirus occidentalis | reverse complement strand
AGAGAGAGAGAGAGAGAGAGAGAGAGAGAGAGAGAGAGAGAGAGAGAGAGAGAGAGAGAGAAAAGACCCTTCAAGGACAAGGCAAAAGAAGCAGAAGGGGAGGGGGAGGGACATTCTCCATGGGATTTCTTTGACGTTTTGTGCAGCCAGACTGACAGGTCCCTGTCTTCAGGCTCTCTTTGTCCTCTGTAGTCTGTCAAAAAGCCAGCCAAGAGAAAGTACTTTTCTGGGACGACAGTATTAATGATTTTAAGAGCTTTTTCATTGAGCTCAGCTTTCTTGACAAACTGGTAGTGGAAATAATTAAATTTTAAAAACTCCTGATCTTCTACCATTCATGTAGTTCTGGCATTAGGTCATTGTGTGTGTGTGTGCATGTATGTGTGTGTGCATGTGCGTGTGTGTGTATGTGTACTCTGGTGCTTGCATGTTATACATGTGTATGTTCCTTCCATGGGTTACTCATTTCTCATAGGCAGCCCTGCTCAATGTTTCTGAACTTAAAGGAAAGTTAAAAAAACAACCAAGGGTCTAACAGCCCAAGGGGTCACAGGTGAGATATGCAAAATTCAGGGTTTTGTTTTCTGATAAAAGTCAATCCTTCCCCAACTTCATTGAACAACATTGCATTTTCTTGGTTCTTAAAAATAGGCTTCCTAATGAGGGCTCAAGGTTTTATAGAGTCTAATTCTTTGGGACTCTAAAACCCCAAGCTCTAATCCTGGCTCTCCTGACAATTTCTTAAAATCTAGGGCAAAGCTCTTAACCAGTTCACTTAATCTCTCTCATATGTAAAAATAAGTATCAGCACCATAGACTAATGTTGTGCTAGGAATTCTACCAACTCTCAGAGAATTCCTGCCCTACCCTTTTATATCTCCAGTCCCATTATCCATTGTTGTGGTCACAGAGTTGATGCTTAGGGAGAATGACTTTTCAAGAGAATGTGGTTGATGATAATCTGAAAAACAAACAAACAAATAAAAACAACAGGCACTTATCTTTTAATACTTAGTTATACCTATTCTACTATTGCTCAAAGTCTCTTAACCTCTCAGAGTCTCTCAGCAATCAGGATTAAGTGACTTGCCTAGGGTTATGTAGCTACTAAGTGTCTGCAGCAGGATTTGAACTCAGTTCCTCTTGACTTCAGGGTGGGTGCTCTATCCACTGCACCCCCTAGCTACCTCTGTATCTACCTCTTGTAATCAGGATGGCTTCACTGTCCAAACATACCATACACCATGCCTTTTTTCATGTTGCTCCCATCTGAATGCCTTCTGTTCCAAGTCTTACTTGGCTATTAAATCCCTGCTCAAGCCCTACCTCCTCCAAGAAACTGTTTTTGAGTACTCTAGTTCTCACTGATCTCATGCATTATTGGCTTATGTCGTGAGGTGTGTGGGAAAATGCATTAGGCCTGTGATTAGAATTGCTGGGTTCAAATCCTGACGGTAATACTTACTAGTTTAAGGACATAAAGGAACTCAGATAGGATCATAGATTTAGAGCTGGAAGAGACCCTGCAAGTTATCAGGATCAACTCCTTCATTTTCCAGATAAGGAAACAGGCCAAGAGAAGTTAACTTGTCCAGTGACATACAGATAGTATGTGCATGAGGCAGTATTTGAACTCAAGTCTTTCTGACTCTGAGGACAGTACACTATACACCATGTCAAACTAGTTTCCTTGGTCCAACTCAACAATTCTGCACCTCAGTTTGCATCTGTAAAATGGGGATAATAATACTTGCACCAATTATCTCACAGGGTTGTTGTGAGGAAAATGCCCTGTAAAACTTACAGTGCTATTATTATTGCTTCCCCATCCAGATCGTATGATACACAAGGTTAGGGTCCATGCTTTATATATTCTTCTGTCCCCCGCTTTGTCTGGCATAGTACTGGATACATAGTGATATTAAAAAATGATCACTAAATATTTTGATTAACAGTGATGCTTCCCTAGAAGTACTCCCTAACAATGTTCTTCCTTAGAAGCAGTGATACCTTAGCAATACAGTGAATTTTCTTTACCTTGTTCTCAGCTTTCTTTGTTGGCTTCATTTCTCTATATGAGGTAGTGGAAGAATCTCTGGATCAGAAATCAAAACACTTAGGCTTCAAATGTAACATTAGCTACTTTTATGCATCCCAGTAGAACACCCAGGCATTAATGAATTCTTTGCTTAGCCTGAAGGCCTTCCAGGCTGCACTGATAGGAAAGCATGAGGTCCACACACAAGGGGGAGAGGAGGAGGTTCCAAGATGGTGGCAGGGCAGAAGCCTGCCAGGAAGGGGGAGAGGGAGATACTATGACTATCAAAGCAACTGACAGAGAAGCAAACCACCTGGTACCCATGGGACAGGCTTCTGGGTGAGGTTGATTATTTTAGGGTAATAATTAACTAGTGAGGTAAATGCAGAGGAGAAGTTGGAGAGAAAGTTATGTAAGCTCCTCTCCTCTTCTAGGCCAATCATTGGCATTCTGTGTTCTGGCACATCTTCACCAGATATCAAAGTTCTAAACAGGGGTAGCTAGGTGGCGCAGTGAATAGAGCACTGGCCTTGGAGTCAGGAGGACCTGAGTTCAGATCTGGCGTCAGACAGTTGACACACTTACTAGCCATGTGACTTTGGGCAAGTCACTTAACCCCATTGCCCTCCAAAAAGCAAAAAAAAAAGTTCTGAACAAATGTAAGTCACAAGATTATTGTTCTAGAGCTTGAAGGGACCATAGAGATCATCTAAGTCAACCTTCTTACTTTGCAGGTAAGGAAATTGAAGTCAGAGAGGTCAAATGACTTGTTCAAGGTATCACAAGTACTAAATGGCAATCAGCTTTTGAACAATGGTTCTTTGACTTCAAATTTTCACTCTCTCCACTCTTCCATCCTATCACTAGCATCATCATCAGAATCAAACAAATGGCTTAATCTCTCTGAAGATTGGTAATGATACTGAAATGATGCAAGGGAGTTGGACTAGGTGATCTCTAAGGCTCTTTTTAGTTGTAAAATTTGGTAATTATATTTTTCAGGGAGAGGATCAAGGAATGGACCTTTGATTTCATGAATGAACTGAACTCCTGAGTAAGGAAATTCAGTCTATGGTTCAATTCAATTCTATAAACATTTATTAAGGACCTACTATGTGCCAGGTGCTATGCTAAGTATTGGATGACTGTAAACAATATCTTTTCTATAACTTATAGTCTTAGAAAACTACCTACTTCGGGCAATGAAAGACAATAATTTTCCTAGGGCTACATGGATAGTAAGGATGGTAAGGCAGGATTTGAACAGATCTTAGCTCTAGACCTGGTGGTTTATCCACTATACCACATTCCTTCTCCGTATATAATTTTCTATCCAAATGGAGAATGTAGTATGCATGACTCAATTGATTATGTAACTCACCCAAAACAAGTCTGAAATTAGGCCTCAATCGGGTCAGTTAGCTTTTCTGTTTGTTGAATATACTCTGGACATAGTTTGTAGTCCTGATCTTAGGCAGGCAGCTCACAAATGCATAATGCTGTTCATTAGACTACTGAATATGAAAGCATAGATGGTTAAAAACAAACATAAACCCACTTTCATGAAGAAAAAAAGCAAACCCCTGAGATATGTCCCTATAATTCTGGCTGACTTACTTATCCATGACAAGCTACCATGACTTGGCGTCTATCTGGGATCTTATTAATGTTACCATTTCTTCCAGGGATTTGCATTATGACCCATTCATGACTGTCCTTTGTGACTCTTAACCGTCCTTGTTAAACCTACTGCAAGGGGTTTACCCAATTTACCCAATATAAGTAATCTTCCTCTAGAACTTTTGAGAATGCATGCATTTTAATAGAACATGCTGGCTCTCCATTTTTTTTCTTGTTTTTTGTTCATTTTCTGACACCAGCCTAACAAAGAACGGGGAGACATTATCAGTAGGCTTCTTGGTGATGAATTCGTTGACCATAGAGGTTCATAATGACTATGTCAAATAAATCAAGAAATTTTACAAAATATTCATGATCTCCCTTAAAGAAAAGTCCTTTTTTTTTTTTTGCACAAAGAGAAAAGGGAAAAATATTCACTCTAATTTGCCATCTTCATAGAGCATGGGGGTATGTGAGAAATGCACAGCTGATTTTTGAATCACACATCTCATAGCAGGGGGTGGGGGTAGGTAAAAAGCCCTCTTCCCACCCATCTTTGCCCTTGCAGAATAGGAGTTCTTGATGCAAGTTCTCAAAATCACATCGATTCACCTTATGTGACGGGAAGGAGAAGCCACTTTTGAAGTGTAGTGATTGAAATGGAAATACATTCAAATAAATGGACTTCGGAGTTCCACTTTGTTCTAAATAACCTCTACTGTAAGTGATCAGCCTATTTGAAAGTATGATAGGTGGGCTATGGGGGCAATGCTGTATCTGATTTTATTTTTATCATTAGTATCTCTTTCCTCTTTAATTCAAACCTTATGGAATGGGGTCTTAGACTCAGGGCAGAACACTGGAGGAATGTGTTGGGCCTTCAAAGGACATTGTGAAGGTATTTTAATGGGTTTTCAAATTCATTTCCCCCTTGGTTTATTATAGCCCTTCAAAGACATGGGCTTGAAATTCATTGTATTATTTCCAGGGTGGCCAGAAACCAAGAAAAACTATTAGTATTGATACCAAGGAAAAGGATCTTGGACTTTTTATTAAGGAAGGAAACACATTTGCTTAATCACCTGAACCATTAGCAAAATGATCCATTCCTTATAATGAAAGTACTCACCTCAGTCTCATATTTCAGGGACAAGATAATATGATCAATGACATACATAAGCACCTACATGAGCCCAGCCCCAATCTGCCTTTCCAGCCTCCCTCTCCCCAAAATTGAACCCTCTGCTTTGTCAGATTTAATCCATTAAGTCTTCCTCATGCTCATTTTCACTCCCCTCCCCATTCATGGTTATGTGCTCCCACCTGAAATTCTTTTCTGTTCTTTTATTCTTTCAGCTCTGCTTCATGTTTTAATTCCCCTACCAGGGCTTCTAAGACCACTCCCAGCTACATTATTCTCTTCTTCCTCTCAGCTTCCATTGTGTGTACCTATTGTTGGTACCACTCATTAGGCACTTAATCTTATGCTGCCTACCTATTAAATAGGTCTTCCTGTATGTGTGTGTGTGTGTGTGTGTGTGTGTGTTGTCTGCCCACCTCCTCAGCTTTTCAATAACACAGACTTTGTCTCATATATCTTTATATTTCCCATGTTGTAGTGGAGAAGATAGATTGATCAGGAAAGATATCAAGGTTGCTGCCACTTCTTTGTGTGTCAGAGTTTTCTCTCTTATCTCCATATGTCTCAAAGATGCATTTCAGGAACACACTCGTCCAGTTTATTTAGGACTCATCAGACCTGGGAGAAACTGATTCATTCTTTCTAAACTGCACTTTTTGTTCTCTCTGTCTCTGTCTCTCTCTGCCTCTCTCCAGTTGGAAAGGATACTTGGAAAAACTGAATTAAAATAACAAGTTTGATAGCTATATTTAATCAAAGCAAGGGAGATGTCCAATCATTCATATGCTTCTGTCAGCTAGTCCAGACCCAGATCTATTCTCTTTTCCAAGAGATTCAGTATTTTTAAAGTATCTTTCAGTTTTCAACACATCTAGTCTTTCTCTTAATACCCTCCTGGATATTTCCACCTAAGTTGGGTATATTTCAATTGCTGTTGAATTTGGTTGTTGAAATAAATGACATTTTTCCCCCAGAAAAGATCTGAGAATATTCCTCCCTTTAAGCATCACCTTTAAACTTCACATTTCAAGCTCAAAGCCAGAGCCACCCAAAACTTCACAGTTTCTTTCTTCATTCCTGTTCTGTAAGGAAACTCAGGCAAACTTTCCTCCACAGGAAAAGGAGAGCGAGAGGTCAATAAATCCAAGGGAATAGTTCCCACTGGAAGTTAAACTGAAATACTCAAATGGGTTTGTAATATTATCAACTTAGATGTTCTCTCAAATAATGCAAATCACCACCCACCTATACCATCCCATTCTGTATGACATTTGTCCATATACTCCCATAGGTTTATCACAGGGTTCCACTTAACATGTTTGAAGCCTTCCTTTATTTCTCCTTATTTAGAAGATTTTTGGGGTAGGTTTGCCTACTTGTCCATCCTTCATCCCATCAAGACTTCTAGACTTATTTCACTATCACAGGTTTCCCTAATGATATCTTCTACTCCTGTTCTTCAAAGTCCTCATTTGTTTCATATTGTAGTGTGCTCACCCCAATTGTAAATGTCTTCACTATTCTCTATGCAGCATTTATTTGCAGTTCTTTGAATGCTTGTCTCATGGTCATGCAATGGCATTGGTAGGATATTAGTATTAAAAACATAGACCCATATTGCTGAGAGGTGTTAGGGCTCATTAAAAGATCTTTGCAACTTTTGGGAGGCATCTAACCTGTTCTCCTCACAATTAATTCTAGGCCTGACAATGTCCGTTTATACCATCTGTCTCAAATATACATTCCAATAGTCAATTCAACTGTGTGTCATAATCTGGACAATAGATAGTCTCCAAAAATAGTTACAACAGGTAAAAACATTAACGTATCTAAGGCACGTTTGGATCAATAGGGCATTGAAAAGGCATTAAAAGGAATTTAGGAGATGTTCAGGCATGTTCCCAACCTTTTGGGGACAGCATCATAGAGAGCAATTTTCCCTCTCACTGCCCTTTGGTGACTTGGATGGGTGGACTGATGTTCTGATCAAGTATGGGAATGGGTATATTTTTAAGTTTTGGTTTTTTTTTTAAGATAAACTTGATCCATAAAGTTCAACCTGGACAAACTACTTGATCATAAACATGACATCTTTTCCTGTTCTTTCTGGTCAATTATCTACATAATTGCCCATGGTTTATCGTACTGTATTCATAGCATCACAAAATGAGTACAACAGAGGACTCTTCATATTATGGTGGGGTATTGTGGTGTCGTGGTGGGGAGTAGGGAGAAGTGTCCACCCTGGGTAAGGGTTGGGTAGGGTCAGTAACTGACATAGGGGAGATTTTTTTGTTGTTGGAAAGGCTCTCTTTAGAAGTCAGAGGAATAATTGGTGAGAGATTTTTCTAAAAGTGGGAAAGAATTTAAAATGTAAAAGTGTCCAAGTTCTAGGAGCACAAAGAGAAGTCAAGGAAGAGAGCGTCCAGCCAGAGCTGACAGGCTCACACACCCATTAATAGCCTCAGCATGTGACAGAGTCAGACCTGGAAGCGACATTACCTCTGCCAACACAACTTGCCTGAGGAAGCTGCCAAAGAGCAGATGATGTTGCTACAGGAAAAATATCATCGACTGCCTGGCATCTGGCTCCCCAAAAAGAGAATCCACAGAGGAGTGGGAGTGAGATTGGAACAGTGACAGATGATATCGCTCTTTTCCCCATCCCTATCCCTTTCATTTTTTGATTGAGAGCAAAACATAAGTTCTGAAAAAATCTACAGATGTAGCCAACCCCTCCCCAGTCAGTACAGAGGTCTCTCATTACTTTGAAAATTTGAACAGTACTGAATTTGCTACATGGCATATATATTTGATTATCTCTTCTCAGCTTCCAAAAATATATCCCTTGTCTCTTTGTTTTTTATGCCAGTTAGAGAGAAAGCATTTATTAAGCACCTACTATTTACCAGGGACTGTGGTAAGCACTAGGGATGCAAACACATTAAAACCAAACAAAATAGTCCCTGTCCTCAAGGAGTTAATGTTCCAAATCTCTAACTAGATGATAAATTCCTTAAGGACCAGAATTGTATTGATTCTTTTTTTTCCAGGCATGATCTTAGATGTTAGGATGAAAATTTGATGTTAGCAAATTTTCTAAAATAATTTGTCACTTGGTGTCTGTCCAGTTAATGAATAATGCTGTGCCCATTGTCTAATGTTGCTACCCACAAGGGTCAGGATGGGTCATGGACTGGATCTCTCCCCCTAGCATAGGTTGCTAAAACTGGGCATCAGGAAAAATTCAGAGCCTAAAGATCTAAATTTAGGGCAAGGCCAGAAATGTCTGGTGAGTCATGTAGAATCAGGGGTCAAACATGTTGCAGGGTGCATATCTAGAAACCAGGGGTCCACCAAGAATGGAGGAAATGCAGAGGGCTGAACAATCAGCCTAGGTATTATAGGATGCAGAGACATAGACAAAAAGCCTTACCTTAAGGAGATTACATTCCACTGTAGGGAACAACATTTTTACAGATGGCCAATAACAATACTTGACTTTTATATAATACATTATGGTTTGTAAAGTAATTTCTATATCTCATTTGAATCTTACAATATCCCTACAAGGTAGGTCCTCTTATTATCATCCCCATTTTACAGATGTGGAAGTTGAGTCTGAGATCAAGAATTTTCTCCAGGATTACACAGCTAATCAATGTCTGAGAGAGGATTCAAACTCAGGTTCCAAGTCTAGCTCTCCTTCACTATCTAGCTGTCTGTATGAGACAATCTGCAGGTTTCAGAACCATGTAAACTCCTGCATGTTGTTATACTTAGACAAATAGTAGTAGCTCCTTAACCTTAAGGAGCCTCGTCTGGACAGCCACCCTTGGGGGAAATGGCCATTTTTAAAGGGCTGCTGATCTACAGAAAATGCTCAGTAAGATGTTGTTTGTCCTTTGTGCTAGAAGAGGACCATGACATCAGGAAAGACATGTCATGGCTTTCCAGTAGATTAAAGAGAGGGAGGCCTGTCCAAAGTCGCTAGCCTCCCTCTCTCCTCCAGAGCCATCTGGGTCCAGTGGCCAGATATAGATCAGAACACCTGGAGATGGCCTTGGATGTAGTGGGAGACCTTGGTCTTTTTAAATAAAGGTCTTTCCCAGGCGGCAGTTTAATTGAGGACATACCCATTCAGTGATTAAGACCAGGTGAAAATGGGGCAAAGAATGACCACTTTTACCTAGTTTAAAAAAGAAAAAGATCAGTCTGGGAGGGAAGGACTTTCAGGGTCCAAAACAGAATCAATTGTTGTTTACATTTACTCTGAACGATCAGAATCCAAACAATAACCAAGTGAGGCTTGGGCTGGGTCCCATTGCTAGTCAATCAATGAGAGCTGGGATGATTTGGTTTTAAGGGATGGGTCCATTAAAAAAAATCTAGCCCATTACTCCCAAGATCTCTTGCTAGGTTTCAGCAATCAACATTTATATTCCTTTGGGCAGAGCACCTGTCCACCTTGTGAACAGAGGGAGAGGAGGGAGGGAAAAAAGGAGGAAGGAAGGAATAAAAGAAGAAGGAAGGAAGGAGCTGCATTTTTAATCAGAATTAGCCAGTAACTAGGGCAGCTACTACAGGTTGTTGTTTGTCCTTTGTTCTTGAAGAGGACTATGACATCGGGAAGCAAATGTCATGACTTGCAAGTGAGTGGGGTACACTCTCTGCACCCTCAGAATGAGAAGGGAGAGAAACTAACTGGAAACCAGAGAGACTTTTGTAAGACTGGACAGACTGGACTGGGTTTACCCAACCTAGCACCCTTCCCACCTTCCCTTGCTGTCATCAGCTTTAGGTCCCTTTCAGAAGTTTTTGACCTTCACCCTTGCTTGTGACCTTTTCCCCTCCCTTGCTCTGGCAGTTGCCAGGTTACCAAATAAGGACATGGATAATACCTTGGCTTCCTGTCCCACCTCCCTGCCAATAGGAGATAGTGATGGGTTTCTTTGTTATCTGCCATAAAATCGGCAAGCTGTAAGGAATCCAGAGAAGGATATTCAGAATGATAAGAGGGGTAGAAACCATGTTGCATCAGGATTGCTTAGTGGAACTGGAAATATTAAACTTGAGAAGGGAAAACTGAGGTACATGTGCGTGTAATTTCCTTTAAACAGCTGGACAAGGGCTGACAAGATAGACTAAGGTTTATTCCGCTTAGCTCTGGGCAGAGGGGTGGGTTAGATCTAGAAATCATGAGTAGAAAGTAAGAATAAGGAAATGTTGCTTCACATAAGGAAACAAATAATAAAAAGTACAATTCAAAAGATGAGTAGGTTATTTCAGGAGAAATGGAGGGTGAATGACTCCTTGTCAAAGATATTATAGATTTCTATTCAGGTTGGATGTGATGACCTCTGAGGTGCTTTCAAACAGATTCTGTAAAATAAGAACATAATTGTCACACTAGGTCCGTGATTGTCCTCCACGATGACATCAATCTCAACTGGTCAGGAATATGCTCCAAACATCCCTTTGTCCATCAACAATCCATTTCAAGTTGGCATTTTTTTTCTTGGTCTTTTGGAAATGTTAACATTTTTATCTCACAATGACTTGGAAAAGTAACTTCTTGGCATCTGGAACAAGGATATGTTTAATTAGTACTTGATAGTTGTTTGAATGATTGATAAGTCTATTGTTCAAAATAGGACTTCCTTTCATTTGACCCAATGATATCTCTTTCAATTTTATTATTAGATAGTACTCAAATTGCAAGCTTTCAATGTATTCATTATATGAAGTATTTCATAATTTTTTATTTCTGTGTCTCAGTCTTATAATAGAACATGTGCTCTAGGAAGGCAGTGAGATTTTACACGCACATGTATATGAATATATATGTACTATATTGAATATTGAATGAATCAATAGCGTTCAACAATTTTGTGAACAAATTTACTAAGATGTGATAAAATCAAAGCATTTCAAACCCCTTTACTTACAGTAGAAGAAACTGATACTCAAAGGACTAAAGTGATTTGCTGAATTAACATCTTATTTGTGGCAGAGCTAGAAATGAAGACATAGGTCTCCTTATTTTCAGTCCAGTACTTCTTTCTCCAGATGAGATGTTGTAGTAATCTTCCTTCTCCTCCTCCTCCTCCTTCTTCATTATACCATAGAGAATTGGACTTAAAAAAAATAAACACATGTACATACATGCACATAAATTCACAGAGTAATACATTTGATTTGATTGCAATACACTCATTCTTTTAACATTAAATCTCATTTTGCAAAGGAAATCTTTGGAAAATCAAAGTTTTAAAGAAAGAATCTGAGTAATTCTATTACTAAAACTCTGTGTCAAGTAATGAGGGATGGTACATTTGAGTGATGGTGTTGGATCTTTCTGGAGATGTCAAAGAATAGGCAGAAAAAATAAATAAACCCCAGATAGTGAGGGACCACAATCTATGTCAGCTCCATCTGCTCTCTTCCTATTGTACTGAGTAAGGGCACCTAATGCCATCACTCCACATGGCCCCTTGGGGTATACTAATCCCCCCCCCCCCCATTACTGTGACATAATGTGGTGTCAAAGGATAAACCTGATGAACCCTAGATAAACTTTCCAGTCCTAGAAGACTATGATGATGTCAGGAATTTAATGTATGCTTTGTACATGTTCATGGTTGTCTGGGCTAATGAATTCTTAATTCAGAATGAATTCATCACTGTTAGTCAGATTTCCATGACCAGGATTGAGGTATGTTTATGATCACTACTGTGATAGGAATTTACTATAATCCCAGGACTGTTCACTGTAAAAAATGTGATTATAAATCCTGCCTGTCATCTGAGAACAAAACTAGCTGAGTGCTGAGGACTCATTATCAGAAGACTACTAGATTAATAATTAATAATAATAATAAAGCTAACATTCAAAAAATGCAATAATCATTTTACATAACTGATCTCATTTGATCCTTCCAACAGTCCCATGAGGCAGATGCTATTATTATCCCCATTTCCTCATAAGGAAATTGAGGCCTGATTTCCCCAGGGTCACACAATTTGTAAGTGTCTGTGGCAGAATTCGAGTTCAACACTTTAAGTCTAGGGTGATGATGCAAGGCAGCATTTGTGGCTTCTGTGGCACAGAGGTAACACACTGTATTCCCAAAGATTATGACAGCAGGGTGGGAGCACTAATGGTCCCCTGATGCACTATTGTTTGAGGACCTGCCTTGCAGAGAGCACTGACCATCCTAGACAGAACTTGTAGCCACAGCAAGGTACAAAGGCTGTCTACTGAGGTGTGGAAGGCTTGTAATATGCTAGATAAAAGAAGCACCAACAGTGATAAAATCATGAGCCTTTTGAAATATTGAAGTGCATGTTTTCTCTCAAAGGTAGTAACATATGGAATAATAATTATAGAGAGATTTTCTTCCAACATTAGCATATTTAGCTTTTTTCACATGGAATATTCATTTTTTAAAATCTCTGGTCCCAAATCAATGTTGTTATTTTTATGAATAAACATTGACTGAGTCCTTTCACTGTATATTACATAGGTTTTTCTAATCAACATCACATAGTTCCTATATCATAAGGACATATTTCACATAACAGCTCAATTCAGTAGAAAAGATGATAAAGATATTGAGCTGTGCTGGCACATTACAAATTTACATTTTCATGCTATGAGTCTGCCCTCACCACTGCTAGACCATATTAATATTCCTCCCTTTTTTGTGGGCACATAGCAGGGAGTCAATAAATGCTTATTGACTGACTGATTTTAGTCCATAAGCCCTGCCAGATAATTAAGACCTTCTCCAGCCCCTGATTGGATCCCCTTCAGCCTCCCTGGTAACAGTTAATCTGTTTTTGGATTCAAAACCTTGCTCCCATCTAAAGTTCTTACTGACCATCACAGTTGGAATTTGTTTTTCCAACCTTGGGACCTTTATAACACTTTTTTAAAAGAATGTCATTCTTTTGGGACTTCGGTATTATCTACTACTGTTTGTTAGTCTCAGTGCTTAGCACAGTGCCTGGCACATTGTAAACAGATAATAAATGTTTGTTGATCGATTTATTATCTTCACGTGTTTACTTCCTATCCCACCAATTAGACTGAATGCATGAGGGCAGGGACCGGGTCTTACAATTCTGAATCTCCCATCCTAACTAGCATAGGGCTTGAACCTGGTAAATTCTTACTGATTGAGTCAATCTTCTCAGCCTTATGCAAAGAAATGTTCTTCCTGCAGTGAATGCTAAGCATTTCATTTGGGCCCTGTTTCTGTCGTTTCACATTCAATGGCAAACCTTTCAACTTTGGTCTTGTGCCTGCTAGCAGAACTCTCAACCTGCTCCCTCCCCTCAAGAGTACTCATTTTCTCAACCCCTCTGACCTAGAGTTATTTAGTATTTCACTAGAATTTTTTTTTTTAATCTTTTCACCAGATGAGATACTTTAGAACAGGGGCTTGTTTTTATTTATTTTGTGTTCTGCAGAGGTACTAGCATAACACTCAGCACACAGTAGGGGCTGAATAACTGATGATAAGTTCTTGCTGGCCGCAGGATACCATCATCTCCCTTCACTCATTCTTCTAGTTCTAATTCTTGCCTTTCCTTTCACATTATGTACATTCTTTTATTATCTGTACATTCCTTTATTGTTGTCCTTAATATATGCCAGCTTTATTCCCACTGATATAATGCTAATGGAGACATCATTGTGTTGTGTCAAGTAGTGGTGAATTTAGTGTCAGAGAACCTGGATTCAAATACTGCTTCTGCCCCTTTACTGCTTGTGTGACCTTATATAAGTCTATCTGGCACTCAGTTCCCTCATTTTTCAAATGAAAGGGTTGGACTCAGTGGACCTTCAAATTCTGATTGTACAGTTTTTTCTGTTTTTCGGTTCTGTCCGACTCTTTGTGACCCCATTTGGGGTTTTCTTGGCAAAGAGGGAGTGGTTTGCCATTTCCTTTCCCAGCTCATTTTACAGATAAGGAATGTGAGGAAAACAGGATTAAGTGACATGTTTAGGATTACACAGCTAGTAAGTATCAGAGGTCAGATTAAAAAGGTCAGTCCTTCTGACTCCAGGCCCAATACTCTATTCACTGCTCAACTTAGCCGCCCTTTAATTATTATATGATACTAATGTACATTGCAAACCTCAGCACCCTGGATAAACATCACTTTTATTATTATTATTGTTTTTATTATTGACCTCTGGCAGCCTAAAATTATAGTTTCACTGCACAATGTAAATTATTTCTCTGAGTGTGGGAATTTCAAGAGATAGGCTTACTTTTTTCTAATGATCTACATCATAACAAACTCACATCCTAATACTTTTTTTCATGGAATAAGACTCTTATAAGTACTATCTTGGTTGGGGGGGTGGGTGGGGGTAGAATTAGAGTACCCTTTCCCCCTCAATCCAAACAGGACTAGTTACTCCAAATTCTCTCTGGAGCAAAACTCTTAATATCATCAGTAGCTGACAATAGAGAACTTTTTGTAAATGAAACTATAATAAGCCTCTTCCATGCCACTCCCTTCACCCCATCATAATTCTTGAAGATCAGGCTATATAGAGGTAATATTTGAACTAGTTTGAGGAAATTTTAGTATAATACAAATATTCCAAGTTATCTAACAGCAGATACACATACACACATGTGTATGTATATATAGGTAAATATATGTTATATATGTAATAATGTCTATATTATATATCAAGTTTTCTAACTCTGACTATAGAAATTAAGGTATATACACAAGTGGAAAACCTGAATGAAGCAGCAAGATCTGACTATAGTGTTGGTTTCCAAGGGTTTACAATGATAGAAAAGAATATTGGGTTTAGAGCCAGAGAATTTGGAGTCAAGGTTCATTTTTTCCCCCCATTTACTACTTGGATGATCTTAGAAAATCTGTTCAGTTACTTTGAGTCTCTGTTTCTACATCTGTATAATAAAGAGGTTAGATTAGAAAATCTATGTTCTCTTAAAGAATAGAGAAAGCAGAGAATCACCGAAAAAAAGGCAATTCTAATGATCTCTGGCCAGTCAGCACTCTGAACTCATCATTCCTTCCACTGGTTTGATTCTAGAACCTGACCTTTAACTCCAAGCATTCATTCTTGGGTCTGAACCTTTGGGGTTGGTGGTAATGTTGGTTTCTTCCACTTGAACGCCCTTCATGTCAGAGACAGCGTAGTATCACAGGAGAAGCACTGGACTTGGAGTTAAGAGACCAGGGTTCAAATGGTACTTCCAATACTTCCCAACTTTGGCTAACTTCTCTGGGCATCAGTTTCCTTATCTATAAAATAAAAATCATGATACTAGGAATAACTCCTTTAGAGCTATTCAATCAATAGCTGTAAATCAATATTCAATCAATCAATCCTTTATAAGGGTGGCATGGGACTGAGATGAGCTCATGTAGGCAAAGTCCTTTGCAAAACTCACAGGAGTTTGATATGATGATGGTGATGATGGGACTGAGTTCCTGGTTCCTAAAATAACTAGCCACGAGGATTGTGGTTACTCTCCTGAAACTGGGAGTCATGTCCTATTACTCTGGAATGATTGGTTGTTATCCTTTGTTCTTGAAGGACCAAAATGACATCACTATGCTAAAGTCAAGTTTCAATGTGTCTGACTGTGGCTGATCAGACCAACATGAGGTTGGAATGCTCTGCCTACCACAGGCATTACTCCAGAATGCTCTCAGGTGAAATAACTTTCCATCAGAGCTTGCTACCTATACTCTTCACTGCCCCTATTTGCCTTGGCTCATATATTTCCAATACCGGATTTGTTTTGTGACCTCTACAGTAGTTTGTGACCTATGCAGTATCCCTGGAATCTCAGAAGAAGTTCAGGAAGTCAGAACATGACAAAGTTTGCATAGCATAGTTACCAGAGGCAGGCAGCATGTCAGAAACCCTGGCATGAACTCTATGTCTGGCTAAACTATTTCATTTATCTGAGCCTTAGTCTCCTGGTCTTTCAAATTAGGGTAATAACATTTTAATTACCCCTTTCTTGGGATTGTTGTGAGGGGAAAAAATTGTAAAAACATGAAGAGCTATAGAAATGTGGTCTGAACTTTGCCATTGGCTTTAAAGCTGTTGACCAGGGAGAGAATTGAAGGGGATTGACATAAGCCTTCTAGTGCCTTTCAAACTGTTTATAGCCTAGCACTGTGCTTCATAAACAGTGAAGGGGTGGGGTTCAATCAATATTAACTTTCACACTTATCCTCACTGACATCCTATCAAGAAGACACATCTAACAGTGACTGCTTCTCTGGACTTCTTCCCCTTCCCTTCTTACCGCCTGCAGATCTTGCTGACTGAAAGATTTGCAACTGGAGTGACAGAGAGTGACTGAAATCATTCCTGCTCATTTTACTGTCAAGGATTTGGGCTGTCAATTGTTGGGGAATAATGTAGAGGCAATGGACACTGATCATAAATCCTCTCCCATCAGCCGCTGTGGTCCCAGACAACCTCCCTAAGCCATCGATCTGTAGGTGGGCCACTTGATAAATTTTATACCCCAAACACTCACGATTTTGTTATTTGGTTGATTACTTTTGTACTTGACAGTGGTATAGTTAGTTCCTCAAATGATCTGAATTTCTGCCTTTTGAGAGAAATGTGCTCATATTTTCTATGAATTTCAAACTGAATACATTAGTCCTTTCTTTGTAACTTTATAGTATGTGAGTTCTCTAGGTAAGAGAAGCTATTAGCAGCCTTGTTCTCATCTCTCTGAAAGCTCAATCAGAATAAATAGTGACATATTTTTTATTGTCATAAAGAGCATACCTGAGGCAAACTTATGTAAATTTAAAACTATGATCTATATGCATTGCTCAATTAAACAACAAAGTAGCTTGCATAACATCCCCTCCCTTGATATGGACATGCATTTCGTTCAAATGCATGGAAACAATGGGGTGGTCCTTCCTCTTGGACCCCCCCTGCCACTTCAAATCATGTTCAATGTTGTTTGCACGGTTTAATATAATATGTAGATGTTTGATGAGCCTTCTTCCAGCCATGAGTAACTCAGGCATTAGTAGTATGGAGTCATGAAGAATCTTTTAGTTAGTTAAGGAACCAGAAGGGTTGTTAATGAAGGACAGGCTGAGCCAGAGATGGGTCTGCATATAAATTTCAGCTAGACTATCTTGCTCTTTCTTCACTTGTGACTTTTGAATGGTAAAGGTTTGCTGAATAGGAGAGGAAGTGGCAAAAAAAAAATTCAGCTGTCTAGGTACCATGTATCCACAAATGCATGGTGCCTCTTTTGCTTTTGTATTCTGAATTTATATTCCTTTTGTATTCTTGAATTTAGATGAATTGGTAGTCTGAAATAGCAGTAGCCCAGTGACCAGGGAGACTAGGTCTCAAAGCTACCAACCAATAGATGCCAGAGCCAGGAGTAGAACAACTCACCCTGGTGATAGGCCAGTATAACAACTGAAAGACTTCCTTGACCTGTCTAGCACTGTGTGAGGTATCACTGAAGATACTGAATCCTGGAAGGAGTCAGCTTAGTTAATGAAGAGAGCAATTCATTCATCAGCAGCTGGATTTGGTGGTAAACTTTTTGGGGTCTACTTGAAGAGAGAAAAATATTCCTTAGTCAAAAAGTCACAAGCTGGGCCCTGAGGACCATATTTCCTTTCTTTCTTTCTTTTTTTTTTTTTTTGCTTTTTTGAGGGGGGAGGATGGGGCAGTTGGTGTTAAGTGACTTGCCCAAGGTCACACAGCTAGTTAGTGTTAAGTGTCTGAGGTTGGATTTGAACTCAGGTCCTCCTGACTCCAGGGTCAGTGCCCTATTCACTGCACCACCTAGTTGCCCCCAAGGCCCATATTTTCTCTGAACGTGTACCTCAGTAGCATGGTACTTTTTGTATGAACCCAGTCCCCAAGAACTCTATGTGAGTGTGTGTGCATATGTGTATGTGTGTACCTGTGCACGTGTGTGCACACAAACAAGTAAGATTGGGGGAAGTGTTTTATAAATACTGTTCTTGCTGTACATTTTCATTATATTCCCTTTTGCAAAAACTAATTGATGTGAAATAGTGGTCAACACTGGAAGACACAGTGGATGGGGCTTGTGAATAATGTTCCACATCTCAACACCTTTGGGTTATCCATTGATAGAACTCTCTGGGGAAAAGTCAGTTGCTCTGGGAAACCTAATCTGCCAGTGTGAGTTGAAGCTGGAAGTGTGAACCCAGAATGGGTGCTACACTTGAAGTATTTCCCTCAAATGTTCATTGTTGGAAAAGAGTTTTATAAACTTTATGGTGCTAGAGGAATATGAGCTATTATTATGGCAGATTTTTTTTGTCAGTCATAACACTTTATTACTGAGCCCTAGATTAATTACCTGAAAGTTCAATGCAATCCAGTTTTCATAATGAATAGAATAATCAGGTCCACTAAGATAACTGGGCTAAGCTAGTTCTTAATGATTCCTTTGGACATGCATAGTCATAAAATCTTAGAATTGGAAGGGGCCTTTGAGACCATTTTATCCAACATTGTACTCAATAAAGGAATCTCTCTATGGAATTACTGACAAGGGGCCATTCAGTCTTAGGAGGCAGTTTATTATAGTGGCAATAATGCAGAAATTGGTGTCAGGGGACCTGAGTTCAAATCCTTATTCTGATTACTTAGATGTGAGACTATGGTCATCAATTTCTGATATTCCCTTTGCTCTTCTGCAAATTGGAGATAATAATATTCAGGTTATCCACCTCACAGAATTATTGGGAAGAAAATATTTTTTGAACCTTAAAGTGCTATGTAAATGTGAATTATCATTTACTGAATGTGTCGAGTGACAAGGAGATTACTACCTCATGAAATAGCCTCTTTCAATTGTTAAACAGTATTGTTTCTTAGAAAGTTATTCATATTGAGGCAAAACTAGCATTCACTCAATATAAATTTTAAAAATGGATTTTTATTGATCTTTTGTTTTTTCATTACCACTTATTGCTGTTTCTCCATCTCCAACTTCCTAGAAAGCTATCCTTTATAGTAAATACTTTTTAAAAAGAAAAAAAATAAGAAAAATTCAGCAAGATAGATCAAAAATTTTTTAAAATGTGAAATTACATACAATATTACATTTTCTTGGCTCTTCTCCCACCTTTGCAAAGGAGTGACAAGAGGTGTTTCTCACATCTCTTCTTAGGAAAACAAGCTTGTTCTTTATAGTTTTGCAACATTCATTTTTTTTACTATTTTCTGGTAGTTCTTTCCCATTGGCTCACATAGTTAGTATACACAATATTTTCCTGGATCTAGTTCATTTTGCATCATTTTTGGTAGTTCTTTTCATGCTTCTCTGTATTACTTCTAACACCACCATCATATTTCTTTGCATTTATGTATAATTATGTATAATTTGTTTAGCTATTCCCCAACTGAAAGTCATCTGTTTCCTTTCTGGTTCTTGTTACAACAACAAAAAAAGGGTTGCTATAAATATTTTGTGCACAGAGTCTTCTTTTTGGTCAATGCCCTCCTTGGAATATATGCATAGCAGCGGAACCTGGATCCAAGATTGTGGGCTTAGCTATTTTATTTTCTTAATTCCAGATTGTATTCTAAATTGTACTGATTCACAGCCCACCAATGATGCATTAGAGTTTCTGTTTAATCATGACCATTCAAACATTAACTCGTTCCATCTTTTGTCATTTTTGAAAATTTGTTGGCAATGAAATGTTGGCTATGAAAAAACTCAGGGGATGTTTTAATTTTCATTTCTCATATAATTAGAGACCTGGAGCCTTATTTTATATGCTGTTTAATTGTTTCAATTAATCTTTTTAGTGTACACATTGAAGTTGAATCTATGGGTCAAAGTTTATGATTTTTTTTCCTACTGTGAACCAAAAAAATAACCAAAACTAATCCCCACCTCCACAAAACCCCCAAACCTTTGAAAACTATTTTCAACAAGTATTAAGTGAGTAGTATGGTAGTAGGTGCCAGGCACTGCAATTTAAGATCATAGAATTATGGGATCTTCAGAATTCAAAGCAACTGTACTAGTCAGAGATAACAGGTAACCCATACTGCGGTGAGGTACCCATGATCAATAACAGGGAACATTCTAACTTTTGAAACAGGCTTGATTTAAAGCCTAGAGAAAGATAAAAAGATAAAACATAAGAGATATAACCAGGGGCATAATCATCCAGACTCTAGAAACTAGGAGGTGATCATCTAGATTAGTGGTCTCAACCTTTCTAATGCCTAATGCCTTCCTAATGACCCTCTAATACTCATATGTGGGCATATCTACATGTGGGCAGACCTGCCTGGAGACAGATAGAGGAGTGGTGTCTTGCTTCCTAAGACCATCAGAAATATGTGTTTTCCAATGGTCTTAGGCAACCCCTGTGACACCTGTGAAAGGGTCATTCGACCTCCAAAGAAGTCACGACTCACAGGTTGAGAACCACTGGTCTAGGAGACAGATAGTAACATAAAATCTAGAAATTTGGAGCACCAATAGTTATATGGAGGCTGAATGGATGTAGAGGATGGAGTTAGCAGCACTATTGTTTAACTGTGGAAATGGTCCTAGAATGAATGTAGTAGGGCATTTGGATATGTCGTGCATGCTAGCAGTTATACTACACTGGGATACCAGTATGGTGAAGCCAGGGTGAGAAAGTCTGCTGATATTTTGTATATCTGCCCAAAAAGTTTCAGAACTCCTTTTCAGGCTTTTGAATCTGCATGGAAAATAGAGAAGACCTAGGAATACAAATTAACTCAAGAAACTTGGGTTTGTACAAGTACCAAGGAAGGCCTGTACCTGAGCTGGAATTCCTGACAAGAGGATATTCAGTCTCCACATGGACAACTCCGGTGATGGGGAATATAAAACCATTTTGTGTTCAATCCCCAAATTGTCTATCTGCTGTTTATATACATTGTTCCTAATTTTGTCCTCTGGGGTCATGAAGAATTAATCCAATCTCCTACTCAAATGGCAGTCTTTCAAATAATCTAAGACAGCTATCATCTTACCCACCCTCAAATAATTAAACATCCCAAACTAAACATTTTGCAGATTAAATATCATCCACTATTTTTGTTCTTCATATTGTCAGCTGACACCTGAGGATGACTATGGAAAATAAGAATGTTACCACAGAAAAGAAGAGACTTAGGGAGAATGTGGTCAATGCCTTCAAATAGGTGGGCTATCATACCAGAAAGTCTATGACCATGGAATCACATCTTTTTCTCTGAATCTTTTGAAATCTATTTTCCTAAAGTCTAAGGTACAGACCTTATTTTGCCTTTCTTCAATATTATATACTTCTTTCCTCCATATTACATTTTCTGAAGTGATATGGTCACTTTTTCCCAAGATTCCTGTCACATTCCCACCATCAATCAGTTCTTTCATGTCAATCAGAATTAAGTACAGAATAGCTGAGCCCCACTGTGTTTCCTCTACATTGCTAGTGCTAAAATTGTCAGTAAAGTAAGTTAAGAATTTATCAGATGTCCTACTTTTAGCGTAATGAGACCCTGTCTTCTGTGGATTACAATGGAGTACCAGGCTAATATTGCATATAGACATAAAACATCAACATATTTCTAAAATCATGTGCTAAATGGCATTCTAAGGAGTTGAAAAGGGTAACACACAATCTTATCTAATATCCTATAAGAATATAATTTGTTGAAAAGTTTTGGTTTGGTGGAGGGTCCTGGTAACAAATTGTTGAGGTCTCCATTTTTAAAAACACTAATTCTGGTGGAGCCAAGATGGTGGTATAGGAGCACCAAAGTTTTGCAGCTCCCACACAGCCACGCTAAATACCCATAAAATACAACTCGAAACAAATTTTAGGGCTCTCAGACTCACAAAAATACAGAAAACATATCTCTTTCTGAAGGCAGCTTGGCAGGAGGGGCTCATCATGACAGGCTGGGAGTCGAGGCTAGCCCAGCCTGAAACCAAAACCACAGCCAGGCCCCAGGGTTGTTGAGAGGAGCCAAGCCTCCAAAGCTGCAGCATGAGTGTACCTGAGAGAAGATCTACAGCACCTGGAGCAATCTCCACATCTATCAACCCAGGAAAAATAAGGATTAGAGAAAGGTCAGTGAAAGTCAAGCTTTCAAGCTAAATTTGGGGGAGGAAAAGCAGTTGGGCCAATCTGCCCCCAGCGCAAGGAAGCAGTGGGGAAAGGGCAGGATCTGTTGCAACCAGCAGCTGCCCCCACTGGGCTGCTTCAGAGCTTCTGGTCTGCGGGCTCTTCAGGGGGTTGAGACGATTGATCAGGGGATAGGACTCTTGCGTTGAGTGGCCTGCATCCAGATTGTGGTATTGGGTGGTGGTACTGGGGTGCGCTTTCAGCAAGCCAAAGCTGGTGGGGGCTGCAACAACCCTCTAATATCTCTGGCAGCCTTGAAAACCCCAGCAATTTGGGACAGAGCTTTCCCCACTGGAAGCAGAGTTCCAGAAAGCTAAAAAAACCAACCAATTAATTGACTGGCCAACATGAGGAAAAGGAAGCAAAATAAGAACAGCAATAAAACTCTAGAATCCTTTTTTTGTGGACAAAAAGGATCAAAGCATGGAACGGGAGGAAGACAACACAGTCAGGACTCCCACACCAAATGCTTCCAAGACACTTGAAGAATTCCTAGCAGCTATAAATAATCTGAAAAAGTACTTTGAAAAACAAATAAGAGAAGTGTAGGAAAAATTGGGAAGAGAAATGAGAACGATGCAAGAAAATCATGAAAAGAGAGTCAACAATCTGATTGAAGAGAATAACACTTTAAAAAATAGATTAAATCAAATGGCAAAAGAGGCCCAGAAAGCCAATGAGGAGAAGAATGCCTTAAAAAGTCAAATTTGCCAGATGGAACAAGAATCTCAAAAGCATTCTGAAGAGAATAATTCCTTCAGAATTAGAGTGGAGCAAGTAGAAGCTAATGACTTTATGAGAAACCAAGATACTATT
>CM053594.1:276571590-276591782 GCA_028646575.1 Pseudocheirus occidentalis | reverse complement strand
AGAAATCCTCAAAGAAAATTGTCCTGATGTTTTAGAATCAGAGGGCAAAATAGAACTTGAAAGAATTCGCCAATCACCTCTTCAAAAAGATCCCCAAAGGAAAACTCCTAGAAATGTTATTGCCAGGTTCCAGAATACCCAGTTAAAGGAGAAAATATTACAGGCTGCCAAGAGAAAACCATTTGAATACTGTGGAAACACGATTAGGATAACTCAGGGTCTGGCAGCTTCTACACTGAGGGATTGAAGGGCCTGGAATATGATATTTCGAAGATCAGGGGAGCTGGGATTAAAACCAAGAATCACCTACCCACCAAAATTGAGTATACCGTTCCGGGGGAAAATATGGTTATTCAATGAGGTGAAGGACTTTCAAGCATTCTTGCTGAAAAAACCAGAACTGAAAAGAAAATTTGACAACCAAACACAAGAAGAATGTGAAGTTAAACATCAGAAAGCAATCATAAGGAACTTATCAAAGTTGAATTATTTACATGCCAATATGGAAAAACGATGATAATAACTTATGAGACTTTTCTTAGTATGAGGATAGTGGAAGGGAACACAAATGTATATATATATGTATACTTACACATGTGTCTATATAGGAGGCTATATATGCATATGAATACATATCTGAGCATGTGTGTATATGTGTACATAGAGGGTATAGGATTAATTGAATAGGAAGGGGTGATACTTTAAAAGGTGAAATTCTGAGGTGGGAGAGGACTAGAATGAGAGGAGACAGGAAGAGACAAAATGGGGTTAATCATCCCACATTGAGGAGGCAAGGGATAACTGCCAACTTTATTCTCATTTACTCTCATTGAATTTGACTTTGGGAAGGAATGACATAAACTCTAAACTGAGTTTCATGCCACACAGGAGAGTAGGGGACATGGGGATGAAAGGTGGGATGACAGAGGGGAGGACAGGTTATGGGGTGGGTTGCTAGAAGCACACACTTCAGTAAAGGGACAGGGACAGGGTAGAGAACAGAACAAGGGGGTGGAGGGATAGGAAGGAGGGACATATGATCAGACTGTCACAATATGTCCACTGTGAAGATGTCCTGTGTAATTACACATGCACAGCCTATGTTGAATTGCTTGTCCTTCCAGTGGGGATGGGTGAGAAGGGAGGAACTGAAAGAATCTATAATTTAAAGCTCTGCAATACCTGCGACTAGGAGTTAAGCTATACAGGGACTGGGGCAGGGAGACCCTCAGAGAGACCCTCAGGGAGACCCCAGAAATTTAGAGAACAGATTGGGGGAGGGGCTTTACAGTGGGATCGCTATTTTGGGGTTGTGGTAGGGGAAAGATGGGGAGAAAATTTGTAACTCAAAAATCTCATGGAAATGAATGATGTAAACAAGAAAACAAATAAAAAATTTGTATTAACAACCCCCCCAAACACTCATTCTAATGAAATTATTCTTTTTTGCAAAATCTGACCCTTGATATCATCCCCTTGTCCCATACCCCAACTGTGATAGCCAAAGCTATACACTGAGACCAGAAAAGAATAATTGTATTACAGGGCTGACAGGATACATACATATATGCATACATACATGTATATGTATATGCATTTATATATGTATCTGTGTGTGTATGTATGCACACACATATAAGATTAATTGCATGGGATATGGTAGCAACAGATTAAAGTTATGAAGAATTCTTTCCTCTTTCTCTTCTCCCCACCCATTATCAAGTGATGGATCATTTCAAGTCAAAAGTAAGCCCTGTTGAGTTTCTATATCCAACTAAGGGGGTTGTACTAGAATTAATTATACCTTCTGCTTCTTTGCAAAGGATTGTCACCAATAAATTCTAATAAACAGGAGCAGAATGATTTTATTCATGCCATTCCAAAGAAATTAGAACATAGTAGTGTTATTTAGCAATGCAGATGTTTTATTATTGCGTTGTTTATATGAAAATGGATATGACATGAAGAGGTATATCAAATGAGCAGGAAAGAGATTTGAGCTGGGCTCCCGTTTTGATTATGCATATTTATTCATAATGTAGGAGTCACTCCATGGAGCCTCCTCTCCTAAGATGGATTACCTATTTTTGGAAGCCTTAGTCTATTTTTTTTAATGTTTAGACTTGTCAATACCACCTCAGTACAATATTTATGAGTGCCTTGTTTAAATTGTACTTTAATTGGTTTAGTCACCACAATTGTAAGACATGATGCTAATGCCCGGTAGCCAAGGAAGCAGGGGAGATAATGATGTAGAACTGTCTGTTGGCTTCTGGGGAACAGACACAGCATACATGGTTTGAAAATAGTAATTGCATTGTGACTCTGATTTGTTGTTCTAAGCATAATGTAGTTTTAGTGGTTGATCATTATGTATTCTGTTACACCTATGACTAGTATCTACCACCATTTGATCTAGCCAACAGCGGGGTATTCACTAAACAAGGATGTATAGAATTAAAGAATAATCATATTCATATTTAGACAAAGGTCAACATTTTCACTTGGAATATTTATATCTCTAAGGTCAAAGTGACTTCTATTTTGGGGGTGCTTTTTGCTTACCTACCCCAACTCCCATTTGGTGCAAATGCCAGACAAAGTTTTCTGAGTTCACAGGGTTCTGAACTCCGAGAAATACTTGAATATTTCTGTCATATGATGCCATATGGTAAGTATACATTGTATGTATTGAAAGAAATAACTATATGAGGAATTTTATAAAGCCTAGAAATCGGTAACATATAGCAAATTTACACATAATCATTTTCAGTCATTTGGAGTCTTAGTTATATTCTACTTGAAAAAATTTGTACTTGTTTTACCGATGATTTGCTATGTTTCTTTTCCCCCTTTCTTCCCTTTCTTCTACTTCCAACTGCTCTCCCTATGCCCCCTTCAATCTCATCATATTTAGAATGATGTAAGCAAATACGTTAGCAGAATATGTTCATTCAGAATTTCAACACTGTCACTGAATCCTGACTATGACACGAACCTCTGTAGCTTTGTTCGTGCTGTTCTTCTCACCTGAAATACTTTCCCCATGCCTTTCCACCAATACAGGTACTCACTACCTGTCATTCAAGTACTATCTAATGCCTTACTTCTTACACGAAAGCATCTCTAGCTATTCTGACACACGATAATCTCCATCCTTTAACCTTCTCTAGTACTTACTTTTTACATCACTCACTTGTCACTTATAAATTGCCCATGCTGGTAAATACCTTTTAATACATATATATACCTTATATTTCCCAACTTGGCTATAAGATCCATGAAAGCAGGGGCAATATCTTGTTTTTCTTTGAATACTCCACAGTCCCTATCTACACAACATTTCGTGCATAGGAAGTATTTCATAAATGTGAATTAACTATTGTGGTAGGCAACAGACAATTTAAGAACAGTGACTGTTTCTTTTTGTGCTTGTATATCCCACTCATATCAAGCTCTATACAAAGCAGATTCTCAACCCGTAATAAAATATATTGAATGCAGTTTCTTCTATTTTGCAGATTTTTGTCAGTGGCTGATGTAGGTTTAAGAAATGAGTTAGTTCAATATACTATTTATTGAAAGGATATTTCATTTATTGACTTTATGGAGAAAACCTTATAATTTCTTTTTGTATGATAGGAAGGTGTCGTGAACTAGTACAGGAGTTCTTAAAATTTTCTGTGTCATGGATTCTGTTGGTGAAACTTATAGATTCCTTTTCAGAATAATGTTTTGAGATACACAGAATAAAATATGTAGGAATAGAAAGGAATTCCGTTATATTGAAATACAGGGGATACACATACACACATACTATGTTATACATATATGAACCCTATTATAATGAAATATAGCTATATGTATACATACCCACACATATATATGATAAATATGTATATATGTCTTTTCTCACTCTAGATTATGGACCCTAGGTTAAGAACACCTGATCTAATGGAAAGATCACCAGTGGTTTCCAAAGTAGATTCTGTCACTGGTTAGCTGTGAGACCATACGTACATTGCTTTCCTCTCTTTGACTCAGTTTCCTCATATGTAAAATGTAAATAATAACATTGCTTCTCAGGAACAAAAGCTGTTGGAAAGCTCCAGTGGGAAAGAACTTCCAAAAACATGAGCCTCTTAGGTATTATTCCTAATAATAATAATATTATCTTTGTGTGTATGAGATAGTCCTGATCCTTCAAGACCAGGACATGAACCTGCTCCCTTGGGTAAATTCTACTTCCCTCTTACTTTGTGGCCCACCTGATACATGAGAAGCTAACTATTTTGTTGTGATTTCTTCACACTTAATGTCTTTGAATGAGCTGACAGACCCTACTGTTGTGCTGCCAGGTAATGACTATTCTGGCTGGAACTGTATATATTTCTTGCCTTTTCTACTAATCAACAGGTTGCAACTTAAGATAGAAACGTGGTCCCAAAGTTCATGCTTGAAATGAGGGGGGGGGAAGTCAGAAATGATAGGTTGTCAGCTTCTCTGAAAAGGTGCAAGGCATCAGAAGCAAAAATAAAGACTTTATTGCCTTGCAAAGAAGGCTTTGGTAGCATTCCGATAATACCCACATCTGCTATAATGATCCCATTTAAGCTGTCATTTTCTGCATTTACCTTGCAGCATTCAAAAGCAACTCTACTTACATGTTCACAGCCAATGCATTGCCAGTGTTACAAAGAGAAAAAAAGAAAAGAAAAGAAAAGAAAATGCTATATAGTATATTTCAAAGAGCAGGTTCCTTGAAGGAAATTAGCAGTAATTTTGAGGCCACTCTGGAAGGGAAATAAAGTTTCTCAGGGAGAAAAAGGAAAGTACCTTCACCAAACAAAAATGAAACTGTAAGAAATTCTTTTCCCTTCACCCCTAGGGGATTGGAGTGGTGTCTAGGACACAGTTGTTTGGGGCTGCATCTAGAGAACATGCCAAGAATGGGTCATTCCCAATGCTGCAGAGTCAAACTCTAGGCAGGAGAGTTCCCTGGGATCTGTCTGTCTCCAAAATGGGTGTAATGATCAAGTTTCTTCAAGCTGGAAGGGGCAGAAGAGGTCCTTCAATCCAGCCCCTCACCCAAAGCATCGATCTCCTGGACAAATGGTTATCTAACTCTTTGAGCTAGAATAAGGTAGAAAAACTTCTGCAGAAAAATTGCAAATTCCTACCTTCATACATGGTCTAAAATGTATCATCTGTATTAGGGAAAATATGTGAGTGAGATTCAGGATCTCCCATTAAAGAATATAATCCCCACTTTCTCTTCAAGGCCTACCTGTTTTTCAAGGTCAAAGTTAAGACAACCTTTCCTGAAAAATCACAGTCAATGGTGATCTTTATCTTTTCTGTACTCCTCCAGCAAAACTGACTTTAACCATAAAGTTCTATTTGTCACTGTGTGACCCTGAGCAAATCTTTTATTGTTTGAGTTTCCTCATTTATTGACAGGAAATAATAATGGTAACATTCCCTATTTCACAGGTTTATTTTGTGGGAAGTACTTTTCAAATCTTTATGCTTTCCATAAATGTGAGTTATTGCCTTGTATTAGTAATCATACAGATTAGCCTTACTGCCCCCAATTCAACAAGAAGTTTCAGGGGTAGAGACCACTTAATTTATACCACACATTCTATGTCACACTATCCTCCGCTTGAGAAGCATTTCACAAAAAAATGATTGATTGAATGAGTGATGAAAATGGTATCAAAAGTGAATCCACACTCTACACTTAAAGATAAGACCTGTTTCTTCTGTTTTTTTTGAGCAGGGGGTGGAAGGAGTGGGACACATTTCCATGTACCTAATATAAGGCTGTATACAGTATATTCTTTCAGTAAATGTTTATTAACTTACTCTCAGAGAGGCAGTGTGGGATAATGGATAGAGAACCAGAATTAGGAAGATATTGGTTTAAGTCCTATCTCCGCCACATACTGGCTATGTGATACTTAGTCTATCCCTTAACTTCTCAGTGCCCCACTCAACTCTCTAAAGCTATATGTGGCAGAACATATGGTCTGCATCAATCAACACTGGTAGAGGGAATTTGCTCATTGGGGGTTCCCCATACCATGAAATCACAGGTCTGGTCTCACCCAAACAAAACAAAATCCCCCAAAATGATTGTAAGACCACAGTTGCTTTGATCTACAAATGCAAAGTTTTGTGCAAAGAATTTTGAAAAGTGTGAACCAACCCATTTGTGGTATATGCCTGCCTCAGTCACTCACTATGTCATTCATCTAATTTCAGGGAGGGCAAGGATGCAGTTTTATTTACCTTTGTATTTCTCATAGCGGCTACCATAGTAGCTTACATTGATTAATTTATTAATAAAAGTTTATTGAATGAATGCTAAATAAATGAACTAGCTGTTTATTCAGTGACCTTTACACTCTATCACCATATTATTACTTCATAGTCAAACCGGATTTTGAGTGAAAGGATGACATTACTGACCTTGACCTTTTTCCTTTTGAATGATCTTTCATGATTCTGTTGAAATAACAGGTTTTGTTTAGCCCAGAAAAGAAAGTGAAACTCGTATCTTTTGTCAATTAGTTAAATGTTATTACCTTGAAGAAAATATTATTTAATTTTTTGTTGGCCTCAGAAGGAAGATTCAGGACCAGTATATAGAAACTATGGGAAAACAAATTTCATCTAATTTTAGAGCTGTCCAAAAATGAAATGTGTTGCTATTACATGGAGTAAGTTTTCTTTCACTAGAGATATTTAAGGAGAGTTTGGATCATCACTTTTCAGGGGTGTCTCTTCCATGTAATTTTATAATCAGTGCTAAGTTCCCAAAGTCTAAATTTCTCACAAATAATTTATAATTATTTTAATCATTTTTTCTTATGTAAATAAGTTTCTAATAAATAAGCGAATTCCCTAAACAATTTGATAGCAGAATGCAAAGGAATTTTCATAAATGGCTGTATAGCAAACTGTGATGAAGCTCTTTGGTTAATCTGATGGAACTGTAGGACATTGGCCATTAGACAAAGCAACTGACTCAAACATATCAGTTTAAAGGATTGGCCACAACTCTTATGGCCTAGTTTAGAAAGCAAGCTAGTTCCTTTCTCAGTCAGCTTTGGAGAAAGGATTCAACTGTTGAGTTTGCTCTTTAGTTTTCTCCTATTTCTTCCTGAATATAGTAAAAGGACAAAAGAAACTTCTCTTCTTCCTGATGTTGTCAATTATGTCTCACAACAGAAGTATATGGCATTGTCTATGGATCAGAGACTGGGTACAGAGGTGAGTCATGTAGAGTCGCACCATCAGAGGAGGCAAGACTATGTTAATGGGTGCTGGGATTCTGCTAGAGAGCTGGCTGACTCTAGGACCAAGCATCTATGGTGCTAGGTTATGGGTTATGGTTTGTTGTCAAAGAGCATAGCAGTACCCTAAAATATGATTTCAGCTGAGCTAAAGCCTGAGATATGGAGATAACCATCAAGCATCGGAGTCACATGCCGAACCAGAAACAGGTCCAAGAGATCTGATGGTGTAGCTTGTTAGCAGAGACACTATTTCCATTTAGTGACAACCCAAGGGTATCCTTGGGGGTCTTTGGGGAGCCTGGTAGCACCACAGCTGTTAGTTCCCTCGGCCACATGTATCTTTTTCATGTATGAACTCCTCTTGTGAACCTTGTGGGCATCCACTCATCACACTGATAAATGCTCTATTTGTAGAATCTCTATTTGTATACCCATAAAGTGTGATATATCACTTGGTTTTGAATGTCCATTTAGAAGTGCTTTAATATGCCTCCTAAGGTCTGCTCCCTTATGCCCAGATAGATATGTTGTTTTTATTTCAAACAGCACATATCCTTCACCTAAATTCATAGACAAAATTTGATGATGTTTTGTGGGCAAATATCATAGAACATTTACTAGACTACTAAATTAAGGTCGTATTTGTATTTCTAGTGTCCATTTAAATCTTTTTTTTTCTTTTTGAAATGAATTCACCTTATTTTATTACCATCATTTCTACTTGAGACTAACAGATAATGTATTTGAGTTTTATAAGTATTGATGAATTGCATGGCTCCTGCATTTCCTAGCATAGATCCAGCACCATTCACTATTTTCCCATAATAAAAACTGCTGTGAAAGCACAGGGTTATAGCTAAATGAACAAGAGATTATCCTTCATGAGAGAATTAAAAAACACAATCCTAATTAATAAACTTCTAAAACATTGTTCTTTTCTTCCTGAAACTAATTAAAGTTGAGCAGGAAAAAAAATCCACCTCAGCTTTGTGCTCTTTCTTTTTCTGTCATTCTACTCTAAGCTTTCTTCCCTTCAAAACCATGTTCAGAACTCATCCACTCCCAAAGATCAAAGATGCCTAACCAGAGTAAACCCATGTGGTTCTACTGTCTTTATCACTTTGCTATACATTAGTACTGGCCAGTCTATTCAGTCAAATAACCAACCAACCAAGCAACTTGATTGATTTAAAAGATAGATTTAAACATTGCTCTTTCAAAGTACTATCACATTTGAAATATGATTACATAATCTCCACATAATATTCAGCAAACAAAACAAGATTTATACATCAAAATGAGATTTGTCCCTCAGAGATGTTAGCTTAGGATATATTCAGATAATGCTGTTGTTCACATTATTGAAACAACACTTTCAGAAGTCAATCAGAAGGGGCTACTGGGTGGTGCAGTGAGTGACATACTGGCCCTGGAATCAGAAGGACATGAGTTCAGATCTGGCCTCAGACACTTGACACTTGCTAGCCATGTGACTTTGGGCAAGTCACTTAGCCCCAATTGCCCTGCCTTCCCCCTCCAAAAAGCAAAAAAAAAAGTCAATCAAACAACAATCATTCAAATTCTTTTATATCTGTTTACAAAGACAATTCTCTTTAATTTATCTTCTATCCTAGGTTTAGTAGTTCATTTGATCCTAGTGGAATATGTCTCCCCATCATTATGGTTTCCATCCTTTTGACTTTCTCTAGCTAATCAATCTCACTCCTAAATTATGACAGTTAGAATTGAATGCAATTTTTCAGATGTGGCCCAATCTAGACAGGACAATCTAGACAGTATGCCGAGCACCTTGTTAACATTGTGTATTATAAATGTCTATTTATGCTGCCTATGTGATTACATTAACTTTTATGGCTGTTGCATCATATATTTTATTTTCATTGAACTTGCAGTGCACCAAAAATGCCATCTTTTTTTTTTCTTCTAAAAATGGCATCTACCTATACCTCCCCTCTGCTGTTCTCTACTGCATCTATTTTTTTTGAGGGGGGAAGGCAGGGCAATTGGGGTTAAGTGGGCACCTAATTTTTTAAACATAAATATAGGACTTAGCATTTATTCATTACATTTTTATTTCATTATCTGTATTATATTGTTACTTCATTTGCTTCAACCTGTTAAGATTCCGGTCCAGTCTAGTTCAATTATCCAATTGTAAAACTATTCTCTGAAACTTTGTGGGACCTTTAAATGGGACAAGTCCACTGTCCATGCATTTTTTTTTGTTGAACGAAACAAGGCTAATATCAGAGCCCTAAGAGACTCTATTAGAAATTTTCTGCCAAGTTGACACTGATCCTTTTTAAAAATTTTGGTCATTCAAATTTATTATGAAGCTGTAAGACAATCAAGTTACTATCACTCAATCTTGTTCATAAGGATACCATATGAAAGTCTCACAAAATGTCTAGATCTGAGATTTTTTTAAGTGTAGGGAACCACTGCTGAGGTAACTCACTCAACAAATGCAGATCTAAAGCTCTTCTTTAGCCCAAGATAGGTGACACAGTACTCTATTGAGCACTGAGCATGGAGATAGGAAGACCTGAGTTCAAATCCCACCTTACACTACTAGCTGTGTGACGCTGAGAAGTCCCTTAACATTGTTTACCTTGGTTTCAATGAGCAGGAGAAGGAAATGGCAAACCATTCTAGTATGGTTTATACTATAGGGTTATGAAGAGTTAGAGGTAACTGACACAACTGAGCAATAGCAACTTGGATGGTTGGCTATAGACATGAATAGATTAAGTAACTCTCCTCAGGGTCACATAGGCAGCAAAGTCAGAGGTGGGACTAGAATATATAGGAGGTCTTCCTAATGCAAGGGAAGGTTAAGTCTTCATCCTCTACCTTAAGCTACCTCTCCAAAAATGAGTTAGGTAGATAGGAGATAATAGAGGTAGGTAGCAATTACTATAAGTCTGTTTCCCCAGTGTCTTGAAGCCAAAGCAAACATTCCTAAGAACTTAGAATGGCCTTAAATATTTCTCAGGCCCATTTCTATCTATAATCTCTAATACATACGTATTCAAAATCAGGTTTTTTTGCTTCATTAAAATCTTCTGATGCCTCATTGTGGAAGGAATATGATCCTATTTTGTTTTCCTTTTGTTCCCCTCCAAATCAATCAGTCAACAAATATTTATTAAGCTTCTACTATATATTAGGCACCATGAAACACTGAGGATACAAAAAGAGGTAAAAGACAGTCCCTGTCCTCAAGGAGTTTACCCTCTAATGGATGAAACAACATGCAAACACGTATATACAAAGCAAGCTATGTATGGAAAACAGGCAATACTCAATAGAGGGAAAGCACTAGAATTAAGATGGACTGAGGAAGGCTTCCACTAAAAGGTAGATTTTCAGTTGAGATTTGAAGGAAGCCAAGGAGGTCAGTTGATAGAACAAGGGAGGGAGAGCATTCCAGGCATTGGGGACAGCAAAAAGAAAAATGCCCAGAGTCAAGAAATAGAGTGTTTTGTGGAACAGTCAGGAGGCCACTGGATTGAAAAGTACTTGATGGGGAATAAAGATTATCTCTGTGAAATGTAAGCTCTGGCAAGTCCTACTTTCACTTCTGTTATATCATTTTATCCTGACAGCATATATATAGAGTATATAAGAAAAATACTGTTAATTCTAATTATATTGATGAGAATCTTGAAGCACAGAGAAGGTCAGTGGCATGTTAAAGGAAACATAATTAGTGACAGAGCTATAGGAAAATCTTTGAGTCCTAGGGCTCTTTTGATTAGATCATGCAGGGCATGAAATTTTCCATTAGTACTCATTTGTTCCTTTAGCATCGTTCTTCTCTACACCCTACATCCTTCACCCAGGTGACCAGTCCCTTCATTGGGACTGTTGGCTATTGTATCACATTTGATTTGATTTCCTTCCTCAGTACCCTTGAACCTGGTGTCCAAGGACCATCTACTACAGGTTTTGACTTAAACTCTATATTGACAGGCCCCTCCCAATCCATGCTCTGGATTTATTCCACCTCTGGATGTATAGATGCTCCCAGTCCTGTAGATGGGCAGGGTGACTTTGTGTTTCATTTGTTCATAGCACTATATTTAGTTAGCTGTCATAGAATAGTCAGGAAAAGAACGGATATATTCATACTAATGTGGTCATGGCTAATGACCAATTAGGTTCACTTTTTTCCAGGAGAGTCTAGGTTTTAACAGAGGGATATATTTGAGTCCAAAGGACTGAATCAATAATGATAGAATTAAAGGCACTATAATTACAGTATTTTTTGGTAAGGGGTCCTTTCTGTGCTCCTTTAAATTATGTTATATATGCAGTCACCTATGTACAAGGCTGACCCTCTCCCAAGAATTCTGTGTTGTATCCTGTTCCCAACCCTTTGTAAGGGGTAGGAGGAGAGTGTGATAAGATTTCTGGCTTCCTCACTGCTCTTTACCTATCTTTGAAGTATAGCTCACCAAGGAGCCTCCCATATGCCTTTGAGGAGAATCATACAACCAAAGAAGGTAGACAGTTACATGCAGCAATTTACAAAATACCTGTGATGATTCCTTCCAGGGCAGGGTTCTTTCTAAAACATCTTTCAAACCCATGTATGTCCCAATTTCCCAAATTACCAAGGAATGATTCTTTTGCTGGTTCTCTCTTGGTCATGTTCACTAAACACAGGGAGATAAAGCCTAATCTCAAACAGTGTATGGTGGGTAATTATATTTTTAAGGAGCTTCAGTTTCATTATTTTAGCATCTGCATAATTAACAGAAGTGTGATTCTCAATTAACAGGTTTTTCTTTCCTCTCTTGGATGTAATATCTTCATGGATGGGAATATGTTTCTTCTCCTTTTAGGAGGATATATTTATGCATGGTAAGTTTGGGGAGCTGTGGTGTCGGTTTTAATGAAGAAGTCCATCGGTGCAACAATGAAACTGAGGAGCAGCTTCGAGGCTGCCGATCAACCCCTGTTGAGCACTGCAAAGTAATAATGCTTTCTGGGGAGAGACTGACAGCAAATAGCAAAGGTGTGAAATGAGAGATGAGATTTTCTTTGGAGCTTGTCCAGCTTTAGATACTCTTCTAACCTGTCGCTCTCCCCTCTCAGCTTTTCCCCATCTGTAGACTCAGGCCAGGCCAGTCTCCTCTGCATATTCCCCAGAGCATCCCTGATGATTAAACACCTGTGGTGAGCAAAGCCTCTGGAGTTTCTGCAACATGTAGCTGAAAATTCTCTTCCACAGAAGCTGAGAATTAAATCCTAAATTTCTATTATAACTAAATGATCTGCAATGATTATGAAAAGCATAGCATTCCATTTTGATCAGCTTGTTTCTATGCTATCTGCAGGTTTTATTGTGAGACTGCAGCTTGCAGGATGTATTGCTTCACTAGTTAATTATTTTAAAGTAGTTTTGTATTTGGAGATATGTTTGGGTGAGGTATCCTATGCTTTGCAGAATCGAGATCCATTACCTTCAGTTATCAATGATGAAGCTAGATTTTAGGTAAGAGTTTTGAGGGGATTTTGTCTTGAAGACCTTTGTATCAATTTCTCATTTTCCTTTCTTTCAGGGGAAACTGTCCAGTCTATGGATGAATTATTATGAATGAATATTCTTGGTCTGTGTTTGTCTCGGAAAGATTAGACATAGGGTGGGAATCAGGGTGCCAGATTCCATTCCTTGGTGTCCTATTAACTCACAAACCACTGATTTTAAGTAAGTTATCTGATCTTTTGTACCCTCAATGTCTTACTTTATAAAATGTAGAAGAAAGAAATAATTATACACATATAGCTGAATGAGATTGATCCACCAGTCAATGAACAAGCATTTATTAAGCATGTTGTGACAGAAACTATGCCAGGTAATGTGGAACTAAAGACAAAGATGGAAACCATCCCTAGTCTCAAGTGACTTAAATAAAGAGGGTATGGAGTGGAAGTTTTGTTTCCTTTTGTGATAGGGAAAGATTGTATTCCAGGAAGACATTCTGTGGACAACATTGACCTTATACATAGATGGCTGCCTGTGAGGCCTCCAGAAGCTATTGCTTAGACTAGGTGAAGATGAGACTTTGTTATTAAAAAAAAAACCTACTTTGAGAAAAGACCCTCAATGTTGCACCTTAACAGATGTGAATTATGAAGATTACAATTGAAAGATCATTGGTTCTGTGCTCAGAGGACCTGGGTTCAAGTCCTACCTTTTATACTCCCATGTGTAAATATGGGCAAGTCATTTACCCCTGCTAGGCTTCAGTTTTCTTATTTGTAAAAGGAGGTTGTTTAGACTTGAGATTTCTTTAAGCTCTATGGTCCTATGAGTGGATGGATTGCTCAGTGGTGGAAGGTATGGGGAAAAGTGAAAGCTATTTCTTAGAAGACTGGAAAGTTTGAGGTAACAGTAAGCTCATGAAATTGAAGGAATGAATTAAGGATTTATAAGAATTGGAACAGGGAAGAGAAGCCAGATGCTGACAAGTAGTAGGATTAGGGCTTTTCCATGAAGCAGGAAGACCCTCCTCAGTTCTCCTGACTTACTCCTGATCTTTCCTTTTCTGAGCTCTAACAGCAGCAAAGTATTTGCACTACTTAATTTGGCACTAAGTACTTAACTTAGCATTTGGTAATTAGCCATTCTCTTATTTCATGTATGTATGCCTCAGTATCCTCAAACAAGCAGATGCCATGTCTTAGGCATCTTTTATTGTTGCCCCCCCCCAAGAGCCTAAAACATCTACAGATTAAGATTTTATAAATGACACTGTAGGTCAAACTCAAATAGAAATGGGGCCACTATTATTGTACACAAGGATATGTAATGACTGAGAAAACAATATATTGACGTTATCCATGTTTAATTTACTGTTATTCATTTTGTTAAATAATTCCCAATTGCGTTTTAATTAGCACTCAGAAATGTTGTGGCCTTATTTGTGTTTGACACCTCTGCATTTGGGCAGTAAGAAGGAAATATAATAAGATTTCAGCGGCACAAGAAGTAGAAGGAAGAACCATGAGGAAGAAGGTTTCATTATGGTTAGTCACATAGAGCACAGGTACCAGGCACCCTGAAAAGAGATAGAACTTGACCCTTCTATCTAAGAACAATTTGTATATGGAGTTGTATGTACCAATACACTTTATATTTTGAATATATGAATGTTCAAATGATCTGTGATTTTTGTCAGGGTGGGCAAATCTCAGTGTGAGAACTCATTATGGTGATGGGGAAAAAATAACTCACCTATAACCTACTTGTAGATATAACCTATGAAACTGTGTGGGATACAGAGAATTAAAATGACTGTTCCAGTTCCCCAGCAAAGTGTCAGAGACGGGTATTCAACCAACGTCTTTGTAACACCAAGCCTAGCACAGTATCTATCATAACACGATGTTTCTATTATGTTGGATGTTTCTTTTCTTGGACGTGGGTTGGGGAATCAGACCTATGATTTCACTCTCCTGGGAACTCCCAGTGAGAGTACTTCTTTGATTAATGCATATTGACACTTCTTATTCTACTTAGAGAGAGCCTTAGAGACTTGCTGGGGCACTGATAGGTTGTGACCTTCCAAAAGTCATCCAGCCAGTGTATGTCAGAAATAGAACATGAACCCAGGTCTTGCCAATTTCTAGGTCAGCTCTTTACCCCCTATGCCAACCTGCCTTTCATGATGTAGACATATAAGAATGGTCAGTGAATAACTGTATTAATATCACATATACTTCAAGGATTAGAGAGTTTTAGGACTAGATATTGCGGAGAGTCTGTATATGCTTGGGATGAAGATGAAGGAAAGTAGCAACTAGACTTTCATATCTAAAGGGAAGAGGAAGTAAATCCCAGGAGTGAGAGGTGAGCCCCAAGACATTTCTCATGTTAGCATCGTGGAGGTCAAGGATGAGAGCATATGAAATATGCATAGTATAGGAATCTTCTTTTAATTCAAGGGAAAGATTAGTGGAGATGAAGAAAAAAGGGAAAAATGTGTGCATAGTTGGTAAGAAGTATCGTGATTTAACTTATGAGTAAACTTGAAGGGTATAAGAGAAGAAGGATTTGAGGATGCGACCAAACTAAAATCTGAGCTTTGATGCTAGCAGGGATAATTAGAATTCCCAAGAGGCTAGAAATTGGGCCAGAGGGAGTCTAAAAAAGGAAGAGAAAATTCTCTACTCATACCAATTTCATTCTTCAATTCTGACAATTTTATCATTTTTAGTGATTTCTAATTCTGATTCTGCCCCGAATTCTGTGACCTTGAACAACTTCTATAACATCTTTGCCTAAGTTTCCTTCTTTGTCAACTGGAGATTAATATCTACATACAGATTATATATACGTATATATACATTCTGTTTTGGGATTATTTTGATAAATCAAATTAAATTTCTGAAAGATCTTTTCAAAGTATAAAACACTGTGTAATTGAAAGAGATTGTTAATATTGTTATAGAATCATAGAGTAATGAAATCTTTAGGATTGGCAGGAACTTTAGCACCTTATGGAGGCAATGCCTCACATGTGCCCTTGTATCTTCACAGCACAAGGCATAGTGTCTTGCACACAGGAGGTGCTCAGTAAAATGTTATTGGTTGATGATAAAAATTAATGAACTTGTAATTAAAAAAACAAAGATGTTTTGATTTCCATTTCAGACATTTCACTTGGCATGTGTGAACACTCTGAAAGGGGCCCCAAGCCTTCACCCTGGTGTGGAAGGAGTCTAAGGAAAGAAAAGAATATTCTGAAAAGTTTGAAGAATTTTAAGTTCAGATTGAGTCTCTATGGAGTCTGTTCACCATATCTTTCTCCTCCTGGAAGAAGCAAAAGAACATTGCTGAGCAGCAGAAAGAGGATTTCATCGGGCAGTGCCCATGTTGCTATAGTCACAGATGTGTTTGGCATCCAAACCTGGTCTCCACATGGCTCATTACTTCAGGGTGAGAGGCTATGGGGGGCATGTGCATCTGCTAATGAATCTGGACCTGGTACAGACACCTAGCTAGCTAGCCGCTGTTTTTTGAGTTTTCGTTTCTTAATTGCATTTTACCCGACAAAGTCACTATTTTCTATGAGTTCCCTAATTTTTGTGGAAGGTAAGAGGTATTTTAGTGACAACTTCAAAAGAAGGAAAAATGTATTTTGTATGCAGCTCCTCATACAATTCTACCATTATCATGTTTCTGTTTGATCTCAGAAGGGTCATTACTGAACCTGCCTTTCTAAGTTTCAAATGTACCCTAAAGAATTCTTTTTCCCCTATTTCAGTTCTGATCTAAATGAAAACCTTTTGCAGGTCAAGCTCAGTTCTCTTACTTCTTTTAAGAAGAGAAGAAAACAGTTAAGTAAGGTAGAAAGGACTTTTAAAAATAAAACTTTGATGAATTAGATGTAAGTGAACTATATTCATCTTTAGCCAACCTATCATTATTAGGGGGTAAGAGGGAAAGATGGTGGTGACAGCAAGTTTTTAGAATAATTGTGCCTCTCTTCCAGAGCCATAAATAGGAATTTTTTTCATAATTTATGACAATCCAGGTGGGGAGAGTAAAAATTTTTCTTAGGGGATGGTAAGAAAGGAGAAAACAGTGGGTGCCATTCATTGGAGAGTCTCATTGTAGGGGATGTTGCACTGGAGATGGGGTGATTTGGCACTTGCCTTCATGGGGTTTGGGGAAAAAACTAGTTCTTAAGAATGAAACACCATGGCAAAGGGATCCTGGGGAACAGCTGGGCATGGTTACACAATTTAATACTATAAACTGGCTGAGGAATTATGAAGCATATGGGATAGTGGTCACTTAAACATAAAAATATATCCCTTCCCTATTGATTTCAATGCCCTGAGGCAAAGACCTATGCAGCCCATGACAATGGGATGATAATCATGATAATATGAACCATGATATAAGCCATGATAACCACAACTTTATTCTTTTCTGTCTGTCTTTTATTTTTGCCCACATTTTGGCCATGTTTTTCTGTTAGTCACTGTGTCTAAAGGCAGTCCTAGGGTTAAAGAAGAATGTTAGTAAACACTGTTAGGTATTTATAGCTCTTTCATTACAACAGTAGTGGAAAGAACATCAGAATAAGTTGACCACTTACTAGCTGTGTAACTTTTGACAAGTTGCTTGACTTGTTTAGGTCTCAAAAATTCATCTGTAAAATGTGACTAACATTCTGCCATAGAGCTTTGGTAAGAATCAAAAGAGCGAATGAAAGTACAGCATGCTGTAACTGTAAAGTAGTCTAAGGATATAAGCTTTTACTGTTATTACAGACATGCTTGGACTATCCAGAGCATTCTGTATACTTTTGTCTTGGTTGTTTCTATGGATCATTCATTCATTCAGCAAAGATTGGAATGAGCCTTCATTTTAGAGTCCCAGGTGGAGTCTGTCTAGTTTTGTCCCTATCACTCACTCCTTTTATGACCTTGAACAAATACTGAACTTCTCTAAGTTTCAGTTCCTTGATCTCTAAGATGAGGAATTTTGAATCCAGGATGGCACTAAATTACTGCAAAGGTAAACTCAGCCAAATAAGTTTCTATGAATAGTATGTTGTTTAAAATAATAATGATAAAATCTTATATTGTATTTTACAAAGCCATTTCACAAATACAATTTCATTTCATTCTTAAGCTAGGTAGATGGGTTAGGAATCATAATTCAAAATTCAAATTCAACCAATGGTTATTGTCTTTTCTGTGTAAGGCACTGTACTAAGCATAGGGGATTCCCCCAAACTCAAATCGATGCATTTGTGACATGTATGACCATTTCTCATTCATGTCCTCTCATAAGTTCTCCATGGGTAGTGATGGTGGTGGAAGTCCACCCATTCTTCTGAGGCCTTTCATCACTCACTCTCTTGATATTACAAGGATACTGAAGAGTCATACAAGTTATTCATCACATCTTTCAACATAAGCCCAATTTATTTTCTGCACATATTCTTAATGATACCCTCTTTCATAATTTCTCTTTTAAAAAAATATTCCTACCTGTTCATGTCTACCATGTGCTTCTCCATTGTCTTTTGAGAAATTTTGAAGTTCAATTCTCCTCAGATGCTTGTGTCCCATACCTTGTAGCCATATAACAATACCATAAGAATATCAGAATTAACATATGGGCCTTTGGTTAAAGGAGAAGCTTGGGGTCATTCAATGAACTTTGCATTTTCCCAGACAGTCTAGGTGTCTTTCTCCTCCTTTTTCAGCCTAGCTTCTATTCATTGTCTATTTTCAGCTTCTATCTACAAAATATACACTGATTGATGATCAGTATAGGTTGTCCATTTAACTGCATATCATAGTCTGAATAATGAATATTCTTCACGCACTTATATTTTCCTTCGTGAGTAGTTGGACCAAATTCTTACAAGTGATTTCAGACCTCTATAAGAGGCTCTCTCCTGTACTCCTGATTTTGGTGCAATCAGCAAATTAGTAAAATATCATCTGCAAAGGGGGCCTATGGAGGGGCTTGCCATCTATAGGGAAGATTTCCTTAACTTGAAATTTCTGCTAGATCTCTGCCATAACAGTGGTGAATGCCTGTAGTGACAATGTCTCCCTGTTTTCTGTTTAGTTTAATATTGATGATCAAAGGATAGAAGGTAATAATCTGTCTTATGTCTCTTCAGGAAGCCTGTATAATTTTGACATTCCTAAGAGGTAACAAAAGAATAAAAATCATAAATGAATGAGAAAAGAAAAACCATCAATAAAAAAGCACAAAAAAATTGAGATGCAAATTATAGGAACAACTGGATTATATCAATATTTGCATTCTCATACTAAAGGAAATCAAAAGACAGAAGGAAATTACAACTTAATAGAAAACTGCCTTAGAGATTAGCCTTGAGAAGTAAATGAAGGAATTGGGGGAACTGATTTTATTGTGCAATCAAAGAAGACAAGAAACATTTCATGGGATAGTTGGTTATCTCTTGTTGTAGTACACATAAATATTTGCAGAACAACAATCATGAAAAGTGAAGAATATATGCCAACATCTGTTTCTTTTTTTTTTAGGCTCTATCAACATTATATTAATATGCTTATATTCCCATGGTTCCTCCAACCCTGATATTGCCCATTTAAAATTACATCATTCATTTCCATGAGATTTTGAGTTATAAATTTTCTCCCCATATTTCCCCTACCCACAACCTCAAAACAGTGATCCCACTGTAAAGCCCCTCCCCTATTCTGCTCTTTTATGTTCTCCTCCAATGCCCCTCTAACTTTCTGGTAGAGCAGGGGGGGGGGGGTCTCCCTACCCCAGTGCCTGTATATCTTAATTCCCAGTTGCATGTAGTTAATAATAATAATAATACTAATAATGATTATTATTATTACAGGCTGTACATGTGTAATTACGCAGAGTGTCCCCATAGTGGACATATTGTGAGAGGTTGATTATATGTCCCTCCTTCCCATCCTTCCTCCCCCTCCCCGCCCTTGTTCTATTCTCTACCCTGTCCCTGTCCCTATGGAGGGGACTGAAGTGTATTCTTCTAGCAACCCTCCTCCAGACCCTGTCCTCCCCTCTGTCATCCCATCTTTCATCCCCATGCCCCCTACTCTCCTGTGTAGCATGATACCCAGTTTAGAGTTTATGTCATTCCTTCCCTAAGCCAAATTTGATGAGAGTAAATGAGAGTAAAGTTGTAACAGTTATCCCTTGCCTCTTCTATATGGGATGAATAACCCCATTTTGTCTCTCCCTCTCTCCTGTTATTCTAGTCCTCTCCCACCTCAGCATTTCACCTTTTAAAGTATCATCCCTTCCTATTCAATTGATCCTGAACCCTCTATGTGCACATAAACACACATGCTCAGATG
>CM053594.1:276510842-276571490 GCA_028646575.1 Pseudocheirus occidentalis | reverse complement strand
ATATATACACACACATTTGTATTCCCTTCCCCTATCCTCATACTAAGAAAAGTTTCATAAGTTACTATTATCGTTTTTCCATATTGGCATGTAAATAGTTCAACTTTGATAAGTTCCTTATGATTTCTTTCCCATCTTTACCTTCTCATACTTCTTGTGTTGGATGTCGAATTTTCTGTTCAGTTCTGTTTTTTTCCACAAGAATGCTTGAAAATCCTCCACCTCATTGAAGGACCATATTTTCCCCTGGAACATTATACTCAATTTTTCTGGGTAGGTGATTCTTGGTTTTAATCCCAGCTCCCTTGATTTTTGAAATATCATATTGGAGGCCCTTTGATCCCTCAGTATAGAAGCTGCCAGATCCTGGGTTATCCTAATTGTGTTTCCACAGTATTCAAATTATTTTCTCTTGGCAGTCTGTAATAATTTCTCCTTGATCTAGGGATTCTGGAACCTGGCAATAACATTTCTAGGAGTTTTCTTTTGGGGATCTTTTTCAAGAGGCGATTGGTGAATTCTCTCAAGCTCTATTTTGCCCTCTGATTCTAAAACATCAGGGCAATTTTCCTTTAGAATTTCTTGAAGGATGCTTTCCAAGTTCTCTTTTTGATCATGGCTTTCAGATAGACCAATAATTTTCAAATTGTCTCTCCTGGATCTATTTTCCAGGTCAGTGGTTTTTTCTTTCTTTTTTTTTTAAATTTAGGATCTTTTATTCCAAGTACCTTAAATGGGATTATCATCACTTCCAATTTCCAAACCAAGGTATTGAAGGCAGAAAACTTATAAGCCATTTAGTAGGTGTGAAACAGTAAATTCACTAAACCAGGAACAAGAGTCTCAAGTATTTACATAGAGTATTCAAATTTCTAGAGATCACTCCTTCACTAGGAAATGAAGTAAATGGACACTCCCTCTTTTATACACAGCAACAGAGAACATATATTGATTCACATATCAAAATTCTGTCTCAGACTTTCATTAACAATAGAGCTTCAGTCACAAAATAGCCCTAAGAAAACAACTAGGCATCTAAGAAGGGGGGAGGGGATGATATATATATATATATATGTATGAAACAAATCTAAAGGAATTAATGCACTTAATCCAGCAGTATAACCAAAACAAACTATATAATTATATTTTTTTATCCATAACAAGTCAGAACAATGGCAAAATTCCTGAAAATTCTGGCCATTATTGTTATAAATGTGAAAAGAATTCTGAAGGATCTGTTCATACAGTCCTCAATTATGCCAGATGTAATGATGCTCAAAGGCTCATTTAGCTATCAAGACCTATATACAATATCTCCTTGGCTAAAGCTTATGGCCATACTGGCTTCAATTTACAAATCAATAACATTCATAGATCCAGAAGATTCTGGAGAATCTGCCTCAGAGCAACACAGGCCAAAGCATGAACATCAGCTGGAAGGCTCAAGACTGAATGGATCAGCTTCTTGATGATGGTCTTCAGGCACTGGTACGCAGCATTCAAGTCTTGGTCAAAAGTTGGTCTCCCCAGTTGTTGGGCCATGTGACTGCAGATGTTTCTAAACTCAACACTATCTTTTAAGTAGACGGGGAAGTTCAGTTCTTGATGCAGCGGGCTCAGGATCGTCTGCTACACCTGGACCAGCTGTGAAGTAGTCTCGATGAGGTAGGCCAGCACTGTGTGCACCTCCATGCGGGCCAGTGTGCACTGACCTGAGTCTCGGGGCTGGGGAATGGCTCCCCCCTTCACCTCCAGGCTTTGCCACCGCCAGGCCCTCACTCTTCTCTTGCTGCTCTCCTGGGCCAACCTGCCCCAGGGCTGCAGACATATGCTGGGGGGATGGCTGGCCTGCCTCTCAGTCCCTCTGCTGCTGCAAGAGCCGCAGAGTCTAGACGGCCACAATCTGGTGAACGATGGAGGCCTGGAGGTGCGTCAGGCTGGCCATGGCTGCTCAGGTTTTTTTCTACCCTATTTCTCACGCAGGTGGGGATGGAGAGACGGAGGAGGTAACTAAGGTCAATGGGGTCACATTTTCCTCCTGTTTCCTTCCCCCAGTGGTTTTTTTCAAGGAGATATTTCTTATTGCTTTCTACTTTTTCATTTGTTTGTAACTTTTAATAGTATCTTGGTTTCTCATAAAGTCATTAGCTTCCACTTGCTCCACTCTAATACTGAAGAAATTATTCCCCTCATAATGCTTTTGAGATTCTTTTTCCATCTGGCAAATTCGACTTTTTAAGATGTTCTTCTCCTCGTTGGCTTTTTGGACCTCTTTTGCCATTGGAGTTAATTTATTTTTTAAGGTGTTGTTTTCTTCAGTCAGGTTGTTGACTCTTTTCATGATTTCCTTGCATCATTCTCATTTCTCTTCCCAATTTTTCCTCCATTTCTCTTATTTGGTTTTCAAAGTCCTTTTTAAGTCAATCTATGGCTTGTAGGCAATCTTCATGTTTCTTGGAAGCATTTGGTGTGGGAGTTCTGACTGTGCTGTCTTCCTCCAGTTCCATGCTTTGATCCTTTTTGTCCCCAAAAAAGGATTCTAGAGTTTGATTGCTGTTCTTACTTTGCTTCTTTTTTCTACTCATATTGGCTAGTCAATTAATTGCTTGATTTTTTAGCTTTGTGGAACTCTGCTTCCAGGGGAAAGCTCTGTCCCAAATCACTTGGGTTTTCACAGCTTCTGGAGCTTATAGGGTGCTGCTACTACCCTCACCAGCTTTGGCTTACTGAAAACGCACTCCAGGACCACTGCCCAAGACCATGATCTGGATCTAGGCTGCTCAATGCAAGAGCACTTGGCCTATGATCAATTGCTTGGCCGGGAGCTCTAAAGCAGCTAGGTGGAGGTGGCTTCTGCCATTTTCTGCTGCTACTGCCGCCCTTTCTGCTGCTACTGCCTCTTCTGCGGCTTCCTTGTCCTGGGGGCAGTTTGGCCAGACTGCTTTTCTTTCCCAAATTTAGCTGAATTCCACTTACCTTTCTCTTAGTCCTTATTTCTCCTGGCTTGATAAATCTGGAAATTGCCACAGTTGCCACTGATCTGCTCTCCTGAAGACTCTGGCTGTGGCTCCTCCTGGCCCCCCTGGGGCCAGGCCACTGTTTCAGGCTGGGCTGGTTTTGGCTCCCAGCCTGCTGTGATAAGCCCTTTGTGCCTACCTGCCTTCAGTGAGAGATGTGTTTTCTGTACTTTTGTGAGTTTTGGAGCCCTAAAATTTGTTTAGAGTCATATTTTATGGGTATTTGAGGTAGCTTATGTGGGAGCTGCGAAATCTTGCTGCTTCTATGCTGCTATCCTGTTTCAAGTGATAAAGAAGTAGGGAAATTCTACAAAGAACATGTTAAGATCCTCCAAATGAAAATAATATGTATTTTAACAATAACTTTAAAGTAAAAATAGGAATAAGGACAAGAAAAATACATTGGAAAATATGGGTCAGGTGTAATAATTGCAATTGGTAGATCAAAGAAATGTCATATCTAAGTATGATGAATACTTTGTTAAAAAAAGAAATCACTAGATATTATGAATATCAGGAAAGATCACTGTGATGACATCGTTCATAGGAAACTGCTTGTTACATATGTGACTGTTGTTTCTGTTTCAGAGGTCTGTGTACTGTCATTTCACCAATTTGTTAAAAGAAATATAAAAATTAAAACATAACTAGAAGAAAGAATAAAAGTAAAAACAAGAGCTGAGTACAACTAAAATAACACCAATCTGATCTATTTAAACAAGTTATTGGTGATGAAAAATGCAAAATAAATGAAGGACTTCAAAACCAAATATTTCAGTTTTATATAGAAGTTTAACCAATGTAAAACAATCTAACTGAAGTCCAAGGAAACACCAGTTTAGAATATAAACTTATTTTAAAATCTTACAGACAAAAATGTAGAAGATTTTATAGAGTATTATGATACAAGATAGTAGTATAAGGAATAACCAGTCTAAAGAAAACTTGAAAAGAGACTCAACTAAGTAAAACCATCCAAGGACATGTAAAGATTAAAGCAGAAGGGATACAACAAAAAGAAGATGAAAATTATATGAAAAGATTTATGTAACAAAGTTTTCTTCATCACAAAGCATCAAAAACAGTGGATGCCCATATTTGTACTCCAATGATGCATTCTGGGATGTACAACTAGAAGAAGTAATAAAGACATTGAAGAAAGGCAAAGATGGAAAAGTGGCTATTGAAAATGAAGTACACAAAGAGGTCTGTTCCAGATACACACAATTATGAGTATTATGACAAATCAGTTTCAAGGTATCTGAAGGAGGAGAAGGTGCCCAGGCAGAGGGGGTGGTAGTGGGCAACCTCAGGTTCTCTTATCAAAAAAGGAAACCAAGAGAACATGAATAGCTGTTGGCCAAAATGCCTACTTTCTCCACTTTCTACATATTTATCAGAAAAAAACAACCAGTACATCAAAAATATTCTTGATGCAAGTTCCTTTTTTTTTTAAAGAGAACACGTACACTTTTGCATGTGATACTCCACAAGAAACTTTATTTGCCTTCACAAAATTAGCTGAAAATCCAGATAAAACATGATACCATTGTATACATTGACTCTAATAAGTATTATTTGTTGATTATAAAATTATTTATCACTTTGGCTTGCATAGCATTCATGTATATATATATATATATATATATATTTTAACATTTTTATCTTTTGATTCTAGCCCACATGATATGGTGAACCAGTTGTGAAGTATTCACCAATTAGGACTGGGATTGAAGTTCTCAAATTGAAAGGTTAAACCCTCTGAGATATCTCCCAGCTCCATGGATTTTTACAGGCCATCCCCTATTCCTGGAATGCTTTCCCTTCTCCTTACTTCACCCCCAGAATTTATAGGTCTCTTCAAAGGGCAGTTCTACTTCATCTACAACTCTTGGTCTATTTTGATACCTATGCCCACTCCTTACTGGTGCTTCCAAGTTACTTTATATTTACTTTGTTTAGACTCTGGGGGTTCTCATCACAAATTCTACCCATACTGAGGACTCAGGTTTCCCAGAGGACTGATTATATCTCTCCTTCCTCTCCCAAAGATTCTGGGTTACTACAGAGGTGTTGAGATCTTTTCAATAGGCTTGCCTTGAGCCTCCATTCTGGTGTGTTCTCTCTAATGTCAATCACCAGTTTCAGTATCTCTTTTACAGTATTGATTAAACCAGTGATTAGTATTTCAGCATCACTTAACCAATTAACATCAATTAACTTTTATAACAAGTTATTTACTGAGAAGATATTACAAGAGTAGAAGGATTTACCAAAGAGGACAAATGTTAGAAAGGCTGCAGGAAAGCTGGTACATTAGTATACTGTTGATGGAAGTATGAACTGGTTCAACCATTCTAGAGAGCAAACTAGAACTATAACCCCCAAAGCTACTAAACTAAAATTCCTTATTACCTAGTATACCAATACTAGGCTATACTCTAAAGAGATCAAAGAAAGAGAAAAAGGACTTACATGAATAGAAATATTTATGGCAGATCTTTTTTGAAATAGAAAAAAAATGGAGACTGTCCTATCGGGGAATGACTGAACAGATTGTCATATATGAGTATAATTGAATATTATTGTGCACCAAATGACGAAATGGACAATTTCAGAGGAAACCAGGAAGACTTCTATGAACTGATACAGATCAATTTGAGCAGAACTAGGAGAACAGTTGAGAGCATTGTCAAGAAAAACAACATGGAAAGATTTTAGAACACTATCAATGCAATGATAAATCAGAAGTCTAGAGGATTAAAGTTGAAACAAGTGATTTACCTCCTTCCAGAGAGGTGATTCACTTAAAAATCATACATTAGACATGATCAGTGTAGGAATTTGTTTTGATTATGTATGCTTAAGATGAAAGTTCCTTTTTTCTTTTGTTATATTAGAGGCATAGTGGGAGAGATAAATTATAAAATGCAAGTAAAATAAATTAATTGGTTAAAATTAAATTTAAAAAGAAGTTAAAATGCATCTTTTCCCAATATCTAGGGCCATATTCACCCTTATAGTAACTTGGTCCCTTGGGAGAGTGGGGATGCACTTAAAGTAGTTGTTACAAAGATTCAAATCCTACCAAGTTAACTTTTAAATATGCCATATTATCCTGGACTCCTCTTTCTCTCCCTCTCCCTCTCTCCCTCTCTCTCTCTCTCTCTCTCTTTCTCTCTCTCTCTCTCTCTCTCTCTCTCTCTCTCTTTCTTTCTCTCTCTCTGAGCTAACTTTGGTCCATTGCTATACTAGGCCAAGAAAATTGCTTTGGCCTTAACTCTTTACTGGGTATGCTCCCACCCCACCTCCTAACCTTGGCATGGACCCCTATTACTGGACCTTTGGTGGCTTGCTCTTCCAATTGTTCAAAATTTAAGGAGTTATAGCTCAATCCCTTCTGGCTCTAAAACAGAAACTGAATTTCTGACTTTCTGGAATTCACCATGATGACTTGGCTATAGTCTTTCCCTGGAAACTCCCTCAGTACCTAAAGTACTACCTCTTTACTCCATTTGGGAGATGTATCCAGGCAAGCCAACCTTTAGTTCCTTCCCATTTGCACTTCCTACTTTCCAGATTTCAATACAAGTACGAGGGACCCACACCACCCCTGTGTGGGTGCTTTCATTCCTCACCCCCTCCCAATACTATGATTGTCATCTCCTTTTTGTGTCTTCCCTTGTCAATGTAAACTCTTTCAGTACAGCAACAGTTTTTAATTTTTGCTTATATTTGTATCCCCAGAGTTTAGCTTAGTGCCTGGCATATAGTTAAGTACTTAATAAGTGTTTGTTACCTATTCAAGGAGTACAGATATGCTTCCTTTAATGTAAGGCATTAAAAATAGACATACAAGGGACAAAAGCAATAGCAGAGACTGCTCTTGGCTTCATGTTGATCTTGGTGGAGAAAGTAGGTCGCTTGAAATTACAACTCTCTCCTTACCCAGAGGCTCACCTTGGTGCTTGCCTCCTCAGGCAAATGCAGTCAGGCAGGAAAGACAAAGCAATTCCTTTTGATGAGTTAGTGCCTTTTGAATGCACACTCAGTTCCAACTCAGCAGCCAATCAAAAGTCCTTTTGTCACCATGGAGTAAAATCAAAGGTCATGGTCAAAAGCAATGCCCTCTATTACATGTCACCACACAATTCCAAAAGCATACTCGTTGGCAGCGGATGGAGCTTGATGATTGTTAATCTGAGAACGGGGTTCCCATTGGTCAAACACTGGTTATATGTATGATACTTTTAGTTTTGCAAAATGTATTCTTGGAAACAAATCTGTTAAGTAGGTGGTATAAACACATTATGCCCACATTTTATAAATGATGTGCAGAGATGCTTTGTGATTCATTGGAGATCTTATAGTTAGTAAGTATAAGAACCGGCATTTGAACCCAGGCTTCCTAACTCTAAGATCTATTTAAATATACCAGAGAATTATACCCATACACACATATATACACAGATACATTAAGATCATTTTAATACACCAAAGCAATAAACCCCTTAGAATGTATTTTTAGGCATTTGGACCTTGAGTACTTTTCTGATTTTTTAAATACTGTGGGTGAACTATTTTCCATTTGGACATAGGTTTCTACTTGGATACATCAAGTCTGAAATAATAGTCCTAATGATTTTGAGTATCCCTAAATGAAATTGCTTTGAAATTTGGTCAGGGCCCATCTGGCTATTATAAGTGAAAATATTTTTGAATATGGAATAAAATCTATATATTTTCTCTTCATTTATTCTTTTCAGATAATTCTGTAAAATCTCTTATATAGTACGTGTGCAGGTGGGCATAACTCAGACATTTGGATCGATACCTCCAAGTTTGGAGGCTTATGAAATCTTCCAAATTGGAGTGAAAAATGTCCCTGGGTATTCTACAGCACTAGCAAATGGAAATGAAACATCTGAGTGAAGTTGAAGCATTCCCCAGACCTTCATCTTATTTCCACTCAGATGTAATCCAAAATTAACACTTGCTCCAAACACCCTGCCCATTAGCTCGTGGAACGATTCCTCAGTTTCAATGAGAAGGGCAGTGACAGCAGGACCAAGTAAGCAGCGGGCGTCTCTCCCACTTGGAATTCCACCCTGGTAACCCAACAAGAGCTGAACATTACCATTTAATTATAATGACTGAACAGATGTGATAACAAGGTTGTCTTCTCTGGCTCTTTTCCTGATGTCACCACCAGGGTTTCCAGTTGTTGCTCTTTCTCATTATGCTCTTCCTCATTAATCTCGACTTCTCTTGCTGCCTCCTGCTCGCCTCTCTGACATGTCTGACTGGCCTTTGTGTGGTTCTATCGAAGGTCTTTCTAGCCTGCAGCTGTGGTGCAGCTTGGGGTCTTTGCTTGGACTGGCTCAAGCCATCTGTGCTTCCTGTCAAACTGCTGAGCTCCTCGTGAAACCTGGGAACTTTTTTTCCACTTTATTATTACTATCTTTTTATCTCAATGATATTCACAGGCACATCAATGAAAGGTCATTTTATCTCATATCTGTAACTGTTATTTGGCATTTTCTCCTCATTACGCTCCTAGCTACTTCAAAGCTTGCTCCTTGTCTCTATTGTTCGTTCCCTTCTTGCCTGCACTTGAGTGATTGACATATCCTTTAATTTTCCTGAGGTTCAGATTAGACTCAGAAGCCGGGGCAATAGAGCTTAGGTATTAAGTTGATGTGGGCAGGAATTCTACATTTCTCTCTATGAAAGCTAAAATCTTAAGGGTGAATTGGTTACAGTGAAATTTGAAGAAAATACAGTGGGTCTATCACATGGAGTCTATGTGGGGATTATTTATATGTTGGCCCCTTCCAATAGACCACTAGTGCTCTGACTCCTTGATTTGAGGAGAAAGGGATGGGCAGCGTGTGTCAGAAAGGATTGGTAACATTCAGGAATAGTCATATACAGTGAGTTTCTAATTTCTTTTTTAAGGTGGTCTCTATAGAAGTTACCCAATTCCAGTTCTCCCCTTGAATTTCTAGTGAAGGTTGAGGATGGCAATTTTTTCCTTCTCCCTTTTCCCCTCTCAGTAGCAACTACAGAGGTTATGTATACATGGCACTGAAAACATGTGATTGTCTACATAAGCATGACACTGGATCTCAAGTCCCAGGCTACTTCTTGTGCCTTGTACTTCTTTCAGTGAGCACAGGTCATTAAATAGATATCCTGAGGTGCCTATTTCTAGTCTTGGTGACCTCATGAGTATGAGGATTCTAGAACTCTACATTCAGATACTGAGTGCCAGCAGGGAGAATTTGTGCAATTTCATTGTTTTGGGAAGAAGAAGTACATTACCACTAGAAAGATTCTGAAGCAAAAGTGATAAAGCCCCTGTCATGCCCTGGCTTAAGAGGGCCATTAGATTTGTGACTGGTATAGGTAGGGCAGGCCAGAATTAAAAGCATAATTATCTGTTCAGCAGTCCCACAAAGTATTTCATGTTTTAAGTGTATGTTAATACATACTTATGAAAAAGTTGTTTCAATTTTTATGGGGGGGGGAGAATTTTAACCATCTTTTTATATGAAGGAAAATAAATAGCTGTCCAATATTTGATAACTACTATTTTATGCACTGGGTATATTTGTAGAAGGGAGGCTATCTGTCTACTTTTGGGGAAAACCTAGACATGAGCCATCTCTAAGCTTTTTAAAAGAATTTTTTCTTCAGACTTTTGGATGAAAGCATAATTAGCCAGAGAAGACAAGAAATCTGAAACCCCTCTCTTTAAGGTCAGACTCCTCTCAATTCTGAATTCATTGATTCCAGAACTAGGGCCCTCTTTGGCCATAGGTAATCCAAATAAGCATTCATAATGCATATGCCTCAAAAGTTTAGAATGTGATTGTACATATGTTTATGAAATAATTCCATTTTTGGTTCATCTATTCTTAGCATTGTTCTAGAATCTAGATGAAGGGATTTTAATGATAAGACAAGGACTTTATATTTAATATTGGAATCTCTTCATGTCAGTTCCCCAGCTTTGTAACCTAGATGTCAAACTCAATTCTTCACTCTGTCTCAATCTTTCATATACAATTTGTTTTGAAGACTTGTGGATTTAACCTTTGCAGAAACTCATGAATATACTCCCTTCTCTCTTTTGATACTGTTACCACCTTGGTGCAGTTTCATATCACCTCACACCTGGACTAGTGTAACAGCTTTTTTTAGGTTGGCTTACTGTAAGTCTCTCCCCATTCCAGTTGATTCTCCATTCAGCTGCCCAAGTCATTTTTCCTGAAGCACAGATGTGACCATGTTAGCCCTGCTTAGCCCTTTTCAGGGCTACTCATCCATCTTCGGCATTCGCCTGTTACCCAGCTCTTACCTGTGACTCCAAGAAACTATAGAATGCAGAGGCCATACCCTGGTGAAATTGTCTGGCAGACAGGATAAACTGAGTTGAGGGTAACTGACAGGCCTCAGACCCATTGGTGAGCGAGGGGGATGTCTAACCCAAGCATGTGAAGATTTCCCCTGGTGGAATGGAATGATGAGAATAGTTTGTTCCAACAACCATGAAGGTGACTGAAGCAGGTGCTGTGGAAAACTGAGAGCTTGGTCAGATATCAAAGAGGCCGTGGTCACCCACTATAACCTGGGTCATCACCAGTTGTCTTGGTTTTTGTTCTGCCATGACACTTCTAATGACTCAGGAAGAGAGAGTGAGGCTGACTACTTTGTGCAACTCTGCATCATTTGAATCCAATTCACACAGGTCAAGATATAACCCTATAGCATCACTGGTATTTTTTTTAAATGAAGGAAGAACAACAGCTCAATTGTTCTAGATACAATTATAGAAGGAAGAATAACATTATAAGATTGAATAGCAGGTATAAATTGGCTCAAGGTGGTAACAGTCTGATTGGAGACAGGACACAAACACATGTATGCACTTGAAACAATTTAAAAACTGTGTAAGAAAGTACATAATCAGGGACTAAATTGTTGGTAGACAAGGGAGGCAGATCCCTAGGTTACAACATACTCAGAAGCACAATGAGTGATACATTTTTTTTGATACGTGTGCACCTATTTTTGATGTTAGAAAATAAAATTCTTTATGAAATATTGACATTTATTGTGTGCTAAGGTAAGTTGTGTGTGTTACAGTAAATAATTTTAACTGATATTTATCTACCACTTAAGACTAGTAAAGTGGTTTACGCAAATGATCTCATTTAAGTTCTACAATCTGTGAGGTAGGTATTATGGGTTTTATGTCATACTTTTTCAGAGCTGAACCTTAGAAGGCACTGAAGTTTGATGGAAAGCTCAGTGATCATAGAATCAGAGGACTCAGCTTCGAATCCTACCTCAGATATTTGCAATTTGTGTGACCCAGGCAACTTTCAATGGGGCCCAGACTCCTCATTTGTAAAATGAAGGGGTTAGACTAGATCATTGACTTTGAATCAGAGATTTAGAACGAGAAACCATCAAATTCAGCTTTATTTTATGAAGAAAATGAGGCCCATGTAGATTATGTGAATTGCCTAAGATTGTATACCTAGTATTAGAGATAGGAAGTAAACCTATGTCTTTCTGACTCAAGTCCTGTGTCTTAGTATGCTACATGCTTCTCAGAAAAGATTCAAAATCAGTGAAACCCCAAAGGCTTAGGGGGGACAGAAACTACAGTTTTTAAATGTAGTTTTTAAAAATTGCTTCTCCTAGTCTCTGATCCTGTGGGGATAATTGTCCAACCCAGAATGCACAATTCTATCAATAAGGGGTAGAGTGGTCTGCACAGGCTACACCAAGGAAGGGATACTTAAGTGGGGTCTTGAAGGATGGATAAGACTTCAATAAGAATAGTTGGGAGGATGTTTCAGGAAGGAATAAAAACCCAAGCAAAGATACAAAGACAAGATTGAGCAGGACTGTTTAGAGGATATCAAGGAGACCAGCTTGACCAGAGTAGAGGTAGCATACCTAGTCCAGTATCCTGCAGAGAATATGCATTCAATAAATATCTGTTGATAGGGGCAGCAAGTGAACAGAGCACTTTTCCTGAAGTCAGGAGGACCTGACTTCAAGTCTGGCCTCAGACACTTGACACAGTTACTAGCTGTGTGACCTTAGACAAGTCATTTAATCCCAACTGCTTCCCTTCCCCCCTCCAAAAAAAAATTTGTTGATAATGTTGATGATGATAATGAAATTCCAATATAGTACCTGCCACAGACTTAAGTATTTGATAAATGCTTGTTGATTGGTTGATGTAAATTTGAATTAGCATTGTGGTCTGAGATTATGGAAGTTTTTAACTTCCAGAAAGAGGAATATGAACTTGGCTGAAATAGGCTACATAACCTCACTGTAGAACCCGAAATACAAGATGGACATCCAGAAAACTTTGCTTCATGAAAGCTAAAAATTAATCTAGCATTCAAATGCAGGATAAATTAGTTTCCTTTGATAAATTCATGATACTTTTTGAGGCAACACTAAGCAATGGAAAATAATTTATTTGACAGGTGTGGGGCTGCTTTAAAAAGTAATCAGTGACATGCTCATGCAGGAGGATGGTGTGCTAATCTTAATTTATAACACAGTTGGATGCCTGGGCCACTGTTGTTCCACTCTCAAACTTTCTGGTCTAACTGGGGCTAGCATTACACTGAAGTACTGTGGAATCTGCCTATTGATGTAATTTTAGGAGTGCCATGAGAAGCCCTGCTCATGTCCAAAAGAAATCTTTCCTACTGATGCCTGAAATTTTGCTGCGAGTTCAATGTGTTTCTTTTCGGTTACTTTCATCATGTGATATGATGTTCACGGTCTACTGAGAGTGCTGGGTAGATATTGATGCAATCACCCATGTATTTCCACATGTGGTGGATTGCTTTTCTCAACCTACTTCTACTATGGTGGTATTTAATACCTATTTTTATAAATATTCCTTGATAACTTTACCTTCCATCCTATGGTCCTTATTAAAATGATGGCCTGGATGTATTCTGTTGTATGAAGGTATTAGCATGTTTTAACATATTCTGTCAAGCATTGTGGAAAAACAAATTCATTCATGAGCAAATAGTAACTTTAAAAAATGACTTTGTTTTGCTATATTTGATCTACTAGTTGGGTTCATGCTTTCAAACTTTAAAAAGGTTTTTCAAAAATTCCAAGTTAAGTATTCTTGTCTTTTCTTCAAAATCATGTGATCTATGAAAACTGTTTTCCACCATCTTCCTTGATATTAGGGGCAGCTGGTGGCATAGATTGTTGGGCCTGGAGTCAGGAACACCTGAGTTCACATCTGGTTTCATCTGGTCACATCTCTGCAACCCTGGCTAAGTCACTTAAGTTCTGTCTACTTCAGTTTCCTCATTTGTAGAATGGGAATAATAGTAACATTCTTTTCCCAGCGTTGTTGTGAGGTTCACATTAGTTAATAATTATAAAGTGCTTTATACTCTGCCTGGAACTTAGCACTATGTAAATGTTAGTTATTTTTTACTATTATTTTAATTTCTGGAACTGGTATTAAGTGAAGTCATCTTCAAAGACTTTGGTTTCTTCAGTTTTTCCCTCTAGATTTAAATCAGTCCTTGATTTCTGTTCCCATTTTGTCCAATCTAGACTTTGAAATGAACTTTTCTTTTTATTGCTCTGTATTATTCTGTAATATATTCTTCTGTAATTTGGAGCTGAGGGTATTGTTGACCAAAAGCAGCCTGAAGATCTTACCTGTGATTTTGCAAAAATGTGTCACTGCTAAATGATGAAAGCATTCATATATTCTGGCCACGTCATGGCACTTGTGGGTTACATATGCTATATAACATGGTAGAACATAACACACTGTGATACGATGCAATATAAATTTATTAAGCCCCTAATATGTATCAAGCATTGTGCTAAGCACTTGGGCTACCAATAAGAAAAAGAAAAACATCTCTTGCCCCGAAGGAGTATATAATCTGAGAGGAAAAGACAATATACAAAAGGAAGTTAAAAACTGGGGGATGCGGCAACAGAGGGTACCTGACTCAGGGACTTGATGATGATGGAGTAAAAACCAGGCAGAGAAACTTGTGAGAAATGAAGAGTTGGCCCGTCATTCTGAGCCTTCTAGAAAAGGAGACTTTGAGAATGACATAAAGGTTCTGCTACTCATCCAATCAATGCTCTCAGCAGAACACAATTTGCTAACATATCAGGATTTCTACCAGACATTCCTATCTGCCATAATGGTTTGGGCTATTCAAAATTTCCACTCTATATTACATAGGCTGAAAAATTCCTACTTTGCTATTGCCTATCTTAATAACATGGAAGATTGGCAGAAATGTCAAAGTTCCTGTTTTTTGGTTTTTTTAAACATCAGTGAATAGGAATTTTTTCACTTGGAGAAAAAACAGTTGACTGTGAGGTAGAGATGCAGCAATAGAGAAAACAGTCTGTGCGTAGGTGGAGTTAATCTCAGTGAGGTGACTGGAAAGTAGAGTGGTCCAGGAAGAGGAATGTCTCAGTGATGTGCCTTTGGGAGTGACAGTCTGAGAATGACTACCCTGAAAAGCGGCATGAGCAAGTGAAGGACCCGGATATGAGGTTATGGAATAGCAGGGACCCCAACAGAAAGTAGGCTCTTCTGAGGAAAGCACCTCCTATTGAGGAAGAAGGGAACTCCCTCAGATACGATTCCACTGAGACAGTCCCGCTTTTTTTATACTGGTTACAACTCTCATTATTATTATATCGGGTTTTGTGATTTAAAAACAAATTCTTATTTTCTACTGCATTTTTTCAACATATGCCAATAGAACAATTGACAGTGGAAAGGATATGTTTGTTTGCTATCAATACTGTTCTATATTTGGGAACAATATCAGTTACAATACCTCTAATGTTTAATATTTCACAACAAAATTAATTTTCTCTTTTTCTTATATTACCCAGTATTTTTTTTTTAGAATTGTTTCAGTTCATTATGTTTCCACTTGAAAACTTCTAGAGTTTTGTCTAAATGAGCCATGTTTGGTATGTAAATGTTTTTGTAATTTTGCCAGAACCATGGAACTATTTTTCAAAAATCTAGTAACATGACACTCATTGCACATCTGGATCACTGGAATTAAATTCAAATGGGGGATAGCTGTCGACACATTTGCATTTCTTTTGTATTTTGTATTTCATATTCAAAGTAGTTCTTTTTCATTGTCAGAGTTTATTTCATTGTCAGAGTATTAGTTAAAAACATTTCCTTGTGTCTCTAAACTTACAGATTTTACTCAACTATTTCTAATGGATATAATAATTTATATTTTTTCTATAAGTTGTATCAATGTCTGTTACGGCCTTTACTACTAATGTACTCTAGATGCATTATGTACACGTTGACATATATATATATATGTGCATTTGTGTATATATACGTTCCATATATCTCTATCTATCTATCTATCCCAAGCTTTTGGGGCAAGAACTCACTATTTGGCAAAAAATACTGGGAAAACTAGAAAGCATTCTGGCAAAAAGTAGGCACAGACCAAAATCTCACATTTTATACCAAGACAAGGTCAAAATGGGTATATATTTTAGACATAATGGACGATATCATAAACAAATTAGGGGAGCATGGAAAAAAATTGCCTGTTAGATCCGTGGGTATAGGAAGAGTTTATTACCAAATAAGGGCTAGAGAGGATCACGGGAGGTTAAATGGATATTTTTGATTGAATGAAATTAAAATGTTTTTGTATAGACAAAACCAACAAAGTCAAAATTAGAAAGAAAGCAGGAAACTAGCTAAAAAGGACAAGTTTCCTTCGTAATAGGCCTCACCGCACATTGATAATGGTTTCATTTTCCAAATATAGAGGGAATTGAGCCAAATTACAAAAATAAGTCATTCTTCAATTGATAAATGGTCAGAGGATATGAACTGGAAGTTTTCAGAGGAAGAAATCAAGGCTATCAATAGTCTTATAAAATTTTCTATATCACTAACAATAAGAGAAATGCAACTTAAAATAACTGTGATGTACCCTCTTATGTCTGTCACACTGACTAACATGCTAGAAAAGGAAAATGACAAATACCGAAGGGGATGTGGAAAAATAGTACACTACTGCATTATTGGTGGAGTTGGTGGAGAGCTAATTTAACCGTTGTGGAGAAAAATTCAAAACTATGCCCAAAGGCATGTTATGAGGGTGAGGTGTGACAGGTAAACTTCCAGAGTGCTCTACTGATGCTTTAATGATACCAGAACAAAAAAGAGAGAGAGAGAGAGGGAGAAAGAAGGCCCCTAGTACGTTGGGTAGGCTCCAACTGGGGAATTTATGGAAGGACACGATTGACACGGATGTGTTGTGATCTTCATTGCTAGAGGGAACTTCCAAGTCAATAAGATAGAAAATCTATTTGTTTTGAGTATGCAAATAGCACCTTTAGCTGCTCTAAGTTATGTACCTTCAGAAAGGTATCTCAGGCTCAGGGTACCTTGTGGAAAATAACTCTCCAAACCATATGAGCCCCTATCAGTGTGTTTACTTTTACTAAAATATAGCAATAAAAATAATAACAGCAATATTTCTTTATGTAAACCTGAAACTCGCTTCCCACAAATATACACAGTTTCAGTAGTAAGAATAGCTGTGCATGTGTATCATATGTGGAATGTACACACAGGAACATGTATAGCTAGAACACGTGTAGAAGAGCAGCATAAGCCTACATTGTAGAATTTGTGGTATCTTTTGACCATGCCATCACAATGCTTCTTCTTGGCCGGGTCCTGCTAAGAGTTGAATCTTTCTTGTACTCTAATGGATATTTCACATGTGTGTTACTTCTCATGCATCATTATTGCTCTGTTATGGCATCTTGTCAGTTATCCTGTTATTTTCATGCTCACTCAATAATCGGTTCACTATCTACTTGAAATGTTATTCTTACTAAGTTTCACCTCCTCCCAGGAAGGCTGAAGCTCTTTCAGTCAGCTTTTACTTTCTTATTGTACCTTAGCTCTAGTTAGCAGTTGAGGTGCTTATTTCAGACTCCCTTGTTACTAAGGAGTGCTGTGCTTATTAAGCCTCTCTCTTTCTAGGAAAAATGAAGCCTTTATCAATGAGAAATAAGGCCCATTACAAAAGAAACTTATAATTTCCCCTCTCCCCCAGTTTCCTGCTTTCTTTCTAATTTTGGTTTTTTATGTATAAAAATAATTTCATTTCATGCAATCCAAAATATTCATTTTCTTCTTAGTTAAGCCTTTTAGCCAATGACTAGGAAGCCTTTTGGAGCTAATGGTTATAAAGTTCTTCCCTTCAGCAAAATTTCCCACCTATTAGTATTCTTTCAGATTTCCTTGAACTTCTTCATCATGCCCTAGGAAATTCATTGTTCAGAAATCTTATAATCCTACAAGATTTAATCAGCACTGGTATTTGTACCTCATCAGTACCTTCTGACCCTCTCATTGGAGGGAGGAATCATGAACTTCAAAACTTCCATTAGAGGAGGGGACCCTGGATAGCCATCTCTTTATTTTCTACCTAGCTGTACTCTTTGGACTTCTCCACTCTATCATGCTCCTGCACTGTATGCTTTCATCCCTTCCCTCCACCCTACTGATTTTTGGCTTCCTTTTTTGTGTTATCTTCCCCCTATTCATCTCTCCTCACTTCAAGCCATCCTCCATTCAGCCACAAAAGTTATTTTCATAAGTTCAGGTCTGACCATGTCACCCCTCCTACTCAGCAAATTCCAGTAGCTCTTTATTGCCTTCAGGATCAAATACTGAATCCTCTGATGTTCGAAGTCCTTCATAACCTAGTTCCGTCCTACTTGTAAGAGAGAAGTGATCCCTCCATGTGTAGTGAGAGGCCCAAATGTTGGAAGGGCTATTGGCATATGACTCAAAGGGAAGCAGAATAGACATCTATTTTTTTATTTAATAGTATTTTTTCATACCAATTACATGTAAAGATAGATTTCAACATTGATTTTTGTAAGATCTTTTGAGTTCCAAATTTTTCTTGCTTCCTTCCCCCACTTCTGAAGATAGCAAACAAGCTGATATAGGCTATACATGTACAATCATGTTAAATATATTTCCACATTAGTCATGTTGTGTAAGAGTAAGGGGAAAAAAGGAAAAGCCAAGAGAATGAAAAAAAGGTGAAAATAATATGTTTTGATCTGTTTTCAGACTCCATAGTTAGTTCTTTCTCTGGGCTTGGCTAGCATTTTCCATCAGAAGTCTTTCGGAATTTTCTTGGATAGTGTATTGCTGAGAAAAGCCAAATTGATGACAGTTCATCCTCACATAATGTTGCTGTTACTGTGTACAATGTTTTCATGATTCTGTTCACTTCACTCAGTATTAGTTCACAAAAGCCTTTCCAGGTTTTTCTGAAATCTACCTGCTCGTCATTTTTTATGGAATCATAGTATTCCATTACATTAATATACCACAACTTGTTCAGCCATTCCCCAAGTGATAGACATCCCCTCAATTTCCAGTTCTTTGCCACCACCAAAAGAACTGCTATAATATCTTTGCATGTGTGGGTCCTTTTCTTTTCTTTACAGTCTCTTTGGATATGGACCTAATAGTGCTATTATTAGATCCAAGAGTATGCAGTTTGATTATCCTGGGCATAGTTCCAAATTACTCTCCAGTATGGTTGGATCAGTTCACAACTCCAACTTCCCACCTCTCCAATATTTATAATTTTCCTTTTTTTTTTGGTCATAAATGCATATTTCTCTAATCAATAGAGATTTAGATCATTTAAAAAAATTTTCTTTTCTTTTTGCTTTTTGGAGGGCAGTTGGGGTTAAGTGACTTGCCCAAGGTCACACAGCTAGCTTTTGTGTTAAGTGTCTGAGGCTGGATTTGAACTCAGGTCCTCCTGACTCCAGGGCCGGTACTCTATTCACTGTGCCACCTAGCCTCCCCTAGAGCATTTTTTGTATGACTGTAGATAACTTTAATTTCTTCATCTGAAAACTGCCTGTTCATATCCTTTGACCATTTATTTATTCATTTGATCATTTATTATGCATATCCTTTGACCAACTTGTACAGAATAGACATCTTTAACCTCTTTTCCTCAGCCTTCTCTAAGGGAGACTTTCATTCCTGCCATAAGGGGAAGCAGGAAGTTGGGGCTAGAGGTATTCTGTTTTCCTCAGAGAGAAGAGGTATTAGGCTAAAATTGTATTTATCAGTTCCCTTAAATATTATTAGTCTAGGTGATTGGGTTTAATTTAACTTATCATCAACTCATCATCATTAATTGGGGGGAAGAAGGACCCAAGTCTGATCCAAGGTTTGACCCTTTTCCTACCAGATACCAGTTCCACAATGAAAACACACAGTGGATAGCAAAGGCAACCCATTTCTCCAAATTAGTAACAAAACAGAAATCAGAGAAACTATACATAGGGTAATATATACTGGATAATATAGAGTGAAGGAGATCTTTCACTGGGAGTGAGATGACTCAGTTTAACAAAGAGAGTTATGGATCTCACCCCAAGGGAAACTCCCTGCCTTTCTCTAGAGTAGCAAGTCAGGAATAGGGACATGATGAGATTCCCAGCTTCTCTAAAGTATTCCAGGAGTCTTTTTCCTCAGCAACCAGAGGTGGGGTTGGTCTCTTCCATCTCTTCTCTTGAAAATGGAAGCCAGGAGCACTCAAAACAAATTGCTTCCTGAAGAAGTCTGGCCTTGAAGATTCCAGAAAGGAACTGATGAAGGAGGAAGCTTTCTGCCCTCTCATTAACTACACCTTATCCCTCATGCAGGGCAGAGAACTCATGTACACCAATAAGGAGAGAGTCCCATTACCAATGGGCTTTGCAACAGGGCTTACATACCTATGCAGTTTTCTTACGCTATATTCCCTGCCATGTACTCTTCAATCCAGTGACACTATCCCACCTCACTGTCCTGTGAGCAAGATACCCCATCTTTCAGCTCTGAACATTTTCTCTGGCTCTCCCCCATATCTAGAATGCTTTCTCTCCTCATTTCTGCCTACTGGCTTCCATTGTTTCCTTTAAGTCCAGCTAAAATCCCATCCCATTCTCACACAGTAAACCTTTTCCAGACATTCAATTCTAGTTCATTCCCACTGTTATTTACTTTTTATTTCTCCAGTATATTGTTTGATTGCACATATTTGATTACTTATTATCTCTCCCATTAGATTATATGTTTCTTGAGGGTAAGACTCTTCTTTGCTTCTTTTTGTATCACTAGTTCTTATCACAGTACCTGCATAGGTACTTAATAAATGTTTATCAGTTGACTGTTAGAGGGTAAGCTCCTTTAGGACACATATTTGCATTTGTATCCCCAGCACTTAGTATTGAGCTTGAATAGGGTAAGAATTTGACAAATATTTATTGACAGATTTGGTCTCTTCTTTCTTTTGTTCTTTCTTCTGGTTCCCTCAGTTTAATTTTCATCTGATTTGTGGTCATAACTTAATTTTAGTTGTTAGTTGTTGCAATGCCCTGATTATAGCAAGTATTCCCAGGGCTCTTCATCAAATGGAAAAGAAGCTGAGGGAAACCTTCCTGAGGCAACTGCTTTCATTGTTTCCCCAGTCAGACTCCTGGGTCATGTGAAAACAATGGCTAGTTTGGTTGGAGATGATTGTAAAGGTAAGTCACTTTTGTTCCATTTTCCTGGCAGCAGGTTACTGAATTATATCTCTGTCTGATGGAGTTTTGGCTCTGGGAAACCACTTGAACTCTGATTGAATCTTCCCTCTTGATGAGGCATTTGCCTGAAGCCATAAGTCTTTCATTATAGCTATCCCCAAATCTCAGTTACTTTTAACCTAGCCTAGCCCTTCATTCTCAGCCTACTTCCCACCCTTGATCCTATCAAAATATCTATACCTAAATCTGTTACCCTTAAACTAGCCTAGCCCTCCATTATCTGTCATCTCCATTTCCAACCCTTAATCCCATTTATGGAGTCTTACCTCAGTTCCTCAAGATCCTCCTTAGATTCCTCCTCAAGACTCTCCCAGAATCCTTCCTCCAAACCACCCCTAAGTCCTCCCACAATATTTCTGTATATAAGATCCATCTTGCCTCTCTGAGGGTGATGAGATTAATCTAGCACAGTCTCACTCTGTGTCAGATTATTCTGGTCCACTCATGTTGACAGAAGTCACAAACATTTAGGCTCGTTAAGAGTCTACCTGTTATGGCAAATCTTTAATAAACTTTTTTTTACTTTGAAAGGAGACTTGAGTTGAATTCATTTGGCAGAACCTGGTATAGTCCTGCACACCCCTAAACCCGAAACCTCAACATGTCTATATATGTGACCTTGGATGATTCACAGTCTCTCTGTGTCCCAGGCTTTAAATTGCAGAGCAGCTACTGATCCACCTTGGTAAAGGGGGTTTCCTTGGTTTCCTTTGAATAAAATATCTAATTAATTTTCTTTGAACATAAAATTTAATCAGTTTCAAGGAGGGATCTTAATTCTCTGAGAATAAGATCATTAGGGAGAAGATGTTCTATTTATGGTGACCAAACTAAGAATAAGGTGGTCTTCTTGTTTAATTAAGGGAGGTATCTCTGTTCACTTTTGAACAGTTTGAAAGGTGGATCCTTAAAAGGAGTGGTTAAAGGGGGGAATTGATTTCAGGAAGATATCAGAGGTATCCATTAATAGTACTATTTTGTTTAAATGCATTAAAAAAACAAAAATCTTTTGGTATCTTTGTTTCACTTTGCTGTAGAAAGTTGTCTTTTATTGCATGATTACTTTATTGGAAGATGTTTGATAGTGAAAGTGAACATTCTGATTAATAGTGGGAACTGAACTTTTTTCCAAGTAAAAAATGATCTCTGATAGTCTTCAATAAAATCCAGAGCTTAGATGTTTTTTCTTTATATACACACATGTGTACATACATACATGCATACACACATATAAGCACATATAAATGTGTGTATATATGTATATATATATATATATATATATATATATGCGTATGTGTATATGTTATAATGGCAAGCAAAGTAATACTTTGCTCCTTGTTTCAGCTACTCAAGTGCCTTTGAGCCTCACCTTTGAATTTGTCAAATCTTTGTTGGAAACAGTGTACATTGTGTTGCTCTCAATAGGTCTAAGGAAGTTTGGAGACCTTCCCTGCCCTTAATAGACCTAAGGTCATCACATGGAACCCAGGACAGGAGGAGCTTGCCTAAAGAATGAAGCAGGAAGGGTGGAACAGGAAGTAGCAGAGCAGGTAAAATCTCAAGCACAAGCTAGAACCAAGCAGAACAGAGAGAAAGGATGCTTGTGGTTTTGGTGCTCTGTTTGTTGTTCTGTCTGTTGTGTGTTGGTGTTACTTTGTCAGACAGAAACACTCTGTTGATTTGTATACTTTGTCGTATAGAAGCGCTCTGTTGATTTGTATTGATTTCTCAGATAAAAAGTGAATTGAGATGATAGTGCTGGTGATGTGTATGAATATTGTTGTAGCCCTGTTGAGCTTTGTTTTCCTAGAAACAGAAACTGTGAAGAGCTTGTAGTAGAACAGCCATAGACAGTGAGCTATGATATGGAACAGGAGGAGAGAGTCACTTACCTGTGAATCCAGGCAACCATCAGGTGAAGCCAGGTAAGAGCTGGGAGTGTGGAAGAGCAGCCATGGGGTTTGGAAGCCAGCCCCTGGAGTCAAAATGAAAGAGAACTTTACTTGGGTACTCAGTAGTGACTGAGTGTGTGATATTGTAACTTAATGTGACCTAGGGGTAGATGGCCTTTGTACTTTCCACTACCCTTAAGGATGGGGATTGTACTTTCTGATTACCTGTTAAAGATGATTGACTTAAGGATGATTGGAAGCCAGCCTCAAATCAAGATGAAAGAAGACTTTAGATGGGTACTTTATATATTGATTTAGGAGATTGTTACTTACTGAATGATGTTCTGTTTTAGACTATGTGGCCCCCTTAGTAAAACGATATTATGTTATATTATTGTGCTTTAGTTTCTTGAATGTTTTGTTATAGTTTATTGCTGAAGAAATAGAGAATTCACTATACTATGCAATTAGATTCTTAAATCTAGATCTTAAATCCAGTCCTCTGGAGAGCTGCTGGTGATTGCCTTTACATATGTATATGTGCATATGCTAATAATGGGCAATAATAATATTACATCAATATTTTGATATATTAGTAATATTAGAGTATATATGAATCAACACATATACATACAAACATCTATGTATAAATATGTATTTGTCAACATTTACATATATGCACATAAACATATGTAAATAGGAATGCATACACATATATATGCTAGCGTATTAACATGCTCTTTGTTGTTAAGTTGTTCTGATTGTGTCTTGTGCTTCAGAACCTGGCCCCATTTGGGGTTTTCTTGGCATAGATACTAGAGTGTTTTGCCAGTTCCTTCTCCTGCTCATTTTACAAATGAGGAAGCTGAGGCAAATAGGGTTAACTGACTTGCCCAGGCTCACACAGCTAGTGGCTGAGGTCAGATTTGAACTCAGGAAAATTAGTCTTCCTGACTCCAGACCCAGGACTTTATCCACTGCACTACCTAGCTATCCTATTAACATATGGACGTATACACACACACACACATGCACATATACGTATATGTATATATAAGATTTATATACTTACCCATGCATCATATGCCCCTCCCTTCCGCCCTCCACCCCCCTTCTGCTGACTTTTCTCTAACTCACAGTGACAACCTTACTAACTTGTTGGGTCTTCAAAGGACAACTTCTAAAGTGACATGACATGAAGGTTACCCATTTTTGTCACTTATACCTCATGAGCCCTCACAGGTGTGCTGGCCATGAACAATTACTTGGCAAATATGATTGGCTCTTAAGAAAGGCAGTGTGTCTGGGGCACACCCTTCCTTAAAAGTGTCAGTGGGAAGAATGGAAATATAGTGCAAAGATATTGAGCCACATGTATAGAGAAGGTTTGTGACCAAGCTTTCTTACTCCTGTACTATGAGAGAAGTTGACAGAAAAGTACATCGCAAGTATGGGGAACAGCCTAGGTAAAGGTGTGGAACTGGGAGATGGAAAATAATATACAAGCATAAGTTGACCAGTTTGGAAGAATGTTTGGTGTATGAAGGAGAGTAATGTGCAATAATTCTTCAAGGAAGGTTAAACCTAGATTGTAAGGATTTTAAATATCAAAACTTAGGAGTTTAGATTTTATCTTACAAGAAGGAAGGTATCACTGGTGCTTTTTCAGCCAGGAGGGTGGCATAGTCAAATTTTTACTTTAATAATATCATAAATTTGGGTGCTGTGCAGATGATAAATTGGTAAAAGGTGAGACTGGATACAGGGAGATGTTTGGAAGCTACTGAAATTAGCCAGCCAAGAAATGATGATGACCTAGTAGCTATTTAAATGATAGAAGGAAAGGGATACAAGAGGTATTATAGAAACAGAGTAAAGGATGGATTTGCTCTGGATTCTTGTCACATCATAAATTCTGTCTGCATGAACTCATTGAACAGCTATGTAGAAACCCAGAATTCTATAGAACATAGTTTGAGAAACACTTCCAAAAAGATTTATAAACATTTTGAATTATGTTGCCTCAAATAAATATGTATCTTATCAATGTGTCTACTCTGAGGGACAAAATACATTTGCATGTATAAGTTCTGGCATCCTTGTTTGACAAGTACTCATTATTTTATAGCTGTTTCTTCTACTATATTATAAATTCTGTGAGGTCAGGGGCTATATATATCTTAAATCTTTTTGTATCCTTCACAGGACTTGGTGGAGTACCTTACAAAAAAGACTTGTTGCTTGACAGACTGATTGATGGAATGAATTTATTCCTTTTAGACTAGTGGTAGTAGAGAGGATGGAGTCAAGACGATTGAAGTTGACATTTACTTTTTGACTACTCATTTTGTTCATTCAATACTGGGTGAAGCTACTGTCTTAAAGCATTCAGTCCCCTGGCCACCCTATTCTGGATGACATCTAACTTGTCATCGCTATTCCTTAAATTCATCATGCAAAATTAAACATATTGCTTTGGATATTCAGGGTAAGAGAAAGGGGGCATTATCACTTCCCTAATTCTGGATACCTTAATGGTAATAGCTGCTATTCATATAACATGTTAAAGTTTACAAAGCACTTTATACGTGCAGTCTAATGTGAGCCTTACAACAGGTTGGTGACATAGAAACTACAGGTCCTATTACCCCATTTTATAGCTATTGTCTAAGACTCCATACTTAACCCATACTTTTGTGGTTTATTGTTTTACTATACCTATAGGACTTATAATTTACACCCAGTAAACACCATTTCTTTCAAATCTGACTCTTTGTCAAGAAACTTTTGGATTTAAATTCTGTTGTCTGATAGTCTGGGTAGTCTTACCATCTACATGACATCTATGAATTTGCTTAAATTGCCACCAAGTCTTTTAAACCATCAATAACCGCTGGTTGAGTCTGGTCATTCAAATAGTTCTGAATCCACTTCACTATTTTCAGCCTGCTCCACAAGGCCCTTACAAAACATGTTTCCTAATACCCTGAAAATCTAGACATGCTATACCTAAAATATGGATTCACTTGATCAGTAGATCAATCCAGAAGATCCATCAAAGAGGGCCATTACCTCTTGATAAACTCATTTTGGTTTTTAGTGTTCACTACTTCTGCTTCTACATGATCACAGAGTGCCCCTTAAAGAAAGTGTGAATCATTTTGGTGTAAATCAGTCAAGCATACTCACTTATAGTTTGGAGAATCTACCTTTTTTCTGCTTTTGAAAACTGGAACATTTGCCAACCTCTAGTCCAGAAACACCTGTTTTCCATCTCTGAAAAGATGTCTGGCCTGCTAAGCAGTCGCACTGGCCAGACATTTTAGTATACTGGGATACAATTCAACTGAGCTTGGTGACTTGAATTTATATAGGCACTCTCTTATAGTGACTCCTCCTTCACCTTCAGTTTTAATTTCTTGTTAACCATTAATTGTTTTCCCTGCTTCAATAGCATTCTTTTTCCTACCCCCAAAACAAAAACAAAATAAGAGCTGAAGCTCTGCCTTTTCCCTGACATCTATTATCATCATGCCATTTCCCCAACCACCAATCCTATTCCTTCTATGATTTTTCCCTTTGCCCTCAAAATGGCATAAAAAAGTCCCTTGTTTTTATCAGTTATTGCTAACTTTGGTGTTCCATTTCTGTCATTTCTAATTCTATAACAAGTTCCTTCTTTTTGGTAAAAATCATATCTAGAATGATACTCTCCTTATCACTTCTTCAACTTTCAAAGAATGCAACAATGTTTAAGGCAAATAGATTTTACCAGCTACTCTGGTTTTGGGGGAGAAAAAGAGGAAGAGACAGAAAAGAAAGGAGAGAGGAGAAGAAAATGATTCAGTAGATGTTTATATAACTGAAATCACCCACCCTTCCATGGGGAATCACAATAATATTGTGGACTAAAGGTTTAGCATTTTGTGATTTTATGTGTTTGGGGCTAGTTGAAATGGTCACAGTAGGGGTAGGGTAACTTGCAACCTTTATTGTCACAGTAAGAACCCTGTCATTGTCATCTGCTCAAAGCCTAACACAACTTCCTCAGTAGACAGTTAACTAATGGAAAAAAATCACAGTATGGGATATGATGAGGGTATGTATGTGGCAGGGAGGCATGAGCACATAAGTCCATCCATGTTCTTATTAATCTCATGATACTAGAACAACTAAAGCATCTCTTTACTACTTATAAATCCATCATATATAATTTGTACTTGTCCATTCATATAGCTGTTTTTGTTTTATTTCACACGTGCACATTTTGACTCCCCAACTAAACTGTTGGATCCTTGAGGACAAGGACTGTGTTTTCTTTCTTTTGACTATCTCTTATGATTCCTAGTTCTGAGCTTGGGATATGCTAAGTGCTCAATATAAGCTTGTTGATTGAATTCTTATAGCTGAATAATTCCAGCACCATAAGAAAAGAAAAACATGGTGAATTCTCAATCACTTCTTAGTTCTAAGAGTTGTACTGATCTTTCAGACAAGCATAAGTAGTAGATTTTATAAGATATTTGGGTGCTGGGATCATGCTTGCTTTGCTTTTGTATGCTTGCTATCATGGAACTCAGCATATTGTATATAGTAGGAACTAAAGATATGTTAAATGAAAAATTTAAAAAGTAAAGTAGTATAGAGGAAAGTGGGCTGGGTTTTGATTTAGGAAGGGCCCAAGGTCAAGTCCTACCTCTGACACAAACTGACCATATGATCATGGACAAGCTGACCTCTCATGGCCCCAGTCTACTTCTAAGACCATAAAGTCTATAAGTTTCTTAAGAGTGGCTGATGTGATAGAATCATGGGTTCAAATTCATTCCCACCTAAACAATCATAGGGAATGAAATTTGAGACTTCATTTAATCCAATTATATGGACATAAGTTTTTCTTTATAAGACATTTAAGAGGATAGATATAACATTGTAAGGGTTCTCATAGGCTATCTACTCCAACTCTCTCAGCATATGAGAAAACAGGTACAAGGAAGCTCAGTAACCTTCCAACTGTGTCATGGTTAATGGAGACTGACCCAGGATTTGGAATCTAGATCTTCTGACTCTCAAGTCAGAACTCTTCCCATTTCACTATGGTCCATAACATTTTGGCAAAGTGGCCCTGTTTTACTTAAGGCTATTAAAAGGCTATTACAGGAAAAAGTTAATTAGAAAATTGTACCATCCACCATTTTGCTTCAAAATATCCAGTGGATTCATAAAACTAGCTTGAAATATATGTTGATAATTTTTGGTAATAAATTTTGCTGAAAATCTGTTCCTTTCCAAATTTTTGTCAGAAACAATCCAAATGCAAACAGGTAGAAGTGAAGGTAAAGCAAAGATATTCCAGTTGGTCAGCAAGGTCAGAATTCCCTTATCCCCCACCCCCAGCCCTTAAAGAGATATATAGCTTGGACACAAAGTAAAAACAGATTATACTTCTAAGTGACTGGGGACAAATTGTTATTTATTCAGGAGAGTTAGTACAGTGCAAGGGAAAGAAAACAAGATTTGGAGTCAGGGGATCTGGGTTCAAATCCTGACTCTGTTCTTTACTACCTCCACAACCTCATACTAGTTGCTTTGTTTCTCAGGTATTTGGCTTCCTTATCTATACAATGAGGGGTGTGAACCCAATAATCTCTGAGGTCTAGTTCGACATCTGTGATCCTGTTAATGTCTGAACAAATACTTGCCAAAGTTGAATTAGCCTGTCCCAATTTGGATGTCTCCCACCTCACTTGGTTGTCCTGTTTGTGGTCTAGAGAAGGAAGATCAAGTACTTAGTATTTTCCCCCCAGTCTGTTTTGAAACCTAAACAGTGGGAGAGAATGATAGGAACAATCCAAAAGGTTAGAGGATGTGCCCTTGATATGACTCATTTATTTCCTGCCAACTCAAATGGTCATCCTTTTTCAAATGGATTCAGGATATTGTAATGTTGTAGGGTAGAGATGAATGCAATTGAAGGGAGCAACAGATTGGAGGACTAGATTATGATTTAGAAGACTTGTTATTTCTGCACATTCAGTACAGCAATAGCCTGATGTTCTGTCCACAAAAATAGAGTCTGTATGCAATGATGAATGCCTAACATTCAAAGGATAAAGCCAGGAGAAAGGCTGAAAGCTTGGACAATCTGCTTTATGTAGAATGCTTCCCTTTCATGAGTGAGATTTTCTTCTTCCAGTCCTTTGACCAGTGTTTGTTCTGAGGATACAATTGTACTCAGCTGACACTGGTCTGTAATGCAACTCCTTTGATTTTACATTTTTTTTTCTAATTGAACCATACCAGATCAATACAAATACTAAAACTAGAGACGACCACTCAAAGTCTAATAAACATAGTTTTATTGAAATAAAAAGAAACATTTTTAAAGTAGGTCAAACATGAAAATAATAGAATTTGATAGCTGATTTCCCCATTGTCTTTTACTGAAGTCTTTCATCCTTTATTCCCATTCTCAGTATAGTATGGAAGTGTCACTATTGGTTTTCAAAGGTTAAATTAGCAGGAACTACCTGCTCTGGCAGACCCTATGAAGCTAAAAGAACTCAGAGCCAGGCCTGGCACAAGAAGTGTTTTGGTCATCCAAGGGCCAACTTAGCTGGGTTTGGAGAGGCTCATTGCTAAATGGTTGGCTACTTGGTGATAAAATATTTGGCTTTTGCAGCTCCTGAATCACCTAATACTAATTTACTAAAACATAGAGATGTTATGATCTGTTTTGGTAACTGTCACATCCACAGTGGTGAAATCATGGATCTTTTGAAGCAGTAAAGTAAGTGAAGGAAAAGTTCAAGGAAAATTGACCTAAGGTCATAGATGATCAGGCCTCGTTCCTCTGGGTGGATCTGAGATTTTGGCAGAATATTTACAAACCATCCAAGGGAGCCCTTAACTACAGGCAGTCAGCAAATTCCCAAGATGAAGATAGCAAGCTATTATTTCAAGTCTTCTTATTTTAGGGATAAAGTACCAGCCAATAATATAATGTTTCACACTCAGAGTATTTCCTAAGAGGAGGACCACCTACAAAGATCTGTTGGGCAGTCTAGATAACAAAGCCACTTAACCCATTTCAAGTTTATTGTTGTTTTGGTCTGGTGTGGGCTCTTGGTAATTTATGAGACTATCTATTGGGTTCAGGAGCTCTTGAGACTTCTTGTCTAATAAAATCGCTATGTCATTTCTCCTGAGTGAAGGTAGTGATATATATCACAGAGTGCAATTTGTTTGATATCCTTTTGTACAGGGAAAAGAAAGGTTGTGGCATTTGTAGGTTAGTAAAAAAGAGGAGGAAAGTTAAGATATATGGGCATGTTGAGAAAGGCATTGCATTGGAAAATACATAAAGGTCTTTTTGTATTTAACATTTTGGGGATATCAGATATTATACTGAGAATACTTAGAGTCTCATGAGGGAGCTGTCAGCTAAACAAGTCTTAAATTTCACTTACATCTAATACGGTCAGGTTTCACTGGGACTAAGACAACGTCTCACTTTTTTAAGGACTGGACATGTCATTCACCTGGTTAAGAAAAAAGGACAGTGCTCTTCCCCACTTGAATAGAAACTGTAAGTATGATTCAGATGTTGATCTCCCAGATAGAAATGACTCTTCTTTCCTTATACCTCATTTTTTTCCCCTTTGTACTTGATCATGTTCAAATTCCAATTATACTTATTTGTCTCATTCTCCGTACTGCATTGTAAGATCTATAAGATCAAGATTCATGACATTTTTCATCTTTGTATTATCAGATTCTTGCATAGTACCTTGCACACACCTTAGGTAACATTTCCTTATTCCACATTTTCCATACTCCATCCTTGTTGACTCTCTTATAGATAAGTAAAGATAAATAAAGGTGTTTATAAACAAGGAACTGACTGATCTCACATGTTTAAGAAGACTTTTAGGGTAAGAGGTTAAGTCTGCCCAGTCAAGGAAATTAGTGAAACCATTTTCCTCATGTGTTACTAATTTAGGCTTCATAGGATAGTGTTTCCATCAATCATAGGATAGTGTTTCCATCAACAGACCTGCTTTGACTTGGAGCATCTGCTTGGAGCATTTTGTCTCTACAAGCTACCTGGTGATGCTGGAAGGTTGCAATGCTAGCTAGGCTAGCCCACTACCTGTGGGTATCCCACAAGGCTCTTTCCTGGGTACTCTTCTCTTCTTCTGTAATACTTCATTTGATGATCTCATAAGCTTCCATGGATTTACTTATCATACCTATGCTGATGATTCTTAAATCTACCTATCTAGCTCTAATTTGTCTGCTGAACTCCAATTTCAAATCTTCAACTGCCTTTCAAATATCTTGATCTGGATGTCCAGTACACACCTTAAATTCAACATTTCAGAAATGGAATTCATTCTCTCACCTTAAACCTTCTGCGTTCCAAACTTCCCTATTACTGTTGAGAGCATTACACTATCCTAGTTCCCCTGGTTCACAAACTCAGTGTAATTCTCAATTCCTCACTCTCTCTCACAACCCACATCCAACCTGTTGGCAAGGCCTGTTGATTTTACCTTTCAACAATTCTCAAATATGTTACTTTCTTCTGCTAGAGCCATCACCCTCATACAGGCTCTCATCACTTCAAAACTGGACTGTTCCAAGAGACTGCTGGTGGTATGCTAGCTGCAAACCTCTTACCAATATAGCCCATGCTTCACTTAGCCAACAAAGTGAGTTTCCTAAAGTTTGGGTCTGACCATATCACCTCAAGACTCAATAAACTCCAGTGGTTCCCTATTACCTCCAGGATCAAATGAAAATCCTCTATTTGGCATTCAAAGCTCTTCATAACCTAGCTAACTCCCTACCTTTGCAGACTTTTTATACCTCAAGGCCCCTCTCCCACCTTTGATCTAATGAGACCGGCCTTTTTGCTATTCTACATTTGTAGAACATGCTATTCTAGGAAGTCCTCCATGCCTAGAATATTCTCTCCCCTCACCTCTCCCTCTTGGCTTCCCTGTTCCCTTCAAGTCCCAAAGAAATGCCATGCTTCTCATGAAGCTCTTTCCCATTTCCTCAGAATTTGAATGCCTTCTCCTCTATTCATTACTTCCTATTTATCTTATATATAGCTTGTTTGTATATATTTGTTTGCCTATTGTCTCTCCCACTATATTATGAGCTTCTCAAAAACAGGAACTATCTTTTGTCTTTCTTTGCATTCTCGTGTTTAGCACAATGTTGAGCACAAAATAGGTGCTTAATAAATCCTACTGACAGACCAACTCTTTTCCAGAGAATCATGTGCAAAAAATGAACATGTGCAAAGAGTATTTGGTTATCCCAATAGCTCCTTAGCTTCTTCCTCCTGGTACTTTCTGGATTCTGTATTTATATCCAGTAGATATAATAGTTGTAAAATTATACTGATTTTGGCAAAGATAGAATTTTCAATTTGTAAAAGTGAGATACAGTAGTGCGTAATTTGGAGTTAGAAGACTTGGCTTCATGTCCTCACTCTGGCACTTAATCCCTGTGTGACCTTGGATAAATCACTTTACCTTTTGCAAGCAGAGTTTCCTCAACTGAAAAATGAGGTGATTGGACTAGGCGACCTCTGAGATTCCTTTCAGCTCTAAATCTGTGATCTCTCATCCATTTCTGTATAATTATATACTTTTGCTTTCACAGGAAAAGGGGGAACAGATGCTCAAGACCTTCTGCAATGACATATTATCCAAGTATTTCTTGACATCAAGGTCATAGGTACAGGGGGATGTCTTACTATGCTTTAATGTGCACCTTCTCACTGCTCTCATAGAAACTTTTAAACTGGATTTGGCATCCTGGAGGGTCAATCGGTAATTTATCAAGTTATCACCAGGGGATCAACCGCTACCTCTCTACTCCCCACCTTTCCCCAGGATGCCCAAGCAACCAACGTCTTTTTCTGATGCTTCTATTTTATCTCCCCCACAATGTATGACCAACACTGGTGGAAATGGAAAAGTGATTCAGTTCCTTGGTATTTATGTGGCCTGATTCCAAGATATATCCCAGGTTATCACATACCTACAACTTCTTATAATATTGCAACCATGTCCAATGAGTATCAGCCATCAAGGAAGAGGAAATAACCAAAGAGTAAACATTTGGAAAATAACAACAACAGTAACTTCACATTATCTCTGTACCTTTCTTGAAATGTTTTATCACAGAGAGCAATATTATTGCACACTTCTGTTTTTCTTTGTCACTTACAGAGCCCATTCTCCCTTTCCCTCACCCACCAAAATGCAAGAGAAAACTGTTTTTGTTCAGCTGTAAGTTGCTCAACTAAGAATTCACATATTTGCATGCAGACAAATTGTTCTGAAAACTAGTTTGACTCTAGTGATAGGTCCCTAGAAGGTAATTGCTCAGATAGTGATCCTCATGACTTAATGACTAGAAGCACTGAGCTCACTCCATCTACCATTTTCCCTTGGTATCTTTTACAGTGGGTCTTTTCAAATTGAGCATGTATTAGCTGACCCCTTGCCCACCCCTACTAATTACAGATGGACAACATGAATGCATAGTTCAGGAAATCATGGCCCCAGCTTCCTTATCTGGGAAGTGTTGTGGTCCCAATGAAAGAACATGGATATCTGCATGCAACCTCTATTTCCTGGAGCTCCTAGAAATCAGATATTAATAAGATCCCATCACACCATGGCCTTGACTTCAGGGAAGCATTAGCAGAAAAGGTATGGTGTCTGAGCACTCAGTCACAATACTTTTAGTTGTGTTGGAGATAGGGAGAGGCAATTTGACTAGAATACTACCATAATATTATCCAGCTTCAGACTGATACTTGTCTGTATTTTTTTTTACTCTACTCTCTCTGACAGCTCCCCCTTACCATTCTTTCCCGCCTCTCCAACAGTGCCCAGATTTTAGTCTATAGGTCAAGTCCTTCATTTTTATATGGTAAATTGAGAACCAGAATTTAAAAGAAGAAATGAGATTCAAAAGGCCAGGGTTCAAAGTCAGATTCTTGGATTTCAAATCCAGTGTTCATATTTCATTAAGAATATGTTTTCCTTGCTGGTCCATAAATCTGATATCTTGTAGGCAATTCAATTCCTCATTTTGAACATGAATTATGCTATTACAGGCATTACAGGAAACCTTCATTTACTCACACACACACAATGTGGCTAAGACCCTGTGGACCAGATTCTTGATATTGTTTTGTTGTTTCAATTGTGTCTGACTCTTTGTGACCACATTTGGAGTTTTCTTGACAAAGATACTGGAGTAGCTTGTCATTTCCATCTCTAGGTCATTTTATAGATGAGAAAACTGAAGCAAACAGGGTTAAGTGACTTGTCTAGGGTCACACAGCTAGTAAGTATCTGAGGCCAAATTCAGCCTCACGTCTTCCTGATTCCAGGCCCAGCAATCTATCCGTGGAACCACCTAGTTACCCTAGCTAATCTGTCACTTATCACAGGCACATGCTTGTCTCTCTTGTGAGCCAGTAAGAAAGTCAAATAGTAACTTGGCGTTTGGCCAGCTGTCTCATCAACCTTTACAGAAGCCCCAAAGTTTTACTTTGTGTCTCAGAAGTGGAAGGTGAATTTAGTGACTTCAAGTAGCAAGTCACTTCCACTCCAACCTTTTATTACCTGGGTTTTCATGAAAAGTACATAATAAAAACCAAGACGACCAATAGAATTAAACATATTACAATGTTGTCCTCATTTAGGATACTACCCCCTCACATCCAACCAACTGACCCAAGAAAAACATATTTATCTTGCAAATTAGTACTAGGTGAGAAAAACTTCATTGTATGATTAAAGATAACATTCAAGGTATTATGATATCCTCTTAGCAAAACTTGCATCCCCTTGTTCCCCTCACCAATCAATCAATAAGTATTTGTTAAATGCCAGCCATTTTACTAGTTTCTAGGGATACGAATGCAAAGAATGAATCACAAGAAACTGGAATGTCTCCAATATACTGGCCCCATTGGTTGTGTGGCTTGAATGATACCTATCGTAAGCCTGATTGTCTCTATATTAATTATTCAGGAAGGGATTACAGCATCTGATGACTCTGTTTTAATCTCTTGCTTGGTTTTGTCGATTAATCTCTATGGGCCTTGCTTTTCAAAGAAACTGACATATTTCTGATGACCATCAGAGGGTGATCAGCCAACAAAAGGCTGCTTTTCCTAGCATAAACCCATCCACTCTGCACAGGTAAAATATGACCTTGGATTGGTCCCTTGCTGACCACATATGAAATTAATCTAGGGAATGAAATGAAATATTGCTCAAAATATTAACATTAATTAGGGAGACCATGTGGTAAAGTGAAAACAACATCGGATTTGGAGTCAGAAGCCCTTTGTTGGAGCAACATTCTTGCTACTTACTATCTGTGTGGCCTTGGTGAAGTCATTTAACTTCTCTGGTCCTCAATTTCTCCACTAATAAAATGAAGAAGTTGAACTATATGACTTCCAAATGCCCTTCCATCCTTAAATGTATTATTTTATGGTCTTAAGGGCTATGGAACCTATTGTCTGCATCAAACTTAGAACTCTCCTCCCTGTGTGGGTTCCCTTTTCAATTTATTCACCTTAGTAGTCATCTACTCCAACTTGGAAGTGGGCAGGCATTTCCTTCACAATATTTTTGAGACCTGGTTACCCAGCTTCTACCTGAAGATTTGCAGGAATGAAGAATCCACTGTCTACTGGGGCAGTTTGTTCAACTTTTGCATAGTTTTAGTTACAAAAAATACTTACATTGATCTAAATCTGCCTCTCTAAAAGTTTATACATTGTTTCCAGATCTTCCTTTCTGGATTAAACTAAACAATCCTGACTCTTTTTCTATATGGCATCTCTTTAACTATTTGAAGACAGCTACTATGCATCTCTCTCCCACATCATCTCTTCTCTAGACTAAACATGGTCATATCCCTATGAATAAATTTTGTATATGACATACTTGCAAATTCTCTCCACATTTTGATTGTTCTCATCTTGACATGTTCCTGCTTTCTGGAGTTCTTTCTGAAATATGGTACCTTGGACTGAACCAAGTGTTTTTGATGTGATTTGGCTAGGCCTAAGTACAATGTATACTGTCTCATTCGGGACATTATGCTTCTAGTTTATTTTCTAGTTTGACCAATATTCTCATGGTAATGGTAATCTCCTACATGGTTACAAATTACAAAAAACAGCTATCTCAGAATAATCAAAATGACAACAATAGAAAGACAAATCATGGCTATCAGCATATGGAGAATGTTATTAATGATCAGTTGCATGCATGAAATAATGTTAAAGATATGTCAAGGGCATAAATGCCCAGAAAAGGAAGTACTCTAGACATGTGGCAACAGATAACAACAGATAGAGAGTCTGAATGGCACCCTGGGTCCATGAGATATTTAAAGAATAGTATATAGACCTCCTCCATACTGGTAGATTACCTATGGAAAATTTACATAATGATGGTAATGATGATAATAATAATTAACATTTATACAGCACTTTAAGCTTTGTAAAGTGCCTTAAAGATACTCATTTTGTCTTCACAACAGCCCTAGGAGACAGGAATTATTATTACTATTATTATTATTATTATTATTGTTATTATTATTATTACTATTTTTACAGATGAAAAAACTGAGACAGACATTCAGAGCCAAACAGTAAATAAGTAATTAAGGACAGATTTGAACTCAGCTCTTTCCGATTCCAGGCCCCAAGCTCTGGTTACTGTATCACATAACTGGAAGGACACGCATATGAATCATCTAAGATGAGGCATTGTGGAGGGGTTATAATCTCTCTTTGTTGAGGAACATCCACACCAATGAAATAACATCCATCAAGGTAAAATAAAATTGCATCAACTTTTTTTTTGCTGTTACATCATATTGAGCTTGTGTTGCACTTTAACCCTTAACTGTTTTCTAGCTGTTACTTTCTCATCTTATACTTGTACAATTGATATTTTAAAACTCAAGTGCAGGCTTCACATTTACCCTGCTAAATTTCCATATTGAGAATCCCCTATGTTGATTCAATTATAACTCCTCCTCTAGGCCTTTTTAGACTTGGATTCTGTAATTCAACAAATCACTTGTCCCTCCCAACTTAATGTTGCCCATTAGTTTGATAAGAATGTGTGCTCTATCTTCATCCAAGTTATCATTAGAAACTTGGAATAGTCAGTGCCAAAGAGAGAGTCCTGTGATACTCCATTATGGAACTCCATTTGATCAATATCAAAGCTGGTCTTCAGGTTTGTTAATCCAACCTCTTCTGGTTTCATATTACTATCATTTACTCCACATCTTGCACAGAAAGATATTGTGAAAGACTCTGATGAATGTACTACCAGAACCAAAGTTTGGGGATGATTATAGTATTACATTAATTTGGTAAATCTGCCCCAAAAAGATGAGATAAGTTTGCCAAAATAACTTTTTTTTTGGTTTTGCCTTATTTTGGCCTTTACATTTTTATTGGTCTTTTAAAAAATCATGTTTATTTCTCAATACTTTCTTCCTCTTCCCCTACCAACAGATCCTCCTTTGTAACAAAGATGTGATTTTTAAGTTCAGCAAAACCCACCTGTGCCTATGCATATGTAACAATACATTCTCATATTCCCTCTACATCTCCAATGCAAAGAGGGGGTGGATATGTAGTACCAATGTGTAGTACCAATGCAATATTCATAGTGCCCACAGTCACTATAAATATACCTGCATGGTGCCCAATCACAAAATATAACAGATTCTCCATATATAAGACAGACACAAAACATTTATTCAGATACCATAAAATGGATTCCCATAACTAGAAAGTTGATTCCGTCATAATAGCAAAGAAGTTAATAAGCCACAACAGCACAGAGTCACAGCATCCTTCAGCCTTCCCACAAACCAACACAAACCTAGCTGTCACAGCAGGTGGCAAACTTTTATCCACAAGCCTGTCTGTCTTCTTCAGAAGCGTGCTCTCCTCCCAACCATCTAGCTGGCTCTGACTCCCAGCTTCCTGTGGGCTCTTCTCCACCCTTCAGCAAAGTCTTCCCACTACAGGCTCCATGTGATTACATTCAGCCTGTTAAGGGGCAGAGTTTATTTTCAAAGCAGTGAAGGTCTTCAAATTCCCTTAGGCTTAAAAGGGGCAGGAAAGGACTTCAAATTACCATTACAGGATGTGGATAAATTTTTTTATCCCTTCTCTAGGGCCTAATGTGATCATTATAATTTCACAACATTCAGTTTTATTTCATTGTTCTTTCCTTCTCCATTGTTCCAGTTGTTGGTTGTGTACCTGTTTAGTTGACATCAGCGCCAACCTCTTGTGCTTTGGCTTTATGTTTTTGCCGCACTATCTTCATTTCCTGAATAGATTGTCTGTGTCAGTGTTTCTGTCTTCAGCTGGGAGCTCCTAGAGAGCAGAGTACAAAGGGTGTAATCCTCATTTCTATGTTGACAGAAACTCTCAATGAATGTGTATGAGTGACAATGGAATCATCTTCTGAATAAATACTTGTTGACGATCGAAAGAAAACATGATCTCCTTAAAATGGGCCAGATTTCAAGGCATTTTTTATCCCCCCAAAGACCGTGACTTTTTGGAATGTAGCCGTTTCTCAACAGACTGGGAGTCTGGTTTAGTCGTGATTCAGTGGGAACAGTTAACTATAATCACCAGCATCAATTCTCTTAGCCCCTTTGCCCTTTCCAACACTTATCTGATAACAGCCTGTGGACCCAACTCATGGCACTGAATACCATTACTGACCAACTAGGGTGATGGGGTGAGGAAATTAGGAGGGCATTATACCCACCTAAGAGGGGTGGGCAAGGTGACATCTTCTGCTGAGTGTATGTGTGTGTGTGTGTGTGTGTGTGTGTGTGTATGTTTGTGTGTGTGTGTATGTTTGTGTGTGTGTGTGTGTGTGTGTGTATCATAGTGACTGACATATTGGCATAGAACTAACCAGTAGCTTCCCTGAAGCACTGATGGCATTGCCATAATTCTTCTGACTGTCTGACTCAATAGCAGCTTTCTGTGGGGGGCATTTTTTACCTATGACAGTTGGAGCTTTCAATCCTAGATTGGATTTCTACCTGTCCTCCCAAAAGATATTTTAGTGATACACCAGCTTAGCGTATGATTGGTAAGGCCTTGAAATAAATCCCTAATCTCTAGCTCACAGAGGTGTGTTTGTGTGTGAATGTGTGTGTGTGTGTGTGTGTGTGTGTATGTGTGTGGTGGGGAATGGGGGGTTATGGAGTTGGAAGTGATGAAATTAACTAGTAAATCTAATACCTCGCTAACATTGCTATAAAGAAAGGAGGGTTGTGTTTCAGTCTTTCAGCCTCTCCGGTTTTTCTTTTTCCCTCTCTATTTTTCCTTTCACTCCTTGGTCCCATTGTGAACATTATCACCACAATCCCAGTCAGGTCATGGAAACTGAGTGCCTAATTGGCATGAGCATAGCAGGGTGGCTTGGTGAATGGAGGACAGGTCTTAAAGTCAGGAAAATTTGCCTCTGACACATATTAGGTGTGTGACCATGGGCAAAACATTTAGCCTCTTAGTGTCTTAGCAAGAACTTGAGAAACTGAGAGGCCCAGAGGAAGAAATACTTTTGTTGCATTTAGAGCAGCCAAGTTCAGATTTAGCTTTGCCATTTACTAACCCATGAGGTCTCAGGTAATATCATACAATAAGCTAATGGCAGAGCATGAATTCAGCACAGGACAAGATAAAATCTAGAGTTTTTTCCAGCTAAAAAATTCTATGGTTCTAGGTTTTCCTAAAGAAGTTAAGCTTCTTTATTGAGTTAGTCTCTTACCTTCTCATACCATATCCTAGTCTGTTTAATAGTTCTCCACCGACTACTGCAGAGCCCACTCTTGCCCCCAAATTGTTCTCACAAGCCAGTATATAAGGGTTGGACTTGATCTATGTACTCTGGTAAAGGAAGGGAAATAAGCAGACATTGGGAAAGAAAATAAAGTTGAAAATGAAGAATGCAGAAGAAAAGTGAAAGGGAAAAAGGTACATCCAGATAATAACCTAAGGGAGGAAACTTGGGAATTAATGATAAAAGAAAATGGAGAAAGGGAAAAAAATAGGAAATAAGAGAAAACTGGAATGCAAGAAAGAGAAAGGAAAATATAATCAAGAGCAGAGGAGAAAGAAAGAAGAAATAGGAGTGAGGAAAGGAGAGGAATGGGGAGGGGGAAAAGAGGTTTACTTTTAAATGTCTTCCTTAAGCACATTTCCAGGTTGCCAAAATAGCAATTTTCTCCATATGGCAAAAAATATGATATGTTTTTTAATAAAATAATAAGACTCTCATAGTCCATAAGTAGAAGTCCATTTGGATCTAGATAAGCAAAAATTTTGCCAGAATTGGTCTTATGTATATGCACCAAAAATACCATTTTTTCCAGAATATCTCTCAAATGGGCTTGTCACAGTGCCTGAAATTTCTACCATTGATCACTAGTAAGTGACAATAAGGCTGTTACCTTTGCAATTGGAAGAACCCATGTATGGATGAATAAATGGAAAAGTACTTATTAAGTCCTTACTGTGTGCTAAGAACTGTGTTAAGTACTAGAAACATAAATACAAAAGCAAGAGACAAGTGGGAATGAGAGCACTGGAGGAATGGAGAAAATGACAGGAGAAAAGGTTATGTTCAAAGGCAATGACATGACTGGCCTGGTGTAAAGGAACGGTTTTGCTGAAGATTCATGGGAGATAGGTATTATGGGGATAGGTAGATTGGTAGAGGGGCAGCTGGGTGATTTAGTGGATTGAACACTGGGCCTGAAGTCAGGAAAACTCATCTTCCTGAGTTGAAATCTGGCCTAAGACACTTACTAGCTATGTGGCCATGGACAAGTCACTTAACTCTGTCTTAGTTTCCTTATTCTGTAAAATGAGTTGAAGAAAGAAATAGCAAACCACTCCAGTGTCTTTGCCAAGAAAATTTCAAATGAGGTCACAAAGAGTCAGATATAACTGAAAAACAACTGAACAATAACAAAGAATAATGAATTTGAATGCTAGAGTAAAGAATTGGGTCTAGAAATATCATGTTTGAGGCAAGAACAATTGAATTAGATTTGATCCTATGATAGTCTCTGAAGGATAGAAGTAGCACCTGATTGGTATTTCCTCTCGCCACCTCACCAATGGTAAGAATATCCATTGTGGTACATTGGAAGGTGTTTTGGATTTAGAGTCAGAGACCCCTGAGTTCAAATTGTGGTGCTGATATTTAGTGAGACCCTTGGTAACTCAATGTACCAATTTCCCAAATTATAAAATTAATGGATTAAAATTAATGGATTAATTAATATAATTAATTTATAATTATAAATTATAAAATTATACAAATTAGAAAATTAAAATTGTAATTATTTATAAAATTAAATAGATGACTACTGAAGTCTCTTCTAGTGCTAGACCTATGAACTTATGTATACACTTTTGTTTGGAGGTCTCTGTGTTGATAGGACCAATCAAAAACAAATAGAGAATTAAACTCCCATTGTGCTCCTGGATGCTATAGAGACATTCTACCATCTTGAATAAGAGACTTAAACACAATGTCTCTCACAGTGGTTTTCAACATTTTTTGAATCTAACTACTATTTCAGTTAGACCAAATTTAAACCAAAGTTATACCACCTACTCAATATATTCCCCTTCTATTAACACCGTAATTAGAGAAGCATTGGAGAGATGCTGAATCACAGGGATACCTAGGATTTCTGCACAAGTAAATAGACTGCAAACAAATGTGTAGGAAGTAGTGTTAGCTGATGCATTTAAATAGGGAAAAGAAGGTCTTCCTTTTCCCTTTTTTTTGGAGGGGGGAAGGTGGGGGCAATTGGGGTTAAGTGACTTGCCCAAGGTCACATGGCTAGTTTTGTGTTAAGTGTCTGAGGTCAGATGTGACCTCAGGTCCTCCTGACTCCAGGGTCAGTGCTCTATTCATTGTGCCATCTAGCCACACCAAGGTTTTGCTTCTTTCAGCGAATAGTTAAACTGACTGCAGTTTGGGTGCATGGAGGAGCACTGGGTTGTTCACTGAGCAAGAATCAAATCCAAAGAAGTCTCCAGGACTCTAGAAAAGTATGATTCTTTTGCATCTGGGGCATGCCCCCACCTCTTCCCCCACATGAACTATCAGAAAACCTAACCCAGATTTGAGGCAATGTTTAGGTTAATCCACTTAAAACCAAGTACTTGTTGATGTATTTATCAGCTAAGCAGAGTGCATATTAGTTTGAAACTGGCATTTAATTAATTAACTGACATAGCAAACAAAATGACAAAAGATCTTCTCAAAAGACACCTTTTACACAGGTTACCAAATGACCATTGGGAAAGGTACATACTCAGAGAGCATATGTGACCAAGGAATTTGAATGGAGAAGTCACATTGGGGATATGTGTGTCCAGGGCTGGCCATCATAGGGCTGCTGATAACTTCTGGTGATATCAAACTGTTTTTTCATCTCTATAATATGACATTTCTGATGGATATGTCATCTCTGTGTTAGAAATTGCATTTTCAATGGGTAGATTTATTTGGGCTGTGTCTTTTTGGCTCCTGAGTTTCTTTCTGCTTCTATCTATTGGATTTCATCCCTTCAGGATCAACTACTGAATCTCTGCTCTTATCTACCAGTATGTGATGCCTAGAAAGCCTCTCCCTGACTAAAATTTCTTTAATGTATAACTGAGTCTATGAACTACCACACATAGCTCAGTGTAACTAGACCCCAGATGAAGATTAAGTCTATTATTTTGGCTATCTGGTGCCAATTTGAATTCTGTCAATTTTGAATTCTGCCAATTTTAACTAACATTGTGTTATAAAGTTCCTTGTAACTACTATTAAATCCCTAATGAGAACTCTACATTATCAAAACCCATCACAAGTAGCTGTATCTCCCTCCCCCCTAAACTTCACACAAACTGTGTATAGACTGGAGTAAAATAGTTGATGCACAAGTTATTTTTGCTTACCACACAAAATGAAGTTCAGTAAAAACACCAGCTAAGTGAAGGAGGTAAGGTCATTGTCCTCATTCCTCCTGGTACAACTCCCTGCTTTTATTCAGCAAAAGACCATTAAGTTGCTGATTTTTAAACGATAGTCTAGCTGGCACAAAAACTTCATCCCTATTCCTCCCCCTGCGCTGCCCCTCCCCATCCCCCATATTTGCTTTGTCTATAGATTCTGGGAAAGATCAAAGCTAGAAGACAGGGGATGATATGGAGCTGGTACTTTCTCTGAACTCAAGATACTTCTAGGAAACCTTTTTTCTTTTTGTCTTTACTAGCCTTGCGAGTGTTAACTATCCGTATGGAGCCAGGCAGTCCAGTGCCACAGGCTGACTCAATCCTTATTTTTGAGTTGTAGGACTGGTTTGTCAGCTTAGTATCTCAGCAGGATACCCTTAGATTTACTTAATCTAGCTATGTTATAACCCCTCCTGCATGATTCTGTTCTAGTAACACTATATAAAAACTATTTGTGCTTAAAGATTAGTGGAAAACTTGCTGGTCTTCTTTAACTATTGTCTTAGTATTAAAGATGTTACCTTGCTCATTTGCAATGTGTCTGCAATAGGTGGTTTTTGTGATAGGGAATTTTGCTGGGTGTGCCCTGGACTTTCTTCAAAGAAAAGAATCAGCAGTTCAGGCAGGATTTGGAGACATTGGAGGCTGTCTGTGTCTTTTGTAAAGATGACGTTGCTATAACCATACTGGAACATCTGACAGGAAGGAGGGTATTGTGAGTCTATATCATTGAGTTCTGCCAATCCAGAGCCATCTTGCGTTTAGAGAAAGTGGAACTAATGCAAGTATTTTGAAAATGCTTAAGCAATAATTTAAAATTGTTTCTTACCCCCTTTCAATCTGATTTCCATCCTTTTCAATGAAAGTTGTTCTCTTCAAAGTTACTAATGATGTTCTAATTGCCAAATCTTATGACCTTTGGTCAATCTTCATCCTTTTCAACCTTCCCACAATGTTTGACACTATTTTTCACCACGTTTTCTTTCTGGATACTCATTCCCCTCTGAGTTTTTATGGCAATGTTCTTGATTGTTCTTTGGCACAGAATATTTAGATTCTTCTACTAAGCCAACTGCTCCTTCTGAATTTCTTTTCTATATAATCACCCATATTATGCCCCACTCTTATCACGGTTGAACATCTCTGTCCTGGGATCTCTTTTCTCTATTCACATTCTTATTGGTTGACCTTATATGCTCACGTGGATTTTATTTATCATTTCTAGCAGATGACTATATAATGTATATATCCAGTCTCTATCTTCCCCTTGAGGTTTAGTCCTACTGCCCCAACTGCATTTTAGACATTTCAAACTGGGTCTGGTCTCAGAAATATTGCAAGTTCAATATCTCCCTAAGAGAAATCATGATCTTGTCCCCCCAAATCTTCTTCTTTTCCAAACATACCTATTCACATTAAAGGGAGCTTAAAACATATTCTTCTAGTCATATTAGCAACATTAATATTATTTTTGATTCCTTACTCTCCTTCATCATGCATGTCTAATTGTCAAATATTATAATTTCTACCCCAATAACATATCTCATTTCCATTTCCATCCCCTTCACAGTCAGAACTTTAGCTCACTTCTCACTTGAGCTATTGGAAAGGTCTCCTAATTATATCTCCCCACTCTGATTCATCTTCCATGTAGCTGACAAAATGATGTTATCAAGTCTAGGTCTGATCATTTTATTCCCCTACTCAATAAACTATCACTTTTAGGATCAGACATAAACTCTTCCTTTTGGCATTTGAAGGGGAGTTTCCATTTGATTCTAGAGGTCAGAGAAGGGATTTGAAGACTGAACAAAGAGAGACTTGCCACAGGTCCCAGTATCTCAGAAGATGGCCATACAAGGCTTGGTAGTGTTTATATTTTCACTTTAAAGACTACTCTTACCTGCCCTGCTGGTATAACCAGTCAGAGCAAGGAGAACAACCAGTTCCTGGAAAAGTACTGTTGGCATGAATAAAACTTTCCCTTGGTTATATGCCAATGTGGAGTGATTGTTTACCTATGGTTAAGGATTAGAGTTTAAGAAATACTGGACAAATGCAGGTCCTGATTTATTCTGGAGTGCCAAGAAATTATATTGCTTATAGTTGGTGACATGGTGGGACATACCATTCAAGAGGAAAACTTTCCATAAATTGTTTCAGCTGAAGAAAGAGTCTTATTGCTTAGAGAACTGAATTGACAAGAAAACGATCCACTTGATTAGCAAATGTGATATCACTCAAACTGGTTAGTTTTGTGGTCCATAGGTCTTCAGGAATAGTGTTCAGGTAGCAATGGCTTAGGCAGCACAACCCATGCCTCAGTTAGCCCTCAGAGTCAGTGATTCTTTTCTGAACTTGTTTCTTATGAATAATGTTGGCTAACAACATCTGGTAAAGCCAAGTGCTGAGTAATTAGGTCAGAAAGACTGGGGTTTTGTTCCAGGCCACATTTAAAGAGTGCTAAAAGTACTTATCTTTCAGCATCATAATAGCAATGACACAATACCAATTTAGCAAGAAGATTATTAAAAGAGGAATCTCATAGATGGACTATTTCTTTTTCCCAGTAACTATACTCAAAATGAGCCTTTCCCCTCTTCCATACTCACAAAACCCACTTTAGCAATGGCTTCTGCTCATGTAGGATAGCATCTGTGTTGAAAAAATTGATTTGATGGCACATTTCCTGCTACTTTCCCTGGGCAGTTCGCACCATCCTACCACAGCATTTCTTAGTTACAGTTCTTACAGACAGAGACTTGAATTAGACTATCCTAAGAATACAGGCTGACTAATTTCTTTCTGTCTATGAGGATGAGAGTCCTAGGGACTTTGCTTGCCACAGTGAGGAGACACCTTTAGTTGCATAGGAGTTTATAATTCAAGCTTCTGCCAGGGACTGATAAGCCAGAGGTGGAGAAGGTTTATGAATCAGAAAGTGATTCCTCTTTTCAGAATTCTGAAAGTTCACAGAAGTCAGGTGGTTTGGATGTTAGCACTAACTAGTCCTTCAAAAGAAAGGCAAGAAGGAATAGCATGAGAAGAAAGTGCCCCATAGGGGAACACTAAAGACAATGAAGACTTTTAGTCAGATATGGGAGCTACCACAAGGAAAGGTGGCCAATGAACAACACACAGTTTTAAAGATATAACCAACTATCCAACATGTTCCTGGAAAGAGGAGGGAGATGCTCATGGCCATTTAGGTGTGAGTCAGTTGTAGAGGTGAACAGGAGACAAGGGATCTTAGAAGGAATTATTCTATTAACATTGTAATTAGAGAAGCTCAGTGAAGCTTGGTGGGGGTGTAGGGGGAGGGACAGGAATCAAGGAAATACAATCCAATAAAATGCATCAATTAATCAGTAAACATTTATTAAGCATCTACTATATGCCAGGCAACATGTCAAGTACTGGTGATATAAAAAAGGTAAAAACACATTCCCAGTGCATGAGGAGTTTACCATACAATGGAGGAGACTGCTGTGGAACTATGTGGAGATCTAAAGAACTTGAATATTTCAGGAGGTAGAAAGGTAGTGATTAGTAATTGGTAGAATATTAGAGTGGTCACAGTCTTGGTGACTTTGGTTATTTGCAGTGTAAGAATAAGAATAAGACTGAGATAAACTTCTAGGTTACAGAAAGAATGTATCTGTTTTATTAGGGGCAGAGAGTGAGAAGCTTCTCTAACATGGAAATGTCTCTGTGTCTCTCTGGTCTATTGACCAGTAGGAAGGACAATGGTGAAACAGTGTATTTGTGTTTTTTTCCCCTCTCCTCAGTTGTTTTCCTCAATTGTAGGGGCTACGACCTGGATTCTAGGGACAGTTCTATCAGATCCCACCCTTGTGAGTCCAAGTAAACCTTTAGTCTTTTAGTGCAGCTAGGAAAGCAACATAAACTATAGGAATGGAATGAGGTAGGTGCAGTTATAATGACCAGAAGCCCACTGGTACTCCTATTTCAACAGCTGTTACAGTCAGCCATTATTTAAATGTATGTTGTTGATTTTGACCCTTAGACTTTATGATTCTGAAGGCATAGACTGATCGATTTCAGGATAGGGGTTGGGAAAAGAAGGCAGTATTATTATGACAGTGCTTGGTAATGCCTTTACTGGTAAGGGGGTTGGTCAGTTTTTTGGAAAAGGCTGAGACATACTGAGCCTCTAATGCATCACCTTAAAGGTTTGTGAGACCCACAAATGGAAATAAATATTCAGTACTAAAAAAGAATAACAATTCTTTTTTATGGACGTCAATAAGGAATATAAAAAAAGTAAAAGATAGATATGGTCGTATAATATCTTGCATTCATACTGAGTTTTATAGTTTCCTAAGCACTCTTCGAGGCTAATATTTAATTTTGTTCTTACAACACCTCTGTCAAATTGGTAGGGTATTATCATCTCCACCAGCCAATGAAGGAACTGAGGCCAAGAGAGGAATTTCAGGTCTCTAACTCCTCTTGAGTCCTCACTGAAGCAAAGGAAGTGCTGAACATGCCCTGGGGAATGGGGAAAGGGAAGGGTCTCAAAAAGCAGCATGAGGAACCCAGGCTTGCTGAACCTGAGGCATTAATCATCAGAGACGAACTCCTAAGTAATGTGATACATGCCCAGACTTCAGGCCACTTTGATGACTTGGACTCAGGCATCCAAAATGTCCTCAGGGAAAAACACAAAGGGCCCATGCTCCTGGCAGTCTTCCCAGAATGGGAGATGCTCTAGCAGGGTACACTGTTATACAAAGAAGAGAAAACTCTCAGGAACCCCAAACCACTGCAGCTGCTCTACTTTATTGATGTTAAGGTTTTACTCAGCTCCTCTCTTTCCTCAAATCGATCATTCTGTGCCTGCAGAATCATAAAATCTAAGGGTCAACACCAGCAACATATATTTAAATACTGACCAATTGTAATGGCTGCTGAAATGGAAATACTGGTTTGCTTCTCTGCATTGCAGCTGTACCTGCTCCATTCTATCCCTACTAGGTTGTCTACCTTGTATTAACAGGCAAATGATTTGCCTGGACTCACAAGGTTAGTCATGCCTGTCCTATTCTTGGGGTCCAGGTCACTTTGGCCCTAATCTGAATTTCATTCCCCTTTGCTGCTTCCCTTGGACTGGAGTACTCTTTTAAGGCTGCTACCCGTTGAAACCTGAATGACCCTACGGGGTAAACTGCCCATTGATTTTCAGAGAGAACAATGGATTTAGTCCCACAGTCCCTATTTTATAGGAATTGGGTTCTGAGAGATTTCTCTCATGGCTATAGGAGAAGTGTATTTTGCACATTAACACAACTCTGTGTCAGCAAAAATGTTTAAGGCAGCTATTTACCATTCCGTGGTTCTAATGGGTTTCCTTTTCAGTCTGCTGGGGAATGCCCCAGTGCTTCCAGAAACCCATTTCTCACATTTCCTCTTTTGCGGCTTTAAAGGTTGACCCATCTGAAATCTATACATTATTTCACAGCCATCAGTGGCTTTTTCCTGGTTAAATTATTTAATGGGATTGTTTTATTGAAGGCTTCAGATTAGCTGCTGACACTTATTGGCAGAAAGAAACACGTTCTCCCATTGGGATAAAACATATTTTTTATTAGAGAAAAGAGCAACTAAATTGGGTTTCTGTCTTTTAAATCCTAGCTGTAGAAAATGAAGACATCTGGCCCTTTAAATGGCAACTCACCTAAGTATCAAAATAAAGCATGAACACATTTCTTTCTTTCCCTCCTCTCATTCTCGTCTTCTTTCTCTTTGCCCTTGTTTTCCTCTCCTCTCCTGCTCCAACTTACTCTGTTACTCTATTTTTTCTATTTTGGATGGCTTATCTTCTCATCTTCCTATACTTTATTCCTCTGGGTTTGGAGTTTTTAATTCCAAATGCCACTCGTCTCATGGAGGGAATAAATCAGGGGATCTGAAAGGAAAGAGAAAAGTAATTGAGGTTTGATTTCAGCTGCCTTTCTCCTTCTGCAAAGCTTTTTCTCTGGGAATTTTACAGATGCAAACAGAGACATTCCAAACTACCTGTTTTTTCCGTCTGAGTGGGGGATGGAAGAGAGGGGAAATGTGGGAGCAAACAGCTGACCAGGTCTTCTCCCTCTCCCTCCCTACTGTTACTATGGTCATTTAGACTACCTCTTCAGTGTATCTCTTTATTTCCTCACCTCACCTACCAAGCAAGCCAATCAGATTGTAACAATATAATATTTCATTTACATAGAACTTTCATTTATTTTGCTCTCTCGAAGTCTTTTTTTTATCTGATTTTCTTTCCAGCAACTGTCCTGTAAGGGAGAAAGGGCAGCTGTGATCATCTCTGTTTTACAGATAACAGAATGCAAACCCAGAAAAGGGAAATGATTTGACTGAGTTCACAGAGCTAGCTTGTGACATGAACAGGTCTAGCATCTAGGTCTCTTGATTCTCTTGTGGGCCCCATGCTAGTTCCACTAGAGCACATTGCAAATTTCACAATAACAGAATGTCAGGAGAGAGGTGCATAAAAGCTAAACAGTGAGCTCTTCTCTTAGAAACAAATTGTAAAGATGGATTGTAGAAATTTCCTGGGGAGGTCTCTGAGAGAGACCCAAGAGGAGAAGAATGGAGCTGGCTCGGGGAGATGTGAACATTTTCTATCCATGATTTAACCAAACACATTTTAGCAACACTGTGCTAAACACAGCACTTAACTCTAATGCTATGGGGAAGGCACGGGCTCTTAGATTTAATGGTCCTACCACCTCCGCTTTGCTATGACTCTTGTCAGAGCTTGCTTGGCCATGAATAGCCAGGATGTATTAATTGGATTCAATTATTCATCCCCAACAAATGAGCTGAGTGACTGGGAACACTTTTTTTGTGGGGGCTGGGGGCTGTTGGTCATTTCCTTGGAAGTGACAGGCCAGAGAATCATATAAACATATCTGATAAATAGAAGGAAGAAATGAATGTGACTTGAAGAGCCATCTTTTGGATCACTCACACTGAAGCCACAAATATGTGTTGGTGGGAGGGAGGCTTAGGAATAGGAAGGAGGGGGCAGGAGGTCTGAATTTAATACCGTGACAACATCTACTCAGTTCTGAGTAAATTAAAAAAAAGTCAATCAATATTTATTGAGTAGCTATTACATACAAGGCATTTTACTAGGTGTTGGTTGGATGTCTATAGAAGGAACATGCAGACTTTTGCTGTCTTCAGGGAGCTTAAAACTAGTTGGGGTGACACAATAAAGGCATATGACAAAGCTTACAATATAAGTCAGTATAAGGTAAAAGTTACATGTAAATTAGAGAAAGTGCTGTTTTGGTTACCTTTGAGAGGGACCTAGAATCTGGCTTGTAGCAATGATTCCTTACATGTTCAGCCTTCTCTCCCTTTTTAAATTACTGACTAGGAGTCAGTCTGGGGACCAGGGAAGGGAATTAACTCACTCAGGCCAATGGGGGGGTCACATAGTGAATTATAGCTTTGGCACCTTAATGCATTTGCCCAATGCCCTGAAAGAATTAAAGTACCTTCCTCAGCACCTACTAGTTGTGCACAGAATCTAGCTGCAGAGAGGCATCTTTGTTTCTGTGATTAATTGTAGCTTGTACTGTCCTCGAATCTGATATTTAATTATCCTAAAGTGCTTTATGAATATAGATTATATGCCTCTGGAATCTGGGGTATGGGCCAGGGGTGACTCTGTGAGTAATCTTTTCTCTAGTGAAGGCAGATATCAACGTAACCAAGCAGCCCCTTCTTCATTGTCTATCTTTAGCCCCCTGCCACATCAAGGAAAAAGGACACTTACTACCACAGGGTTTTATTTGTCTCAGGCCACAGATAGAATTTGGATGTTTCTACTAACCCTATCTGTAAAAGCTGGCTCCATTCCTGGATGGATGGGAATCTCTTTCTCTCTCTCTCTCTTTCTCTCTCTCTCTCTCTCTCTCCCTCTCTCTCTCTCTCTCTCTCTCTCTCTCTCTCACACACACACACACACACACACACACACTGGAAAGCACTAGCACACTATAGAATTTCTCACATATCTCTGGCCATGACATTGCAGATATGACGCCCATTTTCCCAGCTCCTCAATATGTGTTGTCTTCCCTCATTAGACTATAAGTTCCTTCTGGGTAGGGACTATCTTACATGTTTTTTATTTATATCCTCCCGTGTTTAGCACAATGCCTGACACAGTGTAAGCCTTTAATGGTAGGGCAAAATGGTTGACTAGGGGTTGGAGCATAACTTGTGACCATGAGAATTAGGCCAACTATGCTGACCCCTTAGCTTCCTTTACCAATCAATTCTCTTAATTTGCCCTAAGTAAGGAGTAGGTTAACTCAGGTACTCAGGTTTATGTTGTATTAAATGCTGATTGACTTCCAGGAACAGCCCTGAGGTCCTAATTTTTAGTCCTTTGTTCAGACTACTGGAATAGTCATAGAAATGGGTGTAGGCAAACTGTCTCAGACCCTCCAAGAACTCAAGCAGCAAGCAAGTAAGAATTTTAATAAAATAATTGTAGACTAGATTCACTCCATTGCTTCGGTATTTCTTCAGGCATTTATGCTTCTATTATCAGATGCATCACAGCTATGACATTGTTGAGAGTGGAAAGGGTTCACGAAAATATTGTGGGTTGACAGATGTTTTGAACCTATCTATCTCCCAGGCTGCACTACATCTAACAGCCTGAAAGTGATTTCCCTTTATGATATTTCATACCACATTGCAAATCTAAATTGATGCCTGTTTCCTAAATACATTTAAATATTAGCTGAATATAAAAATTTGAATACAGCCAACAATCCATGAATACGCAAATGTATTTCAAAACATTCTTCACCCTGAGAATCAGAATATGGCATATCTGGGACAAGTGAAAATGGATACAAAAGACCAAAATGGAAACATGCCTATCTGTGTATCTAAGCATTACTATTGTGTCTATAACCATAGTACCCGGGTCCTTTGTTGAGAAACATTTTTTCTCCTTAATGATGATAAACTCAGGAATATGCAGGAACAAGAGAACTAATTTATAAATAACATACGTCTCATCTATAATGGCTAGTACTTGGAGGCCATTATGTAGAGGGGTCCAGATCATTAAAAGTGGCAATGTCGCCAACACTACAAATCCATTGTGCGGTGAATGTAATTAGGACAAGAAAAGGAAGGAACACAGGCAAAGGACAGATATTCTTTTGTGTTTCAGCATGGCTTTTCCTACATATCTTCATTTAGAATTGTGTATACCTAGTAACATTTTGTGGTCCTAAAGAATAAAGTGATGATATACTAAATATGGCTCTTTCATCAGCTGACCCTATCCCTAGCTTCTTCTTGGCACCATCCAGGACAGGAATCAAGAAGGAGTAGATGATCCCTTTCCATATAAAGTGCTTCACTAAAGGAGGAGATTGGTTGTGATGAGATAAATAAAGTGTCTCATCTACACAGGGCTCAGAAGCATAAATAAACCTATGCCAGAGAAAAGTAATTCATGCAAACTATAGTGAAACTCCATCCTGGCCACTGGCTGAGCACAAGACTGACTCAAATGTTCTAGTATCTCTCTTACCTGCTGTTTTTCGTAAGTGCTGTAGACTTGAAGTGATGTTAAAACCAAATACAAACAAATTGAAGCTATGGCAACATAATTAACACAGAAAACCACAAATTGACATTTCATATATATGTATATATATATATTCAATCATATTTTGATTTATTCTATTAAACATTTCCCAATTATTTTTTTAATCTGGTGTGGGCAGTAAAATAAGGGAGGTTAGCCTGAACAGTCTCTAAGATCTAATTTACTTTTGTCAGAAGGATGAAGATGGGTAGAGAAAGGATGGGGGAACAGACATGTTTTTAAAAGCATTTATGTGGGCTGTATGGGCCCTATAGGCCATGAGTTTGACCCCTTTGAAATAGGTCTTTTATTTTATTATCTAATACATGGCCAGATTCATCTTAGTCAATAAACAAATTTTTGTTGTTTGATTGAGCCAATAGCCTTTATTGTGTAGTATTAACTGTGTGTTATTTATTTTGGAAAAAAATTTTTCTTATATGTAATGCTTCCTTTTACCAAGTAGTAGAAGAAACTCAGACCTGAAGACCAAGGCCCATTTTGTTGGTTCACCACTTGATGTACCTTCAGAAAACATGTCTTTTCCCCTCTCTAATCTACATCTCACATGTTGGAAATACTTGTACAATGATGTGACTCACATAAAGAGGAAGTGTAGCACCTCTCACTGTCTTATCAATGGTTGGGAACAGGGGAGTTTCTGTGATATTAGTAGAGGAACAAATTCTCATACTAAGAATAATTTGTATCAGAATCTAAACCTCCATCTTTTCTATGTCCAATCTTTATCCTTCTGATGATAGTAGATTAGACCTTGCAGGTTCTTTAATCTAACCTTCCTCATTTTAGACATGATAAAAGGCAGGCCCAGTGAGAAGCAATGTCCCTAAGGTCCCAAAGCAAAATAGTGATAAAGCTAAGGCTTTATTATAAGTCTCCAGACTCCCAGTGAAGTGATTTTCCCATTATACTATGTTGCTTATGTTGAGCACATACTATGTGTGAAGAGCTGATCTAGGGGGTATGATGGCAATAAAGCATCTTAAGACCCTGTCTCAGGTCATTTAGTATCCAGTTGTGGAGATAAAACAACAGCAAGAACAAAGACAACTAAGGCTAAAAAAAGTGTAAGAGATATGACGTATGACAAGGTATGCCAAAATATTAGTTTCGATGGGAAAGAGATAATTTCATATAATGCTAGTCAGGGAAAGAGGTTTCACTGAAAAGTTAGGACTAGATCAGTGTCCTGAAGAGTGAGTGAATTGAATTTACATGAAACTGATACCTGCTAAAGACCTAAGCTTTAAAAGGCCAACATGTTTCATCACATCTGGGGCCATATCCAGTGATTATGATGTGTATCTAACCGCTGGACCCAGATAGCTTCTGAGAAGAAAGTGAGGCTGGTGACTTTGCACAGCCCTCCCTCACTTAAATCCAATTTACTCACAAGTCATGGTATCACCTCCATGATATCATGGTCCTCTTTGAGAATGAAGGATAAAGAACAATTTATATCCAAGAAGAAGAAAGGAGAAGACCTCTTCAGTCAGGAAGATAGTATGAAGAAACTCATTGATAGAATGGGGAAAAAACTCGTTCAGGGGATGATAAGTCAACTAGGCAAATTGAGCCAAACAGTTCATAGGGATGAGTAGGAGGAGATAGGTAGTTTGTATGGGTAGGCCTGTTTGGGCCAGTTCATGAATGTCCTCAAATGCAAGACAAAAGAATTTGACTCAAATCTTGTAGACATCAGGGATGCACTTAGGATGTTGAGAAGGAGAAAAACATGATGAACAAATTAAAGTTCACAAAATCATATACTATCAGAATGGGTAGGATCCTTCAGAGAACATCAGTTTCTGGCAGATGAATGTCAAACCATTCAGGTTAGAATGCTGCGTCTTCTTGAGAGAACAACTTCATCAGTCCCTCTTTGCTATAGAGTTCACTAGGTTCCTTTCATCTAGCACCCCAAATTCTTCGCCATCACCCTTGGTTTATGGAAGGATGGATTTGAACGGGCATACCATAGAGCAGAGCCTGGCCTTATTTGAATTGGGCACATTTGGGGACATGTCAGATTAATCTAGGAACCTGAAAGCCTCACATTTCTTAGCAAGGGATATTGTTGAAGTTCAGTGCATGCTGTAATTGCAATACATAAGGACAAAATGAGGTAACAACACTCCACTGGCTTACATGAAGATTCTTCTCACCCATCTGCTCTGATGTCTCTGTAATAATATTATGAAGTTATATTTGACATGATGATCCAAAGATGATCAGGATGATTCTTATTGCAGTGATTTTATATTCTTTCCCTGTATTCTTTTGTGCTTTTTAGATACCACTCTAGCTAAAGCTAACTAAGCATTATTTGCTTCTTTTTTTTCTTTAAGTATACTAAGGTTGGGTAGTGGGCAGCCATGGGGATAAATTAATTGTCTGCTTAATGTGGCTGAATGCATTATTCAACCCTGGAGTAGGAAACTAGCTCCTGGTAACAGTGCAATAGGAAAAACTAATCATTTGCTTCTTATATATCCAACTTCCACAGAAGTAGGTCAGAGGCAAGTGAGGCCCATGACAAAAGTGAAATGTGGGCAAGTACTCAGGTAGACAGGGGTTAATTGTTGTTGTTTTTTAGGCTTGTCCTCCTCCTGCTGTAGAGATCACATCCTTTGATGGATGTGTACCCCTAGAGTCTGAGCAGGGCCCAGTGTGGCCCACTTCTTCCCTTTTACTCCAGTTGGACTACTTTTCTCACTGTCACATGAATAAAATACTCTCTTTCCCCACTTTATGCCTTTGATGATGTTCATCTCGCCTCACTCTCTGAAAATCCATCTCCTTCAAAGTCTGGGTCACAGCTGACATTTCCTTGTCTGTTTCTCTGTTTACGGAGTAGAATAGGAGACAGAATCTGAGACTGAGAACTTGCCATGGCACAGATTGCCATGGCACAGTAAAGGAATAATGTTTGAAAGGTCCCACAGTTATGGACCTGGAACAAGAATCCAAATTCAGTAACTAGGATAGAAGTGGTTGAGCTGAGGGTACTGCCCAGAGTGTCAACAAGAATTGTACCATGATTACTAGTCGGAAGGGATGAGTGAAGGCGTATGGTCTACATTCATGATGCAGAAATTTGATGTGAAGATGGCAGTAGGATACCCTATTTCCACTCTCACTGATTTCTCTCTCTTCTGAACTCCTATAACACTTAGAGTTTACATCATACAATCTAGCCCTTCATTATATTGGATTTTATAATGCTTGCTATTGCTTCATGAGGGCAATCTTCTCTTTTCCAGCTAAGCCCTAAGCTCCCTTGAAGATAGGATACATAGGTAAGATTTCTTCTGAGAAGATTGCAAGTGCTTAATAAATAGATGCTGATTGATTGATAAATTGATCAAACTAGTAGGAAATGAACCTCAGAGTGGTCCATTCTGCTTCTCAGTGGCAGTTCTCCTAAAAAGGATAACACAGAGGGGGAATTGTAATTATTGACAGAATTGTAAATATCACCACTGTGGGGAATTCATGAGAGGGGGGAACCTTTTCAATGGAGTTCTGTTTAGTTTGTTAATAGCAAAGGAAGGGCCCCAGTGCCCCTTCTGAGACTTTTGCTTGGGATTTTTAAATTTATATACTCATGGCACTAACTATTGATGAAAATAAATTTTGAAGAGAACTATGGATTCTGATCTATATTATCCTTGCCTGGTTATGAATAATTGAGAGCTCACTGCTATAGAATTGGCTGCTAGAAAAGGTAGTGTCAGAATAACTCTGAATAAACAAAGATGGAGGACAAAAAAATGACTAAGGAAGCAAAAGCTAGTTTGTAAGCAGTTTCCTGGAGGATCTTTAGTCCAGTTTGGGCTGTTTGTAAGCCCCTTCTCAAATTGAACCTTAAAGAAATCAGAGAACAGTCTCCTTCCTAGGGCTGTAATTGTTTTCCCAATAGGTGTTAATAGGGGAACTCTGTTGCAGAGACATGCTCTGAAATCCAGCCATTCTGGGAGCAGCAGGAGAGGATGGTGATGAAGAGAACATGAACCACTCTGGTAAGAGGAGTCAGAGCTAGTAATCATCCTTCCATCTCATCAATGACCAGGTTGCTCTGAATACACTAATGATGCCATTTTCTGGTCTGGAGGCAAAGCTATTGCACTTTCTATTAGGCCATTTATGATTGGCAAATGGCCACAGCTCTGGTCTTTTGATGAGTTGAGTGACAGCCCCTCGGAAAAAGCTCCCAAGTCACAAGGGAGGAGGAAAATCTCATCATGCCCTTCATTTTCAGCTTGGATCTTGTCAGAGGCAGAGTGCACAGCTCTGACCCAGCTTAGGCAAGTGAGAATAGAGAAGCCGGTGAATCGGAAATTCACAACCCTCACCAGGCTTTGAGGTCATGGAGTTTGTTCCTTTGGCTAAGCTGCTTTTAGGACTTCCTCATTTCCTACCCCCTCCCCTGAAGAAATGAGCACAGGCCTCTTTCCACATATGCGCTCAGACATGCAGAAGCAAATGCCAAAATGAATTAACTGGAATAGCTCTATTAATTTATGCCTCGACAGTAATGACCTTAAGACACAGAAGAATTATATATTAATTTGTTTCTAGCGTATAGCACTGCTAAGTTAACACATTTAGGAGAATATACTTCCCTCATCTCCAGCTGTGAAGGTAAATGAGGCAGACTGTCAGCTCGGGAAGGACTTTGGGGAAATGACCACTAGATGGCAGCTTGGCCTCAAAGATCGGCCCCTGCCGCCCTTGCTGCCGCTGCAAACCCTCTCATTTTGGATCATTATTGGACAAACAAACAAACAAAAAATCTACTATTTTTCTCATGTTGCTCATTTGGCAATTATATGTAAACTCCTAGCTTTACATGGACATGCACATGCTACGTGTATGTATAAAGAAAGCTTGCTCCGTGACCAGGGATGGTTGAGGGTTTCAAGGCCCCGCTCCTTCCCAACCCAAGTCTGTCCCTCACTCCTCAGGCCAGCAGCCGCACACACAACAGCGCTGAGTTTTATTGATGTAGGGAAGGGGAGAGATGGCTTTGGAAAGTCAGAGGGCATAATCCCTTCCAGGAGGGAAACTGTTTTTAACACGTGGCTTGGTCAGCCAGTGGCTCCCGACAAGACTAAGACATGGAAATGTACTCAAGGATGCATTCTCTGTCTTGTACATGTGTGTCCTTACCATTTAAGATCACATTAGAGGTCTGAATGTCTTCTGTTCATCCCTTCTGCTTCCCCCTCTAAATATCACCTTCTTTACAGGCTGTCTTTCCTTTCTCTTTATTCTTCTTTCCATGTCCCCTCTTTCTTTTCTCTTCTTTTTCTGCCTTCTTCCCTTGCCTTCAATGACATGCTCCCCCATCCCCGAGTGTGTGTATGTGTGTGTGTGTGTGTGTGTGTGTTTGTGTGTGTTTTGTTTGCTTTCTTGCCCTTATAAGATATTATAGCTCTGAACTGTCTGTGGCACAATCACAGTTTCTTCTATCTCTCTTGGGTTTTTTTTGCAGTTAATGAAAAGTTATAATTTTATGGATAGTATTCGTCTTCAATGCCACCAAATACTTTCTAGGCTGCTCTATTCTATATCAGAGACATCACTGTCGAAAGACCAGGCCACCCCATGTCATTAAATATATACTATAGTCTTGAAAATTCACATCAGGGTATTTTCCTCACTTCCAAGATCTTAGAAGGAATTAGAATTGTAGTTTTAAAAATACTTCTATGGAAATATAAATGCATACACATACGTATATGTGTGTGTATATATGTATATATACACATATAATTACATGTATACACATAATATACATAGAAAAGTATATCTTTATATATTATCTCTATCTATCTATCTATCTAGTCTATCTATCCATCCGTCTATCTAATCTCTGTCTTTGTATCTGTCTCTGTCTCTGTCTGTCTGTCTCTCGATAGATATATCACAGTGGAAGAGAAAACTGGCGTTAGTCATCTCATAACAGCGCTGGATTATAATTGATGAACCATTTATTTCCCCTTTGTAGGCCTTAGATTTTTCACTTGTAAGAACTGAGGGTTCACTAGACTATCTCTAAAGTCTCTTTTTGACTTTGTGAGGCTGGTACATACATGAGTGTTCAATTGTTTGAACTCATTTGCAGAGAGAAATTTCCATTTGGAACTTTGAAATTGTGTTGTTTTGAAATAAAACAAAACAGTCTTCTGTGTACCAGGGCAGAAGCTTTATCAAGAATATATATTTATTTTTTTATTTAAATTTTTGCTGATATCTCTTATTTTTGTATTGCTTTCATTTTGTAAACATATCTCTACCCTTCCCCTATCCAGAGAGCCATTCCTCATAATACAGAATAAAAGGGAAAGAGAAAAATATATTCAGGAAAAAAGAAAAAACTAACCAACACATCAAGAAAATCCAACAGTATATGCAGTGTGCAACACTTACTGTCTCTTTCTTCTCTGCAAATATGGGAGAGAAATACAAGTAATTGGAATTCTTAACGAGTCTATTTCTCCAAGATGTGACTGAGACAAGATTTGGTATGATCCTCCCAGTCATAGGATCTTAGAGTTATCAGGAATCTCAGTAACCATCAAGTCCATTCATACCTGAAAAGAATTTCCATTAAAACATACCTGATGTATCCAACTGCTTCTTAAAGACCTATAATGAAGTGGAACCCTCTGCTGCTGAGGCAGTCTTCTTCTTCCTTGTTTTTCTGTGTTTGCCTTGGTTTTATGTATAATAGAATCAAGCATTTTTAGAGTGAGGGGAACCTGAGAGGTTAACTCATCCAACCCATATCGGATACATACATTCCTCTGCAACGTCCCTGAACAGTAACCATCCAGTCACTTCTTGGGATCTAGGAGATTTAGCATACAAGGAAAATTGCAGGAGGAGAGGCAACTAGTAACTGGGGGATATGCGAAGGCTTCCTGGAGCAGGTAGCACCAGAAATGAACATTGAAGGATCAAAAGGATTCTGAGATGTAGAGATGAGCAGAGCATGCGTTTCTACTCATCCATTCATTTATTTCTCTATCTATTTGTTAATTTATTTATTTGAAGGCTGGCCTGTATGAAGGCACAGAGATTCAAAAGGGAGTGCTGAGTTTAGGGAACACATGATAGTTCTGTCTTTTAGGAATTTTAGTTTATGGAGGGAAATAGCTACAAGTTTAGGAGGTTAGGTTGCAGTCAGATTGTGGAAGATCTTAAACCCCAAGCTAAGAAGCTTATATTTTTCCCTAAAGGCAATGGGGAGCCACTGAAAACTTTTTTAAACAATCAAAAATATTTATTAAGTTCCTACTGTGTGTCAGGTATTTTGCTAAGTGCTGGGTATATGAAAGGCAAAAAACAAAACAAAATCAAACAAACAAAAGGCATCACTCCTTGCTTTTATGAGGAGCTCATAGTTTAATGAGGAGACAAAATAAAAGAAATTATGTGCAAACAAGATGTATGCGTGGTAAATTGGAGATAATCTCAGAGGAAATTCACTAAGGAGGACTACAAAGAGGCCAGAATGTGGCTTTTGTTGCAACTTGAAGGAAGATATGGTCAGAAATGTTTCTCAGGAAGGTTTTTGGTAGCTGTGTGGAGGTTGGATTGAAGAGTAGAGGGACTTGAAGTAAGGAGACCAATTAGGAGGATATTGCAATAGTCTTAAGAAGATGTGTGATCAAGGGTTGACCCACGCAAATCACCTCCAAATACGCTTATACCCCTCATCAACATTTCATTTACTTGGACATAAACGTTAGGAAAATCTTAGAATCCCTTGGCTTGGGATCCCTACCTACCATTATTTTGAATATATTACCATGGCTTCATAGTATGTGAACATCAACAACTTTCCATTACCTAATCTTTTATTAACTGAAACTTCCACACAGTGATAATTGATGTTCATCATTATGACCTTAAGGTGATACAAGAAAGCAACGTAACTTCTAAATATTCAAAACCAGATTCAATTATGTTCAGTAGAATTTGAGCATTAAGTATATTTTATTGTAGTATATTTTTTCAGAATTAGAAAATCATCTACTGTGTGTGTGTGTGTGTGTTCTTATTAATGACAGGTAACTGGACATTTACTGTGTATTCTGTTCCTTAGTTCTTTCCTTTTTCTTCCTTCCTTCCTTCCTTCCTTCCTTCCTTCCTTCCTTCCTTCCTTCCTTCCTTCCTTCCTTC
>CM053594.1:276485590-276510342 GCA_028646575.1 Pseudocheirus occidentalis | reverse complement strand
TCCTTCCTTCCTTCCTTCCCTCCCTCCTCCTATATTTCTCTGATATAAATTGCTGTGGCTTTAAAGTAAAACAAACAAACAAAAATGCAAGCTCTTTCTCTCCAAATAATAGACCATAAATTCAAGACCGATTATGCCTCAAATTAATAGGGAACTTACAAGTTCCCACCCAATATCAACCTTGGCCAGGGTTTCTGGATCATTGCCGAAAAACATTCCTTTTGCTGCCATTAGTGGACGACTTTTTTTTGTGTGTGTGTGTGATCTAAAGGGGGAAATGTTCTTCTCCTTGCCTACTGTGGCATACTTCCTGTTGTTAGATGAATAATTGAGCAGTTTATTTTAATCAGGAGTTCCTTGCAGTGAGGGGGTGGGGCTGGAGAGGGTTAATTGCTAGGGTAAAACAGCTACAGGAGTTCAGCTTACTGGGGTGTTAATTGGGTAACAGGTGAACATAAATAGTGTGGAGAAGCAGGAAATTAGATCAGAGGAGTGAAAAGTATAGACACTGAACACCACAGCCCTTATAAAGGTGCCTACCTTATCAAAGCACAGACTGAGGAAAGTTTTCCCTTTTGAAATCTTAGCCAGTTCTTTCCTATGACTAGCTGCCTCTTGGGGACGAGAGGTTGCCATCAGTTAGTTGTGTGTTAAAGAACACCATTCCCATTGTTCTACTGTGTGCAGATTAGATGATGGCCTACTGGTTATGTTTCTGGGGGGAGGGGGACAGGGAAGGTCCCAGTCTTCACCAAATGCTGCCCTTCCCTGTTCCCTGATGTTCCAGCTCTCTTTACCAGAGGGCAAAGCTCTTTATTCAGTTGGAAGGGAGATCTCATAAGTGACCCTGGGAAAAGTAATATGTCACAGACACTTCATTTTCCACAAAGATATGAATGATTAGAGTTAAATTATTCCCCAAGAGCACGTCTCAATAGAGAAAGTTTAGAAGGAGAGAATAGGCATGAAAAACGAGAATGGAACAACACAGAATGAGGAAAAGGCACAGAAACGTGAGTGAAATCAAACATTTATATTTTTATGCCTGTGTCCTAGGCTGTGCTTGACCACCCATTGTTCAGTGTGGAATTAAGTGTGTTCTACTTGTTGCAGTTCCCAGTTGAATCTCAGTTCCATTTATGTATACCATGGCATACAATATGTATTGAGATAATTGGCCAAAAGAAACCAAAGATGGATATACTAATACGTCCCCAAATAAGGGAATTTATAGCTGATTATTGTTGCCAGTATATCTTTCTTTAATCTTTGTACTTAGCTTTCTTCTGGAAGGACTGTATTTTCTAGTTTTCTGCTAGACTTCTCCATCTGCATGTCCCACAGGCACCTCAAGTTCACTATATTTAAAACTGAACTTGTCATCTTTCTCTAAAACTGGTTTCTTTTTCAGACTTCTCTAGTTATGTCAATTACACCACCATTTTTACCATCTTTAGTGTTGATATTATTGGAGCCATCTTTGATGATATTGAGGGCTTCCTTCTTCTTTATCCCACATATCCAATCAGTCATCAACTCCTAGGAATTCTAATTTTGAAATGCTTCCAGTGTCTTCTTCCTGAAGAATCTCACTGCCATCATCCCAGTTCAGACTCTCCTTATGTCTTGTGTGCATTTTCCCCAGTATCTCTTAACCAGTTTCCCCACCTCTAGTCTCTCTCACTCTAATCGATCCTACACACCTTCTCTAGGTTAATCTTCTTAAGACACTGCTATAGTCATATGTCAGTCTACTACTTAAAAACCTTCCTTGACTCCTGTGGCCTACTGAATATTCAAAACTCCCCAATTTGCCATTTAAGGTCATCTACCATATGATTCTAATTTGCCTTTATCAATTTTTCCTTTACTGGTCCCCCTCGCATAATCTTTGCTTCTGTCAAACTGGACCAGTCACTGTTCTAACGATAAACCCATACTTTTCCAGTTACATATTTTTGCATGTATCATTCTATTCCTTTTGTCTGGCATGCCCTTCCACCTGTGTTCAATCTCTGGTAATCACTTAATATTTCAGATGCTATTGCCTCCATGAAAACTTTCTTCCATTTCATATGACCTCTGAATCAACAGATCTCAAAGCAATTTAAGACCCCACTCATATTCTTTTTTTAAAGATAACCAAATGTGTGATTTCAGTGGTATAGGCATGTCCCGTTGTGGCATTCCATGTATAAATGCAGAGGAGCACCTCTTCTTGTACCTGCACCTGCAAATGGTCCTATAAATTATAATCTAGGAGAGTTATCTGGAGGCACTGAGAGGTTGTCACATGACAAGGGACACAGTGTTAGAAGTATGACTGGGATCCAGTTCTTCTTGACTCTGTGGCTCCTTCACTATCCACTTCACTATGCTATCTCACTTTTTCCTTATCATGTACTGATTTGTGTGTCTTATTACATCTTGATTTTAAGTTCTTTGAGGCTAGGTAGAGTGTCACACACACATACACACACACTTTTCCTTTCTCCCAGTATCTAGCACAGGGCATTTTACATTATAGAAACTTAATAGTTATTTTCTTAATGAATCAGATTAAAATCTAAGAAAAGATTAGGCATAATGAAGATCATATGATGGAAGAAAGAGGCATAGTTCCTTTTAGGCATCAGTATCTTTTAATATTAGGGCATACAATAGGCTCTAAATTCTCTGGTAGTTAAGGCAAAGAAGAAAAGATATTAGATGACACAGTTGATTTTTTCTGGGTATTCAATTTGTGCAAACTTATAAAGACTTTTTCCTCTTGACCTAACTCAAAGGATTCAGGACATTGAAAGAACCTTGAAGCTAGAGTGAGATGTAGGGACCTAAGAGAAAGTCCAGGAGAGGGCCATCAAACATAATTAAAGTGTTGGCAATCAAGGCCTTGGAATATAAGGCCAATAATAATATTGGGTTATTTGGAGAAAAGAAGGCTCAGGAGGATGAGACTTAATAACTACTATCAAGTACATGGAGTGTGTGGGTGGTGTTGAGTACCTATTTATTTCCCATGAGGGAAGGAAAAAAGGAAGAAAAAAAAGTCAAAGTTGCCATAAGAGGGATTTATGTTGAATTTTAAAATGTATTGTAAAAGAGTGAAGGAAGATTGTGGAATTGCATTTTTTTAAAATGAAAAGGTCAGCTACTGTCATTCTGGGAGAGAAGTGTATCCCTACCTAGAGTCGGATGTACAATGCCACCCCAAGGTCCTTTTAAGTAATGTTCTTGCTATTATAATCACCAAGTGTTTCTTGAGCTGTTCCATCCTCTTGGTACTCCTCCGTTTTTCTCTAACTCTCCAAACCATTCTCATGCTTTAAGGCCCAGTTAAAACATTTTGTGAGTCTATTCTCACCCATGAGTCTTTAAGCAACTCTCAAGCAAGGACTGTTTCCTCGCCATCTCTTCTGTACCAGCTTTGAGTCACAAAGCCACCTTGTTTTGTGCTTAATAATTCTCTAATTATTTCATGCAAAGTAGAGTTTTTGTTTCACCCTTACACTTCTCTCTCTCTCACACACACACTCACACACACACTTTAGTGACATTTCACAATGCCAATCTGGACACTTTAAGAAAAGAACCTGCCCTGGCATCTTCATTCTTTTCTCTTCGTCCCAGTTGGGACCGTATTTTCATATGGAAGTATGTTTACTCTCAGGGGAACTTTGAGTATATATGTTCTAGGTAGATGTCTACATTCCCTTCTCCTAGGCTTATAAGGAACAATGGATACCAGGTGAAGAGATGGCTGGGAGTTAGGAGATGGAAGCTTTGGAGAAATGTGGGTGCATCATAATATTTGATATTTTTCCAGCACATTACATTTATTATCTCATTTGCATCAACCTTGTGATTTAGGTATTATTCTCAGAATTATTTACTTCACTGCGCAGTCGAGGACACTAAAGTTCAGAGATTAAATATGTTGCCCATAGTCAGCTACTAAGTGTCATAAGTGGGATTTAAACATAGGTCTCCATGACTCCATGACTAGAACTATTTCTGTTATCTCATACTGCCTCTCAAGAACTTTACAGATAAATTTGTGCTGTATGACTTTGGAAAACTCTGGGCAAGGTGGATTAAAAAAAAAGTTGTTTTTGTTCTAGTCTTTGCTCTTTGGACTTTAGGCAAATCCATTAATCTCTCTGCATCTTTCATTACCCCTCTGGAGGTCTAGGAGTTCATATTAATGTTATGCCAAATGCACTTAACAACTCATTTTCTGTATTAGCCCAGAATTTCTTCATTCATCAGGCAGATGTCTCCCTGGGCTTTGTGACCCACCTAAGCCACCTTGTTCCCCCAGCTGTGCTGAGTGATATGGGATTGCTAGTTTGGCAACTACAGAGAACAAATTTTCCACAGGAGCAGTGGGGAATGGATAGATCTATGATAGCTAGATAACTGGGTTAGCTATCATTTCAGTTTCCTTCTTCACTAGTTGTTAATCAAAAATCTGTCAAATGGTCCAATGACAGACTTGGTTTTAATCTCCTTTTATTTCTCCTAACTGTTATGAAGTTGTGGTTTAGAAGTGAAATGACTAAAAGGTAAGTTTAGCCTGGAGAAGGAAGTAGCATGATACAGTAAAAGGGACCCTAGTTCTGAAATCTGAAAACCTAGGTCCAAATGGACATTTCTTACCTGTATGACCTTGGGTAAATCAAGTATATCCCTTTACAATAGGTTGCTTAAGTAATGGTACTGGCAAATGACCTCTGAAGTGCCTTGTAGTTCTACATCTAAGATTTAGAATCTGATGGTTCTGATTTCTATAATGCTTTGTTAAAAATGCTCTTTACAAATATCTCAGTTTATCCCCATAACAACCATGTGGGAGGTAGGTATCATTATGATTGCAATTGAGGGAACTGAGGTAGACAGAGGTCAAGTGAATTTTATGTGATCACACAGCTTATTGTGTGTCTGATGTCAAATTTTGCATCAGGTCTTTCTGATTTTTTTGTCTAGTCCTTAAGTTATCATACCACGAAGCTGCCTCAAAAATCTTTTGAAAAACAAAGGTGTATGTGTTTCTCTATGTAGAATTCAGGAGAGGAAGTAGAAATCTAAATTCTGGATCATCAGAGAATTAACAGTATGGATATTTACTCTCTTAGAATGTCATCATCAAAAATGTTTGGGAGTTTCTTTGGGATATAGAAATTTTGGTGATGCAAAGAGGCCATGTAAAACATGATTCCTGATTTCAAAGAGCTTAGAGTCTAGTCAGGGAAATACGGTATATACTTTAAAAGGTCATATAAGAGTGCATTATAGCATATGATTAGAGACAAATGAAGTTATATACCAAAAGTGCTACATGAATACCATGGTAGGTGTGGCCACCAAAGTAGTGACAAGGTGCAACATTATGGAAAGGCAGACCTTAGGATAGACCTGTATGGAATGAAAGGACTTAGAAAAATAAAGAAACAGAAAGAAATTCCATGTAGGAAGAACAATGTTAGTGTGATCAGAGATATGAAAGCAAAACTGTTACATACTGATAAAAAGTTGAGATGAAATGTCCACCTTTTATCTGTCTATTTAATAGTATTGCAAGGACAAAATTCAGAATGACTAGAAAATATGGTTTGCTTGAAATATCAAAAGCCCTAAGTCACATATTTTGAAGGAAAAAAAAATGAGGTTGACTAAGGAGTCTCTATTTGCAAATTTACCGTGTTTTGATTCCTGGCTTTTATGGAGTATCTAGTAAAGGATTTCAGAGATTATCTTATCCAAACAGCATGATTGGGAAGATGCCTGAAGATGACTGGCAAAGCAGCAGCAACCAAAGAAATTTTTGTTTTTATCAAAGTTTGTTTGTCGTGCAACTCAACCTAGAGTCTTTTATTCAAAGTCATGGAAAATACCTAGTGTATAGAACCCAGAGTCCTAGAATAGGATCTGAGAGGAACTGTAGAAATGCATGACATATAAACTATACTGGCTTCTACCTCATGTTGTGAAGCTATCTTGCCCCTTTAGTCATTTATACCCTATCAGTTCCCAAGCTTGCTGTCTGATAAGATAAAAAAAATCACACCATAGATGTCTTTTTCATGCAAATATAAATTGTAAATGTATTACTTTCTTTGAAAAAAATATACATACATATATATATATGTGTGTGTGTGTGTGTGTGTGTGTGTGTGTATGTTCTTTGTATTAGCTACAAACATTTTGGAAACAAATTGAAAGATGAAAAAGAATCCTTAGATTTTATAAGAGTCCTATTTAAAATCATCACTTTATTTATTTATTTTTACCTTCAGATATATTGAATAGACCATCAAGTTCTATATGGCAGGAAATGTATCAAACCACAAATATTGATCAAAACCATGTTTGTTGCTGATCAGAGATAATGTTACTTGTAGGAATGTGCTTTTTGGTCAATATTTATTCCTTGCTAAAATTACACAATTATGTTTTCTGCTCTTAAACTCAATTTGGCCAATTTGCTTTAATGTAATTTCCTGTTCTCATGTATAATTTATTTACGTGGCTAGGTTTTCCTCCATAGAAACCCATACTATTGTAACTTTCTCCAAACAGCACATTTGGGAGAGTTAAGATCTGGCACTATCAGCTAAAGAAACATTTAGCTTGCGAAACACAAAAGCAAATGTGACTAAACAATTGTTGAAAGTGATCGATTTTAATAGGATTGTGATGGTAATATTTAAAAAGAACAAAGAACACAATTCATGTTGTTCACAGAAATTTATGTTCTAACAACTTGAAGCTTGAATCTATGATGACTAACAAAATAACAGTAGTTAGCAAAATAACACACATCTAATTCTTGTTTACTATCCAGCACACTTTATGTACATTAAGTGATTCTCTCAACATGACATTGTGCTAAGTGAATATAAATGGGCAATGAAATGTTTAAGTAACCTGACCTCTTAAAAAGGGAACATTAGTGTTCATTCAACAAGTACTAGTGCGTACCTAGAGCGTACATAGGAGAGAAAAAAAAGGGAGAGGTAAAAGATGCAATTTCTGACCTTGAGGAGTTTATAGGACTGCTGCCAGGGAAATGAAGAAGTTGATAATTCTGGGGATTCATAGGCCTTTTTTCCCTGCCATGTTTTCCTATCTCTAACTATACCACTGCATAAATGACACCATTTCTGGAAACATACTTAGAGGATTCCTGGTCCAAAGAAGGAGAATCTACTGCCCAAGTGGATCCAAACATTCCATAGTCAATAGCTTTTTTTTTTTAAAGAACCAAGCTAGATCTTCCCAGAAGGGATGGCTCAGTGTTTCTTGTGATGCTTAATAAAAAGGTGGTATTTGGCAGCAAGTCTCAAGAACACAATGATTCCCTTTGGGAGTAATCCTGGCTGTTGCTTCTAACTCCAGAATGACTACTGCCTTCCAACTTCTCACCTTTTTGGATTTTAACCCCAATAAAATTAATCCATTCATGAACTGACATTCATTTATTAAGTTTTTACTAAGTTTCAAGCACTGTGTTTGGCATTGGAGATACATTCATACAAGAATGAATGATCATATCTGCTTTGTCAACTACATATCTGCTTTGCCCCTTATCTTCTATGGTAACTGTATAACCACCTTATTTTACTATCCCGGTCCATTGGGTTTGTCCTCAGCTTTTTCGTGTTTGTCTCATTGACTCCCTGACCAAGCTCTTGATTGTTAAGTTAGATAACTTTGGGAGGGAGAGAAGAAGCATTTAAATGGTACTTACTATATACCAGGCATGAGGCTAAGTGCTTTTTCCAAATATTATCTCATTTGATCCTCGCAAAAATTCTACTATTATCATCTTCATTTTACATGAGAAGAAACCAAGACAAGCAGAGGTTAAGTGACTTGCTCAGGGTTCTACTAATTATAAATATCTGAGGACAGTTTTGAACTTGTATCTTCCCGACTACATGTTTAGCACCAATGCACCACCAGTTGCCCAGTTGCCGTGGTATCTGCTTTTATCCCCCCACTCTTTGCTTTTTTAAAAAAATAGTATTTTATTTTATTTCCAAATTACATGTCAAGACAATTTTTAGCATTGATTTTTATAAGATTTTGAGTTCCAAATTTTTCTTCCTCTTTCCTCTTCCTAAAATGGTAGCAATTTGATACAGGTTATAATAGTGTAGGTTTCCATGGAGGAAAACCTAACCATATAAATAAATTATACATGAGAATAGTAAATTACATTATTTGATACAGGTTATACATGCTATCATGTAAAACATATTTCCATATTAATCACAGTTGTGAAAGAAAAAAATAGATCAAAAGGAAAAAAATGCAAAAAATAATAAAGTAAAAAAAATATGCCTCAATCTGCATTCAGAGTCCATGTGTCCCTTATCTGGATGTGGATAGCATTTTCCTTTGTGAATCCTTTGTACTTCTCTTGGATCATTGTGTGGCTGAGAAGAATTGAATCATTCATAGTTGATCATCACACAATGTTGCTGATACTTTGTACCATGAATATCCCTCAATTTCTAATATTTTGCCACCACAAAAAGGGCTGCCATAAATATTTTTGCACATGTAGGTCCTTTTCCCTTATTGTTTTTTCTGATCTCTTTGGAATACAGACCTAGTGGCATTATTGCTAAATCAAAGTGAATGAAGTTTGGTTGCCCTTTGTGCTTAGTTCCAAATTGCTCTCCAGAATGGCCAGATCACTTCACAGCTATACCAACAATACATTAGTGTACCAATTTTCCCATATCTTCTCCAATATTTTTCATTTTCTTTTTTTTGTAATATTAGTCAGTCAGATAGATGTCAGTTGGTACTTCAGATTTGTTTTAATTTTCATTTCTCTAATCAAAAGTGATTTTGAACAATTCTTCATATGCTGTAGATAGCTTTGATTTCTTCATCTGAAAACAGCCTGTTCATATCCTTTGACCATTTATCAATTGGGGAATGACTTGTATTCTTATAAATTTGACTCAGTTCTCTATATATTTGAAAAAATTAGGCCTTTATCAGAGACAATTACAGTAAAGATTGTTTCCCAGCTTGTTGCTCTCCTTCTAATCTTGGTTACATTGGTTTTGTTTGTGCAAAAGCATTTTAATTTAATATAACAAAGTTTATCTATTTTGCATTTTGTAATGCTCTCTATTTTTTGTTTGTTCGTGATTTCCTCCCACACCTTTTTCATAGATCTGACAAGTAGAATATTCCTTGTGCTTCTAATTTGCTTATGGTGTCACCCTTTATATCATGCACCCATTTTGATCTTATCTTGGTATAGTGTGAAATGTTGTTCTTATACCTAGTTTTTACTTGCTCCATTTTTTTTTCCAGTTTTCCCAGCAGTTTTTTTCAAATAGTGAATTTTATCTGCTTCCATTTTAAGGGAGAGTTCATCCCATTCCCATTTCCAGTTATGATTACTAATTGTATTTTTCTCCAAGCTATTATTTATACTGTTTATTGTTTTTCTCCATTCACCCTTTCCTTTCCAAACAGTCTTTTGCTTCTGTCTACTGCCTCCCCCAGTCTACACTCTCTTCTTTCAGGTCCCTTCTCCTCTCTCCCTGTTCCTTTATTCAATTTCCACTTCTGCTACTTTCCTGTTGGAAAAGATAGATTTCTCTATATGATTGCTTCTTTGAGCCAATACTGATGAGAGTCTTTTTCCCAGTTTGTCTTCTATTCTTTTAATATGATTTTTAAGCTCCTTTTTGAGCTCTTCTCTAAGTTCTTTCTGTGTTTGAGAATACTTCCCATTTTTCTTTGGGACTTTGGCAACAGGTATTTTGACGGTGTTGTCCTCTTCTCAGTTTCTGTCTTTTTCTTCCCTGTCACCATAATAACTTTCTATGGGCAGTTTCTTTCTGTTGTTTTGGAGGTTTTTTGTTCATTTTTTTTTAGCCTTTTCCCTTTCCTTTGTGTTCTGCTTCTAGGGTAGAAGGGACACTGTCTTTGACTTCTTGTGCCACTGGCTGTAGACCCAGGCTGGCTCTTTACCTGGTGCTGTACTGATGTTGCCATGAGGCCCATGGGGGGACCCTCCTGTCTGGTGTTATGCTGAGGGAGTTGGGTAATGGCTAGCATTGATGGAGGCTGTAGGGGACAAGCAGCTTACCTGGTGCTGAGCTGGGGTCCTAGTGTGGACATACGGCATGTGCTGGGGCTGGTGGGAGAGTTTCTATGTTTCCCAGGGCTACACTGAAGTACATGGAGGTCTGGCTGCTGGAGGTTACCTGTTTGCCTGGAGCTACGCTGAAGCACATGGTGGTGGTTCTCAAAGCTGGAGTCTGCCCATTCCCCTAGCTATGATGAGGCATGTAGGGTGGTCCTAGTGTTGGTGTTTGCCTGCTCCACCATACTGGGGCTCAGGATCTCCCACCAGTTTGTTGAGGTGGGGCTTGCTGCTGCCTAGCCAGGACACTTCCTGTCCCAAACTAAGCTCCCCTTTTATCCAAGTGAAAGTCTTTTCCTGACAATCTTCCAAGTTTCTTTGTCTAAAAAAATATTTGTTCTGTCGTTTTTCTGGGTCTGTTGTTTCAGCATTTGTTTTGGGATGCTATTTTATGGTCGTTTGGAGGTGAATATGGGAGAGTTACAGCAATTTATGGCTTCCTCTGATACCTTCCTTGGCGTCTACTTCAATGATCGTTGATATTTAAGTTTTATTCCGAAGTATTCATTCATAACATCTGTAACCTAGATCCAAGAGACCAAGGGTTTTTAATTTTTGTGTGTGTAATGGAATCTTTTGGCAATCTGGTGAAGTCTAGTGACCCTTTCTCAGTATGATATTTTTAAATTCATTAGGAAAGGATTACAAAGAAAACAGTTATGTTGAAATAATTTTATATAACGCATATTTGTGCATATACATATACACACGTGCCATGTGCATATGTTTCATGAATATGTATACATATATACATACTCAGAGATGAATGCATATGCATAAACATACATATACAAATAGATATATACATATACACACAGATATATACATACACATATATACATACACTTACTCTTATGCATACACACATACATATATATGTATATATATTTCATTATATATGTGTTTGGCCTGTTGTCAGGAACACCTGTGTTCAAATACAGGCTTTAACACTGGCTAGTTGTGGAACCATGGACACAAGATCATAATATTTGAACCAGAGGGGATTTTAAATGTCACTCGCAGTAGTTCGCATCTTTCATTTCATTACTGAAGAAACAAAAGTCCAGCAAGTTTTGGTGATTTTTCTAATGCCTTGAGCCTAGTTCTTCCGTTTCCAAATAGAGCATGCTATTTATTATATTGTTTCCTGTCTATTGAAGACAGTATTCTAGAAACATTAATCCTAAAATGCAATAGCAAGAAGAGGGGACTGGATTAAGATTGTAAATTATTGCTGATCTTATGACTCATTTTCAAGTCAAACTTATGGGCAAATATTATGGCACATAATCTGTAGTAAATTCATATTTTATGATCCCATATTATATTTGCTCTTCTCACATGGACCTAACATAATCGTTAGTGCCACTTACTTAAACTGGAAGATTATCACACCACAGTGAAATAAACACTGACTCTGGAGTCAGATGTGTTAAGTTCAAATCCTACTATCTGGGTAATCTTAGTTCATCATTTAGCCTCCATTGGCACAAGGAATTTCACCTGTAATATGAAGGGATTATATTAGATGGTATCCAGCATCCTTTCCAGCCTTAGTTATGATTCTGTGTTCATTCTTATCTTACTTGAGTCCCATTATTTTTCATCATTTAATACCATGGGAATCAGTGTGCCATAATTAAAGGTACTATGGAGTTGTACACAGAGATTTTGGATTTGAATCCAAGCTTTGCCTTTTACTTTTTGCTTGACTATGGGCAAATTACTTCTTTCTAAGCCTCAGTTTCTTGATCTGCAAACTGAAGTTGTATTATATAAAAAATATATTGTCCCTTTCAGCCATGTTAAAATTACATAGTAATAAACTGCTCAAATGTCATAGAATATGCTATTTTAAAAAACTAACAACATTTTCTTTTTTTGCTTTTTGGAGAGGGGAAGGAAGGATAATTGGAGTTAAGTCACTTACTCAAGGTCACAAGGTTAGTTTTGTGTTAAGTGTCTCAGGCCAGATTTGAACTCAGGTCCTCCTGACTCCAGGGCTGGTGCCCTATTCACTGTACCACATAGCCACCATATGCTATTATTTTTTGCCTTATATTTTAAAAAAATGAAATATTTTCTTTTTATACATTTTTCCCCCCAAAAGTATCTCCTTCTTCCTTGATGTGTTTTCCTTTCTATAAGATGACAATATATGTTCTGATCCTATGCAAAAGTCAAGGAGATTAGTTTTTCCCTCACATTCAAGGTTAAAATTGACCATTTTAAACGCCTAGTTTTTAATTTCATCTTTTTGCTCTTTTTACTTATAGTTATAGTCACTATGTATATTGTTTTTGTGACTCTTATGAATTAGTTCATGTAAGTTTTCCCAAGCTTCTCTATAATCTTCATATTAATTGTTCCTTACAGCTCAGCCATATTCCTTTATGTATATATACCACAACTTGTATAGCCCTTCTCTAATCTGTGGGCATAAAATGCACTATTCTTATTTTTCTAAATTAATTGAAACAAGGTTAGAATTCCTTGAACTACAGTACTACACTGATGTAGGTATGGTGATAACTCTGAATTCTTGAAGATTCTGACAGTGGATCTGGGGCCTGGGAAGGGCCTGCAAGATGAAAAGCCTTTGAGCGCAGGCCTGGCAAGTGGATTGTTATTTTTTGCTTTGAGAACCTGACTAAGCAATTACAGAGAAACCAAGCATCAAGCCTTTGAATGAGAGAAAATAAGTTATCCTGGCCATAGTAACTTACACACAGACCTAGTAAATGACATGTTTATGTCATGTGTATATAGGTTTTATGTGTGTTTGTATTGTCATTGTTCAATTGTTTCAGTTGTGTCCGATGCTGTGTTCCCATTTGGAGTATTGGAATAGTTGGCCATTTCCTTCTCTAGCTCATTTTATAGATGACAAAACTGAGACAAACAGGCTTAAGTGACTTGCCCAGGGACACAGAGGTAGTAAGCGTAGGAGGCTGGATTTGATATCAGGAGGATGAGTCTTTCTGACTCTAGGCCTGGCCTTCTCTTTACTGCAGCAGTACAGTGTGTGTGTGTGTGTGTGTGTGTGTGTGTGTGTGGGTGTCTGTGTGGGTGTCTGTGTGTGTGTCTGTGTGCATGTGCAAGGAGGAAGAGAAGGGTTTGCAACCTGTGTTGTTTTGGTCAAGGGAATATACATAACAGTGAAACTCACAGAGATTTTATAATATTGAAGCAATAATAATTCAATGACAAAAATAGCCAGAATGTGTTATAATCAATTTGCTCTTTGTGGGGATGAAGAAGTGGGGAGTAGAGAATAAACATTTATTAATTACCTGCATTCTCATTTAATTCTAACAACAACCCTGTGAGATAGATTTTCTTATGATTCCCATCTACAGTTGAGGATTCAGAGAGTTAGAGAGTTAGAGTCCAGAGTTAGAGAGCTAGTAAGTATATGACCCTGGATCTGAATTCAAATCTTCCCAACACAAGGCCCAGCACTCTATCCACTGTACCACCTAGCTGTCTCTCAATGGTTAATCTCTCCTAATATGTGTGTGTATTTACATATATGATTTCTTTTCCTTTAAAATGTTTCCTTTTATAATTAGCCTGAAAATATTAATAAATAGGCATTTTTCAGTATTCAAAGAAAAAAGAAAAGATAATTGTGTATAATTGAATTTTTATCCAATTAATCATATTTCTTAAGGGCATTCTGACTCATTCAATCTTCAATGAAATGTTCTATAATGGGACATTCAAGTTGTTGAAATAATCCTAAAAATGGGTACATGCAATAGCAATGAAAAAATATGTGTTTATGTGTGCAAATTTGAGTAGTACAAGTTCTGTTTAAATCAGTCTGAAATCAATGACTTACCTATTGCTACATAAGTATCTGTGGTGTTTTGTTTATGAACAGGAAGACTGAGCAAATTCTGACATCCTTGATCACTAAAAACATTTCATAGTAGTTGCTTGGAAAAACTGATTCTAGAAACTAAAGTGATGGGGAGTGAAATTGAATAGCAACCTTTCCGCCCTCCTCCCCCCCCAAAAAAAGAAAGTGAATAATGTTTCTGTGGCTAATACAAAGTGCCTGGGGGGGAAAAAGCAATTCAGTTTTCCCAATATTAATTATTGGGCCATATCCTGCCATTGATTTGTGCATGTAAAAATCAATGCCAAGATAAGGACCTTGATAATTGACAGGAGTAATTTTGAGGTACGTAGTCATTGATATTCAAGGAGCCAGGAAACAATGAAGCCAATATGGATGAGCAAACCCAGTTTCACTTTGAAGTCATTTGAAGTTTTAATAGTTACTTCTCAAGCTTTTGTTGGGGAGGGAGGGCTACACCATGCCTTTTGCTCCTTGTTCCACAGTTTCCAAAAAAGAAAAAAAATGAAAGAAAATTATAAAGTTGGGAAGGTAGGCAATGTTATTTTCATTTTTGTTATGAAGAAACTGAAGGCTAGTAAGGTATATAGAATGCTTGTGCGAAGCATAGAGAATGGTCCCGACAGTCAAACTCAAAAGCCAATTCTTGATTCCTAATCCTCTTTTTTTTCTACTATACTCTGTGGTTTCTGAGGCTGACACATTAACACATCAACATTTTTGGGAAAAAAGATAATTTGAGGGTTGTTATAAATCTCATGAACTTTCTTCCAGCACTTTTGAGAGGTAGCATTGAGTTTTTTTGGGGGAAAACCCAACAGTATTGTACTTTAAAGGTACATAAAACCCACAAAAAACAAAAATACACTTTGAATCCTCAGAAACAACCCAGGATTTGGATACTAGAAATTGACTAGTTCACATGCTTATTTTATAGATAAGGAAATTAAGGCCCAGAAGGGATCAGAAGTTTGCCTGAGGTCACCCTGAGATTTTTAGGATGACTAGGTGGTGCCATTGGGGACAAAGCACTGGACCTGGAGTCAGGAAGATTCATCTTTATGAGTTCAAATCTGGTCTCAGACACTAGCTGTGTGACCCTAAGAAAGTCATATAACCCTGTTTGCCTCAGTTTCCACATCTGTGAAATGAGCTGCAGAAAGAAATGGCAAACCATTCCAGTATCTTTGCCAAGAAAACCCCAAATGAGGTCATAAAGAATCAGACACAGCTGAAAATAACTGAAATAACAACACCCTGAGATTTAACAGCAGGATTTGAACCTAGGTTCTGCAAATTCACCATGCTATACTGGCAGCAACTTATCCCTTGTCCTGCTCCTATCAGACTTACTAGGGTGAGACTTAAAATGCCTAATTATATAGATTTATGATGTTGGCTTTGGACCAGAATTCTCTTCATTGTTCTTAGTGGCAAGACAGAACTGTGGTCTAGGGAAAAAGAGATGGATCTGGAATTACAACATTCTATGGGAGGATCACAGATTTAATAATAGGAACTTCAGAGGCCAGGGTTGAGGCCCAGGACTAAGTGACTTGCCCTATGCCACACAGGTTAGTAAGCTTCAGAGGTGGTTCCATACCCTCTGATTCCAGGTCCTGTGATCTTTCCATGGTACTATGCTACTAGCTATCTGCTACTGAGTGACCTTGGATAAATTAATTATGTTTTCTAAGTTTCAGTTTGCTCATCTGTAAAATGAGGGGGTTAAACTAGACATCAAAAGGCCCTTCCAGTTCTGAATCTATAATTATGTGTGTGAGAGATGTCATAGACTGACAAAAATTGGCAACAGATTCGATATGAGAAATGAAGGAGAGGGAAGAGCTGAAGTTGACTTGAGTTGCTAAATGGGTGACTGGAAAGTGCTACTCCCAGTTCTAGGTGCTGAGGTAGAATAGGAATTGGTGTGGGCTTATGATTTATTTCACTGGAACAGGGAATTCTCTATCAATACATATCACCCTGTTTGCTCCTGACATTCTTTGTGAGTTGCCTAAGTGACTGAGCCCTTAAGTGACTTGCTCAGGGTCACACAGCCAGGATATGTTGGGGATGGGACTTGAACCTAGGTATTATTGACCTCAAAGTCAGAATTCTGTTCACTCTAAGATGCTGGGGATACAAAGACAAAAAACACAGTAGTCTTCCCTGCAGGAGTTTACATTTCTACTGGATTTGAGGGGTGTAAATCATGTACACACACAGGTAAATAAATGCAAGGAAATTTGAGGAGGGAAAGAGCTCAGACAACTTGGGACAGAAAAGACTGTGCCTAGGAGGGGGCTTGAGAGCTGAACCTTTAAGGACTTGAAAAATGAAAAATTCTAGGGAAAGAGGACTGAGTGACTTGTTTCCTCTGATTTGACACATTCCAGGACTCATCTTTGTAATCTTCTTAGGAGCCTCTGCTCTATCAGACCGTGAGCCTCTTTGGTGCCTCTTTTTGTATCACCAGCACTCAGCACAGTGCCTGGCCCATAGTAGGTACTTTGATTGATTTTTTTAAGACCATGTTTCCTCAGGTCTGAGTTTAGGGAACAGCTTCAATGGATAATTTTGATTGAAGTATAAAGTTCATGAAAGGAAGCAATATAAAATAAAGTTGTAAAGGTCAGTTGGAGGCATGGTGTGAAGGGTTTTATAGATTGTTTTAAATAAAATTTTTGTTGCTGTCTTTTGTTTTTTACATGAACACAATTCCCTCAGTATCCCTATCCCTCCTCCTTTTAGACAGCTATCCCATAGAACCAATACATTTTTAAAGATTAAAAAATGAAAAGGATGAGGCAACTAGGTGGTACAGCGAATAGAGCACCGGCCCTGGAGTCAGGAGAATCTGAATTCAAATCCAGCCTCAGACATTTAAAATTTACTAGCCGTGTGACCTTGGGGAAGTCACTTAACCCCAATTGCCCTGCCCTCCAAAAAGCAAAAAACAAAATGAAAAGGAGAAGAAAAATTAGCATAATTGACCAATAAATGAAAACAGTACAACTATATATGCAATGGACAGTACTCTGTGAAGAGTGGGAGTGTTTTTCATACTTCTCCTTTTAAGACATGTTTGTTATTTGTAATTTTGGAACATCCAATTTTGATTTTTTTCATGGCTGTTCTTTTCATTTATGTTGTGGTCACTGTGTATATTGCGTTCTTCACTCTCATTCACTCTACATCAGTCAATGTAGATCAGAGATGTCAAACATGCAGTGGGCCAGATTAAAATGGGAGATACTTAAGAAAACTAATAACAGTACAGTAGAACATAGATAATGTTAATATGTGGTTTTCTAAGTCAATATGCTACCTGCAGGGATTCTTATATACAGTTCATGGCTCCATTTTATTTGAATTTGACAGCACTGATATAGATCTTTCCATGACTCTCTGTATAATCACATACAAATTTCCTATAGCACAGCAACATTCCATTATATCCATATACCACAGTATGTTTAGCCATTGCCCAATAGATGCTATGTATATGTATATATCTGTTTAGTTTGTATTTATTCTAAAAGCAATAGGGAGCCATTAGAATTTTCATAAAAGGGGGAGAGGTGACATAGTTCAAATCTTGCTTCAGGAAGATGATTTTTGCAGCTACAGGAAGGATGGATTGGAGAGAGGAAATATTGGAAGTAGGGAAACCTAGGATAGGAGCTAGTGAGGACCTGAAATGACTATTTGACTGGTAAGAAGAGGCTGGGTGAAATATGTTTTAGGGGTAGAACTGACAAAAACTTAACAACCAGTTGAATATAGGTAGCAAAAGACAAGTTAAAATCAAGGATTACTTGGAAGTTAATAACCTAGAATGATTGAAAAGATGGTGGCGTTTTCTACAAAAATGAAGAAGTTTGGAAGAGGGACAAGGCATGGAGGGGGAGATAAAGAGTGCAGTTTTTGACACCTTGAGTATGAAGTGTTGATTGGACAAACAGCTGCAGAGATTTAGCATGAATTGCCAATGCAGGACTGGAATGAAGGAGAGCAATTAGGACTAGAGATAAATATTTGGAAGTAATCTGTATAGAATTATTAACTGGACCCATGGTAAATGAGATTATAATGAAGACCATTATAGAGACAGAAAAGGAAAAAAAAAGGCACAGATCAGAACCTTGGAATATAGGAGATGGGATGACAATCCAGTAAAGGAATCTAGAGAAGGAAGCATTTGTCAAGTAACAAAAGAACTAGGACAGAGTAATATTGCAACCTATGACTCCAAGATCCTTTATATAAGAACTCTCCCGGAGATTGATTGATTACTCAGTGCTCTGAGCCTGCATGAGCATAATTCCAGAATCTGTCTTCTCTTTAAGGTAGAAACCAAAAAGATTAGGGTCTCTTCTTTCAAGCTCCATTCCTCACACAGGAAGGGAACACTGAGTAATTGATTTCCATCAATGAGAAGAGACTTATGCAAATGACCTTTAAATCTTGGGTTAAAATATTATAGGAAGCAAGGGAAGAGAGAGTAAGCAGATGTGGATATTGTCCCAGGCAGGGGAATGACTAATGGATCAAGCACCCAGATGAGACAGGAGGTGGGGGAATGAAATGAAAGATATGAGCAGGTCTTGACAAAGAGAATGTTTAAATCTTCCTCAGAGATTAGTACAAAGAAGGACAGAATGTGATGTGGGAAGGTTTTGAGGTGTGAAATAGGGAAGACAGAGTTTAGTATGGCTGGCCTCAAGTTTCTCAGAAAAATAGGTTTGTTCCATTGCTAAAGAGATCTCAAGTAAGTTTAATCTAGGGGCCTTGAGGAAGGAAAGGAAGAGAAATTTTGAAATAGCTTCTCTGGGGAATGTAATGGAGAGTCTAGCAAAGAATTAAAGAATTACCATGCAGAACCAAAAACCCAGTTACGATTGTATAATAAAATAGTGGTGGACTCAGTCTGCATGATTTTCTCCAGTAGTATTCAGTAGTATGCAGGTAGAAGAGGTGGCTGGTGGTAGTAGTAGGTGGATAAAGGAGGCATTGAATGAGGTGACCTCTAAGGTCTCTCCCAACTCTAAGATTTTATTATATACTAGCTGAATTGAATTGAAGTCTCCTGTGCCTATAAAATGTAATTTCCAGACATGCTGATGCTCATGTTTGGTGTGAAAATTCACAAATAAGTGCATAGAAGTGGTAGCAATGCAAAGTTCTGTGAATTTCATTTCTCACAGAAGCAAGGTAGAGGGATTCAGAATATCATTTTTAAACACCTTGCATCTAGAGAAAATAATTTTAGAGAATAGAGAAAAAGAAAGATGGGCTTGTTAGGAATGGCAAAGTCCCCTAAGAAGATTAGCAGGAATGAATCATGGGATATGTCTGATAAGAACCAGTTCAGTAAAGCAGCCCTTAAAAAGGTCCATTGGTCAGCACTCCAAGAGATAGGTTATGAAATGATTTATGCCAATCAAACATAGAATTTCAAGAAGCTGAAGGCAAATTTGAAACACACACATACAACTTACAGTTGAAATGTCAAATCAAAACCAATATCAGTCATCAGGGTGTCAGTGCAGTGGAGGATGAGTAGAGTTGACAAGCGGAAGATGTGTGTGTGTGTGTGTGTGTGTGTGTGTGTGTGTGTATGTGTGTGTGTGTACTGAGGGTGAGGTGGGGGTTGGAGCTGAAGGTGTGTTTGACATATTGAGAATTTGTCAAGGCTAAGGGTCTGTGAGAAGATTCAAAGGATAACACATAATTTCAGATAAAAATTCAAAACTGATGAAATTTCTCTAATAAGATACTGAACAGTTCCTCTATTCAATGTAAATAAACAAACATGATGATTCATTAGAAGACATGTCATTACTTTACCTTTCTAGTGAAACAAGGTGCTGTTTCATCACTGTCCACTCCTTTATGTCTAAGCTTCTCGAAAAGGTTTCACACTTCTCCGTTTTCCCTTCCTCATTACCTCAACTTCTCTTTAATGTAGTTTCCACCACTACTGTATTGAATCTGCCCTTAGAGAATCACAGTGACCTGGTAATCATGAAATTTAATGGCCTCTTCTCCTCTTCAGAGTTGACTGTTTTTCAACTCTTTTTCTATTATTCCCTTCCCCTCCTCCTCTTACTCTTCTCCCTCTCTCCTCTTGTCTTCTTCCCCTTCCCTCCTTTTTCTTCTCTCCTTCCCTGTTCTTTTCTCTCTTCTTCTGTCCTTTCTTCTCCTTGGCCACTCTGTTCCTTAGCAACCTAGATCCTCTACCATCTATCATCACATCTTTCTTCTGCCATTACCCAATACAAGCTATCATTACCATCTACCTGTACTATCATTATAACATCCTAGCAGATTTTTCTGCCATCATTGTAGATATTAAGGTGCTAAACTTCTCATTTATTTATTTTAAGTTTTATTGTTGCCTTTTGGTTTCACACTACAGTCATTTTTTTAAAAAAGAAAACCTGGTGAAACTTTCCTTCCAACAAACCTTCCTTTTTTAGAAGCTTCCTTTTAACAAAGAAAAACACTGAAACAGTCCATGGACACAAATTCCCATATTTGTGAAATTGTTATTCATCCTTTAAAATCTAGTTAAAATGCTACTGTCTCCTCCAGAGAGCTTTCCCCCACTCAGTGACAGCTTTTCTTCCCCCTGAACTTCATGTAGTATTTAAAATTTCTCTAGTGCATATATTATGCATTATTTTTGTATTGCTGTCAGTTCTGCATGTCCTATCCATTCAGTAGAATCCAAGCTCTAAAAGGGTAGGAACTATGTCTTATCTGAACTTTGTCCTTTTCCCAAAAGCACTACTACAGTGCTTTTTAATAAATATCATTGAAATACAATTAATGAAATTAAATTCATTAATCTCATTTTATTTGTCATGGTACACAGAGGCAACATGACAGAAGGAAAACTAGAACAGGTCTGGGAGTTAGGAAGACCTGAATTTAAGGCTTCCCTCTAACAAATCTCCCAGCCCTGTACCTTTGAGCTGATCATTCCCTATGCCTTAAAGTTCCTCTACCAGTACAGATCAATGCTGTATTTGCAACTTACTGTTTTAGAGAGTCGTTTTAGGACCCTGAGATGTTAAATGGGGAGGCAGGTTTATCTAGTCAGTGGTGGCAGAGGCAGAGTTTTCTACTTCGATAGGCTGCCTCTTGATGATATTCTTAGTTTTTCCTTATGAACTATCGTGATTTGCCTTGAGATGGTAACAGATTCAACGTGCTACCTCTCCTAGGCAGTATGTGTGTTTATTTTTATACATAAGCTCAGAAAATGGGACATTATTCACCTCAATAAATGAAATCCTAATGTCAGAATTTCAGCCACTGTAGCCCTAGGATAAAGGAAGTACTTTGGATGCAGACGCTCCTTTTTAGTGTCCTAGACTCCTTCTATGTTGATGGTGTTCTGTTTCCTCTAATGTTCAAGGCCAATCTATAAGAGGTATCAAGGTAGATTTGGGACTATGGAGTTAAACAGTAAGAAAAGCTTGCAAATCTTTTCCATAGCAGTTCATATAGATCAGCAGTTCTCAATCTGTGGGTCAGGACCCTTTGAGGGTCAAACAACCTCTTCACAGGGGTCACAGGGGTCGCCTAAAACATATTTCCGATGATCTTAGGAACTGAGACATGGCTCCTCTATCCATCTCCAGGTGTCTGCCCACATGCAGATATGCCCACATACAAGTATTAAAGGGTTGCGGCATTAGGAAGGTTGGGAACCACTGATATAGATCGAGATGTACTAACAATTAGAACCAGTATCAAAATCAAACCATATTCAATGGTAAATAATTCAGAAGTAACTTCCCTTTCTCCTCTCCTTTCCTTTATCCAAACTGAGACCATTTTGTGTTATATTGCTCCACTGTGAAATAATCACTCACCATCTAGGTTTTCTTTCTAGTTTTTCTCTTTATGACTATGTCCACTGTTTCAAAATACCTTATTATCTCCACTCTCCCACTAAGCAGTCAATGCCATAGCATTAAGCTAGCCTAAGGATTGGAGATGCAGGTCTGCCTTTTTTTAACAATCCTGCCAACTCTGATCTAACCAGGACATTTAGTCCACATTTCTTCTCTTCAAAGGTGAGGGGCTGACTCTTGTTTTTCCACTTTTGACAGAACTAGATAATGTTTAACCAGATCTTCTGACAGGAATTCTCAAAGAGAAAGTTTCTTCAATATTTAGAAAAGAAAGCCAGTTTGGATTATTTGATTCTAAGCTGATAAACAAGGTCTAACATAAAAGATGCTGAACAACATGTGACACATGTATGTGCACACATGTGTGTATACACAGACAGAAAACTAAGTATGGTCAGTTAAAGACAAGACTGGCATACTCAGTAGTCAAATCTTGCTGCTTTCTGCTTGACCCATTGGCTTTTCAGTGATAGCTTTCTACTATCACAAAACAATAAGATCCTATCATGAAGACAATCCAGATTACTCTAACATCTTCTTTAAAGAGAGGAAAATGTAGAAAGTTAGACTGTAGGAGCTTAATTTATCATATATATGTGACTCATGATGTTTGAAATATAAACTTCTGATTTTAGGTTAAAAAGAACTTGTCAAAAGGTATATGAAAGACAAGTATGTTGGGTGCCTTTCTACTTTAGACAAATCCGTCTCATTCTTTTTTTTCTCAGAATAGTTTACTGGCATTTGACTTTGTTTTATTTTAGAATCTGAGTCCAAAAAGGTTTATTGATTTGGGGATCAGATTTGGGAAGGTGGGTGAGAAAGAATTGTATAAAATAAGGTACTTTGTACTGTTAACAAGCTGGATAGTGGACTGATATTTAAGGCACGAAGGAGAAAGCCATCCAACTCTAGTGAACATCATTTCTATCCAAACTCCATGTATTTAAAATATTCTTTCATGCCTCTGCTTATTTCTCACTCAGAACCATAACTAGGGCAGGGCAAATGGGGCTTTTCCCCAGAGTGCTGACATTTAGGGAGCATAATTTTTTCATGCCTTTGTCTTCTCTTCTACATGCTCTATTTCCCTCCAACCAATATAACTATTCACAGTCCCTTCTTTGTCTTAGGTCTGCTATTTCAAGTGTCCTACTACTCTCAAGGTCCTTTTCCAGGATTCACTTTCTGCACAGTGTCATATCTTCTGCCTGTGACCTCTTTCTCACCTGCCTTGTTTCCTTCTAGAGGTTGCATAGTTAGGGGTTCTTGGCTATTTTATAGGATGAACTTTGGAAGGGGTGGAACACTCCTCTTCTTTATCTTGAATTTTCCCTGAGGCTCTAGAATAGTTAGTTACCAATGCCAAAGGTCTACTGGAGTCAGATCTCATAAGTTTGGGAGAGCTGGTTATTAAATTTTTAATGTGAACATTTACACTTTGGAAATTTGAAAATGCTACAAATCAAGGATCAATTTATCATTTTGGTTAACTAGACAAAGAAAGTGATGGAAGAGATATTAATAATATTAATTAAATTTCAAAGCATGTCAAGTGTATGTTTTTTTGGAGAGCTGATTGTTACGCATTTATCAAGATTACCCTGATGAACCCTGCCTCCCCTCCTCAAAATACTTCCTCGTCTTCAAGCCTTAAGTCTTACTTCCTCCATGTCATTCCTCATTATTCCAGCACTCAAATATTCTCTGAAATCCTTTGTGGACTATATTCCACAATTTAATATTTGATTATAATTCTGTTCAATTCAATCAACATTTATTAAGTACCTACTTGGTGCTAGTCACTGTGCTGAGCATCTTTCTTTTTCTCTGAAGTTGAAACTCTCTATAAGGGAAAGCATTGGGAAGACTATGGTACTCTACCTTCTAACCCTGAAATGAGAGGGGAGAGAAGGCTAGGGGTGGTGGTTTCCTTCAAGTTTGAAATTAGCAGCAGGGAGATGAGATTAAAAGTGATAAATTTATCCTGGAGAGGCAAGCACAGAATAGAAGGCAGAGCAGTAGATCCAAAGTGGAATAGTTATAACACTAATTTGTAGCTAATTCAGTTCATTTCAAAGCTCATAGCATAGATTTTAGAGCTGGAAAATATGCCAGAGTTTATCTAATCCAATATATTTATTGTAGCATATATATTTATATGAGAAACTGAGGTCCTCCCATCCACAGTAAGTAGACAAATTGAGATTTGAATCCAGGTCTTCTGACCAAAGATCTAGTGATTTTTTTCTAAAGCATCTTGAGAGGAAGTAGAAAGATTTTGGAGTTAGAATCAGAGGACTTAGATTCATACCCTAGCTCTGACGTGTGTGTGTGTGTGTGTGTGTGTGTGTGTGTGTGTGACCTTGGACAATTCACTTAGCTTCTTTGCAGTTCAATTTCTTTTTCTGTAAAACAAGGGAGTGAACACAGATTAGGGGTTCTCAACCTTTGTTGTATAATGGACTTTTCACGAGGTGATCCATTCTCAGCACAATATTTTTAAATGCATAAAATAAAATATAAAATTTTATCAAGAAAATAAATTGCATTAACCTATAATTATCAAAATACTTCAACAACAACAACAACAAAAATAAAAATACCTCGCATGCCTCAGGTTAAGAATCTCTGATTTAGGGGCAGCTAGGTGGTGCAGTGAATAGAGCACCGGCCCTGGAGTCAGGAGGACCTGAGTTCAGATGTGACCTCAGACACTTAACACTTACTACATCACTTAACCCCAATTTCCCAGCCAGAGAGAGAGAGAGAGAGA
>CM053594.1:276438474-276485490 GCA_028646575.1 Pseudocheirus occidentalis | reverse complement strand
CAAATAGTCATAAAATATCACAGTCATAAAAGTCAGAATAGTTATATGTGCAAAGTTATATATGTCTATATAAATGAAAGAAACATTTTTAGCAGAAAGACATCACAATCATATACTACAACTTGTTCAACTACTCCCCAATTGATTGGCATTCTCTCAATTTTCAATTTTTTTGCCACCACACACACACAAAATGCTTCTATAGATCGTTTTGTATGTATAAATCCTTTTTTCTTCCCCTTAAAAAAATTGCTTTGGGACACAGAACTTGTCATGGAATTACTGCGTAAAAAGGTATCCATGGTTTTATAGCCCTTTGGGCACAGTTCCAAATTCTGGAGAGCTAGAATGGTTGGATCAGTTTACAACTCCACCAATAGTGCTTTAATCCCCTAATTTTCCTAGACTCCTCTCCAATATCTTTCATTTTCCTTTTCTGCCATATTAGTTAATCTGATAGGTGTGAGAAATGTTTTAGTTTGCATTTCTCTAATCCAGTGGTTCTCAACCTTCCTAATGTCGAGACACTTTAATACTTGTATGTGTACGTATCTGCATGTGGGCAGACCCGCCTTGAAATGGATAGAGGAGCAGTGTCTTGGTTCCTAAGACCACTGGAAATAAGTGTTTTCTGATGGTCTTAGGGAACCCCTGTTACCCCTGTGAAAGGGTTGTTTGACCCCCAAAGGGATCACAACCCACAGGTTGAGAACTGCTGCTCTAATCAATGGTGATTTAGAGCATTTATTGTAACTATAGATAGCTTTTTTTTTATCTTAAAACTAACTGCCTATTTCTATCCTTTGACCACTTATCAAATGGGAAATGGCTCATATTCTGAGAAATTTGACTCCGTTTTCTACATATTTGAGAAATGAATCCTTTGTTGGAGAAAATTTGCTGTAATTTTTTTCACAGTTATGATTACTATGTATTTCCCTCCATCCCATTTCTTTCTGTAACCTTATCTCTTCTCAAAAGTGTTTTGCTTCTGATCACTGCCTCCCCCAATCTTCCCTCCCTTTTGTCAGACCCCACCATTTTCTTATCCCTTTCTCCTCCTACTTCCCTGTAAGATAAGATATATTTCTATACTCAACTGAGTATGCATGTTATTCTCTTTTTGAGACAATTCTTATGAGAGCAAGGTTTAAGCATTGTCTGAACCACTCCCCACCGTGTTTCCATCAAGTGTAAAAACTCTTTTGTGCCTCTTTTTATGTGAGATAATTTACCCTACTCTACTGCTCCCTTCCCCCTTCTTTTAGTGCATCCACCTTTCTCACCGTTTCATTTTTTCCTACATCATCCCATCAGAGTCAACTCACACCTGTCCCCTCTGTCTATGTATACTCCTAACTGATAAAGGTCTTAGGAGTTACAAGTATCAGCTTCCCATTTAGGAGTACTTTATTGAATTCCTTATAATTTCTCTTCCATATTTACCTTTTCATGCTCTTCTTTACTCTTGTACTTTAAAGTAAAATTTTCTTTTCAGTTCTCGTCTTTTCATCAGGAATACTTAAAAGTCCTTTATATCATTAAATATTGATTTACCTCCATGAAGGATGATATTCAGTTCTGCTGGGCAGGTGATTCTTGGTTGTGATCCTAGCACATTTGCCCCCTCTGAAATATTATATTGCAAACCCTTTGATCCTTTAACATAGAAGCTGCTAAATCTTATGGTATCCTGACAGTGGCTTTATGATACTCAAATTGTTCCTTTCTGGCTGCTTTCATTATTTTCTTATTGATCTAAGAATTCTGGGATTTGGCTATAAAATTCCTGGCAATTTTAATTTGTGATTGGTGGATTCTTTCAATTTTTATTTTACCTTCTGTTCTAGGATATCTTCTTTGATAATATCTTGAAATATTCGGACTTGGTTCTTTGATCATGGCTTTAAGGTAATAACTCTTAAAATAATTCTTAAATTTTTCCTTCTTGAGCTACATTCCTGGTCAGGTGATTTTCTGATGAGATAGTTCACATTTTCTTCTATTTTTTTTTATTCTTCCGATTCGGTTTTATTGTTTCTTGATGTCTCATAGAATCATTATCTTTTGGGGCGGCTAGATAGCGCAGTGAATAGAGCACCAGCCCTGGAGTCAGGAGGACCTGAGTTCAAATCCGACCTCAGACACTTAACACAAAAAGTAGCCGTGTGACCTTGGGCAAGTCACTTAACCCCAACTGCCCTCCAAAAAAAAAAGCAAAAAAAAAAAAGAATCATTATCTTTCACTGGCCCAATTGAGATTTTTAAGGAATTATTTTTTTTTAGTGATCTTTTGAACCTCTTTTTTAATTTGTCAAATTCTACTTTTTAAGGAGTTCTTATCTTCAATGAATTTTTGCATGACTTTTTCCATTTGGCCAATTCTGCTTTATTACTTTATTACTACATCCTCTAATTTATTTTTCTCAATTTTTACTCTACCTCTGTGATTTAAATTTTTTTTAAACTCTTCTAGATATTCCTTTTAGACATGAAACCAAATCACATTTTTCATTTAGGCTTTAGATGTAGCTATTTTGGCATTGTTGTCTTCTTGTAAGTTTGTGTTTTGGTTTTCCTTCTCACCATAGTAATTACTTTTTATGGTCAAGTTTCTTTTTTTTGCCCCTCATCTTTACCATTTATTTCTTTATTTTTAAAATTTTACATGGCAAAGTTGGCTCTGTTCTGAGGGTGGAAGGGCACTGCCAAAGCTGCAGTTATTTTTTTTTTTTTGTGATGCTCGCCTCAGAGCTACTTCTGGAAGTCTGTAAGTTTTCAGCTCTTCTAGGTTGGTATTGTCTAAGGAGATGTGTGGTCACTGCTTTCTTGGCTTGTGCTCTGCTCTGTGAGCAGCCATAAGCACTCTTTTCTGCCTTATAATGTGCCCAAGTTTTTTTGTTTGTTTTGCTTTGTTTTGTTTTTGCTCTGAGACTGTGATCTAACAGAGTTTTGTTCCCAATGCCTGCAAAAGTTTTTTTTTTTTCATTATCTTCTGACTGGTTGGCTGACCCCTTTATGGCTTGTGGCCTAAAAAGCTCTGGAAGTTACCTCTGCTGATTCACTTCCCAGGACCTGCTACTGGCTTGCTGGGGCACAGCTTACTCTAGACTGCACTCTACTTTCACCTCAGTGAGATAAATTTTTCTTGCCCTCCTCCTAAGTTGTCTTGGACTGGAAAATCATTTCACTCCATTCTTTTGCTGGTTCTAGCAAATCTAGCAATCATTTTAAGACATTATTTTAAAGTTTTTTGGAGGGAAGTTTGGGAAAGGTTAGGTGAGTCTCCATCTTTACTCTGTCATCTTGGCTCCACTTCCATAGAAATTGCTCTTAACTTTCCAACTAGGCTGTGAAATCTTTGGGAGCAAATACCAAACTTGAGTCTTCTTTCCTATCCTCAGTGAAACCTAGGATAGTACATTGTACACCCTAGACAGTCAGGAAATTCTTGTTCTTTGATTGTTATTTGAGATTTGAGTAGGCTTGAAGGCTTTACTTTGTGTTCAAAATGGATAAATAATTCAGTGAATAAGGAAAAAAAGTACAAATTTTATATCAACTCTTTAATATGGGGATTCATTTCAGCAATTTAGATCATATGCCATTCATGCCTGCACAGCTATAGTGACTTATCTCATTAATTCCCTGCAGAGGAACCTCTGATAAAGCTGGTAAAAGCTCAACAACTCATTCTCTGAGGGGAATAATGTATACAGGATGGCATTTTAATTTTAATCAGAATTCTTAGCACTTTCTATATCTCCTTCTTAAGTCTATACAATAAACAAAATAATAAACCAAGACCTTAGTTATTGTTGTTGTTTTTGATGGTCGGTTTCAAGCCAGTTTTTATGCTCTCCTCTTTCACCCTTATCAAGAGGCTTCTTAATTCCTCTTCACTTTTGGCCACCAGAGTGGTATTGTCTGCATATTTGAGATTGCTGAGGTTTCTTCTGGGAAACTTAATCCCAGCTTTTGATTCATCCAGTCTGGCATTTCATATGATGTACTCTGCATATAAGTTGAAAAAGTAAGGGAACAACATACAGCCTTCTTATACTTCTTCCAATCTTATATCAATCAGTTTTTTCATGTTCAATTCTAATTTTTGCTTCTTGACCCTCACATATGCAGGAACATATAGGAGACAAGTAAGATGAGCTAGTGCTCACATCTCTTTGAGGACTTGCCACATTTTCTTGTGATCTACACAGTCAAAGGTTTTAGTGCAGTTAAAGAAGTGGAAGTAAATGGTTTTTTTGTTTGCTTCTAGAACTCTCTTGCTTTCTCTATAATTCAACAAATGTTAGCAATTTGGTCTCTTGTTCTTCTGCCTCTTTGAAAACTAGCCTGCTCTTCTGGCAATTCCCAGTTCGTATATTAGTAAAGTCTAGTTTGCAGAATCTTAAAAATAACTTTTCTGGCATGTGAAATTAGTACAATTGTTCAGTAATTTGAATATTCCTTGGCTTTGACCATTTTTAGAATTACGGTGTAAATTGATCTTTTTTAAGCCAATGCCCATTGTCAGGTTTTCCGAATTTGTTGGCATACTGAGTGTAATACTTTAGCATCATCTTTTAGAATTTTAAATAGCTCAGATGGAATTCCTTCACCTCCACTAGCCTTATTGTAGCAATGCTTCCTAAGGCCCATTTGACTTCTTTCTCCATGATGTCTGACTCTGTATCAGTAACTACATCATTGTGGTTATCAGTGATGTTAAGATCTTTCTTGTATAGTGCTCCTGTATATTCTTTCCATCTTTTCTTAATCTTTTCTGCTTTGTCCTGATGTACAACATGAAATAACTGTTAAATGCTTTGTTGAAGACTAGGTAAACTGTACCTACAACAGTTCCCAGATCGTTAGTTCAGTAAAAATATTTTAAAAAAGGAAATGGGAATAACCTGACTTCACCAATTTTTGATAAAGCCAGCTCTGCTATTTTGTAATCTCAGCTTCCCTTTATAAATGTTCATATAATGCCTCTTTATATTTTCCAGAATTTTCCCACGTGTTGAAATCAGTTGAAACTACATGGAAAGCTTGAAGGATTTGGAGTCGGAGGACACAAGTTCAAATCCTAGATCTGCCATGTACTACCTCTGTGAACTCAGTCATCCCCTCCATATTTGTTTTCTCACTTGTAAAATGAAGGGTTTGAACTAGCTGAACTGTAAGATCCTGTTTGGTTTATGAATTTGCAATGCTTAAAACAAACCAGGAGAAATATTTGTCTTTCCCTAGATCTGAATCATTCTTTCTCATTCTCTATGATCTTTCAGAGGTCACTAAAATGGACTCAGAATTCATATTTAACAATTCTTTTAATGTCCTGGGCTTTGTGACTAGAACTCATTGAGGTTAGTAATATACTCTTTTATTATTTCTTCACTTCGTAAGATAGGGTTGAGTATGTTAGCTTTCTCTCTGTCATCTTACTACTGCAAGATCCTTCTACTATTCACTCTTCCCCCCCACCACTTCCAACAATATAATCTTGCCTTTTTCACACTTCACAATATGCTCCCAACCCGCAGCTCTTCCTTCTTTTTTGATGAATCCAAACTTGGTGAAATGTTCTTTATTGGTGCAAGTCTTCTTGTTTTTAATGGACACATTTGTTACTTAGTCTCAGAGAATTACCTGGATTACCAAGACATTAAATGGCTTACTCATGGTCAGTGTTAGCATGTGTCGGGGCAGAACTTGAACCCATCTTCACCCACTTCTAAGGCTCCTTTATCTCTCTATCCACTAGATTTCACTATCTATCATTTTCCTTTCCTACCTAATCTCCCCAAACTCCTCAACATAAACTCTTTAGTCAGACCAGCCTACCCACTGTTCCATAAACATGGCTTATACTTTCCTGTCCCTAGCTTTTATTCACACTATTCTACTCACTCAAAATATTCTTGTCACCTCTTTCTATTTGAATCCTACCAAATTACATCTGAAATATGATCTCCCTGAGGCCTTCTCTGACCATCTCATAACACAATGATTTTTGCTTTCTTTGGATTCTGAGAGCACTTATTATCTTCACTCCTCATTTGACACCTAATTTTCCACTGAGTATTGTTAGTTAACTTTTTACTTATATATGTTATATGCCCTGCTCCCAGAAGATCTTAAGTAAGTTAAAGGCAGGGACTTTGTCTCTACAGAGCCTAGACTGGTGTTTTACACATTGTTAGCACTGATTTTTTAAAACGAATACATGAATTCTGTAACCCTATAATTTCTTTATGAACACCTTATGATTTTAGGAACTCATGGAACAGACTAAGTCTAATTAATAAAATTTTAGGATCAAGAAGTTAGAGCATGGTAGAATCCTAAAACTTATCTGCTCTAATCCTTTCAATCTACAGATGAAGAAACATACCCAGAGAGGAGTGAAGTGACTGGGTCTGAATCCAGGTTATTTGATTTTAAACCCTTTGATCACTTTTCTAAAACACACTGCTATGACTTAATTCCTTTAGATTAAATTTTAGCTTATAAGTCTCTGGAAAATATAATTCTACAAGCATGCAATACGGTGACTCCATTATAGACTTACTCTGATGATTCATTGTGTTGGGAAGGTGATCCTAAATTAGTTCGTGGAGGCTAGGCCAGTGCAACATGAGCATTGTGAAGTTCTGACAAGGTAAAAAAAAGCTCCACAAATGGGTCTAGAAACACTATATGCTTGCTGTATGGAAACCAGGTTAGTGAATTTTGCATTCAGTAGGCATTTGTTTGTCAGATGAAGAAATTTGAAGTCATAATAATTGATGACATATTCTAAGTTAGATAGATTGCAGTATGAGTCAGTAGAGGGAATAGCCATCAAAAAAATGAGGGATCATTGAAGTGACTTTTATTCAGAGTGGTGATTAGTACTATCCAGACCTTTCTTAGAATACTTTATATACCTTATCATTCCATATTTGAGAGAGATGTGTAAAAGGAGGTAGAAAATCAAGATGAAGAAAAGAAGGTAAAATAAAGGTGCATGATATGATATTTTATCTTGGAAAAGAAAATACCGATGTGAAGAAGCCACAGATATATGCATGAGTATGTCACAGAGAATGAGGACCTGCCATTTTGGATTTTGATGGGTGATTATGTCAGAAGGAAATAGGTACAAGTTTAGCAAAAAGGGATTCATATGAGAACTAAGAATTGTCAAGGTTAAGATTGTTGCTGCCAAGGGATCAATGGAACCTCTTTCCCAGAAGAGATTTAAGAATCAGATAGAGATCATATACATGGTATGAATGTTCCAGAAAGCTGTGAGAAAGCCAAGTTTTAACTAAAAACCTATTTATTAAACACTAGAAAATATTTGAACCGGAAGCAACTTTAAGGATCATCTAGTCCAATAGTCTCATTTTCCAGATGATGAAGCTAGAGAATTAAAGTGAATCTCTAAGGTATCAGAGCTATGACTAGAATCCATAGCCTAACTCCTAGATCTAAAGATGTGGGCTCTGTTTCCCAATAGTTTACAAATATGGTGGAGCAATAAAACATGCATCTAGGAGAAAAACAGAGGGCCATACAAGACTACATACATAATCAATGTGACATGATACGGCACAAAACAAGCAAGTTTAGCCTTTTGAAAAATTGTGAAATACTTGAATTTTGTTGTGCTTTACATCTCTGTTAAGCTTCATCCAACCATGTGACTCCTGAAAGTGTCTAGTGCTCTCATCATAAATCAATAAATCAGTCAACAAGCACTTATCTCCACTACATAGCAAGCCCAATGCCAGGTACTGGGTATATAAAGACAAAAATGAAATAGTCCTTTTCCTGAAGTAGCTTATATTCTACCTACGTATATAAAATATGCACAAAATGAATATAAGGTTATTTTTCTAACAAGGACAATAGCATTTAGGTGGTTCAGGAAAGCATTGTCTTCTAAGACTTCTCTCCTTCCCCTCATATTCCTGTGAATAGCAACCTTTGCCTGATCTAGGCTTATCTTCCTTGAGCTGACTCTGGGCAATGCTTTTTTTTTTTAAATCATAGACCCTTTTGTCAGTCTGGTAAAGCCTATCAACTCTTTCTTATGACAAGATTTTTTTTCCTTTTAGATTCATAATTGAAAGAGGCATTAAATTTTATTTGTGGTACAGAGCAAATGATGCTATTTTTCAAATTTACTGATCCCCTGAAATCTATCCACACATCCTTGGAAAGGCCCAGGACTCCAAGTTAAGAACCCTTGGTTTAGAACTTTTCTGACTTCTTTCCAGCATCAAAACAATAACAATTTTGTTTACTGTTTCCTCAGAGTCTTGCTGAATGACTAAAGTTCATCTGACTAATTCTGAGTCAATTTGTGTCGTGTGATGTTTTGTCCTTAGTATACAATATTTGATCACCTCTCCTGTACCCTACCTATGACACATAGTAGCTGAAAAACCTCTCAGTGCTATAAAAATTTCTATCATTTTATAGTGCTTTTAAGTTTTGTACAACATTTTATATTTATGCTCTCTTTTGATTCTCATAACAACCCTGGGGAAGTAGGTACTATTTTTGTCCCTAATTTACAGTCTAATAAACTGAGGCTGAGAAAAGTCAAGGGACTCACCTAAGGTCACAGTGAATAGGTATTTGAGGTTGGATTTGAACTAAGCTTTCTGACTGCTAATCCAACAGTTGATCCTGTGTCACCTAGAGGAATGTGCTGGCATTCATCAAAGAGAAAATTTCCTTGTCTAGTAATAACCTATATTGATGAAATCACAGGTCTCCATACTTGATCCCAGGCCTTCAGAGACAAAACCCAAAGAAGTTACTCCTGGGGGGAGAATTTTAGGTACTGTGGTGACCAAGTAAAGGAGATATTTGGGGGCAGAAAAGTTTTTGGGTTGCCCTTTTAAAGAACAACATATAGAGACAAATTATCTCTCTGTACATTAGGTTAGCCTTACCTCTCTTTTCTTTCAGTTTAGGAAATGTGCCTTTCCTTGTATAGGGGGGAGTGTAATCTAATCCACAAGGATCTGGTTGAAGATTTTTCTTCTCTAAGAGAAAGAAAATGTAGGAGGTTTTGGATGGGTGTTTGGGTGGGTAGGGGGATTTTGAATTTGTGAAATGATTCCCCACTGCTAGTTAGGAAGGCATTGTGGCAAAGCCTGCTACTGCTGTATTTTTCACACTTTATCTGGCATCCTGTGTCTCTGTTCCCCAAGAACCATATTTATATTTACACTGTGAAGCGTGAATATGCTGCTGTCCTTTGGGGAAAGGGATTCATCAAATAATCCTTTTAGTTGAGTATTATTAAGTGGACCATGGAACTTCCTTTGCTTGTTTTTGCTGGAAGCCTTGGGACATCTGAGGTGGCCTTGTCCACTTCAATAGGTTTCACCATGGTTAGCAAGATTTAAAGAAACATAAATTCAGTTGAGAGAGAGAAGGTAACATGGCATAGCTGAATAATGGGCTTTAATAGGCAAAGCAAATAGTTAAATATAAGATGTACTGTGCATGCTAAAACTTAAGGAATGCATATTCAATGCAATGCATTATTAAATATAACAGTGAGCATATGGGTACCTACAATTAATGTATATAAATAGCTGATAAAATTGCTCAGTATTAGAAAGCTAGCGGCAAAAATGACCTCATATGTCAAGCAGACAAGTAGGCAGCTACCATTTTCTTTGTACACCTTACAGATGATAAATTAGTTTTATGGTCTGCATGGGGCCCTTATCACACTACAGCACCAAGTGCATGATAAAGAAAAAAAAATGTCTCAGCTCAAAAATCGAACTGGAATTTGGAGTCCCAGTGGAGCTCATTTTTTAAATGTAAAGAATTTTAACCCGCTTCCTTTGGTGAAGATTTATTGCAGCCAAGAGAAATGTAGATCTTGGTTATGTGTTTTGATTAAAACTTGATTTTTGTTTTTATCGACACCAGGTAGAACGTGAATCTGTCATAACTTGCTGCTTATTGATTGAAAGCAGTGTGGTCTAATGGGTAGAGAGTAGAGTGTGGAAGCAGGAGTCCTGATTTTTATTTCCAGTTACTACCTGGCTAAGCTGACCTTGTGCAAGTCTTTATAACTACTTGATCCTATGACACCCTGCATTTCCCTTCCTTCATGCTAGTGCATCATCTCTTTTTTTACCCCCAGAGCACACTGGGTTAGCATATATCTCAAGCCATGGGTAAGGGAACATATTGGACAGACATTTTATAGGAAAAGCATCATCTGAAAGCAAAGTTCTGGGGTGCATACAGAAGCCAGTGCAATCTGTTCCCTAGAAGGGATAGCTGGGTACTCCCAAATAGCACAGAGGGTTATCATTGTTCTCACAGCAAATTGGGTTTAGTTCTCCTTTGTCTGGGTTCTGAGGCAAGCAAGCAGCCTGTACCTCTAGTAGGACAGGTTAGTTTCTTAGGGTCTCATGGTATGATTCAACTAAGGGAGAATGATAAACTTTGACATCATTTGGAAAGGAGGGACATTAGGAAGAAAAGCCATGCTGCAAAGAGTGGAAATACAATTATTTTAAAAATCTTCCTCTTCGTTTCCTTGCCTAACTATATGTCTTTTCCCTTTCCAAACCTACTGGAAAAAGACAAAAACATACATACTCTTATTTCTAGCATACACAAAGGAGACAATAAGTGAGGATATTTTTCCTTTTTAACCATTGAGTTCCCTTGCCTGATAAGTAATAATACATAGGATCATGGAATTAGTTCTAGAAGGGATCTTAGAGGTCATCTCATCTAACATTCTTTTTTACAGATGAGAAAACTGAGGCCCAGAGAGGTTGATTGATTTGTCAAGGGTCCCATAGCTAGTAATTATGTGAGTCAGAATTCAGATCCAAGTTTATTGTTCTATCCATTACACTAGAATGCCTCTAGGTTTGATTCTCTTAGTCTTATAAAATTGTGAACAAGATTCTAACTTTTCCACAGAGGCTCCTCTTTGAAACCATTCTTGGGTTAAAATAAATAACAACAATAATAATATGATTATCATTAGGAGGAGTAGGAGTATAGGAAAAAGAGGAGGAAATGGAAGTGAGATTTATTCCCCATACTTCCTTAACTTGACTAGTGTTCTCTGTAGAAATATCATTGTATTTTAATATATTTTTATTTATTTCATTAAATATTTCCTAATTATATTGGACTATTATATGTTGACTATTTTTGACATTCATTTAAAAATTATTTTCAAATTATCTCTGTCCTTTCCTCCTGCTGTCTGCTTCTCCCTGTTCTTTGAGAAGGCAAGCAATATGACATTGATTATATATCTGAAGTAATGCAAAACATTTTTATAATAGCCATGTTACAAAAGAAAACATGGACAAAAAAAGAAAAAGAGAAACTAAAAAATAGTTTTCTTCAATCTGATCTCAGAATTCATTAGTTCTCTCCTTGGAGGTGGATAGCATTTTTTGTCATGGGTCCTTTATCTTTATCAGAGTAGCTGTCTTTCATAGTTGATCATCCTTATGATGCTGCTGTTACTGTATACAATATTCTCCTGGTTTTGCTCACCTCGTTTTGCATCACTTCATATGAGTCTTTCCAGGTTTTTCGGAAACCATTATGCTTGTCATTTCTTATAACATAATATTATTCCATCACAATCCTATACCACAGGGTGTTCAGCAAGTCCCCAGTTGATGAACATTCCCTCAATTTTCAATTCCTTTACATCACAAAAAGAGCTGCTATAAATATTTTTATACAAATAAGTCCTTTTCTCTTTTCTTTGAGATATAGGCCGAGCAAGGGTTTTTCTGAGCCAAAGGGCATGCATAGTTTTATAGCCCTTTGGACACAGTTCCAAATTGTTCACCAGAATGGTTGGACTAGTACACAATTACACCAACAGTGTATCATTAGTGTCCTAATTTTTCCATGTCCCTTTGACCATTTGTAATTTTCCTTTTGTGTCATGTTAGCCAATGCAAAAGGTGGGAGGTGTTACTTCAGAGTTGTTTTGATTTGGATTTCTCTAATCAATAGTGATTTAGAACTTTTTTTCTCCATATGACTATAGATCGCTTTGATTTCTTTTATCTGAAAACTGTCTATTCCTATCCTTCGACCATTTGTCAATTGCAGTCAGTTTTCTATATATTTGAGAAATGAGGCCTTTTAGTCATAAACTCTTCCCTTTTCCATAGATCTGATAAGTACATTTTCCATGTCCTCCTAATTTATTTATGACATTGCCCTTTGTGTCTACATCACTTAATTCATTTTGACTTTATTTTATATACAGTGTAAGGTCTATGCCTAGTTTCTACCTAACTGCTTTCTTTTTTGCCCAGCAATTTTCGTCAAATGCTGAGTTCTTACCCCTAAAATCTCATTTGAGTTTATCAAATTCTAGATTATGATGATAATTTACTATTGTGTATAGTGTAACTAATCTATTCCACTGATTCACCATTCTATTTCTTAGCCACTACCAGATTGTTTTCAAGATTATTGCTTTGTTTGAAATTTGATTCTAATAGTTCACCTTGCTTTACATTTTTTCAATGATTCCTTTGATATTCTTAAAGTTTTGTTCTTCTAGATGAATTTTGTTTTGGTTTTTTTCCTCTCTTTTAAAATGATTCTTTGGTGGTTCAATTGGTATGGCACTGGAAAAGTAAATAAACTTAGGTAGAATTGTCATTTTTCTATATTGTCTTGGCTTACCTAAAAACAATGACTATTTCTTTAGTTATTTAGATCTGTCTTTATTTGTGTGAAAAGTGTTTTGTAATAGTGTTCATAAAGTCTCCGAATTTGTCTGGACAGGTAGACTCCCAAGTATTTTGTGTTGTCTGTAGGGATTTTAAATGGAATTGTTTCTTTTTATTCCTTTCTGCTGGATTTTGGTGTTAGTGTCTAGAAATACTGACAATTTGTGTAGTTTTATTTTATTTCCTGCAACTTTGCTAAAGTTGTTAATTGTTTTAACTAGTTTTTTAAGTTGATTCTCTGCTGTTCTCTAATTATACCATCGTATCATCTATAAAGAGTGATAAGTTTGTTTCCTCATTGCCTATTTTTATTTCTCCAATTTTCATCATTGTATCTTAACATCTGATTTCTACTAAAATGAAAGATATAATGATGTGTCAATAACCTGTAATACTACTCCTTTAATAACCACTGATACACATGTACATAATCACACACTCTGATTATGTGACTTGTTTATTCAGTATAATTCATTTGGAGGACTAAAGAGGTATTTCCTAGGATTCCCTCCTCCCCCCAAAAGCCTGTAATATTCCTCTTTCTAAAAAAATAATTTCAGACATCTACAGGAGGTCATAGAATCATAGCTGAGACGTTACTTTGTCCAAGCCATGGCTATTCAGGAGTTTCCATTGTAAGATCTCTGTGATGTGATCATTCAGCCTCTGCTTAAAGACCTCTAGTGATGGGAAACTTACTAGTTCCTAAAGAAGCTCATTCCACTTTTGGACAGCTATAATTGTTATATGAAGCCTAAATCTGAAGCTTCTGCCCATTGTTCCTAGAGACCCACTGGAGCCAGGAAAAATAATACTCTTCTTTTTCTGAGGCAACCCTTCAAATAGGACAGCTCTCATGTTCTCTCCATCTGCCCAGGTATCCTCTTCTTCAGAGTAAACATCAACATTTTCATAATATATGGTCTCTATTCTTCTCAGCATCTTACTTGCTGTCTTCTGAATGAAGTATAGTTTGCTTTTTCCTAGTCTTTGTGAAATGGAAAGCTTTCTGCCCTGAGGGGAACTTGGTGCCTTTAAGTATGATTTTTTCTTTTTTTTTTTACTTTCAAGCCTGTGAAGTTCCAGAGAAATTTAGGAGGGCTGTTATCTGTTAGTGGACATTTTTTTGGCTAAGGATTAAAAACACTCAGAATAACTACCTGCCTGCAATGGTAGAAGGATTTCCTCACTGAGAATTCCCTATTCCATGTGAATCAGAAATTTAATACAAACAAGCAAACAACCTTTAAAAATAACTATCATTTGATTAAAAAAATTTTGGGGGAGGGGTGGGAGTATATTTGAACAGACTAGTTATTTCTTTGCTATGGGGTACTTCCAAAATAGAAATTTCTTCAGGTATGAATTTCATTTGTAACATGTAATCTTAAAGAATGTCCTGTGTCACTGAGAGGTTACGTAACTGCCCATAGTCAGTGGCTCAACTTGAACCCAAGTCTTTCAAGGCTAACTCTTTATCCACTAAGTCATGTTGCCTTTCACTTGTGTTAATCTATACATGTATATGTATACATATAAGTATACAAAATTATATATAAATACATGTGTGTATGTATATGTGAATAATACAAAATTCTAAATACATATTTCTCATAAAATGCTTCTCACTGTACTATATGATGGTCACTTCTTTTAAGTCCTACAAAAATCTTCAGAAGTACTTTCATAGGAATCTGCATGTAGTCTATTTGAAAAAGAAAAGACAAACAGTCCTGTGTTGGAATAATAGAAAGAAATATTCTAAGCCCCATTGTTTGGATAATTTTTCATGAAACCTTACTGTCTAATGACAAAGACAATTGTTGTTCTCCTTAGCAAGAAACAGACTTACTGTCATTTAGGGGAAACTAATCTGGAAAGATAATGCCAGGGATGAATAAAGCCATCTTTTAGGTTTGCAGCAGTAGTCATTAAAAATAAAATAGAACCCCTCTCAGGGGTCTGCCAACCTTGCCAGTCAGTTGACATTGTTTGGAGCAGAGGACACTCAGCATCATGTCAGAATAGAGGAGAAAAAAACAGCAGGATTTCTAAACAAATTTTCTCTCTCTGTCTTTGAACCAGGACTTTTGCTTATTAACAGCAGTTGAGCTGATTTAGAATGGAAATGAGACTTCACCTACAAGCCATTGTCCATCCGCTCAGCTGTTAGCAACACAGTAGGCAACATTAATCAGAATGAGTATGGTTAGGCAGCCTAATATAAAGTTTCAGTTGAACATTCCAGTTTACTTCATTGCTTTGTCTCTCTTGGGTTATTTGTAAATATTTAGCTACCTGTGACACTTGCTAATGGGGCAAGATGCCATGTCCTTGCTCAATGAAGTTATTCCAAAAAATGTCACTAATAAAAGAATTGGTAAAAGGGTTTTTTTAAAATGTAAATCCAAAATGAATGCACATACATACATGGAAAAAGTAGAATTTATGCCTCTGAATATGGTTCACAAGGAGGGAGTAAACCTACTGAATTTAGCAATCAAATTTGTTAAGGCTTCTCTAAAGCCTAAACTTCCAATTAACAAGCAAATCATCATCAGACAGTCAGTGAATGGCAAATTCATTCTATTCAACATCTTTTCAAAAGTGGATTTTGTGCACTTATCTCCATGAAAACCCAGCAGGGAGATTTTCCCTGGGAGTGATCCTGCATCTGCCTGTTTTTAATGACTGTAATGGCAAGCAATATTCTACAATTACTTTGGCGATCTCATTTCAAGCATGCAAATCATATTATTTAAGAGCCCGGCAAAAACCATTTATTTCTTGGAACTGCCAGCTAACTTTTTGTGAGGTGAGGAAACACCACACCAAGAAGACCAAGCGCTCATGTCACTTTACTTTGATGACATACTTATAAAATTTGTTCAACAAGGTCAGAGAAAGCAATATGAAAATTAACAGAGAGGAAAAACAAAACAAAACAACTGTTGTTCATTTCTAAGTCAAGCAAGTGTAGTCAGTTTGCATGATGAATAAAATGGTTATTATTGGCTGACCAAATGAAATATACTCTACTAACAATCAAATGTCCCAAATATGTAATATATGTAACTCTCACAAAGTCAGTGTCAAAAGACCACACAGGAATGAAAATTTCTTTAGGAACCTCAGTTGTTAGAAAAAATCTATTGCCTTTAGTCAACTAAAGAAAAAAATTAATATTTCATAACCAAAAAGAGGTTAGGTTAGGGAAGAGATCATTTAATAAAATAGGCCCGGGAGTCAGGAAGATCAGAATTCAGATCTAGCCTCAGATACCAGCTATGTGACCCTGGGGAAGACCCTTAACCTTGTTTGCCTCAGTTCCTCATCTGTAAAATGAGCTGGAGAAGGAAATGGCAAACCACTCCATTATTTTTGCCAAGGAAACTCCAAATAGGGTCATGAAGAGTCAGATAAAACTGAAATGAGTAAACAAAACAATGAAAAAGATCTTGTAAGAGTACATAGTAAACATGTAAAAAACCTATAGAAATACATTCGGATGAAACAGATTTTAGTAGACCAAATGATAGTAGCAGCTAATAACAAGACTATCTCATTGGATTTTTTGAATGTAACCAAAAGCAATTTGCCTCTGAATGGATTCCATTAAATGGTTGATATCCTAGGGTAGAATCCACAAAGTCTCCTTGGGAGACATTCAAATGAAGTAAGTCAGCAATGTGTCAATAAGGAAGGATCCAAGAGATTGTTAAGTCATGCAGATTTGTTGATGTAAATGAAGGGTTTATGAAAGCAATTTAGTCCAGGTTATCACCACCATAAACTACAGAAAGGTTATCTTTAAGTAGCCCCAGACATATTGAGCAACAAATATTATGCAAGGAAATAGAAATTATGCAGCACCTGACCTCAGTCTGTACAAATTTAGTACTGCCTGAATATCTAGCAAGAGTAATGTACCTAGAAGTATGAATCTGAAGCTTGAAGTCTTTAGTGTGCTGACAAATAATGAATCTCTACATTATAAATGAGGATCTCAAAATTCCCTTGAAACCTCAACCAATAAAATTTTCTTGAAAGTGGTAAACTGTTTTCCACAAATGCCAGCACATAACATTAATTCATTAATACTTAAGAAAAATAAATATCACCATACCAAAATACTCATAATTTCTAAGTTCTTGGAATCAAAAGCTTTCAAAATATAGAGACCTAGGAGATGAGATCAGAATTACATAGGAATAGGATGAAGTGAATGTTATACATATTGTCCTTGTCTGCTTATCCTATTACACTGAGGGTGCTTCTCTTGAGCTTACAAGAGATAAGTTTATGTCCCAATACTTCTATTCAACTCAAAAAGGTTATTTTATCTCCTTGCACAAGAGTTCATAGAATGTTAAATGTAAAAGATAATAGAAGGATAATGACTTGTCCTGGGGCTGTTCTGACTGAATTCGACTGAACAAGATGAGAGAAGTTTTTCTATACAGATAATAGTTGACAGATAATGCTTTGAGATTTGTAAAATGTTTTCATACTATATAATATTTAACCCACACAAAAACCCTTTGAGGTAGGTACTATGGAAATTATTTTCCTAATTTTACATATGAGGAAGCTGAGACCCAGAGAATTAAGTGACTGATAAAGTGACCCTTTCTCATACAGGAAATCCCTGTTGCTGAATGGCAAAAAGGGCACTGAATGTCAGCGCTAGAGGGCCAGAGACAATCTTTTCTTACTTTGCAGGTTTGCCCACAGTTCAATTATACTCATTCATATCTGGCCCTCTGTAAAGGGCTTCCATCCATAAATTGAGGCTGTGTTTAAAAAAGTTGAGCAGTTTTCAAATGCCTGCCTTATTTCAAACAATGAATCAGTTAACCGATTATTGTGCACCTATCTTAAAACAAAGAAGCGCTAGATTAGGTACTATGAAAGATAATATGTATTCTGAATATATAATACATGCATACATGTGAACTATGTATCCATATGCATATATGTGAAATAACTGTGTATATGCACATCCATATGTACATTTACATCACATATATGTAAAGTATACATATTTCACAAGTATATGTATATATATATGAATATAATATCAGTATATCAATAAAACATGTGTTTCTCCTTCTCTCCCTCTCTCTTTCTCTCTCAAGTTACAGTCCTTGTACTCAAAGCCTTCAGAATACAGTTGGGAATTTAAGATGTAAACATCTAAAAAGATGCATGATAAACAAGTAAGATCGATTATCCAATCAACATATGTTTGTTACCTGCCGACCATATGACAGGCATTTTCTAGGCACTGGAGATATAAGTACAAAGAATGAAGCAATTCCTACTCATGAAGAACTTATAATCTAATAGGGAAAAGAACAAGTACTCATAAAAATAAATGTAGCATAAACATAAAGTTAGTAAGTACACATATACAGAAAGTGTTCTAGGATTTCAGAGGAAAAAGTCACTTTGGTCAAGGATGGCCAGAAAAGGCCTCAGAGAGGAGGTGATGTAATTGCCATCAAGGATGGTTAAAATTTCATTGAATATAAAGGAGGAGGGTTATAGCAGCCTATTTGTGTGAATCTGTAAAGCATAAATGTGGATCCCTGAGCATAATGAGAACAATAGAAATTAATATTAAGTCAAGACCCGACTGAACGAGGTTGATGTCTGATGGTAGAGAGCCTTGAAAGTTGGCTAGGTGGTGCAGTGAATAGAGCCCTGGCCCTGGGGTCAGGAGGACCCGAGTTCAAATTCAGCCTTAGCATTTACTAGTCATGTGACCTTGGGCAAGTCACTTAACCCCAATTGCCCTGCTTTCCCTCCCCAAAAAAGGAAAAGAAGAGAAAAAAAGTTCAAGAGTTTAGGTAGTAGAAAGCTCCAGAGGATTTTTAAAGTGGAGGGGACCTGATGAAAGTGGTGATTTAAGAAGATGAAACTTGTTTCGGTATACATGCTCGATTTTGATTGTGATTATGATTTTAAGAACAGTTCCCAGGCCAAATATGCCTCCATTACTCTTCAGGCTCCACTCCTCACTCCCTGGATACTCTACTGTGCCACAGAAGTCTCTTCACCCTGGAAGTTCACTCTACCCCTTACATCTCATATTAGAAGTACACTAGATTCCTGCAGTCTCTTCCTTTGATTTTCACTCCCCCTAGAACCTCCATTTTAAGGAAAATATGGAAGCCAGCCTTGTCTTCATTCCTCTTCTCCTCACTCTCTGAACTTTCTCTATTATGAACCCAGCAAGAAACCTTCATTCTTCTCCTTTTCAACTTCCTTTTATGTGCTACCTTCCTCTATTTGTCCTTAGGGCAGTGATTATCTCTCTTTGTGCTTATATTTTATCTCCAGCAGTGCTTAGCACAGAGCCTGGCACATAGTAAGCACTCGATAAATGCTTGTTGATTTGATTTGTATGAACAAAAGGAATAGGAAACCTCCTTATAATGGAGGAAACTATAAGTCAAGTGTGTGTTAATAAGGGCCCACATATTTCCTGGGTGCAAAATAGACCTCAGTGGAAGAGTGGTACTCTAGATCTAGTGATCACCTCTCATGAAACCTATGATCTAGTGTCTCCAAGAGGTTAGGGCAGCCTTAGGTTACTTTGGTTCACCATCTCATTCTATCAGCCTTCTCGACAGCTGTCCCATCACAACCATCTAATCATGCTGGGTTGGTTTGTTTTTCTCCATAGGATCTGCTAAAGATGGGGTCAGCTCAATTTGTGAATCATCTGAGCTTCATTCTGATCATCCAGAAGAGAAGTTCATTAGTCAAAACCTTGACTGAATGAGCACTAATGTGGAAGAGAAAAGCAGACAGCGAGGACATTGCTGTTTCCCTTATTATGACTAATCTGGACCCCATCCCTTTAAAGTAGATCCAGTTCATTCAGACTGAATATGTTTTCCCCCCTCTTATTTTCCTTTGCTTTTTTTCACTGTCTTCACTTTATCCTTCCCCTCCCTGTCCTCCTCCATTCTCCAGCTAGAAACTGGCTCAAAGTGTACTGAATGATCAGATGGGAATAGTATCTATCCAAGGCTCTGTTGGACTAAGAATTAAGTGAAGGAGGGGAATGGGGAAGGTAGTGTTAGGAAAAGAGAAGATACTGAGATAAGAAAAGCAAAATCATCGAATGTCAGAGGTAGAAGAGAACATGGGGATTATTGGCAGGGGTGGGAAACCTTTGACCTCAAGGCCATGTGTGACCTTCTAGCTCCTCAAGTTCAGCCCTTTGACTGAAACCAAACTACACAGAACAAATCCCCTTAATAAAAGGCCACAGATTCCCAGTGCCTCATTTTGCAGATGAGGAACATGAGACCCAGAGGGGTGCTAGTAACTTGTCCCATGTCATGTAGTTAGTAAGTTCTGAAGCAAGTGTTGAAACATGTCTTCTCTGTACTGCCAGTTCTATTACACTAGGCTTCCGAGAGCCCCACAGAAAAATCAAATATAGGTAAGGGGCTCACATCAGAGCTCAGGATGTGAGATCTAAAAATTAGTGTGGACAATTTGCATACACAGGCTTTCGTGGCTTGTGAGCTGATCTTATTGCCCTGTACCACTCCCAGTTCTGCAGCTGGGAGTCCAGATCCCTCAACACAGCCAGCATTTATATGGTACTTTAACGTTTGCAAAGTACTTTACATGTACTATTATTCCATTTGAATACAAACAAAACCCTGGGAGATAGGTACTCTTATTGTCTCCATTTTACATAGGAGGAAACAGAGGCACCAAAAGGAGAAGAGACTTGCCCAGAGTCACACAGCTAGTAAGTGCCTGAGGCTGGATTTGAACTCAGGTCTTCCTGACTCTGGTCTCACACCCTACCAATTGTGCCACCTAGCTGCCTCAAGTCCAAAGTTTCTGTGAATTAAAGAGAGAGGAAGTGCAGTGAGGGTGAGCAACTGGATAGAGAACGGGGTAGAAAACAATTCCTGATCTTTGTCTATCTTCACAAGATTGGCCCTTACCATTAGTAGTATGTAGAGATATAAAAGAGGGAGTCGGAGAAGGAGAAGGATAGAAATGATTTCTGCTCTTGATAAGCTTACAGTCTTGCTGCTAAAACAAAACACAACAATTTTTCCAATGACTTGAGGGCACTGATTTTCTATTCCTTCAGATGGAGTAGAAAGGCAACTCATGGAGGAGATGGAATTAAGTTGGCCATAGATATCTATCTGCCACTGCTAGGTCAATCTTGGAGTCTCCAGTCTCTCCCCATCCACTGCCCATTCTTTTTATTTGCCTACATTATCAAGTCCCTAACATTTGGAAAGTGTACTCATTTGATCACTGCCTCTATATCTCTTTTCCTTTGCACAGTCAGAATTTTAGAAAAATTTATCTAAAACCGTTGCCTCCCTTTCTTTTTCTTTCCCTCACTTTTCAATCCCTTTTAGTCAGATTCTGTACTCATTAATCAGCAGAAATTGCTCTTTTTGAAGTTACTAATGATGTCTTAATTGTTGAATCTAATGTTTTTCACTTAATCTTCATGCTGCCTGACCTTTCTAGAGCATTTGATATGGGTGACTACCTTTTTCTCCTCAATAATCTCTTCTTTGCACTTTCATAATACTGTACTCCTTTGGTTCTCCCCTTACTTTTCTGAACACTACTTTTCATTCTCCTTGGAAAAAGCATGTTATATTTTACCCCCAACTATGTGTATATGCTAAAGTTCTTTCCTCAGCCCTTTTGTCTCTTTATAATCTCTCACTTGGTGATATGATCAGGTCTAATGGATTTAATTAAGTAGAAAGCTCCCGATATTTCATTTTGTGTTCTAGGCTCTCCAAGTTCAAGATCCATATCACCCATGGCTTATTGGATATTTCTAACTGGATATTCTGTGGGCATTTCAAACTCAGCATTTCATATACAGAAGTAATTATTTTTCTTTCCAAGTCTAGTCCTCTTCTGAATTGCCTAGTTGTTATCAAGAGTGCCATCATCCTTTCAGATGCCAGAGCCATCCTCAATTCTCTTCTCATACTCATTCCATGTATTCAATCAGATGCTAAATTTTATTGATCCTAATTCTAGAACATCATTTACATTTGCCCCTTTCTCTCCATTTTCAGGGCCACCTAATTCAGGAGGTGTTCACCTCTTTTCAGGATTACTACAATCATCTTCTAATTAGTATCTCTGCTGTGCATTTCTCCCCTCCTTTAGTGCAACCTCCACACAGCTCCCAAAGTGACATTCCTAGGTCTTGGTCTGACCACATCCATCTTCTTCTTAGTACATGCCAGTGGCTCCCTATTACTGCCAGGATCCAATGCATCCCCCCCGCCCCCGCCAAGGCATTTACAGCCACTCACTTTTGGCTTTGCCCTGTCTCTCCTCTTCATTTATATATCAGAAAAACTGGCCTTTTTGCTTTTCCTTTCACATGCCATCCCATCTCCTGCCTCCATGACTTTGAATAAGCTGTCCCTAAGGCTTCATATTTTTTCCCCTCCTCATCTCTGTCCCCTAGACTGCTCGGTCTCCTTCAAAGTTCAAATTTAGCACTGATTTCAAGGCAGTGAGGTGACACAGTTGATAGGGAGCTGGGCCTGAAGTCAGGAACACCTATGTTCAAATCTGGACTTAGACACGTATAAGCTATGTGACTCTGGGCAAGTTATTTAAGCTCTGTCTGCCTCAGTTTCCTCAACTGTAAAAGGGAGATAATAATATCATGAACCTCCAAACGTTGTTGTGAGGTTAAAAATAGATATCTATAAAGTGCTTAACAGCATTGTCACACAAAGTGTGTGTGTGACACAAATATTTATAAATATTCTGTTCCCTCTCCTATACTGATCCCTTCCTAACCCTCTGCTGCTAGTGCCTCATCTCCAGAATTACCTTATATTTATTTTATGCACACTTTACATATTCTTATATGTATACATGTTGTCTCCCCTGATAGAACATAAGTTCCTTAGGGGTAGGGATTTTTTTGTCATTTTTGTTCAAACCCCCAGTGCCTAGAACAGTATCTGGTCCCTAGTAAGTGATTAATACATGTTTACTTGCTTGCTTGCAAATAAGTACTCATTAATAATGTTTAATTTAAGGGGAGCAGTTAGGGATATCAACCATTTCTAACAAGTAGTTTGAAAAAATACTGCAGTTGATGGGAAAGTTGGCATCAATCTCTTGATCTGTCATGTAGAGAGGCGTTTGACTTGTTTTCCTTGACCTCAAAAGGAAAGAAAGGGAAAGAAAAAAAGAAGAAGAAACTCTTGGGAAAAATTAGAGACAGATTTTTGTTTAACATAAGGGTCCGGTCTATGTGCTGGCAGATGTTTAATAATTGGACTGGCTAGGAAAAAAACCATATGCACACACAATTTTAAATTTAATGTGAATTATTAAAACTTTCTTAAATCTGTTGTTCATTCTTTATTTTCAAAGACAAAGGTAATGTCTTGACTTGCCTGTCAGTTGGATTTAAGTGAGGCAGCATTGCCCAGTAAAGTCATCAGCCTCAGTCTTCTGAGTCATCAAAGTCTAGTGGCAGGACAAGATGACTGATGATTGCCTAGGATCCTTGATATCTTCAATATCTGACCTAGCTCTAAGTACTCCACCTGCTTCAGCTGCCTTCATGGTGTTTGGAACAAATTATTTAAATCTGCCAATTCTACTGGGGAAAGTCTTCTCATGCTTGGGATAGTGTAATGGTAATTCATTTAGCAGGTACTTAGCCCTTACTAAGGGCTAAGTACTTCTATGAAAGAAACAGAAGGTGTGAACTCTGTCTCCTGTTGCTGACATAACAGGAAGGAGTTGGCTGAGACAGAAAGCCAGTGTATGTGTGTGTAAAAAGAATGAGAGAGAGACAGAGAGAGAGAGGGAAGGAGGGAGGGAGGGAGGGAGAGAGAGAGAGAGAGAGAGAGAGAGAGAGAGAGAGAGGCAGTCAGAATCAAGAATTTTTACTCCTGGTGGAGAAAGCAGAATTGTTCCAGCATCTGGGAGCTGGGATACTACTGGACTGAGAACTGAGTTGGAGTTTTCTATGAGACCAGAATCTGGTGAAGGTCAAAATGGCTGCTGCCTCCTGGAAGGCTGAGATTTCTTCTGGGTCCTCGGGCCAGCTGAACTGCTGGAGGACTGAAGAAACATGACACAAATAAGGCTTTGTTTGTTTGTGGCTTGACTGATCCTTGAGTTCCAGGGAACAGAAGTTGTGAAGGTTTTGAGATGTGCTGGACCCTGTAAACTTCAGTGTGTAACAAGAACTTTCCATAGAACTGGACAAGAACCTGGGAGCTGTCTGCCTCTGAATCCAGGTGACTGTTTGGTGGATTCAGGTAGGAGCTGGGATCATGGAAAGGGATCCAGAGAATCTGAGAGACCAACCCAGTCAAGATGAAGAAAATGCCTCCCCTTGGATATTGAATATGCGATGAAATTGAAGTTTACTAGACACTGAGGGGTGTAGGGTTTGTGTAATTTTCTAATGATTGGATTTAGTGATTAATGATACTTAACTGATTGCTAGATAAGTGACTGATTAAGTTAATATATGATTGCCCCATGAGTAGAAGATTGATTATTGTATTGTGAGATGACTAAATGACTGAGTGAGGAGGCAAACCTCCTTAGGGATATCAGATGATTATTCTTTTGTTCTTTGTTCTAAATACTCTGACTACTTTGGTAAAAACTATGTGGCTATTCTAATGTTAAGCTGTTGTGAACACTATATTGTGATTTTCTGTGATAAAATGCAATGTTGTGGATATTATATTGTGATTTGTTATGAATATTTGTCTTGATTTGTAATGGAATAAACAGAGTGTTCACTACACTGTGTAATCAGAACCTTAAAAGCTGTTCGCAGTAGCATTCTTTTAGGAGGCTGCTTGTGCATGGCATTACAGATACACACCCTCCTAATTCACTGACAGGTTTGAGGCCTGTCTTTAACCCTCAATCTGTCCTAGCCTGTCCACTGAGAAGGTTTTACCAGCCACTCCACATATTACACAATTTTTCGGAACCACAGGTGAGAGGTTGAGTGCCAGGTGATCATCAAAGATGAATGTGAAGCCCTGAAAAGGGCTTGGCAAACCCTCACACCAGAGGTGCTAGTCCTTTATGAACATCCCATATCCCACCCCCCAATCAATCCCTTCTTTGCAGCAATGACCAGTTTAGGATATATGTGTGTGTGTGTACGTGCACACATATGTGTAGACATATATGTGTGTATACACATACATGCATACATGCATGCATACATATATATACACATATATTTATATCCCTTCCCCCCAAATCAATGCCTTCTTTTCAGAAATTTTGGACATATGTCTGTGTATGCATATGCATATACACATAATATACATATATACACACACATACACACACATACATACACACCACACATATACATAAACACACACACATATCCATCGCCACTAAATCAATCTCCTCTTTGTAGCAATTACCAGTTTAGGACATATATGTGTATGTGTGTGTGTATGTATGTATGTATATTTGTATATGTATGTGTGTGTATGTATGTTTGTGTGTATTATACACACACTGAAAATTTGATAATTTATTTTTGAGATGGTTAAAGTGGGCTCCAACATGCCCCCAATATAAGGCAAAATTTCCCAACAGAATTGTGACATGATCTTTCTCCTTGACCAGTAAGTTCCCCATCTTTAGCTATGTCATGAGCATATTATTTTATTTTGATATACTGCCATCATTTAAACCACAAAATACCTAAAGCAAACTTATTGTTTCCCACCTCCTTCCTTCACCACCCCTAGTCAAATGTAAACAAAATCCCATTCTAACTTTTTCATATCTATAAGTATTAGCATTCTCCTGTGCTCTTCATTTGGCAATGCCATTTGCTGAGTTATCTTTTTATTTGCATGTGATTTATCTTTCTAATTAGCTCCTTGAGAGCTGGGATCATAGAACCTTAGGTAGAAAGTATTTTAAAGATCTTTGTGTCCAAAAGTAGTTGACTAAGAATCCTCTCTTACAATGTCTCTAGAAAGTGATATCTAGTCTTTGCTTGGAGACATTGAGAAAAGGAGAAACCACTATTTCTGGAAGTAGCTCATTCAGCTTTTGTATGGTTTTAATGATTGGCATGTCTTTTTTCTCCTCTCAACTTCACTTCTCTTCCCCCAAATTGCATGTGCTCAATAAACATTTGCTGATTGATTGATTGATTAAGACAGGTCATTAGGATCCACTGCTGTGAACTGTCTCCAGCTGCTTCGAACAGATTGAGTGGGTTCTGTTTGCCTTGTACGAACATGGTGGTAGGATGAGAAATATTATAAGCTGGGAGGGTGGTTCTGCTCATGTTGTGCTGTCTGAAATGGAAATATAAAATTGCATTTTCCTATTTGTACAGCATTGTGAGGACCACAGGAGGAAGAAGGTTGAATATTTGCACATCTAATGCTGCCTATTTGTTATTTGTGGTTGTATGTACTCAAAATGAAATGGAATAACGGCAAATGGCCTTTGAGTTCCATCACCATAGAGAGGTAAAATGAATCCTTCAGATCACAAAGTATATCTTTCTTACCTAAACTATTACATTTTCTTCCAAGACTTACCAAATTAACCAGATAATTGTAAAACTACTGAAATTTCAAAATATTCTCCAAACTCACTGTAAGTGTTCATTTAACTTCTGTGGACATCAGTTTCTTCATTAATGAAGTGAGAGGGCTGGATGAGATGGTCTTTAAGGTCTACTCCAGATCAAATATATAATCCATTAATGCTTTATTGCACTTTCTGAAGCAGGGGTGGGGAGCCTGTGGTCTTGAGGCCACATGTGACCCTCTAGGTCCTCAAGTGCACCTTTTGACTGAATATAAACTTCACAGAACAAATCCTTTTGTTAAGGAGCTGCACTTGAAGACCTAGAAGGTTACATGTGGTGTTGAGGCCACAGGTTCCCCTCTCTGGTCTAAAGCATTTTCTATTATTACATACTATTATATAATTTTCATGGCTTTATATTTTTGAAATTACATTATAAGCAAAGTTTACTTTTGTGTATATGTTTCTTAATACATTTAATAATTAATATATATCATTCTTAGTATATTAAGCAGAAAGTCATATTGTAAGTACTCAATAAATATATGCTAAGATTATTTGAAATGTCCATAATAATAATTCTTGATAATAGAAGGGAAAACTTCTGTTTGAGAGGAGGGTGAGTTAGTAGGTAGATGCAACAAAAAAGAGATCATCAATAAAATATTAAAAATACAAAGAAGACAACAAAAAGGATTTTGGAAGATGATACACACAGGGAAATTCACTTACTACCTTGGTCAATTTATTATATACTTTTGAAAAACAAACCACATAGCAGAATATCATAGTTTCATATACAATCCTCCTTTTAGTTTTTTTTATTTCTTGGAACATTTGTATTTGTTGATTATTGTTAATTTCATAATAATAAAATGTAAGTTAAAACATTCACAAAGAATGCTATGCCATTTTTTTTAATGCATTAAGGTATATAAGCATATTTTAGGACATGACACATTTTTGTTGGTCTTGTCATGGAATCTCATAGAAATGTAAAGGGCCTTTGAGACCATTCAGTACAACTCATATCTGAGCAAGCATTTCCCATAATAACACCTTCCACAAGTGGGTGTCTAGCCTCAGCTTTAAAGATCTTCATTGAAGAGGCAAACTATTACCTATCTATACTGGCACATTATCTCTTCTGAACAGAAAGACTATAAAATCATAGATTGAGAGCTGCAAATACTTATAAAAGCCATTTAGTCGAGCCCCTCATTTCAGAGAGAGAAAACTGAAGCCCAGAGAGGTTGTGCCTTGTGCAGGATCATAGAGGGAATTGAATTCAGGTCTTCTGATTCCAAAGACAGTGATAGTTCTATTCTATTTCATTAGTTCTCAAGGCAGCGATATGCTTCTCTGAAACTTTCATCCATTGTGCCTTGTATCAGATTCTAAAATAAAGCAAGTCTAATTTCTTTTCCATATGACAAGTATTAAAATACTTGAAGAAAATTACTTAAAAATCTTGATATTATACTTTAATTTTTGAAGGATCTGTGATCTCACTAATAAGAACGCATCTTACATATGGATCAAAACCCATCCATGCCTTGTTACTTCACGTGACTCTTGACCATGCCCTCCTTTATGTCTTCTCTGCCCACCTTTATGTCTCTTGAAATTGAATAGAGAAAGCTAGATTGACTTGGGAACTAACACAGTATTTTTAATGACCTCAAACTTCTCACTGAAAAGAAAAGAAAAAGCTATTCTATTTAGCATCACTACTGGGAAAGAACTTAGCTGAAAAAGGCCACAGTTTCCTACTGCATCTGGGGCCATCACCAGTCATCTGACGTATGTCTTACCACTGGACCCTAATTTCTCCAGAGGAGGGAGAGAGGCTGATGGCTCTTCACAGCTCTGGCCTACCTAAATCCAGTTCAGCCGAAAGTCAAGACATTACCCTGCTGATGTCACTAGTCTTCTTCAAGAATGTAGGACAAACACTACCACTACCATCACCACCACCACCACCAAATAAATTCCAATGAAGCTGGGTATCTGCTGTCTTTCAGTCCTTTCAGCTGTGTCTGATTCTTCATAACGCCATCTGGGATTCTCTTGGCAAAGATGCGAGTGGTTTCTTTCATAATTCTTTTCCCCCTCTTTTCGGCATATTACAATTTGATAATGTTATTCCTACAATGTCGTACTAATAGTTGAATGCAGTACTCTATCGATCACCCAACCAACCAATCAATTAACAAACATCGATTGATTAAATCTTATTTTATATCAGGAAATCTAGAAGTTCTCTAAGAAAGAATATATAGATATTATGCGCTCCCTCATTCTTGGCACTTTCCTTGAAGTAATGCAAGCTTAGATCTAATTAGCATTTTTGACTGCCATCTCATACTGCTGACTCACAGTAGAACTTAAAATTCTTATCTTTTTCCATGTGAAGTTTTTTCAAGTCATATTTCCACCATCATGTACTTAAATGGATTTAAAAATTAATTGTAAGCTTTTCATTTATCCTCATTTAATTTCATTTTTATTAGGTTCAGCCCATTATTTTATTAACTTGAGATTTTTTTTCTGTGATCCTTGTTTAATTGTCCAGTGTATTAACCATCTATTTCAGTTTCTTTTCATTTGGATATTTGGAATACATGTTATCTATCCCTTTATTTAAACAATTGATAAAAAGATTCTGCTAGAGATATCCCTCTGTGTTGACATCACCTCATTAACACTCTTCCAACCTAGCTGTTCCACTTGTTTTTTGTTTTGTTTTATTTTTTGCTTTTTGGAGGGGGGAAGGCAGGGCAATTGGTGTTAAGTGACTTACCCGAGATTACAGGATAGTAAGGGCTAGTAAGCCTTAAGTGTATGAGGCCATATTTGAACTCAGGTCCTCCTGACTCCAGGACCAGTGCTCTATTCATTGCATTGTCTAGCTGTCCTTTATTCCATTTAATTGCACTATTTAGCTAGCCTGAAACTCAAAGATATGGTGAAAGGTTTTGTCAAATGTCTCACTGAAATTCAAGTATAACATGCTTATAGCATGACTCTGTTTTATCAGTCTAATAACTTTCTCAAAAAAGTAAATTGAGTTTGGTCTGTCATGATTTGTTCTTAATGATTGCGTTCTTTCTTTTCTCAAGCACTGCTTCCTTTTCTAAGTGCTCACAAAGCATCCCTTTAATAATGCATTCTAGACATGCTTCCATCTTTTGACACAGAAGTGATGGACTGGAGGTGCAAAATGAGAAATACATATTTAGGCACAGCCAATGTTTGTAGATTGGTTTTGCATGACTACTTATTGGTTAGAAGAGAAGGCTTAGGAAGGGTGTGTAGTGATAATGACATTAAAAAATAAAATGGAAGAAAAGAAATGAATGTTAATATATCATTTTTAAAAATGCACAGATTATAACAGAAGATCAGAAAGGCCATAGACAATCAGGGAATTGTTAGACTACCATGTTGAATTCAAAACATGTTTTAAAAAACCAAGTTGAATGTTGTGGGGATTCATGGTTACATATTAAGTCCTCTTTTTAACTTTCTTTTTGGAGGGGAGAAGGCAAGGTAATTGGGGTTAAGTGACTTGCCCAAGGGCATGTGGCTAGTAAGTGTTAAATGACTGAGGCTGGATTTGAACTCAGGTACTCCTGATCTCAGGGCTGGTGCTCTGTTGACTGTGCCACCTAGCCACCCCCTATTTTTTTTATAGAGAAATGTTTCACATTTATTAATGTTTTTCAAGGTCATAATCATGAAATGGAAAAAATAAATTTAAATAAAAAATGAATTCTAGAATTTTCCTGGGCATTGAAGTAAAGATCACTGGTCTACAGTTTGAAGATTCAGGTTCTTCTTTTCAAAATTTAGGATATTTGCCTGCATTTAGTTCTACTGAACATCTCCCATTCTATCCCATTTGTATAAGATTATTAATGGGACTTCTCATCTATAAATTCCTTCAGTACCCTAAGATATAATTTGTTTGGACCTGATGACTTGAACTCGCTGACATTAGCTTAATGTTAAAAAAAAATATGACACTGGATTTAGATTTCCTGTTTACCATTTTTGAGAGTATTTCATTTCTCCTGAGCCAGCTACCTCTGTAGAAACTTAGGCCATGAAATCCTAATATCCCTCTTTTTTTAAACTCTGTATTCTGCTTTTCTATGAAATAAGTACATTATTGATACCTTTTTTTTTAACATCATGATCATTTCCCAATACATTCCTCAGTCCCTATTATCAAAAATTGCCTTGTGTGGAACTACGGAAAAACAGTAACAGAAAAAAAAAACCTCATACCAGATGTTATTTGTCTGACGACAAAATATGCAAGTAGAAGTTAGTATTGTATTCCCCATCTCTAAAGGGGAAGGAAATATGTTTCATAATCTATTTTCAGGAACTGAGATTGTTTATCGCAATTAGTCAATGTTCACTTGCCTTGTAGTGTTATTTCATTTACATTATTGTAGTAATTATGTATATTGTTCCCCTGGTTCTTCTTTTTTCACTGTGCATGATTTCATACCTATCTTCCTATGATTCTGTGAATTCATCATATTTGCAATCTCTTACCATATAAATATATTTCATTACATTAATATGCCATTGTTTAGCCATTTCTCACTCAATGAACACACTTAATTTTCTACATTTTTGCTACCTCAAAAAGTGTTGTTATTGATATTTTGGCACATATGGGGTCTTTCTGTCTTTGACATCCTTGGGATATATCATTAAAAATGGAATTACTGGGAAAAAGGGTATGAAGAGTAGTGACTTTTCTTGAATAATTCCAAATTATTTTTCCAGAACAGTTGGACCAAATTCATAGCTTCACAGAAATGTATTGGTGTGCCGGTCTTCCCATAGCCCTTCCAACATTGACTATTTCTGTCCTTTATCATCTTTGACAGTTTGATAGGTTGAAATCTGCTTTCTTGAAATCCAGGGTGAGTGTCAGACTAGGCTTGGCATTTAACTTCTTATCTGTCATAAACTTTAAGATGATTCAGCCATTGCTTTCTTAGGTGCCCAATATTTCTACTTCTGTGACCAGTCTCCCTTGTTAGATTATAAGCTTCTTAAGGACAGGTGCTCTGCCCTCTCCTGACTCAGAAAGTCATTCTCTTCAATCCCAGAGAGAGTGCCATGCACATTTGCTTTAAAATTATTTCCATTTCCAAATGATAACCTGGTTTTAAATGAGGAACTTTTTAAAGGCAATATACAGCAGACAATGAATAAATAATGAAAGAACAGTTCCAAGTATGTTGTCTTTGGCTCATTGCTCCTTAAAATGTAGCTGAGAAATGGGAGCTACAAAGCCCTGGGAAGCAGGAATGTGCTGATCGGGACTCTCCATCACCAATAGGATGCTAGTTTATGTTGCTAATAACAATAAGCCATTACCTTCTGATGACTGCCTGCCTCCAATGATCTGGGGAAAATGACTTTTTCTAATTCTTAGTATGGGAGTGGGGGGGGGGAGAGGCGGGTGAATGTGTGAGCAAGTGAGGATGTTTCTTCTTCTGGAAGATTTCTGTGATTATTTCTACCTGACTGCTTACTCCTTCACTCTGAACCTTATCAGCATTTATTTGGGCTCTAGATTTATGCACCTTATAGCTGCCTATCTTATTCATTTCCACTTGTTGATAGGTTGCTTGTGGGTTTTCTTAATCTGCTTTCCAAATATATGTTTTGTTTCTGAACTTGGACTTAGATTTCATCTTAAAGAAAAAGAGCTGTCTTTTCTATTTTTTTTACAATTTTTTACTACTTACCCCAGTATAGTGCCCTGCACACGATAAGGGCTTGGTAAATGTAACCTGACTTATTTTTGCCTCATTGGGCCATGTCTGGCTTTACCCAAAGTGGCTGTCATGTGGGCAACTCCATACAGATAAGAAAGCACTAATAAGAATAGGACTGTTTTGTCTCCAAGTTTCCCCTTAGTCCCTTTTATTTGGCAGCCAGATTCCTTGATTGTCTTTCTATCTCTCCCCGAAGTGTTGTGAGACAAACATTAGAGCCAATTATTTGAAGCAAGCAGCACTGTATGCTGGGGTGATTATTACTGAGTTACAAAGCATTCCCCCTCCCCCCAGGTGGTCCTGCAAGGTCACTGCCAAGGCAGCAGTGCCCCACTCCTGCCAAACCACCACTGTGCCTCTCCCTGCTCTCAGGGTGAGGACCTTCAACCCCCACAGCTGTCAATCCTGCATCTTCTAGCAACAGTAATTTTAAATCACCAAACAACAACAATAAGCTCTTAAAATAGACTTACTCGGTTTGTGGTGGCTAAGAGCTGAGTTTGCTAAAAATAAAGTTGCCTCTGCTCCCACCATCATCCATTTTCTGCCAGGGTATAATTAAAGTCCATATCTGAAATTCTTATTGAGCAGCAAAGTCCCATGAGTGATTGGCATCTGGCATCTGAAAATATTCTGTAAAGAACAGTGTTCTCAGTGGCGCATCTGACAGGCTTGGCTTGCTTTCAGTGCTCCTGGCCTCCCAATGAATGGCAAGCCAATGGATGAACAAGAAGATTACTTCAGTCCAATATCAATCAATCACTTGGTTCTTCAATCAATGACTTGCTACAGTTTCTCATGCCCACCTTCACTTACCCCACAATGACACTTGAAATGAGGAGACCAACAAGACCAACAGATAAAATTGAGTCCTGTTAATTGGAACACTCTTTGCCAGGTTCAGCAAAGAGGGTCCTGGCTTGGTTGGAAAAAATGTGACTCCCTAGTGAGATAAAGAATTTTACTACAGCCCTATTCTGCTTCTGGCCCAAACACTATTAGGTTTTGGAGAGGGATTCCACCCAATTAAAGGTCTTTCATTTCAACCTGAGATTTGTGGTTCTTGCTGGAAGGGATAATTTAGTAGTAGATATAAGAGGGGAGAAAGTCTTTCCCCTTTCTGTGTTTATTAAGCTCTTAACCATTTGCATGCGAACTAGACAATGTGTGATTACACATTGGGTACTCCGGATGGCATCTAAAATAAGGGTCCATTGGACAATGAGAGGCATTCTATCCCCTAACCCCCCACTGTAGAATAAAATAGTTCTCTAATCATATGAATATGCAATGAAATGAAAGCACCAATCCTTCCCCCAAAAGGGTTTATGATTTTAAGTAGACTTGTGCTAACCTCTTAGCATAATTGTAATTAGAAAGAACAGGCCAGTTTCCTGCTGTTCTTGCTCACATTTGACATGTGAACAGTATGAGGCTAGATGCCTGAGTTGAATTTTTGATTTGCACCCGTTTCTAGTTGTCATTTGCTATTTGGCAAGTCAAGACACCCTATGAACTAATGGAAGCTTTCTCAGTGGAAAACAAGTGTATTATCTCTTTACATTTGCTGAAGCTAGCCGGTATTTCATCATTCCATTGCGCAATGTTATGTTGGGTAATGTAATAGAGTGACATGACACGAGAACACCAGATACATCAGAATTATGAACACAGGAAAAGGACATTGATAAATGTTTTAAGATGTATGGGATTCAGATAGCACAATGCACAATGAGTTTTTGCAATTGATTAAACCCATTTCCTGGGTGCCATCTCATCATTACACATCAGGATACGGAAACAAGAGGGCATACTCCAGGGCTGGGAGAGGGGAGGGGAAGGAGTACAGAAGATTTTGAAAGTGGACAGAAAGTATAGATTGTTGACTACAGATTTTTCTGTCATGGAAATGAGTTTTATACAAAGACTGACCAGAATGTGATCTACCCTTTGATCATGATTTTTTCCCCCCTCTCTATTGGAATGCAAAACACTTTTATAAATATTATAAATGTTACTCCCTTATGTAAATACACAAGACACTTCCTCAACCTCTATAAATGAGCTTGAATATCTGATGTATGTCCTGGAGACAGGAATCTGTCACCCTGTGGAAAGAAAAGGTTGGTAGGGAGTTCTTTTGTTTGTTTGTTTGGGTTTTTTTGGCAAGGCAAAAAAGAGGGTCAAGTGACTTGCCCAGGATCACACAGTTAGTAAGTGTCAAGTGTTGAGGTAGATTTGAACTCAGGTCCTCCTGACTCCAGGGCTGATTCTCTATTCACTGTGTCACCTAGCTGCCACATGTAGTTTTAACAAAATGGATGAATTCTACCTCTAGGGAAAGCATACCACAAGGGAGCAAAATTTGTTTGTTGGTGAAAGAAAAGAGAACTATTAAACAATTTCAACTAAGGAAGGGTGAAGGGGGCAAGATGGACATTGATTCAAATGAAAAAAGAAAATAAAAAGCTATATGTATCTATTGCTGTTGATAATGATGATGGTGATATTATGGTGAAAATGGTGATAATGATGAAATTTATAGTTATCTCTTCGCCATCATGGTTTCGATATGTCATGGGTTGGCATAAGAAATTAAATGGGAATTTTAAATTCGCACACGACAGACAACAAAAGAAAATTTACAAGGAAGCAGAGGGACAGATCTGAAGACAGGGTGTAGTTAGTATTTATTCTATAGGATTTATTGACGTGGAAATTTGTTGTTGTATATTTTCAATCCTCTCACACTCTACTGTACACACGGCATTACTTTCTTTCCCTTTTCTTATTTTGTATTTAAGTTTAAATATCTAAGTTTATAATGTTTCTTTTCTTTTCTTATTGTGTATTTATTTTAGTATTTAATTTTACAATAAATTAAAAAAAGAAATATATTTTTTTGGGGGGGTTGCGAAGATCATGATGACATATGAAGGCCAGCAGACAACACAGATGCTATGAGCACATACTTAGTCCAAATTTTATGATAAAGTACTGTAAAAAATTCATAAATGCAAAAGAAAAAATTCAGACTTCTTCTCTGGTATGAAGGGAGGGTCAAAATATTTTACATGGATTTTCCAGATTGCACAGGCCTCACATCCCTAATCCCCATGATATGGAAGGGACGACTATATTTTAATATAATACTTTACTGAGATGAATTATTAATCCTATTTTCATAGCATGATTTTTATTCCTTTGGAGTCTCATATTCCACTTTTCCTTACAATGGGTTCACTGACAGAGTAGTCTAAGTACAGAGTATTTCACATCTATAGCTAGTTAATGATGGAATTAGAGTTTGGGAATCTAAGTCCTGAGATTCTGATTACAAACGGCTATTTCATTGTCTCTCCATTGTAACTAGAATAACCAATGCAATATTTTTGCATGTAACTGCACTGTGAGCCACAACCTTAGTTGACAGGTAAACAATAGTCATTTTACTTAGCCAAGTCTCACTTGGGCCACTCATGCACATGTTCATAAAAATAATGCCACATATTAAGGATTTAATAAAGCAGTATTAGTAATGCAAGAATGAATTGAATGCTAAGATCAAGAGAGATGACCATGGTACCTCACACTGAAGGCATTCAATCTCTTTTAAGCAAGCAAACAGAGGGAATTTTAGAGAGAGAGAACCCCTTTACTGAAAAAGCCTAGATCTTTCTCTTCATAACTTATGGTCAATTCTCTCAGCAGGAGTAGTATTCACAGAATTCATGATTCGAGGACCCTGGAAAGACAAAGAAATAATGTATCCCCCAGTAGTGAAAATCATCTATGCTTTAAAATACTGGGGTGTTCCATTGCAATGGCATTTGACTCATGTGAGATGTTTTCTATCTTAACAATCCAGAATCTGAGAAATAAGACGATTATTAGTAATAACTAAGCACCCAATCTACCATGAATTAGTGAATCAAGCAGTCCATTGACTAGTATTTATGTGGGGTGTTTGATGTGCCTAACTAAAAGAGACTTCAGAAATCCACTAGTCCAACACATTGATTTTATGGATGGGAAAACCAATCCCCCACCTACCCTTTACTCTAAGGCAGCTAGGTGGCTCAGTGCATAAGTCAGGAAGATTCATCTTTCTTAGTTCAAATCCGGCCTCAGACACTTACTAGCTGTGTGACCCTGGGCAAGTCACTTTCCCTGTTTTCTTCAGTTTCTTCATCTGTAAAATGAGCTGATGAAGGAAATGGCAAACCACTTCAGTATCTTCGCCAAGAAAATCCCAAGTGGGGTCATGAAGAGTCAGACATTAAAAAATGACTCAACAATCCCCTTAAGTCTAGCAACACAGACTTCCTTTCTGTTCCTGAAACAAAACAGACACTATTCTCAGGTCTAGGCATTTTCACTGGTTGTTCCCCATACCTGGAATACTTTTCTTCCTAATCTCTACCTTCCGGTTTCCATATTAGCCTCCAAGTCCCAGCTAAAATTCTTCTATGGGAAGTTTCTCACAGCCCCTCCTAATTCTAGTCCCTTCTCTCTGTCAATTATTTCCCATTTATCTTGTATATAGGGTTTTTTTTTGTACACAATTGCTTGTCCTCCATTCTCCTTCAGAGCAGAGATTGTCTTTTGTCTCACTTTGTATCTCTAGTGCTTAGCACAGTGCCTGGCATATAGATGTCGCTTAATAAATGCTTATTGATTGACTAAGGAAGTACAAGTGACTTGGATAAGGTCACAAGGGTGATTAATGGAAAGTTTGGGACTTGAAGTCAGCTTTCTTGTAAGGAGGCTCTAATTTAACAGTATGTATTTAATAAGCATAAACGAAAGGTGACATGTTAAGGATGTTGTAGAAGATATTTGACATAGCTCCTAGGCCATTTTAATTTGAAGAGTCAGAGAAGGGAAATAATAATGCAAACTAGCTTAATCAGGGGACAGTTCATCAGAGGGGTTCCTGAATTAGGTCTTGAAGCAAGAACAGAGCACAAATTAAAAAAAAAGAAGATGAAGGGGGCATCCTATGTGAGAGCACCAACCTGAGCAAAAACATGATGTTCGAAATTATTATGGGATTTTCAGGGACAATGAGCAAGTAAGGCTCTCTGACCAGAGAAGGCCTATTGAATGACCTACCAGTGGGAAATAGTTGGATGAGTATGATCAAAGGATCATAGATTCAAAGCTCACAAGGATTTCAGAATCCACCCAGGCTCCTTTACATTTGAGGGGACGGAGGCTCAGAGAAGTTGTGATTTGTCCAAGGCTATACAAATAATATGAATCAGATTTCAGATTCACAACCAGGTCTTCTGATTCCAAATTGATTTCAGTTAAATAAATGAACATTTAAGCATCTACTATATGCCAGGAACTGAGCTAAATACTGGGGATACAAAAAGAGATAGATCTCTATCTACTGTACCACTCCCATTATTAAAGTGTTTAATAAACGCTCATTAAAGGTTAAAGCTCAGTTTGTAAACAAAATCTTGGAAAATGAAACACTTACAAATTGCAGAAGTTGCCCTAAATAATTTATTTATTTCTAAAGTGACAGAAAATTAATGAGAGAAAAAACATATCTTAGTAATATTGGGAAGAGAATTGGATTTGAACTCACAGGACTTGGGTTCAAATTTAGTTCTTCTACTAAGTGATCTGTATGACCCATGGTAAGTAAGTTCCTCTCTCAAAGGCTTGGCTTCATATTCTGTGATATGAAGGTATTGTAGTCTATCATCTCTAACTTTATTCTCTATCCTTTAATCTACGTATGCAAGCACCTGAGCTAGCTGTGCCCAGAGAACATAGGAATTGAACAGTTTTGTTTTATCATCTAAACTCTCAGTCCTTCACTACTGGGTGGAGATTTAGAGTTGACAAATTGATGTAACTCTATTCCAATTTGGAAGCCATAAAAGGAGGATCACACTTTGTTACTGGAATATAAGCATATTAGGTTTTCCATATATCATCAATACCAATTCAACATCAGTTGAATGAGACAGTTTCCAATTTGAGAAACAAATTGAAGTGAACTCTGTTTTCTGGGTACAATTTTAACTTGCCCACATGATAGAAATACTACAAGTTACCTAAAACTAGAAATTTACAGATACTTTTGGTTGAAAATATGAAATCCCTTGGTACAGATCTACACTTATATTTCTATCTATATATTTAAATAGTCTCAAAATTTCTTGCAATTTGAGGATCACTGCACATTGCTGGCTCTATTCATAATGGGCTGGATTTTATCCCAAAAACCCCATTGGGAGAGACTAGAGAGGACTAGTCATGTTAGAAAAGGAGAATGAAGCCATTTGGACTCAGCTGAGGTTATGGATGGCCTGACAGTCTGCAATTTATAATTTTTTAGTACTTTTAACATTCTTTATCTGCCTTTATTTGCTCAACAGCCCTTTTCTGAAGTTCATGCTCAACTTAGCACATTCGCTGAAGTACAAAGCAGCGGACAGCAGGTTTTCATCCAGAAATCAGCCAGACTTGTCTTCTCAATGTATTTTAGATTCTAGGGCTATGGTATGAGGATGCATCAGCAGCAGATCTGTCTGGGTGAGGTGGGCTAAGAGGCATTCATCACAATGCAGTTTAGGCAATGCTGTCAAACCAGCTCCCATCTCCTGAGCTGACAGAGAGCAACATTTGAGGAAAATGAGTTAATGGTTGTTAGGAAGTTCAATAAAAAGGGGGGAACCAAGCAGCTTTTGCCGTGCCTTTTATAATTGTAAATCTTTCCATCTGGTCAGTATATAGTACTTTTCCCAGACATTCAGGCTAGTTCACACTTTGGACTGTCTCAATTGTGTTCCTCTGGATTCTTTCAGTCCCACTTACAACTTTCCAGTGATGAGATGGCAAGCACTCAGTCTTTCTGAAAAGAGCCACATTGTTCGAAATGATACAATATCTTCCAGCACTTTTCGGACAAAGGGCAGACCTATTTGCTTGTTAACTGCTACTTCACACTGGGAAAACATCTTTATTGATCACTCAACAATGCTTCATCTGAAGTCCTTTTCATCTAAGGACCCTATATGTCTCCAGTCAAGGTCAGAAGTTTGTGAAGCTCTAGCTACCTTGCATTATCATTCCTTTATCCAATGTGAATGTCACCTGTCCTTGGGCTACTGAGCCACTGGTCTTATCTTGGAGTTCTGCATTTTTTTTCCTACAGGGGCAATTCAACACCATCAGAATATCTCCCTTATCTATTATTTTTCTCTTCCTCTAAATTATTTTCATGCTCTTTTCTTTGACGTTCATCAGAGATTTTAACTTTTTCTAGCCCATAAAAAGAATCTCTAGCATCTAGCTCTACCCCTCCCCTCACAGATTAATCTTATTCATAGGATAAGAAGTTTTCTAAATTACCAAGAAAGCCCTGCCCCCAAATATTTACCCCCTTGCTTGACTTTCTTTACTCTCTTTTGCTATATTGCCCAACATTCCTAACAACAGAACAGCTCCTGTGTGTTTTTAATAGTATTTTATTTTTTTCCCCAATCACGTGTAAAGAAAGTTTTCAACATGCATTTTTATAAGATTTTAAGTTCCAAACTTTTTTTCCCCTCTCTTGTTCCCCTCCCCCCTCCCTGGGATGGCAAGCAATATGATATAGGTTCCATGTATAGCCATTTTAAACATATTTCCACACTAGTCATGTTGTGAAAGAAGAATCAGAACAAAAGGGAAAAATCGAGAGAAAGAAAAAGCAACAAAAAAAAGGTGACAACAGTATGCTAAAGTCTGCATTGAGACTCCACAGTTCTTTCTCTGGATGTGGATAGTATTTTCCATCAGGAGTCTTTTGGAATTGCCTTAGATCATTGTATTGCTGAGAAGAAACAGCTCCTGTTTTGAATGGAAAGTACCCTAAAATGATTGTGAGGCTATAATTTAAAGTTCATATGAATTAATTTAATTAATTGTTTCCTTTTACTTACCTTAGAGATCAGTTGCCCTTTGAAGTGGAAGCTTCAGGGAGGAACAAGGAGGGGTTATTTTGATGAATGGGATAGAGGAAGAATTGGCCAGAGTGGGACACTGATGTGCAAATCTGGAATTTCTAGAGGCCTGCCAAAGGGAACTAAATGGCCAGGAGGCTGGTCAACAGGTATTGAAGGAAGTTATTGATAATTTGAAGTTGTACAGAGGCTAGCCTTGCAGATGCTGTCAAGAAAATTCGATTATTTATTAGATAGTTTAAGGTTGGTGCCCTTCTACCTCCTCTTTATAATATTTCCCTCTTCTTTTGATTATTAGCTTCAGATTATACATGACTTCAAGCAAATCAGTACCCCTTCCCCCAAACACAATGTGGGGACCCTTGCCCATTAGTGTATCCACAATAGTATATAGTCATGTGCTATGACTTGTTCCTGGGGCCTTGAGTTTTTTGAATAGGTTCTGTAGGTGAAATGCCCCATCCCAAACGGATTTCAAAAGACCATAGACAGGGAATTACCTATCTTTGAGTAATAACCTGAGCATCACTAAATCCTATTTTCTGGCTTCCTTACTGCCATTTTCTGTCTTGGACACATATACGCACATACATGCATGCACACACACATGTGCACACGTATGTATATGTGTGTCTGTATATGTGTGTATATCTATCTATCTATCTACTATCTATTATCTACCAGTTTGTCTGTCTATCTATCTATCTATCTATCTATCTATCTATCTATCTATCTATCTATCTATCTATCTACCAGTCTGTCTATCTATCTATCTATCCACCAGTCTGTCTATCTATCTATCTATCTATCTATCTATCTATCTATCTATCTATCTATCTATCTATCTATCTATCTATCATTTATCTACCAATCAGTCTGTCTATCTATATAAATTTTTTTTGTCACCTTGGCAATTCTGTTCATTTTGTTTTGAACTGACTTCTAACTAACCCCCTCCCACCTCCTTTTTTCCTACTCCTTCAGTGCGGACACTTTCCCATTTAATTCCTATCCTTGGATTTCCCTTGCCGTTAGATGTTTATAATGCTTTGTCTGTCATGGGCCCAGTTGGCAATCTGATAAAATCTTTAGACCCTTTCTAACAATAATGTTTTTAAATGCATAAAATAAAAAATATAAGATTGCAGAGGAAACCAGTTACACTGAATACAAGGATCAAAATGTTGAAAACAAACAAAAATACAAGTGTAGTGAGCCCAAATTCAAAACTTCAACTTCATACATACCATACTAAGCCCTGATGAGGACTCTGACTGTCCATTCCCTGAGGTAACTTTGACTTATGATTGGCCCCCTTTTCCCATTGTACAGCAAAGATATTTAACATATTAAATATAACTTTTTTTTAACGAGAGGCAAAATGATACCTGAATAGAGAGTTGGCCATTAAAGCCAGAAAAGTATGGGTTCAAGTCCTGTCTCTTATATGTCCTGGCTGTGTGACCCACTGCACAAATCGCTTAACATCTTAATGCTCTAGACAGCCCTCTATATGTTGCAGAGAAGTAGTTTATCTCTGTCTCTGCTGACCTCCAAACTCTCATCTCAACTGCCTTTTAAACATCTTGAACTGGATGTCCAGTAGACATCTTCAACTCAAGATGTCCAAAATAGAACTCATTATCTTTTCCCCAAACCCTCCCCTATTCCTACCTTTCCTGTTACTATAGGGGCGACACCATTCTCCTTTTCCCTCAGGCTCACAATCTAGGTGTCTTTCTGGATTCCTCATATCTCTCACCCTCTGTATCCAAGCTATTGCCCAAGTCTGTTGATTCCGTCTTTCTAATATCTCTCAAATATGCCTCCTTCTTCCCTCTGACATGGTCATGGCTCTAGGGCAGGCCCTCATCACTTCATGTTTGGGTTATTGCAATAGCCTTCTGGAGAGTCTACCTGCTTCAAGTCTATCTCTATTCCAATCCATCTTTCATTCAGTCACTAAACCAATTGTCCTAAAATGCAGATCCATAATCCAGCTCCTTCCTTTCTCTCCAGTCTTCTTATACCTTACTCCCTGACATGTATTTTTTGATCCAACGACACTAGCCTCCTTGGCTACTTCACTTGTTCTCTTGACTCTGGTGTTTCTTCTGGGGATCTTTCCATGCATGGAATGTTCTCCCTCCTCTGACTTACCTACTGACCACTCTGACTTTCTTTAGATCTCAATGAAAATATTATTTTTTTCTGGATTTCTTGCCCCAAATATCTTAATTTTAGTGTCACCCCTTTGTTAACTATTTATTACTTATCCTGTATATAGCTTGCTTTATATTTACTTGTTTGCCTGTTGTTTCCTTCATTAGATTTTAAGCTCATTGAAGGCAGGGACTGTGTTGTGCCTCCTTTTGTATCCCCAGAACTTGTCACATTACCTGGCTCATAGTAATGAATGTTTATTTGACTGATTGGCATAGAAATCTTCCCTATCTAGGAATTCTTTATGCTGAACAAAAAATCACAACTCTAGTTCCTATCCCTAATTTTCTGAAATTATTGATATGTTGCAGAGTGAGGGTCAGTCAACCAGGGCAGAAATTACTACTGTCGATAGTAAGCAATGAAAGTTTTAATGGAGAAGAAAGGGCTTAGATTGGGACTTGATTAACTCATCAGCTATGCTATCCTGCACTGTTAAATTGTTTTATCTACTTTCATTCATGATTCGAATGCCATTCTTATCCAATCTCTTTTTCTTCTGGTAGGACAAACCTAACTTGAGTCATCACCTTTTGCAAGTAGATGCCTCTATTTCCTCAATAAATAACCTTTTTTTCCTCTGACCACAAAACACTTTTCTTCCCTTTTATGTTCTTATCATGAACTATTTTATATTATAGTTATCAAAATATGTGTGGTAATGCCCTACTAGACAATAAGCTTCATGAAGATAAAGACTGCATCTTATCTTACCTCACCCAGTTACCATAGCAGGTAACAGATACTTAGTAAATAATTATTGAATTGAGTTAAACCTGTGTGGGCACATCTGTACAACATGAAACAATGCTATGCACATTGCCTGATTCACCTGACACCATTGATATCTCTTTCCTAATGTGACAGAGGATTTTGTTCTGTTTTTGTGTTCTTTATATCATATAGAATAAGGCTTAATACCTCGTAGGTGTTAAAGATGGTTGTTGATTCATTGGTGCTTTTGCATAAATTTATTTTTAAAGAAAAATCACTGATGACTTTACAAGAGTTTTTAAATAGTGTTTATTTATTATCAGAATAATCCCATCTCCCAACACAAAATAAATATTACCCCCCTCTTCCAGCCAATTGTATGATGATTCAGTACCACAAAGAGCAGTTAGTTGGTATCTTTCATTGATTCACATTGTAGAGGCTTAGTAGATGAATGTTACTATTCTTCCTTCCCCCACCCCTCAAAAACACCCAAAGCACTTGAAGGCCAAATTTCTATTAATAAGTTTGTCTACATACAAATTGTTGGCCTATACTACAAACCTTTCCAGTTTGGTAGAACTTGCTAGAGATTGTTCTTCATTGTATAGCCCTTGAAATTTCAGTATTAACTTTATGTAATATAAAATACCAGAGTTATTTTAGCATAGTAGTTTGCCTCTGATAAGTTGGAGAACATAGTTGGCTGAACTGCTTGTCCTTAAAAAATCTAATAAAATCTGTTGTCTTCAACCATAGAAGAAAGAACTTATGAAGAGATCCAAGTGATTAAACCTCATTATTCCCCTTATGACCAGACTTTATATCCACAGCATTGAAAAAAAGGAACAGAATGGGGAAATTTCTATTTAGAGAGTTTCTAGGGTCATTAAGAAGTACTGTTAGTTCTTCTAGAGTTTCCAGAAGCATAAACACCCACAGCTGCTACTTTGGCTTGCAGGGTAAATACAATGGAGAGGATGAAGAAACCATTGAACCTATCTTTGAAAGACTTATTAGGCTCTTCTCATGGAATCAGCATTGCAGACATTTAGATAAGGGAGATGTATATCCAATAAGATGTGAGTAGAATCCCATTACCATACTAATCACAAATAGGTGTAGGCCATAAATGTTGGCTATTCCCCTTTGATGGGGTATGAATGTTGTTATGTAAATCACCAAATGCAGCAAATTCCAAGGTGTTTTACTTTAGTGAAGCACATATCCAAGATGGCAGAAAGAGAGCCAAACTTCATCAAATTTACTCATAACTACTTGATTCTGGTGATTCCCGTAAGAATGAATTATATAGTCAGAATAAGTCTAGAATGTATGACTATGATATCTCAAGACTTAGGACCCATGCCATGCCATCCTCTTTCCTTCCAATAAATAATCATGGCTTGAAAAAGAGAGGAGACTCTGAGGAGTGAACATGGGCAATTTACATGGTAGCAAAGCAAAGGAATTGGTTTCCTTGACCACAGTACAATTGGAATGACAAGTTTTTGTTAAAGGGTAATATATTCCTTACGCGAAATGGGAAAAGTTAGTAGGAAACTGACCAACTTAAACTGAATTGGATGAGGTGTGAGAAAAAAGTCAAAATGAAACCACAAATCCAGGCAATATTAAGGGTAATGCATGATTACTCATCTATCTATCTATCTATCTATCTATCTATCTATCTATCTATCTATCTATCTATCTGTCTGTCTGTCTGTCTGTCTATCCACATATAGACATATATAGACAATATATACTTATCTGTGTATTACAAGCATGATAGAGATACATAAAAGATTTGTGTGTATGTATGCATGCATACATACGTATGTATGTATAGTAAAGGTACATAACAGAAATAGCATTAAATGTAGAGGAAATATACATTTATGGAAATTCTTGACCATGAGATTGGAAACACCATGAACAAAAAAATTTGATGAGGAAAAAAGAGAATGAAATAGAAATGAAATGATCATGCATATACTCAGACTACCTGACCAGATGGATTACATGGATGATACTTTCTTAATACCAGTTATAAAACTGGTCTAAAAGCACAACACAGTGATCAAGTACTTAAAATGTTTTGATAGTTTCTTTTTTGCCTTTTTGTGGATGGCAATTGGGGTTAAGTGACATGCCCAAGGTCACATGGCTAGTTTTTGTGTTAAGTGTCTGAGGCTGGATTTGAACTAAGGTCCTCCTGACTCTAGGGCCAGTGCTCTAATCACTGCACCACCTAGCCACCCCTGTTTTGATACATTGAAGTCTAATTCTGCTAAAAGTTGAGAACTTGCCAAATTCACATCTTCCTTCCCCAATGATTTAATATTTTATAGGATAGAAGAGGCCCTGTGGAGAAATGCTATTTTGAATTTAAATCTGACCAATAAAGAAGGACAAGTTTGTTATATAGAACCCAAAGGAACCTTAAGACAAAATGATCCCATTCATTTAGTTCATAATGGTGAGGAAAATAGATGATGGTTGTCAGGGACTATATGAGTACTTAAGAAGTGAGAAATGTGAGGTCTCTTACCTCCTTTATTATATGCTATATATTCATATATTAATGCTCATATGGGCTGTTTTTTGCCTGACCTGTGGTAAAAAGCATTCCAAACTTGTATTGGTCTGATCACTACAATATTGTGTCTTGGCTCCAATATAGTGATATCATTTAGGTCTTCTTTGATAATGAAGGAGAGCAACCAACCAACCATATGCTGTCTGGTTTCTATGTGAAGGCCCAAGAACACTTGCAACTAAGATTGGTGAGAGCGAATATCTCATATTCTACAATATTTAGAACTTTGGATGCCATTAGTTCTTTAAGCTTTTTTGATGATTAGATTTTACTTACTCAAACATCTCTCCCCTGTGCTGCCAATATGCCTTGCTAGTCTACCAACTAACCTACTAGTTCCTCAGTCCACTCATCCAGCATCACTTATTGCCCTGCAAAGTTGTATGCTTTCATACCTCCTCCTCCAACCTCTCTTCTCTGTAGAGAAACCATACTCTTTTCCAGGCAGGCTTTGGTCCTGTGCAACATTCTCTTAGTCCATCTCACTGATTTCTACTCTCTGAATTCTCTTTGGCTTTTTCTGTGCCATTGCTAGTTGTTGGAGAAAGTTTCAAAATTATACTTATTTCCTTTCTTATAAAATTCTGCAAGAACCCAATTTGTTTAACACCGCTTTGCTTCAATTTTGATTCCCTATCATTTCTTCCACAGTAACAGTTGCTGAACTTTCCTTTTCTCTTCAAACTTGAAACCTCATCCAGATACTTTAAATGTGCAGCATTTGTTCTGGTTTCCTACTTCACTGAGATTACCCTGATCCATACCTCAAAACTCAAAACCTTCAGTCTATTTGCTTCTTTTCTATTTCATAGAAAGTTTTCCTCTTGCTTACCAAGACTAACCACTCCAACTGCTCCCAACTGTCTTTTCTACCTCCTTCAGGACCTGGTTATATCACTCTTCCCCTTATTTCTCAAGTTCTCCCTTTACCCTGGCCCTGTCCCATCTCCCTCTAAATATGCATCTAGCTCTAACCCTAAAATTCTCCTCATCATTCATCTATACTGAAATAATATCCCACCTCTCTTTTTTCTTCACTGTTAAATTCCTTAAATGAATAGTCTACAGAATAGTCATTAAATCTATGTCTTCTTCCCTCACAGATGGGGAAGAAAGAAGCTACCTTTTTTGAGAAATTTTTCTCCATTCAACAGCTGTTTATGTTTATAAGATCACTGCAGACTACCTCCTCCTGCCATGGTCAGGTGACCACCCTTCATGTTTTTATCCTTTGCTCTTTTTGATTCTACTTTGGAGGTGTCAGTTCATATCCAAGGGAGAAGGAGGCAGGGAGCTACACTAATTTTTGACATGTCAGTTGTCTAAGTTTGGAGGGGTAG
>CM053594.1:276412851-276437974 GCA_028646575.1 Pseudocheirus occidentalis | reverse complement strand
TGGAGGTGTCAGTTCATATCCAAGGGAGAAGGAGGCAGGGAGCTACACTAATTTTTGACATGTCAGTTGTCTAAGTTTGGAGGGGTAGATGATGCTGTAGGACTATTTCCTCTTTCCCTTTGCTTGAATACTCCATTCAACAGCTGTTTATGTTTATAAGATCACTGCAGACTACCTCCTCCTGCCATGGTCAGGTGACTACCCTTCATGTTTTTATCCTTTGCTCTATTTAGTCTTAGCAAGAGATTCCAACACTCTCTGTTCAGCCAGTCCCCAATCCTTTTCAACTTGACTTTTTTTTTTGCTGCTCTCTAGAAATAATTCTCTCAAAAGTGAAACTGTTCTATCAAAAATCTTCAGAGTCCTTTTCTCAGTCTTCACCCTCTTTGTCCTCTCTGTAGAGTTCAACATTGAGCCACTCGCTCTTCCTTGATACTTTCTCACCTTTCAAATTCAAATACATCCTTGTTTTCTTTGTACATCCACGACCAGAGCAGTTCTTTTATCTCCTCTAGTAGCTACTCTTCTTCCTGCATTCCCTTAAGGTAGATGTTCTCTATGAATCTATTTTCAGGCATCTTCAATTTTCTCTGTATTCTTTCCATTCACAATCTCATCATCTTTTATAGTTTCAGCTATTACCTCTATATAGATTAGGCCTGCACAACTGGCAGCCCACAGGCTGCTTGCAGCATGGGTGGCCTGCAAAAATGTAGAGAAAAAACCCCTCTACATTTTTCATGGGCTGCCCAAAATCTGTGCAGGCCTATCTGTGTGGATAATATGAAGATATATATATATATTTTAGAATTAGCTTTCCCTTAGCTCTCTAGATAAACATTTCCAACTACATGCTGGACATCTGCAACTAAATTTCTGGGCAGCAACTCAAACTCCATATACAAAAAAGCAAAATTTATAATCTTTCCTTTAAAACCTATTCTTCTTGCCTTTCTCATTGCTGTCATTAACATCACTATTTGTCTGGGCACCTGTACCAGAACCTTAGTATTATCTTTTACTCTCTCCCGGTTATCACCTCCTAATCTAGTCAATTACCCATCCTATCAATTTTCCTTATATAATGTCTTTAGCATTTCTCTCAATTTCCTGTTGCCGGAGCTACCATCTTAGTTTAGGTTCATTATCATTTTCTTTAGCTATTTCCAGAGCCTCCTGAGAGGTGTTTATTTTTGGTCTTTGCCTCCTCCAATTCATCAATTAAGCCACTTTTATCTTATTCTTACACATGCACAAATATCATGATGTCACTACTCTGCATAGAACTCTTCAATAACTCCTTATTGCTTACCACCTACAGTCAAAACTCATTATCCAGGCACTTGAGGCCACTCACAATCCATTCCTTCCCTAGCTTCAAAGATATATGACACAGCACTCCCTTTTATACAATTTCCATTGCAGCCAAACTAGCCTGAAAATATTCACAGCTGTTCTGTGAGTATGACTGAATCTACCACCTTAGTGCTTTCCCCAGGTATTCCTCTATGTCTAGAATACACTCAGGCTTAACCTTCTTCTTTTAGAAATCCTACCTTCCTTTAAAGCACAATGATGTGTCATTTATATTTAAGACCTTTGATTATTAACTCCATAGTCGTTAGTGCCTTCTCCTCCTTCAAATGACTTTTCCTATACTTCAAGTTTACTTATTTGTATGCATCATATCATTCAAGTAGAATGTAAACTCCTTAAGGATAGAGATAATTTGATTATTCTCATTTATACTAGAGCCTATTACAATGCTTTGAACTTAATAAATATGTGTTGGGTTGTAGTCATATAATTGATGCTCTACTTTCTAGTTAAACTTGATGATCTGATGACCTTCCTACTCAGGGGTGTTGTGATGCTTAAATGATATGATGGTTGTAAAGGACTTTGAATTCCTTAAGCTAGATAAATGAAAGTTATTATCATTATTATTATTGTTGTTATCATTATTATTATTATATTTTTATATTTATATTTTATATAATAATAATTATTATTATTATAAGCATATAGTTAGTAGGCCTCCTATCTGTTAATGACTTTATTCCCTGAGCCTTCTATTGTACTCCTACATTGCTTAAGCAATATTTATGGATCAATATGGGGTCATATAAGTAAATATTTAATAAATGGTTGTTGGAAGAAAAAATCTATGCATATAGACTTTTAAGTTTAATCTGCATTATCAACACTTTCTTAAGTCTAGAGATGATTAAAAAAAACAATAAGTCAAGCTCTGATTTGTAGTAAATGATTTCTGAGCAGTGAATTGAGAATTCACTGAGAATTCTTGAACATTGAGAATCTAAAAATCAGCTCTCACAAGCAATGTAGTGTTAGGTTCAATATACTCCTGTTCCTTTTTTTTACCTCTTTGCCTTTACTCATACCATTCTTTATTTTTAAGGGGCTCTGAATCTCTGACTGTTAAAATATAACCCATTCTTTATGTACCAATTCAAATGTCACCAAGAAAACTTTCCTAATTCCCCCAACTTCAATTTACCTTTACTTGTTAAAACTTGTAAAAGATTTTGTAACAAAGACAATTATATACTGATCATGCTATTTTTACTATAATTATTTGTGTATCGTATCTTCTTAGTAGATTATAGATTTAATGAGGACTGAGAACCAGCCTCATTCATCTCCATATCTGCCTCAGTACTTAAAAGAATGCGCTATGAACATAGAAGACGTCAACTGTGAAGTGAATTGCAATGGTGTGAATTGTCATAAATATTTACTAAATTTTAAGACAATATAATCTAAAGTACTCTAATAAAATGTATAACCCATGACTAGAGATATCATAAAGGGTAGAAAAGTGTCTTAAATATTATAATTCTGATCCTGTAATTAAGAATGAGTACAGTGAAAAAAGAAAATGGGAAAGCATTTAAAGATGGAGCTGCACAGGGAACTCTCTGACCAACCGTAATCGTAAATAACAAAACAAAACAAAACAGAAAAAGCCCCCACCAAAATACGTTAAAGATAGAAGGAGATGCATATAACCAAACCTAATATAAATGAGTGGCATGAATATGTAAGGACGTTGTCAGGAGTGTTAAAACGTAAATGAATTATAACTTGTTTTCTCTCTCCTCTTGTTTTCCTGTTTTCCCCTCCCATTACCCAGGCTTTGGTCAAAGCAAGCCTAATAAGAACAGAAAAGTTCTGCTGCTCTTTTTCTGAAGATTATGTACAGGGAACATGCTGTTAAGAGAGAAATCTAAAGACATTCACAAATGGAAGAAGGGGTGACGTTTGAACAAGAAACATAAGGTCTTTGAATGACATGATTTCCAATTCCTGATTCATACTTTCTAGATTTTCAGTAATGTCCTCTGACTCAGTACCTCATATTGTCCCAGATCTCCATCAAGTAAAATTTCCATTTGAATCTAATGATTTAATACCTCAAAAGGTTCCTCTCTTCATCTTTCAACTAGTGATGTCTTCTAAACCATTCTGCAATGAAATGACCTTAGTTTCTTACCTAAATAATGTTTAGGGGAGAAACAGTGGCTTTATTCTCTAAATATTTTACTTCAGTCTTCTTCAGGAGGGGAGCAGTCTTGTGCTCTTTGTTTGAATTGACTTCAAGTTACAAAGAGTAGAATGAACAAAACATGAGAGGAATTACAGCCTCAAATTGTTGTGAGATTATAGGATCTTGAAATGTGTAATCTTAAAATAATTATCAATAATCTTGGTGAATTCATGAAGAAAAGAAGAGGCTCTAGGAAAATGGAAATAATAAAAGATTTTGATTTTCAAAAAGAAGAAAAAAAGAAATTCTGGAAATAGTTGAATGAAAATTTGATGATAATAGTTCTCAAAATTTTAGGACACATAGATTATTTTCGACCTTTGGAAAAGAATATGAAGTTTATAAGGTGTCAACGTGGGTTCATCAAGAATAATTAACATCCAACTTATCACATTTCCTTTGTTCACTGTTTTTAAGGGTTTGGGAGCCTCAGTCTGGATGCATCAGTGTGGGGGAATTCTCAGAGCAGAAACTCCTTCCACCAATGAAGATCAGTAATTCATGTATAGTTTAGAGTCTTGTGAGATGATTGCAGGCACTGAGAGGGTGAATGACATGCCAGGGTTATGTAGAACACTAGAGTGTGTCAAAGGTAGCCCTTTAACCCAGTGCTCTAACCATTCTCACAATTCATTTTTTGTCATGATAAACTATTAAATTGATAGTTTTGAGGAATTACATGATTTTCACAAAATATTTAACAATTCTCCCTTGATATTATTTTGTATGAACAAAGATAAATGCAGATTGTATGATAAAATAATGAAGAGGTTTTTTGAGTAGAAAACAACCATACCTCCAAAACTGATTACTGAATTGATAGCACAGAGGGTTGTCTGTAGTATTATATATATACAGAGCTCTTTCATTATGCACCAAAGGGGGATGTTGTTACATGCCTTGAAGGAAGGCAACATCTGTAGCCTCTTTTCCTCCCACCCTTATCCAAGTGAGACTTCCATTCCTGCCTGGAGGGGAAGGAGAAAGTTGGGGACCTGAAGTCGCTACTCTGCATGCCTCACAGAGAGGGGGGTACTAAGCTAAAAGCATATCTATCTGCTCCATTAAATATGGTTAGTCTAGAGGATATGATTTTCATGTGCAAGCTCACCTTTGATTGTTATTTCAATACTGGAAGAAATAAAAGGACTCCAAGTTTTATATCTAAGGCTTGAACTTTTTTTCATCAAATACTGGTTCCATAGTGAACACACATAGCAGTTAGTCAGAAAGCTCATTTATTGAAATCACTAAGAAAATAGAAGTCAGATACATATGAGGATATATACCAGACAACATAGTGTGAAGGAACTCTCCCATTGGGACTGAAGTCTATAGTGTAACAAGCTGGGGACAGGGATATTATGGAGACTGCTAACTCCTTTCATGTTGGCTTCTTCACAGAGTCTTTTCCTTCAGCAACCTGAAGGGAGGGGGATGACCTCTTACATCTTCTCTCTTGAAACTAGAAGCACCTGAAAAGCCTGCAGAGCTCAAAACAATTAGAAGAGAACTGAAGATCAATGAGATTGAAGCTCTTTCCCATTTCTCCAATCTCTGCCCCACTTACCCATGCAAACAGTTCTAGGCAACAATAAGGAGAGAACTCCATACCAATGGACTTTGAGACTGGGATTATACTTAGTTTTGTTTGGCATTCTTAGGATTCTATCATGGATTTTGAGTATGAAAGATTCTTCACGATTGACAAGAATCAGTTCTTCTCTATGATCCCACATCAGTCATGATAAAGTAAAAACGTTGTCCATGTTTGAAATTGACTACAGCTATGGGTGGTTCATGAAAATTGTATCCACACCCATATAATGACAATTATAAGTATCCAGAATTATAAAATCCTTGCAGAGTTCAAAGCATCCCTGGTTATTTTATCATAGTACATCGTCTCAGTGGTGGCACCTAGCAGGTGCTCAATAAATACTTGGTGATTAATTGGTTGATTGACACCAGCCTAATAAGAAGATTTTCTCAGTAGGCATTCTGAATTAAATCTAAACGAAATTCATTTCCAGGGACTCCTGATACCACTTTTTGTTGTTGATGTTGTTGGTGTTTCTTCCATTCTGGATGTGTGTGTGTGTGTGTGTTTGCGTGCTCTGATCTAGTCCAAATGAATAAGTGCATGATAAAGCATTTTACTAAGTGCTTACTATGTGCTAGGTAATGTACTTGCATTAAAATGGGGGATGGGGATAGCACCTCAGAGGGAGTTAGAAAGGGAGAGGAAGTGGGGAGAAGAGAACAATGTAGAGTTCCGTGCCTACATTTTGGAAGCGGTGGCCTGGAAGCATCTCAGAGATCTGCATCTAGGCAAGATAATGTAATTGTTCACATGTAAGAGTCTACGGTGGTTCCAGAGGAAAAGCTTAATATTCCAATAGATCAGAAGATGTAGCGATTTGAATGATGGCTATTATGCATGTGAAATGATTTAAAACTTGTGGCCAGAGGCCAGGGTGGATTCAGGGATAGAGTCATGGACTCTGATGTGGAAAAGCTGCATGATGGGGTGTAGTTCTGGGAGATCCTACTGTGTCTGCTTGCAGATGGGGAGATCAACCTATCTATGTGGTTATGGTCATCATTGGGGGTTTGCTGGAAAACAATCACTCAGGGAATGAAGTTATTGTGGAAGAGACCAGTAGTAAGAGCTGGTCATGTGTTGACCTTTTACCCTGATTCATGTGTTATTATTATTTTTTGGCAGTGGTAAGGCAGGGCAATTGGGGTTAAGTGACTTGCCCAAGGTCACACAACTAGTAAGTATTAAGTGTCTGAGGCTGGATTTGCCCTGACTCCAGGGCAGGTTGTCTATTCACTGTGCCACCTAGCTGTCCCCATGTGTTAATTTCAAGGTTCTGAAAACTTACCTTAAATCAGTAAAAGGGGAAATTTGTGTGAGAAACTTTACATATTACCTAAAAATAGTAGGATGATATAAAAACAATAAGAACCATATTTACAATTGAAAGAAGATTATATCTGAATTTGCCAACTTTCTAAATCCATAAAACTTGCAGACCAAGGTTAGGGATGTATAGATCAAGGTCACGAACTCAGAAATAGCTTAAATCTAGCCATGTCCTTCATGAATATGTAGCATATGCTTATTTGAGTTTTAATTTCAGGTTCTTTTTTCACATTTAAGAGCTAAAATTCTGGAAAGAACTGAGTGCCTTATTTTAGTCTGAATGGGACCTGGAGGTAGTTAACCTTGGAAAGAAGGTAGAAGTGAAGAGAAACTTGTGTTGTGGCCTCTGGATGCTTCTTTTGCAATTGATAGATCCCTCAAGGATGGATGCGACAAATGACAAGCAGAGAGAGAGAAGTTATGCTGAAGCTGACATTCACATAGTGGATTAATTAGAAGAATCCATCTCCCAAGTGATCATGCACTTTTTCTTCAGGAAACAAATCAGCCAAGATTTTTTATTTTTGATGGAAATGAAGAACATCCATTGTTCAAGAGAAATTTCAACAACTAAAGACAAATTCAGATCTTAATGTACAATGGTGGAGGTCTGCAAGTCCCATACCACCTAATTTTCACTCTTCTTCAGCACTGTTTGCTGTGTGAAAGAACAAATGAGTTATTTTAGCATGTTTGGGGAAAATATAACACACAGTAGTTTGACTCAAGAATCTGAAGGTGTTAATAGAACACCGGCCCTGGAGTTTGGAGAACTTGAGTTCAAATCTGGCTTCAGATACTTAACGCTATGTGACCTTGGGGAAGTCACTTAACCCCAATTGCCCTGCCTTCCCTCCTCCAAAAAAGAAAAAAAAAGAATATGACAGTGGACACTACCCAATATTTTTTGTGGTGGCACTTAGTATCAATTTAAGAAATACTCATTGATCAACTGATGGATTTTGTCCTATCAAGATTTTCTTAGAGTAATGACACAGGGTACTGACAATATCAGTTAACACTAATTGCATATGCATTCCCAGCGAATCCCCACCCCATCCTGTATGGAACTTTCCCTCTTGGCACTGTCAGTGCACGTGCTCTCCTCCTGCCTAAGGTTATGAGTGATTGATAAGTAAATAATAAAGTGTTTACTAAGATTGTCACTTCCTGGGCACTATTCTAAATGCTGGGCATAGAAATATAAGGAAGCAAGAAAATCTTTACTCTTAAGAAGCTTGTCCTATAAGATGCATCACATAAAATGAAATTGGAAAGGAGCAAGGGACAGAGAAAGAGAACAATGTCCAGAGAATTAGGCCTGAAGTTTAGAAATTGTTTCATGGGGAGGGAGATATGCTGGTGGTGTTAAAGTTGTTTTCTTTCCATTAAATAGCTCATGGACATTTCCTACCTTTAATCCTTGAGCACGTAGTATGAACATGAAGAAGCTGCCAGGAAGTGGAATAGAAATATAGCAAGGTTTACCAGCTTTTAGGAAAAGCCTGGCATCAGGCCCTTGCTAAGCTTGGGCTTAAAAGGATATCAGGACTGCCTCCCAAGGAAATAAACACAGAGGAGACAAATCCCTCTGCTTCTGAGAAATCCAAACAAAAGCAAGACAAGTTAAGCCATCTTTTGAGTTAAAAGATTATTTCTATATGGGCAGGGTTAGGGCAAATGGCAGACTTGTCACCAAACTAGGGCACTTGAAGTCATTGCTCCTTTTGGGGATACAATTAATTTTTCATGTTTCCCTTCATTGTTAATTTTTGCATGCTTCTAAACTGTTTTTGTGAATGAAGTAATACAAGAAGAATCCTGTATACAAAAGTAAAAAAACATTGGCCTCTGTTTATTGGACCCAGTTTGACCCTATGGTATTAAAAGAAAAAAAATGAGAGGGTGTGTGTAAGTCAGCATGTAGCTTTGTAGCTCCATGACGCTCACGTACACAATACAAGCTCATATAATCTTTCTCTCTTCATTCTCATAAGAAGGATAGAATGCTCTATTATGCTTTGGTTTCAAATACTATGTTCCAGAACATTTGTTTTCTGAATTCAAAATTGTTCTTATCACATATGAATTAACATGTGTTTTTGTTTTTGTTTTTAAATATCATCCTCAATTCACTTCCATGTATTTAAATATCACCTCCACAGTCCTGCCCCAATCTGATACCAAAGTTACCTGCTGGTGACCAAAATAAATGAATTGCCAAGACATTGTCCATATCCTCTTCACAACTCTGCTATGTCTCATCTTCCCTCCCGCCTCTCATTGCTAGTCTTAGTTGTTCCCTAATCAATCAACAAATACTTGTTAAGTACTTGTTTGCAAGGTTCTAGAGTTACAAAATGAAAAATAATCCTTGAACTCTAGGAACAGATATTAGCGAGTACTATAATTAGCAAGTACTATAATAATACTATAATAGTACTAGCAAGTACTAGAATTTAGAGTGAATAAAGGACTTTAAATGACAGAGAGTTTGTCCAATTGAATTTTTTTTTTTGATTCAGGAGAATGACATGGTCATATCGGTGCTTTATATGAAAGTAACTATGATAACTTTATGAAAGATGCATTGTGTAGGAGAGCCTTGAGGTAGGGAGGTCACAATTAGAATCTGAGGTAATATTCCAGAGGTAATAAGAATATTAATCAGTGTGGTAGCCATATTAGTGGAGCACAGCCATAAGAGATGGAATAGGTGGAGAATCAGTGAGATTGTTTTTGGAAGTGAGGAAAAGTGGATGACTCCAAAGTAGCAAACTTGAGTGACTAGAAGAATGGTGATTCTCTCAGCAAAAATAGGGAAATTAGGAAGAGAATTATTTGGGGGAAGAAAAAGAGTTCTGACTTGGACATGTTGAGTTTGAGATGCTCACAGGATATCCAGTAGGAAATGTCCAATAGGCAATAGAAGATGAGTGACTGGAGCTCAGGAGAGAGATGAGGCTTGGATATACAGATCTGAGAGTTATCTCCACAGAGATGATAATTGAAACCTTGGGAACTGATGAGGTCAACATGAGTAAAAGTAAAGGGAGAAGTCAGGTTAGAGCCTCAGGATATACCCAGACTTGGGGATCTTTTTGAAGAACTCAGCAAAGGGAACTAAGTAATGTTTAGACAGATAGGAAGAAATTGAAGAGATAGGTGTCAAGAACATCCAAGGAGGAAAAAATAATATTCTGAAGGATGGAAATGATGAATATTGTCAAATACTACATAGGTCAAGAAGGATGAGGGCTGGCGAAAGAACAGTGTATTTGACAGTTAAGAGACCATTAGTTTCTTTGGAAGGAATAATTTCAGTTGAATGATGAGGTTTGAGGTCAGTCTGTAAGTCTTGAGTAGTGAGGAGAGGAAGTGGAGGTTTTAAGTATGGCAGGCGTTTTCCAGTGAGTTTTCTGGAATAAGGAAAACGGTTAGAGAGCAACAGATAAAGGCGATATTAGGGTTAAGGAAAAAAAATTTAAATGGAGGCGATCTGGGCATATTTGTAGACAGCACCAAAGGGATGGTTAGGTAGAGAGAGATTGAAGATTGTGGGAAAAGGGGTATGATTGCAGGAGAAATTTCCAAGAGGAGACGGGAATGGATAAGATCAGAAGCACTAACCTTAGCAAAAAGAGCTACGTCTTCCATAGACATTGTCCTTTAGCTGTGAGCTCGCTCAGCCATCATCTGTCTATTAAAGTCTGGGACTGTGCCCTGATGATGTTTAGTCTCCGTATGCTGCTGCGAATGACAACCTAAGGGTTATAATGCTAGCTCCAGGAGCAAGGGAGTCAGCCCGATTGGTTTTGGAGAGCTGTATGCAGCCCGTCCTCCAGCAGAGCCTTAGTCTTCACCTAGAAATAATTAAAGCAATCTGAATAAGATACATGTTACTTTTTTCAGATTGTGTGTTCCTAGAAAAGTGTGTATATACTTAATACAAAATGAATTCCTTAAAAATATAAATAGTAAGTTATTTATTTAAGTGAACATTGCAGTGAAAAATCCCTTTGAAAAAAGTTTATACTCACTTTTAAGTTAACAAGTATGGAATTATAGGATCATAAAACTAAAGCTGAAAGGCATCTGAGTGGTCACTTAGTACAAGCTCTTCACTTCATATATAGAAAAACTGAGGCCCAGAGAAGCTTGTTGACTTAGGTCCCATAAGTGCTAGGGAGATGAATCAGCGTCTGACCCTATGTTATCAACATGATTATTCAATTGTACTCTGATCTGACTGTACTACATATAAAATATTGTATTTAGATCTGAATTGGGAGGGTTACTGATAAATCTTAAAAGCTTTTGAGAAGAATGACCTTGATGGTGAAGGGAATGAGGATCAGGGCTCAGGATGGAATGGGGGTTATTTAATCTGGAAGAGACAATTTGGTGGGAGAATCTTTGTTTTGTAAATCTTATCTCAAGTACTGTTTGTTTAAAGAGGGCAAGACATTTTTCTCTTCCAACCTCAGTTTCTTCATCTGTGAAATGGCCTAGAAGAGTTGAGAGAATCTTAGAAGATGAAAAGGATCTGGTTTTGAATTCTACACTAGTCCCTAGCTTCGCAAATCCTTTAATTTTTAAAAGCCTCAGTTTCCCCATAGATACTATGGGGATAATAATAGTACTTACCTTACTTGGCTGTTTGGGTGTTTAAATGAGATAATATATTTAAATACTTTGCAAATATTAAAGAATGATATCAATGTAAGCTATTAATTAATAGTAGACGTTTGTTATACAATTCTGTGAAGTTTCAAGGCAAAGTATTTTTGTATATAGACATACATATTACATTACTACTACTAATAAATCTATCATGTACACCTTTCTACCACATGATAGTTAACAGACATAGTCTTAAACAATATTCTCTTTCCTGAATCAATACCTTTGTACAAGCTGAGCCCCCATGACTATGGTCCATTCCTTTCTCCTCTCTGCCTCTCGGAATTTCTAATTCCTTCAAGGAAATTCTGCTTGCTTTACTGAGGTTATCTGGAGCCTCACAGTAGTGAGTACCCCTCTGACATTATTCATTCTCATTTTCATTCTCCTCCTTCTCCTCCTTCTCATTCTTTCTGTCACTTTGTCTCTCTGTCTCTCTCTTCCCTACTATTCTCTCTCTTCATATACATGTATGTATGTATGTGTGTATATATACACACATATTTATGTAATATTAATTTACCTAGATATATACTGTAATTCTGCTTTCTTTATCAAGGCCCCACAGTGAGCCCTCTGAGCCCCACAATGGTAAGTGCCTCTCCAATATTACTATATCTCTATCTATCTATCTATCTATCTATCTATCTATCTATCTATCTATCTATCATCTATCCATCCATCCATCTATCTATCTATCTATCTATCTATCTATCTATTTATCTATCGATAGTATTGATTTACCTAGATACATGTTTATTCTTAGAATGTAAGCAACTTAAAGGCATGAGAGTTAGATGTGGTTTGTATATGTATGTGTCTGTCTTGTTTTGGCAAACATTTTAAAATCTCTCATCTGCTTTTTGCAGCATCCATAACATGGAAAGTTATCTACAGAATTGCCCCCAAATGTTACGTGTTAATTTTGCAACATGGCCCTCCTACTGTAAACATTTCATTCAAGTGTACCATCTTTACTCATGCAGCTTCTATCTTCTTGCCTTCAGAATGGGATTTCTATGATATCTAATGGCTGAGAAGTTATTTCCCTTTAGTCAAATGTTTTCCTCATGGAAAATGTCACTGTATAGATAAGTCATAATAAGATCAACTCATGAATATTCACAGGACATTTTTGAGTTCCTGTATTACCCAATATTGCACTTTTACTGGCTACATCACCCATATTCCTGATTACTTTCCCCCATTAAGTCCTTAATTGCTATTTCAACAGGGCAATCTTTCATTGTAATTCTTGCCCATTCTAGTGTCCTACCATTGCCACTTGAATATTACATGTGACACACAGCTCACTCACCTCCTTGAAATTTGTGTGTGATTCATTTCTTGTTTTGCTTTTCAACTTCAGACACTATTTTCCCCCTGAACTTGTTTGCTTTGCTTTCTGAATGATAGAACTTCTGAGATCACCCTTAGAAAAGTGACCTTTAATGGAACCTTTATAATATTTCCCCTATGGATGAAAACTGTCTACTTTTCCATTCAGTTGACCATTGACAAAACTTGGTGGAGACTCAAAGCTTTGGCTTTTGATACTTGAGATTCCATTTAGTCCTAGGGATGCAGTTAGATGCATTTGTTTTGTTTTTCTCTTGGTTTTTCTTTGGGAGGTCCAAACATCTAGAAGCTAATAAAAGATGGTTTTAAATTCAGAATCTTTCTCTCTCTCCCCATCTTTTAGCATTTTCTGAAGCTACTTCCCCCAAAGAAAAATTCAATTTAGTTGAATAAGTTGATAAATATTAGGAAGCACCTTTAAAGGATTTGCTAGTGATGGGAGTAGAAAGGTAACAGGAAACAGTGATGTCTCTCTGAGCACTTATTGTCTAAAGCAGGGTGTGATTTGGGGAAAACTGAATTTGTACAGAAATAGAGTGAATGTGGCATACTGGATAGAAAAGTAGCCTTGGAATCAGGAAGACTTGGTTTACGTCCTGCCTTTGACACATACTGGCTTTGGAATCCTGGAAAGATCATTATATTAATTGGATTGGGCTGGAGGGTGGGAGCTCTTCTAAAACGAGGGCATTAATTTCCCCAGGGACCACAAAAAAGGAATGGATGCTGGGAGAGTTGCTGCCCTCGTGATAATTTTTGAAGGATGCCTGGAGACAATTTTCCCCAAAATGTCTCCCTCATGTATTTGTCACTGAAGCCTGAAATTATCTAATAAACATACATTTCTTGTATGTATTTCCCCTTAAAAATGCAAGTAAACCTGGTGGGGATAAAATATAATTCCTAATCATTCATGTGTACCTTAGTCTGAATGAGTTCATAAATTCCTTATGAAAGATCAGGTCATAGGATTATGTGAGCAGAAGAAGACTATACACTGAAAGTGGAGGCAGGGGCATCAAAGGCAGACATTAATTTCATATAGGATGAATCCTAAATATAGATCTTGCAAATAAATCCATAAACTTCCCTAGACATCACAAATCTTTCACTCTCCGTGCAATAAAATAAATGAAATAAAAATTATTTTCTTATAAATCCATGCAGTTTAAAAATTTTTGTGTGGTACGAGGTCATTCAATTTGCCCTTCTAAGGCTAGACTTCTTACAGCAGTTATAGTTATGGCTACATGTAAATATAGGTTCTGACTGATTGAAATATTTTTGTTAATACAAAAACAGACAAACTCCATCAGCATTTGGTGCCTAACTACTTGATAAAAAGAAAATGTTTTAGGCCAGGTGGTTTTTAGCTTAATGTCTATGTACTTTTAAAATAAAAATACATATATAAATATAAATATATATATGATATGTATGACATTATTTAAATGTAATTTATTTCCTTTATAATCCTATGTATTTGATTTTATGCATTTAAAACATTATTTTGAAAAAGAGTTCATAGATCTCACTAGATTGCCCATAGGGGTACATGAAACATAAGAAAAATTTAAAATCCCTTTTTCATAGCAAGAGGATATTTTTGTGGGTGGACCCACCCACCTAATGAAACACTAATGTTTATGCCATTTTAGGCTCCGGGTAATCTTATAGACCTCAGGGCAAATAAAAACTGATTTTTAAAAGTAAGATTAATCACTCTATTTTCATAGTCTCCAATTTATTTATAAGAAGCTTTTCTAATGGTTTTTGTCCTGTTAATTAGATATTGAAAGGAATTCAACTAGTATCCACTTAGGAAATGAGCCTATATTGGACAAAGAAATAGATGGATGAATGAATAAAATAAACAGATATAAATAGAAGCTTTTCCAATGGTGAAAATTATTTATTTCTACTCTATTAACATGTTTGAATCCCCCTCCTCTCTCTTTCTCTGTCTCTGTCTGTCTCTCTCTCTGTCTCTGTCTGTCTGTCTGTCTGTCTGTCTCTCTCTCTCTCTCTGTCTCTCTCTCTCACACACACATACACACACACACACACCAAATGCCTTCCCTCAATTCCTTCTTTCTTAAAGAGTTTTGAGATTGTTGTATTAATTAATTATTATTTGTTAATCCAGATTATGTAGCTAGATATAAAACTTTGAAGAGTTTTGGGACCTTGTAGTACCTTAAAATCATTTAATTCAAACACCCCCTTTTATAGATAAGGAAAATGAGGCTCAGTGTCACATAGCTAGCTAGTTAATAGTAATGCTGAAACCAGATTTGTCCCCCGTCTTCCGAACCAACATTTTATATCACTCTTTCTTGTCTTTAAAGTTCACTGGACCAACTCTAATGTGAAATATATCAGGTCTTTACATGGTTTCTCTTCCAAGTTGGTTTCTATGCCTGTGTTTTCTGTGGTTTCTGGGTCTTCAGAGGAAAAGTGAATTAAAGGATTTGGACAATATTCTATTAATTTTGAAGAGGAGGGGGAGATTGCTAATAAGATGAAAGAGGTTTATTTGGCCTTAATTATCCATCCTGATTTTCAAGAGTAGTTGAAATCATCAGATAATTACTCAATTATCCACTTTGCTTTGACTGTGTAGATGCCCTGACTCACGTCTATTAGTCAGTTGACATACGACAAAGATCAGTAAATTAGGAGATTATGCCTGTATTGACATACATGACTCCTCTCAACCCAGTGCTTTGTCTAATTTGGTGAAATCTGCTTTACTCATTAGGAATAATCACATTGAATCATTGGGCCTAGCAAATGATAAAATATATTTATGTTTACTTTTTTGTTAACAACAGGAATTATTAACTTAAAGGTACTGTGTTTGTGCACAACTGTAGGGAGGATCTGTTATAACTGTGTGTATAGGAAAACCCAAGCATAGGAAGCAGCCTATGCATTGAACCTACAATTGAATCTGGGATGAGGAACTGTGCTGGAATACTTGCTCTCCCACTTTGCATCTGTGTGAGCTTGGACTAGTTAAATCTAATCTCTGTATCTCAGTATCCTCACCTATAAAATGAGGGGACAGGAACATATTACCTCTCAGGTACCTTCCAAGTATCAATATATGATCTATGGTCCTTTTATTAGGACCTCTGAGGAACACTCCTGGAACAAGCAAGTCAGCGTAGCTGAATTAGCAAAGAATTCCAAAGGAGAAATAGAAAGAAGTGACACGTTCCAAGTGTTCAAAGCACCATAAACATCCCATCTTGGAACATCACTTCCCCTCACCTTCCTATCACTTCCACCTTGGTGGAAATAGCTCAGCTTTCTTGAGATCTATTGCCTTGGAAATAGTCCTGTCCCTCAGATCATAAATCCTGTTTCCAGCTTCCCTGGAGCTTCTCCTCTGATCCCTCCTCCCCTACACACACAACCATAATCCGAGGAGCAACTCATGTGGAGATGCTGCTCACCATGTTCAGTATCAACACCAACTCTCAATCAGTTGCTGAAGATGGGGCAAACAAGCTAGCCAATCTATCTATTTCAAAAGGTCAATAATGTCACACAAGTTGTCTGTTTCCTTTAGTAACTCATTACGGAGCTATCGTCTAAGAATTGATCTAGACCTTCTTTGATACTAGTTGTTATTATTATCTTGTACTAACTTTGTTATTTGACTGTAAGGGGTGGTGCTGATTGTGGAATCATCTGATTAGTTTTATGAGCCATCAGTCAACTTGATATTGCAGTATAATTATCTTTCTTTGAAGTACAGTTTTCATGGAGATAGACAAGAACTCTGGCACCCTTACCTACCAGTAAGAGACTATGTATCTAACTGGTTGGTTTCTGGTAACTGAGGCTTCTTCAAAGATTAAAGCCAGGGATACAAATTCATTTTGGATAATCTACTCTATCTACAGAGCTTTTAAAAGCATATTGGTTCCATCTCTCTCTAGCCTTACTCCTTCCTCCCTGACCCAATCTGGCAGTCTCTTTTGGTCTTTCAGAGCAAAGTTCAAGTAAGTTAACCTCCATTTGAGAAGTTAAGGAGAATATTTAAATATGACAAACAAATAGAAATGTGGGGGAGGCACAGGTCCCAGGAGGAAAATATTTTTTGGAAGGGAAGATTAGAGAGGGGAGAGATATTTTGCAACCTTCACATAGAACTGGAGAATATGTGGTCCAAGATTCATGAAGTAAGTTGAAAGTGGCATATTTCTTGCCACTGGACCCAGATAACTCTGGAGGAGAAAGTGAGACCAATGACTTTGCAAGTCTGCTGATGAAGTTTGGGCATGTCCTGTTGTATAAATCTGAATGCCTCATTATTGAAGAAGCACGTGGCAAGGTTAGATATGTGCTTGCAGGCAACCTCTAAAAAAGGTAGTTTATGAACAATGTTAGTGAACTCCAGTTCCATTAGGGATATTCCTAATACAACGTGTTTCTTAGAGAATAAAGAACATAATGCATATAGTTCCCATGCATTGTCCTGTTGGGAATGAATGAATGAAAGTAAAGGCAATTTTTAAGTTCTTTGTGCCCAAAACCACACTAAACACTAAAGACATAAGTTTAAAAAGTGAGAGCAGTCTTTTCTTGCATTCAAATGGGAGAAATAACATTTGTAAGGCAATGATGCCCAGCAGGAAGTAGTTCAGAGCAGTCAAAGGGTTGGTGAGTTGACCCATAAGATCATCGGTGGATATTGCTGTTATCCTTCATTCTTGAAGAGTACCATGACGTCATGACTTGGAAGTGAATTGGATTTAAGTGAGGGAAAGATGTGCAAAGTCATTGGCCTCACTTTCTCCTCCAGAGTCATCTGGGTCCAGTGGAAAGATCTAGATGAGGACAACTGGAGATGGCCTCCAATGCATTAGGAGACATTGGCCTTTTTAAACCAAGGTATTTCCTAGATTTCAGTTTGACTGAGGCAACACCCATTCAGTGATTAAGGCTAGGTAAGAAATGAGGCAAAGAATAATCTCTTTTATCCAGTTCAAAAAAATCAATCTTGTAGGGGAAGACTGTCATAATTTCTAGCCAGAACAGAAAAAAATTGCTATTTATATTCACTCTGAGCTACCTTGTCCACAGCATTGTAGTATGGTGTTCGACTTGGTGAACAAAGCCAACAACTCAGATAGTGCAGCTTTTATGAGAGAAGCTTCCTTTTTTTAGCAAACTTTCCAACGTATTTATCTTTCAGGCAAGTCTGAACCACAGAGCAGCACTATGAGATCTTAAGACACAGTGTAGAGGTCTTTGGGAAAGAGGGATTTACCAGAATGACAAAAGTTTGCCTTTACAGAGTATCTATGCAAGAATTGAGAGTACTATTACCCATATTTGGAGAAACCTAGAAATGATCTAAACCTGAGCTTTACTTTAGATTTTTTTCCCTTCTACATCAAAAGCATAGTCTCAGGGCAAAGAGCTGTGATCAGAAGATCTTCCATGCCCCTTGAACTCACTGATGTAGCAGGAAGGGGTGGAGCAAGAGAAAGCTGGAACCAAGCTAGTGTCTGAGTCATGGTGACTGGAAGCAGTTGCAGCAGCAGCAGCAGCAGCAGTGGCTGCAGTTGTGGTGTGAACTCATTTTTTTTGAGCCAGCAAGAATCTCTGCTGAGGACTCCTGCTGAGGACTGCCGGGGACAGGAACTGCGGGAGGCTGAAGCTGCCGGGAGCAAGCTGCCTGGACACTGAGCAGTTGCATGAGTGAGGAGAGGAGGATCTTTGCTTGAAGTAGCCTGTCCTGTTTTGAAGGCTTGAGAATGTGCGTGTTTATTGCATGCGCCAACTTCATAACTACTGTGTTGGCTTTGACTTCCTGGTTTTGGGACTCAGTTTTCTGGTATTTGAATAAATGCCCTAGCTATATTTCCCATGTAGAGAGCCTGTTACATTTTGTAATTAATAACCATATCAGCATACTTATAGTTACTGTAGGCATTGTAAATACTGCATTGTCGATACAAGAGCCAAAAAGAGAAGTTGACTCCTCTTGAGTTGTATGGTTAGTGACCATTTAGGTTCATCTATCTTTCATTATGGCTTCTAAGAATTTAGTCAAATCCCTTTTTGACCTTGTCTATCGTTTAAAGAATATTTCTAAAATTAGGTGGCACAGTCAATAGAGTGTTGAAACCCAGGAAGAAATGAATTTAAATCTGGTCTCAATTATTTAGTTGTGTAAGCTTAGGTAGGTCAATTAGGTAAGTCTCTGTGTCTCAGTTTCCCCACCTATAAAATGGGGATAATTATAGCACCTACTTCATAGGGTTGTATGTGAGGATCAAGTGAGTTAATGTCTGTAAAGCACATTACAAACATTAAAGTTCTATATGAATGTTAGCCATTATACTTATAGAATGCCCCTCAAATCAGCTCCCTTGATTATGTGCCTCCTCTCCATAATAGTTACGTATCTCTTGAAGTACAGCAATCAAGAGGGATCAGATTTGTCCAAGTAAGACCACACTATGAATTTCCTACAAGAGAAAATTATCTTTCCTCTGTTCCCTAAAGAACTGTGGAAGGAAGAAGCTATGGGACATGAAGTCATTGAAAAAAGAGCCCAGAAATAGGATGCACACAAGTTGACGTCTGGTCACATCCCCCAACATAAATCTCTCTCTCTCTCTGATCTTTCACTAACTTCTGTTGTGATCACAAGTCTGAAAGTGAGCCGGCATGAGTTGTTAGAATTAGGGGCTGCCTATCAAGCTTTCCTCCTGCTGTTTGAAGTCAGAATCCTGATTTGATGTCTGTATGCCTGATCACTCATCTTACTTTCCTAGTTTGCATGGAGTATGTTGCTCAGTAGCCAAATGGAAGATTAATCACGGAATTAGCATTTTCAAGTCGCCAACAATCTCTTTTGCAGATGTGCAGCTATATTACTGAAGTCTGTTGTTTTGCCCTACATTTATTGTTAATAATTAATGTACATTTCTGGGTGAAATTATGTGCTATCACCATCTGGTTAATTTAATAGAAATAGTCAAAGCTAAAGCACTTTATTAAATATGTTGGAAATAATCATCATCATTACTATAATGTAGCAAGTGTCATGTTTTTTCTCCAATAAAAGTGCCAGAAAATAGAACAATTCACCATGTGCCAATTTAGTTACCACATTGTATTTTAAAAAGACACATAGATATAAATTTGGATATATGTATACACACGTATATATTTATATTGATATATCTGGGTATCATTTAGTCAGTATGAGAATGAGCAGAATAGGAAGTTCACAGATTAAAAGGTAGACCATAAGCATTCAATTGAATTTTCAGTAAAGAGCTCAGGTAATAAAGGCAAACTGCATCAGATAGGTGAAGAGAAATTATTTTCTACCCCCTCATATTAGTCTTCATATTGAATATCAAATGAAAGTTCTGGAGAGTAACAAGAATATAATTATTTGGCATTTTTCTTCTTGGAGCTGTCTCAGGGAAACAAATGGCATGAAGTAAGGGCTCCTTTTGGAATTTGTAAAGTGCCAGTATAATGAAGAAAACACCATTGAGCCATCATGCAGTGAGCTCTCCTTGCTAAGTTCTACACTAAAGATTGAGGCATAGATCACCCCTTGGCTTCTAATATGATCTTGTTAATGCTTTAGTTATGTAATAGGTGGCTCAATCTTCATGTCAAAAAGGCGATATAAATAAGCTGTCGCTACCTCTCTCCTGCCTTCTCTAGAATCTAGCTTTTCTGAATTCCTTTTCATCTCACTTTTCCATAAGCTAACTTACTTCTCATTTTCCCCAAGTAATTTCCCACTCAGGCCAGCCCTGGGCATTGCAAGGTCAGGTCACATTCTCCCACCACCCTTTTCCCCACTCATATCCATTTCTCCTCCTGTCCCTTCCTTCCACTATGTAATATAGCCATATCTTTCAAGGTTCTACTTAGTTGTTGACGAAAAGCAACTTTTGGGGATTAGCTGATACATAACTAAAGTTTGACACTTCTGAGATTGCTGGCATTTTATAAAAGGTTTCTGGGAGGCTAAAATTTCCTTCATCTTTCCTATCCTCTCCCCCTTGACTGATTAAGCAAATCCACAAGTATTGAGTACCTTGCTACAAAATTTTTTGGTATAAAAAGTGTGAGCAAAGGTAACTATGAGGATCTATAAATCTTATCAAAATACATGGTTAGGACACTGGGGCATATGGCTATCAACCAAAACTCCAAGTCCACTATTATATCACTAATGTGTTCTGGATTCATATTTAGAAGTAAGGCTCGTTCATTCTCTGATTCAGCTACCACTTACTTAGACACAGTCCTTCCTTTTCATTTATCTACCATCCCTAATTTAAATGAATAATTTGGACAAGTAAATTTATTGTAAAAGCAGAAGTATTAATCATATATTTATATCCAGTTTCAACCCCTTCCAAGCCAGTAACCTCATTTTAGGTTAGAGTCCACCTTCCCCCTTTTAGTCTCCCACCTGCAAGGTAGGATCATAGAAAGTGACTTAGAAGTTCATTGTCTTATATACCTCTCACTTCCCTGTAACACAGGTACTGAGTACAGGCATTATTGGATTATAGAGTTCTGCAGAAACATTGGTGATTCTCATGATCACAGTTGCATATGTTTTAAAAAATAGCTATTTCCTCAGTTTATCCTGTATATAACTTGTTTGTACCATGATTTGCACATTGTCTTCCCCATTAGATTGTAAGATCCTCAGGTGGCAGGGACTTCTTCCTTTCTTTGTATTTCCTAGCACTTAGTGTAGTATCTGGCACATGGTTAAGACTTAATAAATGCCTATTGATTGACTGCATAGACAAACAGTGACACAGAAACATTCCTACAGGGTCAGAGGGTATCTGCTACAAGATCTGCTTTTATCTCTGTTTAGTTCTGGAACCACAGCACTAGTTAGGTTCTGTCTCAAATGCCCAAGAGTCATTTAACACCTAAATCTGTATGTGTCACCTGACTGTCAGCAATCTCATACCAATAATATTTTGGGGTATATATACCCCAATACCAATAATATAATGCTTCTGCTGTCACTGTGTTTTCTTTCAATCCTTGTCTTTCAACTTCACAATTCCAAATCCAGTGACATTTACGTATTCTTTCTTTTATATGCCCTTGAAAATCACTTTCAGGAATCCTTGTATCCTTTGCCTCCAAATCCTCTGAAACGGTATTTTGCAAGGACAATCCTTTATACAAGGTATTGGATGGGATACAGAATAAGCAAAAACAAAGACATCAGAATCCCTGTTGTCAAGGATCTTATAATCCAGTTAGGAAGATTAGAATCATGCGCATTAAACAATATAGAAATATTTCTGGTGCACCAATATTTGCAAGGTACCATATAATAGCTCTAGAATTGGAAAACAAGTCAACAATATAAATTCAGAAAAAAAAGATGGATGAATATTGAACATGTCAGAGAAAATCTCATGTAGGAGGCAGAATTTTAATTGATCCTGTAATATCTAACGATGAGATTTTAGGTACAAGAAAATTTTGGTGTCACCTAGTAAATGGAACAAATGAGTTGTAGTGGTAATGGAAATTTGAAGATCTTTCCTGCCCCTTAATAAGCCTGAGGGAATTTGGAGACCTTCCCTGTTTCAAAGATCTTCCGTGTCCTCTAATAGGTTGAATGTAATCACATGGAACCTGTAGGGGGAGGAGCTTGCTGAAGGGTAGAGCAGAGACCACAGGAAGTTAGGAATCAGAGCAGTTAGAGACCAAGTGAGGACAGGAGGCACCTGGGGGAGACAGTTAGGTTAGTGAGTAAATGTTGGTTTGTGGGAAGGCTAAAGCATGGTATGGCTCTCTGTTGTGTGATGGCTTATTAAATTTTTTGCTACTATGATGGTTTCAACTTACTGGTTTAGGGATTCATTTTCTGGTGTCTGAATAAATGTTTTACTTCTGTCTTATGTATGGAGAGTCTGTTATATTTTGTGATTGAACACTATGCTGGCATATTTGTCATCCCTATGGGTGCTGTGAATATTGTATTGGCACTACAAGAATCTATTCTGTGTTTCTCATTTCATCTTACCTATAAACTGATTGCATGTTCATGAACCCAGACCTACTCCTACCATTAGCTGTGTTTGAAAATGGCTTGGGTCTTATTAGACACAAATTCATCTACAAGATTCAATTCAACAGGTAAGATAAATTCAACAGGCTTATAAATGGTTTTCACCTTCTTATGTCATTGGAGATAATTTGTATGAACAGATTAGCGACCTCTGAAGGTTACCTCTATTCTTTTTATTCTGTTAGAGGCCAGCAGGTGATACAGTGAATAGATGGCTGGGCCTGGAGTCAGGAACACCTGAGTTCAAATCCAGTATCAGACACTTACAGGTTACATGACTCTGGGAAAATCCCTTAAATGTCATCTGCCTCAGTTTCCTTACCTGCAAGATAGTAATAATAATATCACCTTTCTCCCACAATTATTTTGAGGATGAAATGAGAAGCTATTTGTAAAATTCCTGGCACATAGAAGGTTCTTAATTCCTTCCTTCCTTGTAGGGTCCTTGTAGGATCGTGAGATGCTTCTTGATCTTCCATACTATATTGTGTCCAGTTATTACTGGAGCTTGGTGAGAGCACTCTCCTAACTTCTCTGACTGTGGATACTTTCCCAAAGGGACTATTACAAACATAATCAGATTTTTAAAAGGGCAAAATCAATCAATATTGTTTTGTCTACACGATGCCAAGCCACTATGAACATTTCCCTGAACTGACTTACCATGTTGGCATCATCATGTCACAATAAACAAGGTCTTTACAATCAATATTTTGGAAATCCAGGCAGGAAAGGTTTTCCAAAATATATCATTATAGAAAGAAAACATGTTAGTAATGTGAAGGAATACTGAGTCCCACTTACTCCACCTGAGTCCTTGTGTGGGTGTCAAGGAAGACACTTGAGAAGGTGCTTGAACTCATTCAGAATCAGAATAGCATTTCCTGTCCTACTGTTCAGGTTGACAAATATGGGAAAAGTCCCTATCTGAACGAAAACTCTCCAAGAATATCTTTCCTGGAAATACTAGCTAGCATGCCTGAAGAGTGAATAAGGTTTCTCCCAGAGTTGCCTATGGAACTATGAAAACGAATGTATAGAGTCAAGAGCATATATTATAGTCTAGAATCCCTCCTGGGAAACAAGATGAAAAGAAGAAATGGTAACGTTAGGAGTCAAAGACATGTTGACATGTGTGTGTATGTGTGTGTGTATTTTCTTTGTATGTGGAAGTGAAGCTGTTAATAGTAAACACTATCAGTATATAAGACCAGAAAAATGTTAAAATATTTTAGGGATACAATAAGTGGGAGAGAAAAGACATTGCTACCAATTGCTATTAAAAATTATAATGTGCAATTGATCTTGATTTATCAGTTATGCTGCAAGTCATTTACTTTAATTCAAGAAGCCCTGCTTATTGAAAACTGACCTCAAGGAAACAAAGAACTCTGGGAAGAGAGTCAGGAGGCCCCAGTGAAAATTTTAGCTCATCCACTAATGGTGTGATCAAGAGCCAGTCTCTTCACCTTTGTGATTCCCAATTTCCTCATTTATTAAGATCATAATTATCAGTATTTTCCACCCTACTCACAAAGTGTCTGAGCTTCCCTTTTTGTTGTCCTTCCCCTGTAGGGGGATACTGCCCATTTTCCCATTTGCAGCTCAGTTTGTACCTCTTTTGTGAAGCCTTCCTTAACCAGCTCTCTGTAGCCCACGGTGATTCTTCCTTTCTTATAATGATGATAGCCCTTGAATGTAGTATTGTTTACTGAGCCTATATCACTTATCACGCGATCTCTCTAACAATGTTGCCTTGTATTGCTCTTTTAAAAGTTCACATGTGCTAATCTTGTCCAATAATATTGTAAAATAACAACTATATATTCCATTTCTTTATATTTCCTACATTGTTATTATTTAAGTAATTTTTCATCCTAGTTGGAATTTTCTTGGCAAAGATTCTGTAGTAGTTTAACATTTCCTTCTCCAGCTCATCTTACAGATGAGGAACTGAGGTAAATAGAGTTAAGTGACTTGTCCAGGGTCACATAGCTAGGAAGTGTCAGAGGTCAGATTTGAACTCAAGAAGATGAGCCTTCCTGACTCCAGGCCCAGCACTCTATGCACTATGGCGCCACCTAGTAGCCTATTTTCTGCATTATCTAGCACATAATAGGTATTTAATAAATGTATGTTCAGTAATGAAAAAGTTATTGAAATTTTTAGGTTTTGTGTTGACATTTGACATGTCTACTGCTCTAGGCTGAAAAGAAGAATGAGTTAAAGGTATCAGACTGAGTAGGAATATCATTCTTACTAATTCAATCCCATCAATAGACTTCTGCAAGGAGATTTTTCTATAGGAACTGGATGAAAACTGAAAAAACTCACTAAAAGTTCTGGCGTCCAATCTATACAACCTCAGTCATTCAAATATTTCTCACCATCTAGTGTGTTAAAAGAAATCCTCTCACCTCCCTTTTGGACTTTAGTCAGATAGTTTTCATGTGAATCTAGCCTAAATAAG
>CM053594.1:276362709-276412751 GCA_028646575.1 Pseudocheirus occidentalis | reverse complement strand
TCTCTCTCTCCCCTCTAATTCTCTCATTCCCTGCACCATAGGAGGAATTTAATAAATACTTATTGATTGACTGGTTGGTGATTGCTTCTTTTCTCTTAACAATCATATGAGGTTAGTAGCAGAAGTGTGATATTTTAGAAATGTTAAGTATTTTTATGTAGTCTACTAAGTGTAAGAGCATAAATTCAAGATCAAGTCTTCTGTTAGGAATCCTAAGTATACCTCTGGTAAAAAACCAATTATCAAATATTGGAATTAGAAATACTCAGAGCTTGGTGCTCCTATTCTAGAAATAATATTTTAAAATCAAATTTTCTTAACTTGGAAAAAAACTTGAAACTTACCATTCTCAACTCATAATGTATGATAGTAAGACAAGGAGTGACATTCTCAAAACAATTTATATAATTGAACTAGGTAAATAGAAACCATGCTGGGATGGATGCTTAATGACCTGAATTACAGGTCTAGCTATGCCACCTACTCTATGTATGACTTTGTTTAATTCATTTCATCTCTCTGTGCCTGACTATATACCATCCAAGTTCTCTTCCAGTTAAAAAAAAGTCACATAAAGCACTTTCTAAATTCCAAGTTCCTATAAATAGGTATGTTTTAATATAATTGACACTGGAGCATAATATACAAAGGGTTAGTCACCAGAGTCAGAAAAACCTCAGTTCAAGGCTTGCTGCTTGTATCCTGTTTTGTGAATAGGAGCTTGCTTGCTTAGCTTGCTCGCTCCCTCAGTGTCCCAGGCAGTTCTCTCAGACTTTAAATTACAGAAGAGTTGCCCAAAGGTGGGAAAATTTTCCACAGTAGAAAGTTCCTCACACCAATAAAATCATAGTTCCAGACAAAAAGAAAATTAATATTAACACAAGGTTATACAAGAAGAGGTGTATAGTTTATATAGACATAGACGTTTGACTTTAATATGTTATTTTCTTTTTCAATTGGCCAGAATCATCTATCTATATGACAGTGTTCAGTCACATTAGGGAAGGAGAAGAGAAGGTTATGCACTCATAATCATGAGATGTGTATGTATATAATTATCCATTTGTAAAAGACTTTCTTTATGTTCTGTTTCCCAGGGAAAGTTACAGGCAGAGTGAACATAAAGTTTGGCAATTATGAAATCTGCTCACTTGGCTCTTTCTATTCTTCCTCAGAGTAAATTCTGTGTTAATAGAGAAAAGTTAGTTAGTGTAACAGACCCCTAATTTGTTACCATTGTAATTATTTTTTCAGATCCATTAACATTTGTGAGTGAATTTAGTGCTCATGAAAGTGACAAGCTCAGCAGCAGCGTGAGCCTTCCGACTGGGAACAGGGAAGGATGTGTTCCTTCCAAGAGTCTTTCAGTACATGTAACCATCATTTACCTGATGCCCTATGTTCTACCTTCCCTGAAACTTTCCTAAACTGAGATGACATGCTCTGAAAATATCTGTGTATCAGTCAGTTGGTAACTGGATTTGGAGTTTTGATATGGTCACAGAAACATAGATTTATAGTGATTGGGTTGCCCTGATGGAGGAATTGCCCTCATTCCATATTCTATGTATTTTCCACCATCTTTCATTCTTTCTTCCATATGGTTTGCTGAGGTTTGAGAAAGTTATTATATGGGCAAGTTTTTTTTTCACAATTTTTAGGAACATACTTTGGACATTCATCCGCTAATACAGAGGTAGTTTCACCTATGTGGAATTTCTAGAATACAGTCTACCTCTATCTCCACTTTTCCAAAACTCATCTATCCTTCAGGGTCAAATTCATGTCAAGGTGCCAACAGAAAGAGGGATATGTGAGATGGTGAAAAGAGTAGAAAAAAAATCATAAAATATGACTACAGCTTTACTATCTTGGTTAAGTTGTCTAATCTGTTTCAATTTCATCATTTTTTAAAATGAAGGATTAGATATATTAATATCAAAGTATTCTTCTGGATCCAAGATCCTATGATTGGTGATATATGAGAACACAGCTTCAAAGATCCTTTGCAATTCTGTGATTCTACTGGCCTCATCAGTAGAATTATAGCAGATCTCTCTGCTCCATGAAATCTTCCCTAACCAATGTAAGCTTCACATGTTTCTTTTTCCTCCCTTTCTCTCTTTTTTTAATAGCACAATAGTATTCTATCATATTAGTATACCACACCCATCCTTCTTATTGATGGGCATCCTTTTAGTTTTCAGGGTTTTACCACTACTTTTTGTATAGAGCTGCTATAGTTATAGATATTTACATAGGTGCTATAAATGCTTTTGAGCACATAGGAAATTTTTCTGATTTCTTTTATTTCCTTTGAGTATAAGATGAATATGTTAGAGCTGAATCAAAGGGCATGCTTTGTTCATTAGCTTTTTGTGTGTAATTTCAGACTGATTTTTAAAATAGTTGTACTCATTCACAGGTTCACTAATAATACCTTCATGTACCTATTTTACCACAGGCCCTTGCCACTTGCCATTTTCCTTTTTTAATAAATTATTGTCTTGGCTAATGTCATGGTTATGAGGTAGAATTTTAAAATTACTTTAATTTGCATTTTTCTAATTAGTAATTTGTAGTATTTACTCTCCCTGCTGCCCATATTTTTATAGGTAGACTGGATTTCTTCCTTGGGGAAATGGCCATTCATTTCCTTAGCTTCTTTATCAAGTGTGGAATGGCTCTTATTCTTATAAATTTGAATCAGTTCCTTATATAGTTATTGGAAATGAGACTTTAATCTGTAAAATTGCTACAAAGAAAATTTCCCAGTTAAATACTTCCCTTTCCATCTTAGCTTTATTGGATTTGTTTGATATCTTTAAATTTTATATAATTAAGATTTGTTTTAATATTCTGCAATCTTCTCTATGCCTTGATTTATAATGAACTTTTTTCTACCCATAAAGCTGATAAGCATTTTTTCGATGTTTCTCTACTTTATTTATGTATGACCTCTTATATCAAGGTCATGTATCCATTTGGGGCTTTTCTTGGTGAAGGTGTGAGGCATTAGTAGAAAACTAATTTCTCCCACTCTAATATTGGACTCTAATATTGTATGCTAAGTACCTTAGATATTAACTAATAATTAAGTAATTTTTCAAATGAGAAAACTGTGTCCCCAAAGTAACTTTCCCAAAGTTATACAAGTAGAAAGTTTAAAAAGCCAAATTTAAACCCAGTCCTTTTATTGTAAATTCAATATCCGTTGTGGTACCCACTTCTCAAATATCTTTTTACTTGAAGATTTCCTTGTCTTTAAGAGATGTTTTAAAAAATATTGGAAAGAAAATTGGATTTGAATCAAAGGACCTGGGTTCAGATCGCAACTTCATTATTAAACCTATGTGATCACGGTCAAGTCATATAATTTTTCTGGGGCTATTTCTGTTTAACAATAAAAATAGAATACTGGATTAGATGATCTGTAAGATCCCTCCCAACTTTTTATCCTATGAAACCAATTAGCAAGAAACGCAAATATGATCCATTTTCCCAAGAATAATTGAATGAGGGAATGAATGAATGAAGGATAAAAAAATAAAAACAACTCTGAAACATTCATTAAGGGCTTATTCTGTCACCAGGCATCAAACATAAATGACTTTGCAAGTCTTCAATATAATAGGAGGATTGGGAGATACAAATACTTGGATGCCCTTTGTATTAGAATTTAACATTATTGTGGTGGCCTGAGAAATCCGTGTGTAATTAAGGGCTAAAGAAGGTAACCAACATCCTATCTATATGGCTGACATTCAAAGCTAGAACCTCAAATTGTGGTGTATGGTGATGTGCACAATGATGCCTCTTGTTTAATCTATGCCTGAAATGTCATTTGTTGGTTTGGAAAGTACAATGGCATATATCTAGATGTTGGATACCATAGACTCAGCATAAACCAGTGTTGGGAAGCTTCTTTTTTTTTTATTTTCTGGGTAGCAGTTGGTTGAAGGATGCTGAAGGATTGTTCACAAATCTTTACCCACCTTCTGATTCTCATAGGCATCTAAGTGATGCCTATCTTGTCATGTAGTTAGTAAATATTTCTTAAGTACTTACTATGTACCAAGTCATGTGTTAGATTATGTAAGGAACCAAAGAAGGAAAACTCTCTGCCCTTGGGGAACTCTAACTCCAATTGAGGATACAAGACCCTTGCAAAAAAGCAATGAGAGAACAATGCAAAGCATGGTGGAATCTTAATTTGTAAAATGAGGGGTAATTAGACCAAATGATTTTTATTGGTTTTTTTAACCTTAAAAGTCCCCATCTATGATTCTGTGTGTTAAGTGGCATGGCAGTGTTTCTTAAAGGCTTTGGATTCACCAGAAGCAAGAGACAAGTATATTAATAAGTATTGTTCTTGTTAAGTTGATGTGGATTGTCCCTCTTGTAACTCTCACAAAGGTTATTTTCATGATGACATAAGGCAGGTCCAAGAAAAATAGACTTTGGGACCAAAAGTTCCTTAAAAATAAATATCAAGTACCCTCTCTTCCACCAGATCTTCTTCAACACATTGTTGAGCTAAAACAAAACAAAACAAAACAAACAAAAATGCACTTGTCATTTAGGAAAGGATCCCAAATAATACTCCTCTCTGTTTCAAATAACATGCCTGATTCCTGGTTCTACTGACTTGCCAGAAATGTGCCTGGGTTAATTGTACACCTGCATTTTATTTCAAATAAATTGTGCTGAGTCCCCACTCTGAGCCCCTCACAAATGCGTATGCCCGCCTGTCCAGTGACTCTTCAGGCAATGAAGGGCTGCAGGGGAAAATTAGTCCTCCTCTTTTCTTCTCTGTGACTTCTTTGACCTTGAGACTTCTAATGGCATCTCAGACAAAATGAACATAATCTAATGGACAGCGGGGAAGAGGGAACGGCTGGGTACATCTGTCGTATTACTGGGCTGTCTGAACAGTCAATGAAGCAGGGCCAAACCATAAGAGGCCTGTTCAGTTTAGCTCCAGGGTCTGCAGAGAAGGAGCACAATCATTTATCTTTATTTACTGAACTCTGCTTTCTGTTTAAGAAAAAAAATTGACAGGTTGACAAAAACCCGAGTTGGCGCTGCCCGCTGCACAGAGATAAATGCTATTCGTGCTCTGGAGAGACAAGGACAGTGAGCAGTGCCCTTTCACTAGTTCCAGTAGGCGCCTGTTACATGGAAACAAAAATACCGGGGTACCCTACCAGATCCTCGGCTTCTCTCTGCCATCTGAGCCATGTTTCCTTAGAGGGATCTAAAGAAAGGAAGAATCAGGACCATCACGGGGGCTTAGGGAACAATCTAGGCTCTTTTTGAAGCTATAAACAATGGAGACCTAGATTCCAAAGGGGGGAAAAATCTAAATTGGGTGAAAAGAGTAAGGACAAAACAACATCAAGGGAATACTATACTTTCCACAAGCTTTATATATTAAAAAATATTATCAAGAGATCCCCTTAAGTCACCAATAAAAACATAAATTCTCACTCATCCTAATGAAAGTAAGGCATAAATAATGCATTTTCCAGCTCTGGGGAGAAATTTTGTTCTGGCCCATAGATCAAGGACTCAGAAATTGGAATCCAAGGGCCTGTTCACATTTACCTCTGCTTGCTATGTGACCTTGGACAAGTCATTCACTCTTCCTTTTAGTGCCTAAATATACTTACATTTGAAAGAATACTTCTAATCAATCCTCTGGGGGTCAATCAACTCAGTGTTCTGAACTCAAAGTATTGCCTGGACGGGAGCATGTTGAAGGACTGACACTTTGATTATCTTGGAAGAACGAGCTCCTCTCTCTCTGCCTCATGTATCCTCCCTACTTCATTATTATCTTATAATGTGAGAGTAGTTGGATGATTTATTTATTTATTTTTGGTGTGTGTGGGGGTATACGTCTCCTTAATTCTGTTCACTTTGGGAAAATCTGACTCTTTTTTACTAAACTGTTTCATTCATTTCCCATACCTCTCAGTGAATGGAGGCAAAAGAGACAGCTGTGGAGGCTGGGCAAGACTCAGGAAGGCTACGTCTCTAAAATTCATTTAATAGTTTGTGAGCTGTTGTGACCACTGGCTCATAGCATATCTCTGTATCAGATATTGTCATGTTTAGGAAATTCACCTGAACTGATGGAACTAAAAGAAACCATTTTTTTTTTTAACAAATAGGTCTTGAAAGTCAGATTCCTCAAAACCAAGCAAACATGGTCTTGCCTTTCTTTGCCCTGTTTACTAGAAATGATGATTAGTGTTTTCTCATTGGTCCAAAGAAATAACCAACCTCAAGGATATTTGGGTTATACTAAAAAATGACTTGAAGAATATAGCCTATATAATGAGTTTCATTTAATCGATGATTGAAATTAGGATATATCTTTGGGGGTGATCAGCACTTTCTGAAAATGCATCAAATAATTGTTGTTTTCTACTTTATTCTGTTGTAATTGACTAATTCAACTCATTATGCTGGCAAATAATTATTTTCAGAAATGAAACATAATTGCTTTTTCCTTTGTTGATGTCTGTTTCTTATTATTTTCATCATTATTATGCACTTATATTCAAGAATTGCATGAGACTTCACATTCTTTAAAGTTAGTGGCTAATCAACAAATATTTACTGAATATTTTCTATGTGCTCAATTCTGTATTAGGTATTGGAGGCATTAGATCAAAGCTGGATATGTATGGATAATGTTTGCTCTCAACTACCTCATCATCCTACAAGATGCATGCAATTGAAATAATTTGTGAAAAAATGAATTGCAATATATACACTAGTAGCTGGCTATCTGGAAATTGCAATAGAATGAAATATTCTAAATAGTCCAATTTTCTAGATATTTTGAATTTTCCTTCCTTAAGCACTGGAACTTGCCATAAAAATTGTCATCCTAAAGTGAATGACTGGGGAAAACAAAAACAAATAAGAAATAACAATAACAAAATAAGTTTCTGGTCATGTAGCAAAAGTTAGAAAGCCTATGCTGTACTTTGATATCCATGCAATGTCAAGACACCTAGAAGAATAATACCTACATGTCAGATGTATATTCTCTGCAAGTTTTGCTAGAGGATATGGACCAAAGTAATAGATGAATGAGCTCTGTAGGTTTATGATCTGTATTATAGGAGGGCAGACTCATTCATTCATTCATTCATTCATCCATTCATTTTTTCAGTTGTTGCTCTGATTACCGATATGTAATTTTCAATATTTTTGGAAACTTGTCTAAACTATGCTTTCCTGCATCATAAAAGGATCCATTTACCAATCTTGACATTTGTATCATTTTTTTCTTAATTGTGTGTGTGTGTGTATTTGTCACATAGTAGAGACAATGGTAGGAATTTGAAATATCTGTAATACGTGGGGGAAATGAATGTATTTTAAAAAACCGTATTTGACTACATAAAATGTATATAGTTTTCAAACAATATGTGGCTTTGGGCTAATCACTTTCCCCTTCTAGGCCTTTTTTACTCTTCTATAATAAAATGAGATTGTACCCACTATTCCTTAAGGTCCCTTCTAGCTCTAAAATGCTCTTACTATAGGTTTGCATTTTCTTGGTGACACATAACATGATGTTGCAATACAGTGACTGTTCTCTGTTGCTTGTTGTTGAGCTGCATTGTTCACATTAGTTTATCTGTTACAATGATGATGATGATGATGATGATGATGATGATGATGATGATGATGATGATGATAGGAATCTGGCCACAACTTACTTGCTTACTTCTCCCAATATGCTATGAATTCTGTGTACGTTGAAGCATCACAAGCCACAGTCCAGACCTTAGCAGATACTCAGAAACATGCTAACCACCTACCCTCCACAATGATGAAACAGTAGAAGGCTCAGGACCAAACAAACACCTTAAGTGTATCTGTAACTAGGTAGACTTTCAGCCTCAAATGGTTTCCAATCATATTCTTTTTCGGCCAGCATAGAAGAATAGACCTATAATTCAAAGGGAATTCAGAGGTTATCTAGTCCAACCTTTTATTTTAGGGGTGAGGGGACTGAACTGCAAGAAGTTTAAAGACTTACCCAAAGTCACAAAATTTGTGAGCATGGGAGTAAGGATTTAAATTTAGATCTTCTGATTCTTGAATCCAAGTCCTCCCTCCCATCTCCACCACTATGCATCCTCAATAGCAACTCTTTTCCATTATCTGACTCCAGTGAATATCCTGACAGAAGTAAAAGTTTAATCAAGCACCACCATATTCTGTTTCCTGAAATCCTGGTGCTATGGAAAGCTTCACAAGGGGGATGATTTTGCAAAGTTCCAGGGACTGTCTAAACTCTTTTCCACTATGATGACACAAGGTGACTTATTCTTCCTATGATATGTTACCTTTAGGTCTTTGTAAGGTAAAGGTCTTTCCATCAAAGTAAATGGATAGAGCCAACAATGGGACCTGCACTGGGACAAATGTGAAAATTTCATTTGGATTCAGTTGTGTGTGATTGGTTCAGGATGGGGAATTACTTAGAAGCAGAGATGAATGAAACTGGTATGACTGAAGAAAGTAGAACCACAAACTAAAAAGTTAGCTTAGTTAAAGAGGCAGGCTGAGGTTGTAGTGAGTACTAACACATGGCTTGACCCTGACATTGCTCAAATTGAGGTATCTTTGTTCAGGGTCTGGAGAGATGCCATTGAGGCCATGCAGTCCGGTGGAAGAAGTCAAGAACTAGAACTCTACTCCACCACTAATTTCTGCCCAAAATTTTGTTGTCAGTCCCTGCTGGGGAGAAACAATAAACACAGGAGTCAATTTTTCTTCTCCAAGAACCAGTGATGTAGTAAATAAACAAATCAATTTAGAAGAAAAAAGAACCAATGATGTACATTTCAGGGTTCTGAATTTATAGAAATAATCACAGAGCCACAGCCCGGGACTTGTCTGGGACCCTTCTCACTCAAAGAGGTGAGATGCCTTTCACCACAGTGACTTCTGCCTTCTTTTGATGAGCATTGCCTTTCTCTACTCACTTACCAAAGGCTAAGAGGTGATCGGAAAATATTATTGTCTCAATTTTCTGGATTGAGAAAATATAGCAAAGGCAAGTCAGGTACTTGCCTGGAGGTACAGATTGCATTTATGGTAGAAAGTAAGAATCTAACCTCTTCTCCACCTGTACTACAAAGTACTGTAGAGTTTGAGAGCTTAACAGAACCTTAGAATAACCTTGTCCAACTCATTCATTATTCAAATAAAAAGACCTACACAAAGAAGTTAAGGGATGTGCTCTTATTTCCCATCTGGATTACATTTTCCCACCTCCTCCACCTTCTACTATTCTTTAATTGTATTGCATTAGTTTATAGGCAGTGAGATAGTAAGGCTAGATAGTGGATAGTGTCAGGAAAATCTAAGTTCAAAATTAGCCTCAGACATTTACTAACTGTGACCCTGGGCAAGTCACTTACATCTGCCTCTGTTTTCTCCTCTGTAAAAAAGGGATAATGATACCACTTCTCTCCCAGAATTGCTGTTGAGTGTAAAATAAGGTAATATTTTTAAACCACTCTTCAAACCTTGAAACATCATATAAATGCTAACTCTTATGTTAGGAAACACTGTGGCCTCCTTTGTTGTATTCCTTAGATCACTTACATGAAGGTAGGACAAGTAGTGAGTATTCTTGGTGAAATGAATTAAATTGTTTTGGTTTTCATAGTATGTTACAATTGGGCAACGATACAGCCAGGGATCCGTGTTTATGAATAGTAGGAGATAAGGTGATAGTTGTGTGATGCTAGAGAATTTGGGGGAAGTTCTTGGGAGCTTGTAACTTATCCTCTGATTTCCTACTATAGTGACTTGCACCTTTATAAAGGAAAGTTGGATTGGATAGGAATCTTATTGAAATCCTGCTCATCATTCAAAGTCCAACTCAAATGATACGTTTTCTCTAATTTCCTTCATTCTGTTGCCTCAGTCCCAAATCCTGACAGTAATAAGCATTCCTTTTTCTGACATGCTGATACATTTTCATTGGGGATGCCATTTGCATAGCACTTCCATTATACCTTGCAATATCATTGTTTGTCCTTATTCTTAAAGGCGACCACAGTATCAGGAAAGAGATGTCATTACATGCAAGTGAATTGGATTAAAGCAAGGGAGGGCTGTTCAAAGTTACCACCCTCACCCTCTCATCAGGAGCCATCAGGGTCCAATGGTAAGATACAAATCAGGACAATTGAATATGAACCTAGATGTGGCAGGAAGTCTTTTTAAAACTAAGGTCTTTCCCAGGTCTCAGTATGACAGAGGCAATACCCATTCAGTGATTCATGGCATCATGATCTTCTTAATCACCATGTACAATAGTTATTTGTGAATGGGTCATCTCTTCTATTAGACTCTAATTTTCTTGAAAGCAGGGATCATGTCTTCTCCAGCTATACATTATATATAAGAAGTATTCAATACATATTTGTCAAGAGTAGTATCTATATTAACATAGCTTATTGAACAAAATCCAGGAATTAGTTTGGTAGAAGAGAACAAGCAGTTACTTTGGGGATCATAGATTAACAACTGGGAGGGATTTTAAAAGCCATCATTACAAACCCCTCATTTTATAGATGAGGAAACTGAGTCAAAGAGTGGTTATTTCTACTACAATCACTACTGTGGTGACTTCTACTGCTTCTACTCCTGATGCTATTTCAAACCCAAGTCTTTGTGACTCCAGAGAAAGTAGTCTATCATCTGTGCCAGTTAGCTGTTCAAGTGACTTGCCCAAGGTCGTATAGATGATAAGTACCTGAGGCCAGATGTACACCCATGTCTATAGAACATTAAATATTAATTCTTACTATAAAACCTTAGATTTTAATTCACTATAGAACCTGGTCAGAGTCCAGTGGATATTTGTCGGAAAGTTGGTTTGCCTTAAGTAGGCACTAGAATGAACCCATGGAGATTACATGATCATAAGATTTAGATTTGGATGGACTTATATGACACCTATTTCAATACTCCTTGTTTTTACAGATGAGCAAACTGAGGCACAGACCTAAGAAGTGATTTTTTTCAAGTTCCCATACATAGTAAGTAGCAGGACTGGAATTCAAATTCAGGTTTTCTGACTTCAAATCCTGCTGTCTACCACTAATCGATGTTGATTGAAAATAGTGTTAGACCATTACTGAAATTAATCCTGGTTTCATTGAGTTAATAAAAATATTTATTAAGTACTTATTATATGCCAAGTACTTTACTCAGTGCTAAGAGTACAAAGAGAAGCAAATAACAAAACTGAGCTAATCCCTGCCCTCAAGAAGCTCATATTATATAGGTGGAAGAAATTACACATACACAAACACATACATAACTTAGGAGCTAGGGAACCAATTGAGGTCTCCTACAACAGGTGGGATTGGAGCCCAAATATGAAGGAAGTCAGATAAGTTAAAGAGAGAGGAGTAGGAAGGGAAAATGCTCCATGCATTAGAGACAGCCAGTACAGAGGTGGAAGGTGGAGTATTGTAGGGGGGGGACAAACAGTAAATTGACCAGAATAGCGAATTGTAAAATATGTAGGGGGAGAAAGTTAGGAAGGTAACCAAGTGCCAGATTATGAAAAAAAAACAGACATAAATGCTAAATATAGAACTTTATATTTGATCCTTGAGTCAATAGGCATAGACTGGAATTTATCAAGTAGGGGAATGGCAGGAACAGGCTTCCAATGAAGCAGCCCCATTGAAGATTGTTTTTCATCCTTTACCTAAATAAATATAGATGGATCATCCAATACCCACAATCTGAACTTATAATACAATATGCTGTCTCTCCCAGGGAGATCATTATTTATTTGCTAACCAAGTCTTAACCAAAACAATGAGTTTCTAACAGTGGAATTTAAAGCATCAGTGACAGGCCTTGTCATTGTTCTGATGAGAAGCCCTAGGATCACAGTACTATGAGATTTAGAGCTGTAAGAGGGCTTAAAAATAATTTAAGTCAACTTTTTCATTTTATAGATGAACAAACTTAAAAATAATAAAGGAGAAATGACTTGTCTAAGATAACATAGGAGGCCTGAGTCCTCTAAAACAATGCAATGTAGGCAAGGTTCTAATGGTAAGGTTGACACTGTGAAAGAGCCAAATGGATTGTAAGAGTCAACACTTAAAAGATACAGAAGTTAAGATCCTATACTTGGGAAAGAAGATTCTTGTTCAGGGAGGTAAGAACCATCATTTAGCAAGATCTTTTTGATAACCTCAAGGTCTTTATGCTGCTTCAGATAAGTCTTTGACCTACAATCCTTCACTTAAAAAAAACATTAAAAACAGATTTTTAAATGTTATTTGTTTTAACATCATAAACATGAACACATATGTGCACATAAACATGTATACATATAGTCTTCCCTTCTACCCAACTTCCCTCAGTGAGTCCTTCCTTATAGCAATGGAAAAAAAATGAAGAAAACCAAATAACATAGCTCAACTACATCTGACAGCATACCCAACATTTGCACTATTAAGTTCCTTGTTGAAAGGTACATTTTCCTATCTCTTTTCAGAGGGTAAAATTGATTGTTATAATTAGATGGTACTAGAGTTTGTTTTTGTGTTCTTTTGTTTTATATTATTGTAGTCATTGCGCATTTTATTTTCCTGTTTTGTTTTACTTAATTCCGAAGCAGTTCATACACATCTTCCCCTGTTTCTCTGCATTTCTCATATATATCGTGTTTTACAGTACAATTCCATCCCATTGCTTTCATATGCTGAAATTTCCTCAACTCTTCACAATGTGGTTAAAATAGATGAACAATTAGTTTTCAAATGAACAACTAACAAGTCCGTGAAGCATTGTTTCAAATCACTAAAATAAGAAAATCACAAATCAAAACAACTTTGAGGTTTCACTCACACCCAGAAAATTGGCAAAGATGGCAAAAGGAGAAAGTAAAAGTAGCCAGTGTTGGAAGGACTGGAGGAAAAGGTATATTAACACAGAATTGGCAGTATTGGTCCACCCATTGTGAAAAACTATTTAGGATTATTAGAGAAGTTAGAACAGTTTACACCTTCTTAGTCTAGAAGTCGCACTGCTATGTATATATGAAAAGCAGTTCAGACAGAGAAAGAAATATACAGCAAAATATTCATGTACTTGTGATAGGAAAAAAGTCTTGCAAGTGCATACCTATCAACTGGAAAATGCTCCTCAATACTTCTTTCACTCTAAGCTCTCAGATGAGGTTGGAAACTTTTTTTTTCCTCTCAGCCAAGTGAGGATTTATGTGGTAGATTTTTTACTTAGTAATTAATTTGGACCCCAACAGCGTGGAGATGGAAAGAAAGGGACCCTATTAAGACTTGATATTAAGTTAATAGCAGGTGACAGTGACTTCATCAAAGCCCCCGTGCAAAACATCAAGTAGATGGAAATTTCAGTTCTGGTACATTGCTCAGCTGAGTATCATCAGCCCTGCTTACCAGGGTCATAAAGATTATTTGTACATTAAAAGAGAGACTGTCCATCAAAATCAGTATGAAAGGGAAGTCATGTTAGCACTGTCTAGTCATAGACACAGAAAATATCACTGCACTTGCCCTAACGAAACATCCATTTTGGGTAGGAGGAGTCCACAGTGATTATTCTTCATCAAAACTTCCCTTTTCCTCCAAATGAGAGAGAGAGAAATAGGAGAAAGGGAGAAAGTGGGACAGAGAGAGGGAAAAATGAGCAAGAGGAAAGAAAGGTGAAAGAGAGGGAGAGAAAAGAGGAGAGAGAGATGAAAGAGTGATGCCTTTTCTTATCATGAACAGATAGCATAGAAACTTGTGATTTAAAGAATTTAGAGTTAAAGAATCTCAATCTTAGATTTGCAAAGGACTTTAATGGTACTGTAGTCCAACCCATGACAGAATGTAAATTCCCTCCACAGTATCCTTGACAAATAAGCATCTACCCCTGCTTGCATACTGCTAATGACAAGGAGCCCACTTTCACCAGAGGCAGCCAATTCCACTTTCCTCTAACTCCAATGGTCAGCAAACTTCTCTTTTCATTAAACCCAAATCTGTCTTTTTTGCAATTTTTATCCAGTGCCCTTGGTTCCACCCTCTAGGGCCAAATGGAGCAAGTGTAATCTTTCTTCCACCTGATAATGCTAAAAATACTTGGAGACAGTAATCATTTTCTCCCTAAGGGTTTTTCTTTTTTTCTTTCTTTTCCAGGATAAACTTCTCCAATCCTTTCAGGAGACTTTCATATGACACAAACCTGAGACCTTTCACCATCTTGGCTGTTTACCATCGTTTGATTCTTGTTAGCTTTTCAATGTTTTTCTTAAAATGTGGTGCCCCGAACTGGAAACAATATGCTAGATGAAATCTGACAAAGGAAACATAAATCCCACTGGCAGGCAGTTTGGAGTTTGAAGTCAGAGGAATTAAGTTCAAATCTCAGTTCTTCCCATTGCCACCTCTGTAACTTCATTCTCATTTTGTCTATTTGGATCTTAGTTCCTGCATCTGTAAAATGAAAGGTTTAGACTAGGTGGCCTCTGAGACCCTTGTTCTTGTTCTATGTTGTATTTTTAATGCAACTTAAGATTGTATGTACTGTCTGGGTTGACCATTTTGCTGTTGACATATATTGATACATATTAAAGCCAACTAAATCTCCCAAATAATTTTTGGGCCAACTACTATTTAGAAATGCCTCCATCATCTTATATTTGTAGAGATAACTTTTTGAACCCAAGAGCAAGCCTTTACATTTATCCCTATTAAGTTTCATCTTGATCAGTTAAGCCCAGTGTTCTGGCTTGTCAGTATAGATAGCTTTCTGTATTCTAACTTATTTTTTGTCAGTTTCAAATTTGATAACTATTCTATGTCTACCTTTATCCATGTCATTGCCAACAATGGTAGATGACAGCCCAATGGCAAGTACAGATGCCAAAGGCAGTCCGTGGGAGGCCTCCTTCCAAATTGACATTGTGTCATAGATGGAAATAGTGCAATGGATAAAACTGGAGGTTTGAGAGTATGGAACATATACGTATGCATGAAAATGTTGTTATTGGTTTGGTAACCTGTTGGGGTCATTGTACATTTTCACATTCCTTTTTAAAAAAGGAGACTCAATTTGATAGAGAAAGCAAGGAATCCCAAACAAATCCCAATCATTTAAGATAGAAGGGAACTTAAAGATCATCTAATCAAACTTGTTCATTTAAGAAGCTAGAAAACTGAAACTGAGAGGGGAAATTACTTGTCCAGTGTCATAAAGATAGTAAATATTAGAGGCAGGATTCAAATCTAGGTCCTTTGACTCTAAATCTAGTACCCCCTCTGCTAACCCATTCTGTTCTCTTGGAACTCTGAGATCCTCTTACTTTTACGATGTCTAAGTTAGAGTTCCAATTCACAGCCCCCACTCTGAATAACTCTGTAAGAAACATCATTTGCTCTTGTCCATGTCTGACATCCAAGATTATTAGCTACTGTTCTTCAATATGTACCCCATTCAAGGAGCCTTAGGAGGATGCCTCTTCTGTTAAGCACAACTCTGAGGGACAATCAATGATGTATTTTTACATAACCCTCTTCAGCCTTGTCAATTGGCACTCTAGCTTAGAAATCATAGGACTACTAGGGTAGTAAGTAAGAGTGTGGTTTAACAGAAGGGGCACCAGATTTAGAGCTAGAGGACCTGAATTTGAATCCTGGTTCAGGCATTTACTTGTGACCTTGGGCAAGTAACTTCACTTCTCAGCCTCAGTTTCCTAGTCTATAAAATGAGTTTGATGAAGTGATCTCTAAGGTCCATTCTAACTTATATCCTATGATTGTCTTGTCCAATTTCTTCCTAAACTGGAATCCCTACTTCAGTATCTTGTCAAGTCTTCATCTGATTCAAAACCATGAGTCATAAAGAGCTCATTACCTTCTGATATATTCCTGTCTAACTCTGGATGACTCTAATTATTAGAAAGTTCTGCCTTATGTCATGCACCTCTGAAGTTACCACCACCTGTCTCATAGTTCTGACCTCTGAGATGAAGTAAAAACAAGTCTAATTCTTCTGCAGTGTGACAGAACTCTAAGAACTCTGGAGACAACTATCACCCTCCCCTCCCTCAAATCTTCTGTTCTTTAGGCTAAACTTAGCAACTGCTCTTCTGTATCTTTCAACCTGAAAGCACAGATTTCTTTTTTCCTGCAAGTGGTTTGCTACATGAATATCTTTGTTTTTTTTTTTTTACCTCTGTCCCTTGGTGCCTTCCATAAGCCAAAAGGACATTTCTGATTAATATAGTAATTAAAAGGTTATTAAAAACAGTAATCATCCAGAAATTATCTAATGCCATAAACATCCCATACACGGAAAATATGTGAACATTTGAAAGTTGAGCATTGCAGTAGGCTTCATATGCAGGAAGCCCAAGGAGACATAAACATTTTTTTAAGTTCCCAAGAAAGTACTTGCATTAAGAACAAGTTGTCTTCTAGATCAGGTGGGAAGTTAGTGTCACACATCCAATAGATTCCCCCTGTGGCTAGTAGCAACGAACCCATTTCTATTAATGAAGAGCTCATGTTTATGGTTAATATAGAAGAAAATGTTCAGGAAGGGGGAGCTTAGTCATTCATTAGCAATTGCTTAATTCTCATAATTTCCAATTTCCAAGCTTGTTTTAATTTGTTATCAAAGTAATCACTCATTGTGGCTGAAGTCAGAAATGACAATTTTTTGTTGGTCTATAGCCTGACAGATTATTCAGATGAAATCCCATTTTTTAAAGCTCACCTGCTCAGCATCTGTGATATGAACACAAGCTCCAAGCCATTCTGTTTCCTACAGCAGAGCCAGTCTGGAAAGAACAGACAGTCTGCTAGCCTACTGTTCTTTCAGCCAGGGACAATATTTCATTCCTCTAAGTCCTGGTTGTAGCTTAAAACAGAAGGAATGTAATAAGGAGAAAGAAAGTGTGAGAAAGGAAGAAAGAGAGAGAGAGAGAGAGAGAGAGAGAGAGAGAGAGAGGGAGAGAGAGAGATACATGAATACATACAGAGAAGAAAGATAGAAAGGGGGAGAAAGAGAGACACACAGAGAGACAGAGAGAGAAACAGATGAAAAAAACAGGAAAAACACAGGCGAGAGAGAGACATATGGGAGAGACAAAGACAAAAAGAGAGATAAGAGACAGAGATAGAGAGACAGAGAGAGAGACAGAAAAAGATGAGAGGCACACTGAGAAGAGAGATTTAAAAAATTCCTAGAATTTATTCATTTGTTAAATTCAGAATAATAGGCATCTTCTATAGTGACCTACCCCTCTTTAAGCCTTTTTGTCTCATTCTTGGGACCAGGGAGATTCAATTAGGTTTCAGCACTAAGTAAACCAGACATAAATCTCAGATAGTCCTCTATCTCTCAAAGAAAGTAAGCAGAGGCGGAGTACTGGGAAAAACAGAGGATTTAGAGTCAGAAGGTTTGGGTGTGATGACATATAGGACCTTTGGTATGTCTTGAATACTTGGAAAGTACCAGATTTAGAGTCACAGGGCTTGGGTTCATATTCCAGTTCTTATATTTACTATCTCTTTGACCCTAAGTTATTTGACTTCTCTGGGCCCATTTTCTTATCTGAAAAATGATGGGATTGGACTAGCATGTAATGACTTCTAAGGTCCCTTAAAGCTCTAAATTAATGAACTTCTAATTGCAAGTTAGTTTTCTTTAGACCTCAGTTTTTTTCCTGAAAAAATTGAAGGATTTGGACTATATTTTTGCCTAAGATTCCTTTAAGGTCTCGTATTCTACGTTCAGCACAGTTATGTTTCCGTTGAACCAAAATATTTAGCCATAACATTAAAGAGAATGATGAGCTAGGTATATTTAATGCAAAATTAACAAATGTCCCTATGAAACTACTAAAGGCTTTTCAAAATCTAATGTTCAGCTCCATATTTGATTGTACGTATTTGATTGTACAGTGTTGCATTTTTTATATCCAAATAAACCACAAATGTCATTAACTTTGACACGATGTATGATTTTCAATATTTTGCCAGTAGTAGGAATGAGGTTGCATGGAATCATTGCATATCTAAATTTCACTCTGTGAGGGGTAACTCTGGCATATATTTGAGAGGTTAGAGAAATTTGTACCATGAAAACAGATTTTTTTTTTTACTTGTCTGTGTGATTCTGGTCAAGGTCTCCTTCCATACTTTAAAATGAGAATAATCAAAGCAGTTCTGTCAAAGGGCTTCTGTGAAGAGGAAGGTGGAGGTAACACATATAAAGTATTTTTTTCCAAACCATAAAGTGCTGTGTAAATATTAGTTTTCAGAATTATTATTTATAACTTGCTAGTTTACTTGAATTTAATAAATACTTATCAGACACCTACTAGGTGCCTAATACTGTGGTAATTACTATGGAATGGTCAAAAAAATATGTATTGACAGAGTTAGAAAGAAATCTGTGGGTAGTAGGATTACAAACTTAGAACTGGAATGAACATTTGAGGCTGTCTGCTCCAACCTCTTCATTTTACAATTGAAAATACCAAGACGTGGATGCTCAAGGTAGAATAAAAACCAGGCCCTCTGACTCCAAAGCCATTTTAATTCAGTTGTACCAATCTGCCCCTCATTTAGCAGATACTCTTCAATTTGCAGATGAGGAAATGGAGTCTCTAGAATAAAAGTCTGAGAAAGGAAATAAAGCACAGAGATGATAAAGAAGACATGTTTACTTCAGGGACCCATTGGTTTTCCCAAATAATCTGAGTTCTGATACATTAATCTTTAGGAGGATTAGCAAACAAAAGTCAATTGTCATCCTACCACAATTTAATCTTTGTGGATCTTCCTTATCCACAGTAAATAGCAAAACCTGTTGCTTTAAAATATAAAAACAAAATCATAACTTGATTAGCTGAATATTGAACGGAGATGTTGGAAGAATCAAACAAGATAAGGTATATGAAAAAACTGCAGAGCCTCATACAAATGCCCTAAATAAAAAAGACAAACAAACCTCAAGCATGCGGGTTCATTGTCACTGTGAATCATCCAGGGATGATAATGAAGAATTGTTTCTTCTTTATTGCTTTGGCTGATGCCTGGGGTTATGGAGCCAAGAATCTGGATCTCCTAGTGCCAGGCGCTAGAACAACAAGACATTAGCATTAAATAATGGGATCTCTGGTGCCTAAATGGCTCGGGAGGAAGGGTTAACTGAACAGCCTGGGCTTTGTACAGCAGAAGCCTCCATCTATAATCTTGCCTTTTTCTGCACAGGGAGGAGGGGAAAGGGGCCTTGGGGAGGAAATCGCAGAGAGCCCTAATCTTATGATAAAAATAATATGATTCCTATACCTGCTATCTCTCCCCACCAGGTCTCTCCTCCCTCCACAGAACACTAGTAATGCCCATAAATGTCGGATAAAATAAAAATTTCTGTTCCATTAAACATATGAAAAATATGTTGCATTGAATACAGTTGGTTTGGGAAATCTGTTTTTATCCATCCAAACCAATCGTCCATACTAACTGCAGCTGCCACAAGTGGTACAGGCTTTATATGTTTGAGTGCCCAGCTTTCATGGCAGCCTTGGTCTTCTCACTGCTTACGTCCACGGTCAAGGGGGTTCTACACAGGCACCAGGAGTCCAATTCATTGTGATCTAGTTCAAAATGACACATGGATGTTAACCACTCCGATAAGAAATGGTAGGTGGAGAAGCCCTCAGGCCCCAAGTGGGAGATTCTCTATTATGTTCTGAGTAATTTGAATCACAATGAAAGATTCACCAGTGGCTAGAAACATTCAGCCTGGGTTGGAATCTCCAGCCAGATGCCCCTCAGAGACAGAAAGCTGTCCCAGTTTATGCTAATTACCTAGCAGTACTCACTGCCTAAGGACAGTGGTTGTAAAACTGCATGAAGTGAGGGGAGAGGATCGGTTAATCGGCAAATGTTTGTTGCATGCCTACTATGTGTAAGGTACTCTACTAGATGCCATGCTGGGATCTTGAGATGTGTCTGTATTTAGAGGATGATAGAGTTCTACAACTGGAGGAAACCTTTCAAAGGGACATTCCAAAGCTTCTCTTCTGAACCCTTCCCATTGTCCTGTTTACAATATTATGTAGCAGAAAAGATACACAAAAGGCACACAAAAGAACCCCAAAGCACTTATTTCAAGGGAACCATAGTCTAATCAATGCTAGCAGCGTTCAGGGCCTTAGAAGTTCTATGGAAAATTGAGGTCATTTCCCCTGTGGATGGTCAGTGAAGACTTCATGCAGAAGATTTGAATTGATCTGAACCTCGAACAAAATATAGGATGCAGAGAGACCTGGAAGAGGAGGGAGAAGAGAGGAAGGATGTGGAGACAATGAGGAAGACTGGTAGAGCGCCAACAGAGGCTTAAGATTATGTCTCAAGAGCATGAATGGACACAGGTTGTACAGATAATTTTCCACTCTCATGTTTCTGAAGACTTCCATCCCACCCCGCTGTGAGAAATGCTGACAGTTTGGTTTCCACAGATTCTATAGGAACAGTGGGTGTTTTAAAAACAGAGCCTGCACAGGACATGCAGGAAGGTATAAATGAGGGTAAGGGCAGAGCAGCCCTATCCAGTCATGTAGCTAGAAGAAATCTGCAAGTTTACCCTTAGAAGGGAACTAAGCTAAGCTCACTCAGATCAGCTAGGGGTCAGGGGATGGTCACCAACTTTTCATTAACACACATGCTTAATGGGCAGGTCAGAAAAATTGTAACCCAGAAGAGCTGGAACCAATTCCAGTTCTGAAGGGAGGAACAAGGCAGGAAATTCAAATGGAAGCAGCATAAAAGGGCTTACCTTTGTCTGATGCTTTGTAGTCTATTCAGGAGGCTACCCATTTTTTCAACAGAGAATAAACGTGCAATAAAGATAATGAAAATCTTCCTGGCTCTCCAACAAGTGTTGTTTGTTCCTAGACTGAGGATGTTTATAACACCTCCATCCAAATCCAGGCTGAAGACAGCATGATCAACTTAGTATAGTCAGTGCATTGAGTCTGGCCTTAAGGACTTTGAGCAATCAGTCACCTTTCATTGCATACAGCAAACACTTATTAAACACCCACTGTGTGCAGTGCTGTGCATAACTCTGGGGGTATTACATGTGTTTAATTCATGGTTCCTCTCTCCCTCATGGAGTTTAGTGGCAGAATGTACATATGTACCTACTTGTACACGATCCTTTCTCTGCTCTCACAGAGCACATTTTTATACTTTTAAAATGTTCTTCTAATGCAATATTTTGTATTCTAGCTATTTATGACTCTGTATTCATGGGTGTGTGTGAAAGAGAAATGGAGACAGAGAAAGAGACACAGGGTTGCAATATGATATAAAGGTTAAGTCTTGGGGTCAGGAAACCTGGGTTCAGATTTTCCTTATGACAGATACTAACTGTGTGATCGCAGACAATTCATTAAACTTTCAACATACACAGTCAGCTCTCTGGGACTGTGGAATTGGTGGAATGTAACATATGCATTAGAGAGTTGTGTGAAATAAGGCTAAAATGAAATCAGAGTGACAGAATGTGGACCATCTCTTTCACCTTTTTCCTTTTGGACTCTTTTTTTTTTTTTTTTGGCCTTCCTGATGCTGCTGTCACAAAGTATTTTCCTGGTAGTTCAATGGAGGAAAGCTGAGGGTATTGTATTCCATCAGTAGCACACAAATCCCTTTCTCTTCTTGCTGTTTCTGCCCTACAAATATTTATAGATACCATTATGCCTCCCTTAGCTATCATTTATCCAAACGGTAACAGTGCAGCTTTTCCCATCTTTCCTCATAAATCAATCCCTCCAGCCCCTGTAATAATCTCACTGCTCTTCTCTGAACTCTCTCGGGTCTGTCAACATCTTTATAAGGTGTCCAAAGTGAATGTGCTGCTCTGGGACTGGCCTCTGCCCACCATGCCATCAAAGCAATCCCCTTCCTGTCCAGGGGATCGACTGTTCAAAAGAGCTACATTGGCCTTATTGGTGCCAACAGGAAGCTCATGCTTATTTCTCATTTGTGAGTCTCTTTCCCTTCTAAGTTATTTTCTGGTGTGTCACTTCCTCTCTTTACCTTAAACAATATGGTAAAACTGCAAAGGAGGGAACAATGAATTGGTTTTCTCCCATTTCCCTGTAGTGTCACTCCTTCCTCTAGAGTCTAGACTCTGTTCTATCCCAGGCCCACATAAGGCTCCCTCTATTGTTGTGTCCCACTGAAGTCTGTCCTTCTTGACTAGAAGTTCATGTTTTAGCATTTCTGTTTCTCTCAGGCTATTGCAAAAATGACCAGTTCCATGTTCCTCTCTGTCTCTGTCTCTCCCTTTCTCTCTGTCTCTCTCTGTCTCTGTCTCTCCCTCTCTAATACTGGGAAACAACCTGATAAATTCATCCCTACTAAAGCACAAATGAACAATAATAATGTAATAACAATAAGAACAACAACAACTACTATGATAAAGCAGTGATTTGAAGATTGGACTTTAAGATACCTGGGTTCAAAAATCTCTTCTGATACTTAAGCAATTGTGTGACCATGGGCAAGACACAACCTCTCCAAATGGTAGTTTGTACATCTGTAAAATGGCAAAAATGTTGTCTGCACTTGTACTGAGACTCAAATGGGGAATATATGTAAAGTGTTTTATAGAATTAAAGTACCATATAAATATTAGTCACCATTATTTACATCAGGGGTCAGTAAACTATAGCCTGTTTTGGTACTGGCCAGGTCTAAGAGTGGTTTTTACTTTTTAAAATACTATAAAATTTTATTGTAAAATAAGAAAAAACTATTCATAACTCATGAATTGTGTAAAAAAAACATACACTGAGCTGAATTTGGCCCGTGGGTCATAGTTTCCTGAACACATTACTACATTAATGAAATAGGTCAAAGTTATCATCATCATCATCATCATCCACATCTTTTCCTTCTCTTTTCTTCTTCATCACAATCATCTTCATCATCATCATTACTTTGGACACATTTGAATTTTTTATCGGACTCTGAAATGAACTCTAGAGGCAAAAATAGTCTTATCCAAGAGTGCCTCATTGTGGTCTGGCAGTAACTATGTTCTTGACTGCTATGCTAGTGGAAGTCAACTTTTGGCTGCTCCTAATCAGATAAGAATGGCCAGATTCCGGTGTGGGCTGGCAACATGCTGCATGTTTATCATCTGAGGACCAGCTTCCCTAAATCTCGGCAATTAATTTTTTGGCCACAACAACTCATTAAGATCGCCAGCCAGAACAGAGAAGTGCCCTGATTGGTATCAGTAGAAAGAACATGGATAGTTCCGAAATGATAGAACTTGAAGTGTTAAACTAAAGAAAGTTATGGTAAACTTATTGAGAAAGTATTTGGGGGGCAAAGGAGCATTTCTGATATTTCTCAATGAAATTACTTTCCAGGGCCTTTTTTCTCAGCAATGATTACCATTAGCATGCAATCAGTACTTCATATTAGTTGAGCTTTCTAATCCCTCAGTCTGCATCTGCACCAGGCATGAGAATGGAAAGACTACAATCCTAAAATCTCCCATTTTGCCTCAGTTACCTAGGGTTGTTGCTGTCGAGTTGTTCCAGTTGTGTCACAATTCTGTGACCTCATTTGGACTTTTCTTGGCAAGACACTAGAGTAGTTTGCCATTTCTTTCCCTAGTTCATTTTACAGATGAGGAAACTGAGGCAAACAGACTTAAGTGATTTGCCCAGGTCACACAGTGTTTGAGGCCTGAATTTAAACTCAGGTCTAACTGGTTCCAGGTCTGGTGCTCTATCCGTCCAGCCACCAAGCTGTTCAAATTACTTAGGGACCTCAGGAAAAAAAATAGGGAAGAGAGTGTACAGTAGTGGAAAGAGCTCTGGTCTCAGAGGCAGTAGAGCTTTTTAGATATGTGGCCATATGTTCCTTCAAGATCTCTTTGCCTCTCTTTCTCATCTGTTAAGTACTGATAATAACCAAAATATCTACTCCACAATAGAACTGATGATTTACTCACCTTAATGTAAGTACAATACAAATGTCAGTTCTTAATAATAAGTGACATTGCCTCCCACCTGATTTGTGTTGGCTCTTCTTTATCTTACATGTGGAGTCAAAGTCTACCATGGGACTTGAGGCCTTAGAACTGCTTCTATTTTGCCAAAAAAAACTAACAGGAGGAAAGGTAGACCAGGGAGAGTGTCAGCTTATTAATAAGTCAAGGAGCAGCAAAATGAATTATGATTCTGAAGCAGCCATGATGCTGCCTAAAAAAAAAGAAAAGAAATAAGCAGAAAAGGAAAATTTAAAAGTAATAGATATCTTGCAAATATTTGTATTGATGAAAATTGGGTAGGGATTGCTTGTAAAACTTGTGCCAACCTACATCAGTGAGGCCAGACAATAAAACACCCAGGGAATGAAGAGAATTAATAGAGTGACCAAATGTGTTTTTGAAAGTCACAGAGAAATGAAAAGGTGCTTGCCCCCAGGGAAAGCAAAATCTGCCGAAGTGTGCTATTCTTAGTGGCCCGGATTTTTATTAGCCAATTTTTATGCCTTTCAATTTAACCCTTAAAGATAGGAATATATTGAAAGAGCACTATATATGTATATTTGATGGAGGATGGAACTGCAGGCAATGACAAGTATACACTGTGAATTCTGTATATGAGTCAGGGAAAAATTCTGTTCAGGAGTGGCTCTGTATGGTCTTATATTTTTACCAGAACTTAGATGAAGGCTCAGATGTCATGCTTATCAAATTTGCTATTGGTATAAAGGTGGATAAGAGTAATTAAGACAGTAGATGACAGAATCCAGATCCATAAAGATCTTTGCAGGCTAATTGATGGGCTGAATCAAATAAGATGGAATTTGACGGTCATCAATGTAAACTACAGTGGGGTTCAGAAAATCAACTATGCAGGCATAGAATGGAGTAGGTGGAGCTGGGCAATAGTTAAAATATAGCAAACTTCTCATTATTTTATTTTTAAATTTATTGATGCATTTTATTTTTACATTAAAGACATTTACAGATTATTCACACTTCATGAGAGATCTCTTGTAATAAAGTATAAAAGTTAAGTAAAATTAATCATGCAGTGACTTCACCTGAGAGTGTATACAACATTTCACATTTGTAGTACCCTCTATTTCTAAATACATTTTTAAAAGAATTAAGAGAAATCATTTTTTTTCCTCTTCCCTCTCATCACTCACTTTATTTGGGGGAAAAAGAAAAGAAAAACAAATTTCTTTTAACAAATATGTGGAGTCCAGCAGAACATTTCCTCAGTAGTTGTTTATATCATTTCCTCAGTAGTTGCTTATATTTTTCTTTTTCTTTCTTTCTTTCTTTCCACCCATTCATATACATATAATTGTTTAAAATATAGACTATAATACATATAATATAATAAAATAGTTATACACATATATACCCACATTCTATGTAATTCTATATTTTAAATTTGTTATATCCTTATGATGACAGGCAGAACAATAGAGTGCTGACCCTGGAGTCAGGAGGACATGAGTTCAAATCTGCCCTCAGATACTTACTAGTTGTGTGACCCTGAGCAAGTCTTTTAACCTCTGCTTGCCTCAGTTTCCTCATCTGTAAAGTGGGGATAATAATAACACCTACTTCCAAGGTTTGTTTTGAGGGTCCAATGAAACAATCATGGTAAAACTGTTACTACTGTACCTGGTACATAGTAAGTGATAAATGTTAGTTGTTATCTTTTTGTAATGGATGGTATGTTTTATCATCAGTCCTATGGAATCAAAAATGGTTATTGGATTAATCATAGATCTTAACAGCTTTCAAAGTGGTTTATTTTTTATAATTTTGTTGTTACTATTTAAATTGTTCTCCTTGTATGGCACATTTCCTTCTTCAGTTTATGAAAGTTTTCTAACATTTCCTCTTACCCAAAAGTCACAATTAAGGCTCACTAAAACTCAGCAAGTTAAAGAAGGAGGCAGGGTTTGTCAGTGTGTAGGAGCTTAAGAACTGATTTTTGATTTGATAAATCCACAGGAAGACCAGGTGGTAGACCATGGAGAGTGTCAGCTATTGAATAAAGAGACAGTAAAATGAATTATGATTCTCTGTTTTTTGTCAAGAAATTATCTTTTTTAAAATTGTGTTTTATTTTTTCCCCAATTACATATAAAGATAATTTTTAACATTAATTTTTACTGTGTATTTCCCTCTATCCTGTTTTCTACATTTATATTTTATCTCTCTCCTTTCACCTTGTCTCTCCTTAATTGTGTTTTGCTTCTGACCACTACTTCCCTCAATCTTCCCTCCATTCTGTCAGTCCCTCTCCTTTTCATTTCCCACTCCCCTCCTACTTTCCTATAGTAAGATGGATTTTTACTATTAAATTAAGTGTATATGTTAATGCCTCTTTGGACCAAATCCAATGAGAGTAAAGTTCAAGCAATGATCAACCTCTACCTTCTTTCCCTTCATTGTAAAAGGTCTTTTGTACCTCTTTACATATAGTAATTTACCCCATTCTACCTCTCCCTTCTCCCAGTGCAATCTTCTTTCTCACCCTTCATTTTTTCATATAATCTCATCAAAGTCAGTTTATACCCTCACCCACTGCCCATATATTCTCCTTCTAAGTGCCATAATAGAGATACAGTTCTTAAGAGTTATACAACTTATCTTTTCATGTAGGAATATAAAAAGTTTAACTTTATTTAATAACATTTTTAAAAATTTCCCATTTATCTTGTTATGCTTCTCTTGAGTCTAGTGTTTAAAAATTCAGTTTTCTGTTTAGCTCTAGTCTTTTCATCAGGAATGTTTGAATCTTTTATTTCATTAAATATCAATTCCTCTACAACCACCCCAACCCATGAAAGATTATGCTAATTTTTTTCTGGGTAGTTGATTCTTGGTTGTATTCCAAGATCCTTTGCCTTCTATGGTATCATATTCCAAGCCCTTCAGTCCTTAAATGTAGAAGCTGCTAAATCTTATGTAATCCTGACTGTGATTCCTTGGCACTTGAATTGCTTCTTTCTCACTGCTTGTAGTACTTCCTCCTTGACCAGAGAGTTCTAGAATTTGAGAATATTAGTCCTGGTAGTTTTCATTTTGGGATCTTCCCAGGAGGTGATTGATGAATTCTTTCAATTACTCTTTTACCTTCTTGTTCTAGGATATCAGAGAAGTTTTTCTTGATAGTTTGTTGAAGAGCTTGTCCAGGCTCTTTTTTTTAATCATAGCATTCAGATAGTCCAATAATTCCTAAATTATCTTTCCTAGATCTGTTTTTCAGGTCAGTTGTTTTTCCAATTAGATATTAAACATTTTTTTTCTATTTTTTTCATTCTTTTGATTTTTGTTTTATTGATTCTTGATGTCTCATAAAGACATTACCTTCCACTTGCCCAATTCTAATTTTTAAGGAATTATTTTCTTCAGTTAGGTTTTGTGCCTCCTTTTCCATTTGGCCAGTTTAACTTGTAAAGAAATTGTTTTCTTTTTTCCATTTTTTGTGCTTCCTTTTCCAAGCCGTTGACTTTTCCCCCCATAATTCTCTTGTATTACCTTAATTTTTCCCCCAATTTTTCTTCTACATTCTCTTATTTGATTTAAAAAAAATTTGAGCTCTTCTAGGAGGACTTTTTGGATGTAAGACCAATTCGTATTTTTCTTTGAGGTTTCACATGTAATTGTTTTGATATTGCTATCCTCTTCTGAGTTTGTGTTCTGATGTTCCCTGTTGCCATTGTAGTTTTCTGTGGACAGGGCTTTTGTTTGTTAGTTTTTTGCTAATTTTCCAGACTTTTTAGTGATTTTAAAGTTGGTCTGTGTTCCTAGGGTACAGGAGACATTCTCCCAACTTCTTGCACTGGGGTGAAGGTGCTGGTCTCTGGCTTTATGCACTGGGATGAGTTGGGGTTGTCTAGCTGTAGTGCCATGCACAAGCAGCTTTCCATAAGAATGGTACTGTGAACAGCTTTTAAGGTTCTGATTATACAGTATAGTAAACACTCAATTTATTCCATAACAAATAAGAGCAAAACATTCACAGAAATCAAGGTACAGCATTCACAATGTTACAACTTATCACAGAAAGTCAAAATACAGCATTCAAACAACTTATCACTAAGATGACCACATAGCTTTCACCACAGTAGTCACAAAGTTTTCAACAAAGAACAATCATTTAGTAACTCAAGCATTCAATCATCTCAATAATTCAATCATCCTTAAGGAGGTTTGCCTCCTTAAGGGACACAAACTACAATGGTCAAAGTTCTCCCCTCATGGGGCACACTAAGTTACAAATCAGTCACTTATTCAGTCATCAGTCACTAAGTACAATCATTTAGTCAATCAATCGTTCAATCAACTCAATCATCCATCATTCACTATTCAGTCATCAGAAAATACAGACCCACCATCCCTAGGTCATTAGTACATTAAAATTTCTCAGTCAGTACACAGTATCCAAGTAAAGTCTTCTTGCAGCTTGACTTGAGGCAGTCTCTCAGGTTCCCTGGATCCCCTTCCATGGTCCCAGATCCTACCTGGATTAACCAAACTGTCACCTGGGTTCAAAGACGGACAGCTCCCAGGTCATTGTCCAGCTCTCTATGCAGTTCCTGCTCCACATTGGAGCTCACAGTGTCCAGTCCACCTAAAATCCTTCACAGTCTCTGTTCCTGGGAAGACAAGACTTAACAAAGCCACCAACAGATTCATAAAAAGTACTAGCATCACAGTCATGGTTCCTCAGTCTTTGGCAGCTCTGGCTGGCCCTCAGAAATCCTCAGCAGCCTTAGCAGCTTCGGCTGGCCCTCATCTCTGACTGGCCCTTGGACTCAGCAGAAGTTTCAGCTGGTTCCCAGAATAAAAATCACTCCATCCAGGTTTTCAAAATCAAAATCATTCTCTCCAACCTGGGTGGGCTTTCCTATTCAGCTTCCCGGTGGCAGCAGCTTCTGCCTCCATGGAGCCTGCTCCAAGAAGATATGTCTGACCCAGCAGGGGCTTCTCCTTATATACACACAGAATTAACTTCTTCCTGTTTCAGCCAACCTCTTCCTGTTATGTCAGCAACAAGGATTCATACCTTCTGTTTCTTTAACAGAAGCTTTATTAATTACTAAGTGCTAAGTACCTGTTACTTTTGCCAATACAAAGGGATTAAGTTACATTACCATTACACTAGTCTAGTTTAGTTGGCTACACCAGGGGCTTCACAGTATGTCAGGCCTGACCACTAGCTTGCTGCAAGTCTCACAGGGCTGGTCCTCTGTGCTGCTGGCCAGGATCATTAGGCCTTAGTTGCTGGTCTGTGCAGGGCCTAGGGATCCCCCAGTGGCTTGTGGGGCCACTGCTTGAACTGATCTGTGTTCCCCTTTTGCTCAAGTGAAACAGACCTTTCCTGTAGTCCTTCTAAGTTATCTTGGTTTGGAAAATTGTTCCACCCCATCCTTTCAGTTCTGTTGTTCCAGAATTCATTTTGAGACATGATTTAAAGTTGTTTCAAGGGAAATTGGAGAGAACTCAGTAACTACCTTTTCTCTACCTTCTTGGAGCCACCTCATAAATTATGTTTCTAAAACAGCTGTGATACTACCTAAAAAAGAAATTAGCAGTGATGGAAAATTTCAAAGTGACAGAGACCTTGAAATATTTGTTCTGATGGAAGTCAGTAATATAGTGCATTTCAAAGTTGTGTCAGCACACTTCTTTAGGGCTACTATGTCTAGAAAATGAATCAATGCAACCTAGGAGAAAGATCGAAGCAAGAAATAGGAGGCCATTCACTCTTTGAAAATCACATAAAAATGAAAAACTTTCAACACATTTTTGGGAAGTGTGGGGGCATATATTTATAACTGGTAGGGTCAGTATGTGATCTCTGAGGGTCATATTCTTTTTCACAAACTGTATTATCTGAGTGGCTATCAGTGCAATTCAGTACTTAAATATTTGGTTGAATATTTCTATTCTATTACCATTTCACTTAATCTAATTAAAGTCTCCACAGAATTTCCTCCTGTACATCTCCAGCGATGTTGCCTCCACTAGAATTTGATCAGGTCATCATTTTTACTCTTTCTCCTCAGAAAATGGGACTTTGTATCCAGGTTCTTCCTAGGCTTTGATTGGTCCACCCATTTTCCATTTCCCATTTATGTGTCTTTTCCCATTAGAATATAACCTAAGCAGGTACTGTCTTTTTTGCTTTCATTTACATTCCACTGTTTATCACAACACCTGACATTAAGCAAATGGCTCCCCTTCCTTCTCTGTCTGTTTTTCTCTCTCATATATGTCTCTGCCTGTCTCTTTATGTTATTTGTCTCCAATTCTCTCACCTACCACCCTAACACCCCCCTCACTTTGTATGTGAAAATGACCTTTGTGTCCTGCAAGCACAGCTTGAGTCAGTAGTGTAACATGGCAACCCAAAAAGCTAATGAACTAATGAAATCTACTGTATTAAGAGAAGCAGTATCCCTAAAAGGAGAAATCACATAATTTCATGACAGATGACCCTAGTCTGATCACATATACAGTATTGTCTTTAGGTCTGGGTACCCAGTCTGAGAAAGGGACATAAAAGAGATGGAGTATATCCAAAGGAGGATGACTAAGATAGGGAGAAAACTGGAAGTCCTGCCATATATGAAAGAACAGGATATTTAGCCTGGAGAAGAGAAGACTTAGAGGATGACAGAACAGCTGTCTTCTAGTATTTAAGCAGCTGTCATGTGGAAAAAGGATGACATTTGTTTTACTTTGCCCCAGAGGGCAGAATTAAGAGCAGTGGGTAGAAGCTGCAGAAGAATGGAATTAGTTTGATATAAGAGTGAAAAAAAATAAAAAGCACTTTCTAACAATTAGAGTTGTACAAAAATGGAATGGACTGCTCTGGAAGCAGTGAGTTCCTGCCACTGTGAATTTTCAAATGGAAATGTTCTTTTCAAGGATATTAAAAAGGAGATTCCCTTTTGGACCCAGGTTATACTAGTGAAATCCAAAGCCTGAATCCAACTCAGAGATTCTATGATTCCAAGAAATAACCTAGTCTTTAGATGAGACAACATTTATAATCTGTGTGCAAGTAAACTCTTTGAGAATAGAGCCTGTATTGTGACTCTCTTTGTATTTCTGGCACTTATCACTGCGCTTGGAACATAGTAGGAACTTAATAAATATGTGTTGAATGACTGGCAATTCCCTTAGTTCTTCTATGCCTTACAATAAAAGACAGAAGAATTTGAATAAAATTAAATAAGTAATACCCTTCACATTCCTCCATCTATGAAAATCCTGCCCATTCTCCAGCAATTCCCATATCTCACTTCTTCCATGAAAGACTTCCATACCTTCTCTACCTTCAAGTGATCTGTAGTCTTTTCTATAATTTTTAGAGCTGGGACTCCAAACAATGAGCAGGATTTAGATGTACATAGGGGATAAAGGGAGGATATTAAAGGCAATAGAAGGAAAAGTATCTTGGCATGAAATATTCAGAGAACAGTGAGAAGACCAGCCTGATAGGAATGGTGGATGAAAAGCAGTTCACAAGCATTTATTAATTGCTTACTTTATGCCAGATGCTGTGCTATGTCATGGAGATACACAAGGGGGGAGAAACAGACCCTAATTTACAAGACTGAGAATACTAAAAGTGAGACAATGCATAAATAACTATAAATCAAAGATAGTACAGGAAGCTGTGGAGATCAGGGAAAGCATTCCCCAAGGGACGACATGAGATGAGTCTTAAAAGAAAGCAGAGAAATCAAGATGTGGAGACGAGAGTACAGAACATCCCACAGATGGCATAGCAAGTACAAAGCATGGAGAAAGGAGATGGAAGGGTGAGCTTGAAGATCTGCAAGGAAGGTGATGAAACTGGACATTGAAGTGCATGAAAGGGAGGAAATTGTAAGGACTGGAAAGGTGGGAAGGAGCCAGATTGTGAAAATTTGAAATGAAAAAAAAAGTAAGAGTTTTATATTAAATCCTAAATGTAATAGGAAACAATTGTAACTCATTGAGGAGGTGGCTAACATGATCAAAACTGCTCTAGAAAAATCATATTAGTAGCTGAGTGAAGGATGGATTAGAACAGGGAGAGACATAAAGCAGGGAGAACAATTAGAAGGTCAGTACAATAACTCAGGCGAGAGATGATGAGGGACTGAAGTAGGGTTGTAACTATATGATTAGATAGGAATCATGAAAGATATGTGGCTGAAGAAATGACAAGATATGGTAACAATAGGCTATTTGAGGTAAGTGAGAATGAAGCTAGCTGGTACAGCAGATAGAGTACTAGGCCTGCAGTCAGGAAGCCTCATCTTCATGGGTTCAAAGCTAGCCTCAGATATTTATTAGCTGTGTGACCCTGATCAGGTCACTTAACCCTGTTTGCCTCAGCAACTCATCTGTAAAATGAGCTGCAGAAGTATGTGGCAAAACACTCTGGTATCTTTGCCAAGAAATCTCAAATAAGATCACAAAGAATCAGGCACAATTGAACAGGAGCAGAGAACGAAGGGTAAAGCACAACACCAAGGTTGTATGTCTGGTTGACTGGGATGATTGTGATGTTCTTAACAGTAACAGAAAAGTTAGGAAGGGGAAAGTATTAGGACTGAAAGATAAGGAGTTCTGTTTTAGAAATGTTGAGTTTGACATGCCTATGAAACATTTAGTTTGAGATATCTAAGAGGCCCTTAGTTGCTAAAGTGTGAGTGTAGTTCAGGAGAGAGACTAGGGCTGGATATATAGCTTTGGGACTTAAGTGCAGAAATATGATAATTGATATAGAACATGATAAGGTCACCCCTGAGACAGTGTAGATTGAAAAGAGAAGAGGACACTTAGTGGGTACCTATGGTTAGTAGTCATAATGCAGGTGAAGGTGCAGCAAGAAAGATTGAAAAGTAGCAGTGAGATAGAAGAATCAGGGGAGAAGAGTGTTATAAAAACCCAATGGAAAAAGTATTCAGGATGAAATGGTATAGAAGGAGTATTCAGGAAGGTTTGGTGAGATGTGAGTAGAAAATATCAGATCAGACCAGATCAAGTGCAGATCATCATAACTGAAAGAAAACTGAAGAGGAAGTTCTTTTGATTTGTAAATTGGGGACTGTAAACTTTTAATATTTGGTGATTTCTGCTTTCAGTTAACTCTAAACCAGGTTTACAACTTCTTTATTAAAAGGAATGTAAGCAGATGTTAAGGGCCAGCATGACTTAAAGGAGGCTTTACGTGTTATATAATCAGAAGAACTAACAGAGTGTTGTAACAGAGAATAATACCTTTGGAGAGAAAGTGGGATCTAATTATTTGGGGGAAAAATAGACATTTTAATTTTTTTTAATGTTGGTATTTTATATTTATATAACCATCATTTCCAAATGTATAAACCACTCCTTACCCTTTCTGGAGTCATTCTTTTTAACAAATAAATAAAGAAATATAAGTTCACCTAATATAAGAAATACATAAATCCTGTCTGATATAGTATATGCAAAGTTCCACTACCATAGTCTCTCATCTCTTGAAGGAGATAGGCATATTGTATCTTCTCTTCTTTTGGGCCGAGCTTGATCAAAGTAAATACATACTTTAATTTATTGTTTTTCATTGCTGTATATTATATACATATGTATGTATGTATGTATATATATGTATATATATATACACACACATATATATTCATAGTCTTCCCATTCTTCTTTGTAGTCCTCATATTCATCCTATTGTACGGTACAGTGATATCACATTACATTACTGTATCCCATTTTCTTTAAGCGTTCCCTAGGGAAATAGATCTTTGCAACATTCTCTTTCCTGCATTATCTTCTTTCTTATCCTGTATTCCTCCCTCTTGCTGTTTTCTTGCTCTTTTCCTCTCTTGCTGTTTTCCTTTTGCACTCCTCTTATTCCTTAAATTCCCTTTCGTTATTTTTTTTCTTGAATATCCTCCTTCCCTCCTCCCTGGTCCTACACCCTGAAACTTGGTAGTTCAACCTCATGCCCCAACTACAGTGTATTCACATACACATTAGTCATCTTTGCCTCTATCTCTACCCAATTCCATTCGATATTTTAAAAATTACATAAGGACTAGGTTTATGATTTTATTGGTAAAACAAAGTCAGAAAAAAGAAACTCTCTCTTTGGACTTCTCCTTGCCTGCCACATCCCCCTCCCCCATATACCTTCTCTATATGTTTGTCTTTTACTATTAGCCTATAAGGACTGTGTGGTTTACTTATGTTTGTATACCTAGCCCTTAGCATAATGCCTGGAATATCATACAGTAAGTGCTTACTATATGTGCACTCTCTCTCTCTCTCTCTCTCTCTCTCTCTTACTCTCTCCCCGTCTTCCTCTCCGTTTCTCTCCTTTCCTCTGTCTTCATTAGTCTCTCCCTCCCTCCTGACTCTATCCTCACTCACTCACCCTCTCCCAATGTGGATGGGCTTCTGCCTTGCAAATGTATAGATTTAGAGTCTCCTGAGGCACTGAGAGATTGAATGACTTGCCTGGACTCGCACAGCCAGTATATATAGGAGGAGGAATCTGAATCCAGGTTGTGCTGACTTTCTAGGGCTGACTTTATTCAAAACACCTTACTCCTGGTAAAATTCAATTCTACAAGTCTTTATTTAGCAGTTAACATGTGCTTAACACTATGTGAGATATTTGGGGTGATTTGTGAAGACAAACAAATGACAGACAAACAAGTGAAACTGATTGACAACTGTTTTCTGTAAAGGCAAGTCTTAGATGCATTTAAATATTTGGATAACCATAATAGTTCATTGATTAATATAGTGCTTTATAGTTTGCAAAAATGTTTTCTACACAACAATCTCGAATTATTTAGATAATGAAAGTATTATCCATATTTGAAAATATGGAAACTGAGACTCAGAGACATTAAATGATTTGGCTGTGTAGAACCTCTGGCGCTTACCACTGGTATGACCCTGGGCTTGTCATTGAATTTCCCAATATCTCAGCTTCCTCATCTAAATGAGGGGATTTAACTAAATCATCTCTAAAGTCTGTTTCAGCTCCAAAACTGGTCCTATCATGCAGTGACTTACCCAATGTCATATAGTCAGGAAGCACAGAAGCTAAAACTCAAATCCAGGCCTTCTGTAAGGAAATCTAGACTTTTTTCTACCACTATGCCAAGAATAAAATGCACAGACACATGCACACACATACACATACACATACATGGATATATATATATATATATGTATACATATATACACACACATATATATGTACATACATATATGATTAAGTTGTATACTGGGGATAAATAGAACCTAATTGTGGTTATTTCAACCATGAGGACATTGCATTAGAATGAAAAGGCCAATGTACTGATGTACATTGAGTTTGAATTTGAGTTATTCATTCTTATCTTTATTCTTTATTTTATCTTTAGTCCAGTCAGGATTTAGCAGCTTCAAGTTCTGGAGCTCCCTATATTCACTTGGTCAGAGTGTCACCATCTTAAACAATTTCAGATCAGAATATACATATCCCTTGTACTTTCTTCAGTTCTCTAGATTCAACATTTCTTCAGTCAGTTCTACCAATATCTTTTCCTCAGTTTTAAAGTCTTAACTTTCCAGAGTCCTTTTTAGGGTTAAATGAACTGAGGCAATTACTTCAGGTTCTGCATTTGTGGGAAGTGGAGGAGGCAGAGCAAGTCAGGGAGACATCAGAAAGGCAGGCAGTGTTACATAGTGGTTAGAGATTGGCTTTGAAGTCAGGAAGGCTGGGGTTCAAGTCCCATCTTAGATGCACACTGGCTTTGGAACCCCAGGAAAATCATTGGCTCCCTCAGTACTCTAGGCAACCCTCAAGACTAGGAGTTGTAGAAAAGGTACTGGCCCATATTGTCAGAGGGAATTTTTTTATGTGGTAGTTCCTTACATTAAAAAAATCCCAAGTGCAGTATTATTCTTATGGAGGGCAAGGACAGGGATTGAGCAGAGATAAAGATGTATAACTATCAGTAAACAAACAAATGGGAGTTTTCTATATGGTTTGCTCTACCACACCATCAACAAAGTAAAACAGGTAGGCTAACGCTCTTCCCCTCATATACCTTCTCTTACCCAACAGTATATACTGCTCTTTGATCAATTCTTTTCCTGTCCAAAGCTGCCTTTGGTTTTCATATTAACTTGATTTATGATTTTCATGGATCCATGAGCCTGTTGGAATAGCTGCTTTCTCCATCCACACAAACCTTACCCTTCCTGTGAGTTCATATGGATTCTCCTTAAGCATTCTGGAGGCCCTTTTCTGGTACTTTTGATATCTATGTGTCTATATCACTTGTGCTAGTCATCCATTTTCTCTAATTCTTTTTATATGATCATCCCACCTCCTTTTCCAAGTCATTTAAATTGTGTATACTGTATATTTACACTCTATATGCACTAACCATTTTGGGTAACCTACTGCAACCTGCTGAAACTCTCTGAATTTTTGTCAGCGTTTATTAGTTAAAATGTCGCTTTTAATTCTTCTGAGATCATGATTCTCCATGATTCATGGGCCTGTTGTTCTACCAGGAAAACAAGGGTGATAGTGACATGGACTTTTTTGAGAGTGAATGAATGGATTGTGACAATAGAAAGTACTGCACATTTTCCCAAATATAGTCTTCTCTTCTTACTCAGCTGTGGGTTTAGCTCATCACCCATCTGTAGTATTTGTCCAAGAAATGCACACTTATGAACTGCGTCAGTGGTCTGACCATCCTGCTGCGTGGGTCAATGATTTGGGTAATTTGTATTTTTCAACAATTTTGTGTGTGTGTGCAGTATAGAGAATAAGACAAATTTTGTTCATTTAAGAAAAAAGCACATGTGAACTTGATTTTACCTGCATAGAAAAATAGGAAGAGGGGGTGGCTAGGTGGCACAGTGAATTGAGCACCGGCCCTGGAGTCAGGAGGACCTGAGTTAAAATCCGACTTCAGACACTTAACACTTGCTAGCCGTGTGACCTTGGGCAAGTCGCTCAACCTCAACTACCTTGCCCTCCTCCCTGGAAAAAAAGAAAAGAACAAAAAAAAAAGTGGGAAGAAAAGTAGAAGCATATTGGGATTTATCTTGATTAGAATGAAGGACTAGGCATATTTGAAGACCATCATAAGAAAGATCATTCTAGGAGTAATTCTGCAGGAGGCCTTTCCTAGACTCCCCAGTATCTAGGGACTTCTACTCTGAGATTACCTTAATCTACTTTGGAGATATTTTACACATACTTAGATGTCTGTATATCGTCTCCACCATTAGACTGTAAAATTTTTAAGAGAAGTGACTTTTGTTTGGCCTTTATTTGTCCCACCAGTGATTATCATAGTTCCTTGCACATAATAAGAATGTTTGTTGACAGACTAGTAATGAGTGAAAGATATAGGTAGACAAATTTTGGCTCAATATTAGAGCTGTTTTCTGACTGATCAAAATCGAACTGTTCTTATGATTATTAATTTTCTATCACTAATCAAAAATATTTTAGGTGACTATCAGTAAGGAATGTCATATTACCTTCCACCCATCTCTAACAGTTAAAACCCTACCCATTTTGAAAAACTCAGATCACAAGTTACTTCTGCCATGAAGGTTTCATTGATTCCATGAATCAGATCTGATTTTTCATGTAGCTCTAATATAATGCACTTTTAACAATCTATTTGATATCTAATTTATTGATATATTATTCATCTATCTATTAATTTTATTTATTTATTCATTTAATTTTTTCTTCTACATGGTAAGCTCTAAGAGGGTAAACCAAGTATTTCTTCCAATGCTTTTCACAGGGCTTTGGAACAGTAGACACTGAATACATGTTTATTCAGTTGAGTAGACCCTTAATAAATTTGAATTGAATTCTAGCCTTGTTTGAGGGAGTTAAATTAGATAATAGCTAAGGTTCCTTCAATGAACATCTACATCTTATGATTAATATTTATCCTCTTTCCTCCCAAGTCTCCCCATCTTCACACTTTTCAGAGGGATCACTGCAGTTTAGAGATCATTCACTTATTTTAACTGATGTAATTGAATTTAAAAGAATGGAAATTCGAGGGGCTCTGACTTTAGACAGAATTTGCTGTGCATAATTTAGGAGGAAAAAATCAATAAAACACTATGTGTTTTAGAGTCCCCTTGACCTGGAATATAGCAAATACATCATGAAGAAAGCAGTTCATCCAATAAGTCAAAACTCCATGCAGGGCATTTTGGATGCTGTTTTCTCTTATCCACAAGAGTAATGTTCATGAAAAAGATTATATAAGGAGAAGTCTTTTAAACACAGTGTGAAAGACCTAAGAAACAATTAAGACTGAATTCATGTCATATTAGTTGTTCACTTAACAAATATTAATTTGGTGTCTACTTGGTGCTAGACATTATGCCAGGTGCTAGGAATCCAAAGACAAATAATAATAATAATAAGGACCTGCCCTTGGCATGTGAAATGGTACCACAAATAGCCCACTTGATTTGGAAGCAGATCTGGCCCAGAGACCCATTCATTTTACAGTTTCTGTGATATTGAGCAAGACACTTTCATTCTCTGAGCCTCAGCTTCCTTATCAATAAAAGGAACTAGAAAATCTTGAAGGAAATATTGAGTTATGTGGAGAATGTCTAGTATCCAGACTTTAGGGTTGTGAGAAGACTATATCTAGAATTTCATGATTTTTTGTTTGGCAATTATCTCTAAATGTTTGGTGGTACATAGGCACAGCCTGACTCTAGCTTTCCTAGATTTGTGGGATGTGTATGTATATATATATATATGTATGTATGTATAACGTGTGTGTGTATACATATACATATGTATACACACATACACACATATATGTATATACACATAGATGTATACACACACACACATATATACATATACACATGCATTTATATAATTTGTTCAAATCCAACTGCAGTTTCACTTCAGAGAATTTAATTTACCCCCAAAAACAAAACTGAAGGAAGATGCTAAAGTGACACCATTCCCACCAACTCTTCTTCCAGAACTCAAAAAAAAAGTATTGGCTTTTTGTCTCTTCTGACAGGAATATATTCAACCAAGTTAGGCTACAAAGAGAAAAAAAGAAAGAAAAAAAAAAGATGTGGTCATTTATTCCTTAAATTAATCCACCGTTCTTCCTGGGTCCCTTTCAACTCCATTTTCTGGGGAGTAGTCAAGGATTTATTCAAAATCATGCGATCCCTAAAATAATTATTATTCCCTATATTATGGGTAGTATTATATCTGGTGCACTTTCACTTACAGGCATGTCTGTCAAAGGGACCATTTTTCAGGCTCACAGCTCCCATGACTCTGTCACTTTCTTACTTACAGAGGCCCAAAATGGAAACTATTTTTCTTTTCATTATGAGCTGTCACTTTTTCATCTTGGCACTGCAATGATAGACTTGCATTCATCTTCTATATTACCTTTCCTGAAACCTCTGACACAGACTGACACAATGCAAAATGCAGGAGATCTTGGAGCATACGTTGGCAATTTCAGGGGAAGGCAGCGGCTTGTCTCGCTCCGTTATTTTAAATATATATTGAAAACGCTGAGACTCTTATGTGGCAGACTGGAAATGCTAATGTGCTGTGCTCTGTTTTCAGCAGTAGCCAGACAGCCTACCCCCTGGACCCAAATCAAAGGGAGCTGTTGGGAGAAACCAGCAAACTCCCTGCCCTTTTACCTATACCTAGGCAGAGGGGGAGAGGGAAAAGTTGCCCACAAATCTAGTTTGACATTTTGGGAAGTCAAGAGGAAGATTCAAGGGCTACAGTGACAGGATTCCTGAAATGATGGGCAGTTAGAGCTGGGTGCCAACTGGCTGCTCTGATAATGGTATTAGCCACTGGGTGAGCCCCTCATTCCATACTTGTTTACTCACCAGGGAATTTGGTGGCTGACAAAACCCAACCAAACAAACAAACAAACAAACAAATACAATTCACTGACCAATCCAAGTTGAACACTGACTCATCATCCAAGGCCAAAACAATTCTATCTCAATAATCATCAGGGGACTTGGGATACCTTTCACTGATTTTGTTCCAAATGAGCACATACAGAAAACATACTACTGAACACAGTGATGCATGTTTATAATCCCTACTCCTATGAAAATTGAAACCAGTGAATCTCTTGGGTTCAAGAGTTCTTAGCTACAGAAGGACAAAGTGACAGGGTGTTTGATCCAGGTTAGCAACAGAGTAGGGCTATGCTCCCATGTTGAATGGTGGTGAGATTATGTCCATTGATGGCCACCGTACTGAGGAACCTCCAATTTGAGTAAGATAGGGAGACAGTCTCAAATAATCAAAATCAAAACAAACAAAAATCCCATTCCTTAGTCTTTTGATTATGAAGTGTTTTATTAAGTTGAAATGAATGGAGAAGAGACTTATAGGAGAAGTACAATATGTATTTGATGTTGTTGTTCTATTATTTTACTCATGTCTGATTCTTTGTGATCCCATTTGGAGTTTCCTTGGGAAAAATGCCATTTGCTATTTCCTTCTCCAGTTCATTTTATAGAAGAGGAGCTAAGGCAAACAGGGTAAAGTGACCAAGCCCTTTAGGGCCACATATCCAATAAATGTCTGAGGTCAGATTGAACTCAAGAAGATCAGTCTTCCTGATTTCAGGCCCACTCTTCTATCCATTCTGCCACCTAACTGCTCACAGTACACATAGTAGGTGCTTAATAAAAGATTGTTGAATTGAACAGAGAGAAACTTAGGGAGAAGAAGTTGAAAAGAAGAGAAGTCAGGAGGAGTAATAAGAGGTCATATTGGTTTACTACTGTCTTTAAAGAGTAGTAAACTAAACTTAAAAAGTTTTGTTTCTCCTTCCTTTCTGCTTCCTTCAACAAATTGACTCAACACTCATGGCATGAATCCTCTATTAAAATACACAAAGGAACCCATGAGAAAAATGTCCTATGCTGTAGTTTGGGTAAAAGTAGGTTTTCATTTGTTAGAAAACAATAGCATTATATGGAGTAGTCAAGCTTTAGTAGCAATACTAACTCTCTTCCTGTATTGGAACATTGCTTTACACAGCAAGTGGAAAAAACAATGAACACATTCATGGAACTCATTTTGCTTTTCTGTTTTTGTTTTTGGTTAACACAGGACTAATCATGGCAGGGCAGGGGGGGAAGGTGAGGTTTTTCTTAGAGCACATCATTCTCTCTTCCGTCTCCCTAAATTCTGTTCTTCACAACCTACTACTATCCATTACAATGCTCCCATATTCTTTCTCCAGCCCAATAATTGCCATTTCCTTCCATTTTCCTCTTTCCCTAATGATTAACCAAGGCACTATAGTCCACTGATCTGTTTCTTTTGACATCTATGTGCTACTTTATAGAATGATTCAGACAAAAGCAAAATGATCCTGCAGACAGATTCACAAGACTGATCCAACACCTCATACTCTGGGAATCTAGTTCCAAAGCACTGGAGGACCAAGAAAGGTTTTTTAAACCAGTATTTTTCCCCAATTACATGTAAAGATAATTTTAAACATTCTTTTTTTAAATAAAATATTAAACTCCAAATTTTCTCTCTCCCTCTTTACTTTCCTCCCTCTATAAGATGGCAAGCAATTTGATATAGGCTATATATTTGTAATCATGTAAAATCTATTTCCATATTAGTCATGCTGTGAAAAAAAAGTTTGTGAAACATTGCAAAAGGAAAAAAATAATGAAAAAGTGAATGTAGTATGCTTCGATCTATATTCAGTCTCCAGCAGTTCTTTCTCTTGATGTGGATAGCATTTGCTATCATGAGTCTTGGAATTGTCTTGGATCATTGTCTTGCTGAGAAGAGGTAAGTCTGTCAAAGTTGATCATCACATAGTATTGCTGTCACTGTGTACAATGTTCTGAGTCTGCTCATTTATAAGTTTTTCCAGATTTTTCTGAAGTCTGCCTGCTCATTATTTCTTATGGAACAGTAGCATTGTATTTTGTATAATATTTATTAAATATTAATTACTTAAATATATATTGTATAGCAATATATATTCATATGCCACAATTTTTCAGCTATTCCAAAATTTATGGACATCCCTTTAATTTCCAATTCTTTGCCACCACAAAAAGAATTGTTATAGATATTTTTATTCACAGAAGTCCTTTTCCCTTTTTTTATGATCTCTTTTTGGATACATTAGGAGCTGGATTAAAATGTATGCATAGTTCGATTGCCCTTTGGCATAGTTCCAAATTGCTTTCCAGAGTAATTAGATCAGTTCACAACTCTACCAACCATGCATTAGTGTTCAGTCTCCCCACATCATCTCCAGCATTTATCATTTTCCTTTTCTGTCATTAGCTAGTCTGTTAGTTGTGAGATGGTACCTCAGACTGGTTTAAATTTGAATTTCATTAATAGTGATTTAGAGAATCTTTTTCATATGATTACAGATAGCTTTGATTTCTTCTAAAAGATTTCTAGTAAAAATTGCCTGTTCATATCCTTTGACTATTTATTAATTGGGGAATGACTTGTATTCTTATAAATTTGACTCGGTGCTCTATATATTTGAGAAATGAGGCTTTTATCAGTGCCTTTACTGGCAGTAAAAATTGTTTGTCAGCTTTCTGCTTTCCCTCCAAGAAAGACTTCTAAGGAATACAATTGCTGTTTCACAACTCTAGTAACTTTGTCTTTGTCTTCCAAATTTCCCCTTCAGTTCTCTTCTGTTTCATAGTTGTCTGATCTTCCTGTCTTTGACCCCAGTACAAACTTTTCAGGCACCCAATCCCCTCTTATGATCAGATCTTTCATTCTCCTTGAGGTATACATGATTAATAACAACTTAGAAAGAATATAAGAGAGTGACAGAGAGTCTAGTCTCCAAGACTGTAAAATGGGTAGTGACATGCATTGCAGTGGAAGTTTTCCTCATCAGGGAGTTCCCTGTGTCAATGAAATCACAGGCCTACTCCCTTTCCCTCCACTCTCATGGATATTAGAATTTTGATAGGGATCAAAGGCTTAAGTAAATGAGATGGAGTTCATGGAAGATTTTTTTTAATCATCGAGTCCTCAGCACCCATAAAATTATAATTCATCTCTAGTGGTAGTTTCAATCTACAGTTTCCCCAAAAGAGGTTGTTTTTGCCTTTCCCTTTCATGTCCCCACTTACGAGGTATATGACACCTGGCAAACAGTAATAAATGTTTGTTGAGTGACTGGCTGGCTATTTGTGTGACAGTTCTGATACTCCCAAAGTGTGTGACCATATACCAACTGACTACCCAACATTTTATATGATTTCATATGAAATTTAAATTTATTAAATATTTAACAAGAAATCCAGTGAAACTAAAACTATTTATAAAAGGCCTTATAGCCAAAGAACACGAAAGAAGAAAGGATTCATAGAATCACAATCATTGAGTATTAGAAGTTTAAATGACCTAGACTACATTTTGTCCAAAATATGTATATTAATGCCATTTTTTTCTCAACATCACAGTCATTTCTGGAAAAAGAACCCTCCCCCATCCTCCTCATTCAACTCTTCCTTTTAACAAAGAAAAACAATTACAAAACAAAAGTCCTTGTATGAACTGCATCTGGTAATGTAAATAGAGTTTTACTCTCAGGCCTCAAACAGTCTTTTACATTCTCTTTTGCAGGGATGTATGTTTCATGACCTGTTTGTTGGAGCTTTCTTGGTTTTCAGTTACTCAGACCTCAGTTATCCATTGGCAATCTTTTCATTTGATCAATCAATCAATCAGAATTTTTAAGTGCATACTATGTACCCAGCATTGTGCTAAGGCTGTGAATACAAAAAGGGGCAAAAGACAGTCCCTGCTCTCAAGGAACTATTGTTTAAGACAGGAAATATATTCTTCTTTTGTTTCTGTTTATTTTACTTTGCATCAGTTTATACAAATCTTTCCATAATTTTTGAATTCCTCAGATTTATAATTTCCTTATATATTATTATATGTTATATATAATATATACTTACTATATTATTATATATTGTATGTCATATATTATATTTAATTTAATATTCTGTAACATTCCCATACTATAACTTTGGGGGAATATTTCCCATTCAATGGGCACTGATTGTGTTTCTAGTAATTTGCTGTCGCAAAAAGTACTGCTCTGCTCTCAATATTTGATTTGCATTGGGCTTTTGTGTCTGTGACTTCCTTGGAGCATTTCTTTAGTTTCATGATTTTCTGAGTCAAAAGGTATGGATAGGTTAGTCTAGTCAATTTTCTTGCATAATTCTAAACTGATACCCAATTTGCAGCTTCACCAATGATTTTATCCTGCATCTATCTTTGCATATTTCTTTCTACATGAATTGTCTTTATTATTTTCATCTTTGCCAAATTTCAACATGTGAAATGAAACTTCAATATTTAAAGGTGTATATTTTTTCCATTTGTGGAGCATGCTTTTCATGAGGTCACTTATAATTAGCATTTTTTTCAAAAATTATTTGATTTATACCTTTGACCATTTATCTATTGGTCAAGTCCCTTATTTTACATGCGAGGAAACTAAGATCTGGAGGTGAAGTGATTTGTACAAGTTCCAAATATTAAGTGACAGAAGCACATAACCTAGAAATTCTGATTTCTGTTCTAGTTCTTTTTCTAAAACTCCTAAATGAACCATAGTTATGGAACAAGATTTAGTAACCATCTAACTCCCCTCCAATTCTAGATGAGAAAGGGAAGGAAAGAAATAAATATTTACTAAGCACCTACTGTGCACCAAGCATTTTGCTAAGAACTTTACAAAATTGTCTCTTTTGATCCTCATGAAAATGCTAGGAGGTATCTGCTTATTATTATCTGCATTTTATATTTGAAGAAACTGAGACAAATAGGCATCAAGTGATTTACCTAGGGTCACAGAGCTGGTAAATGTAAGAAACCTTGAATTCATATTTTCCTGACTCTATGACCAGTGCCCTGTGTACCACGTTGCCAGCCTCTGAAACAAAGCCTGACACTTAGGTTGCTGAAGCTCATAGAGCTAGTGAGGTCTCCTGACTTTTAGAACTTATATTAAATATCTCACGCATTTGCATATGATACTGTAAAGATCTCAGATGCATTATCTTCACATGTCAAATGCACTTTCCACCCAAGTATTTTATCTAATGCTTAGAACAACTTGTCCCAATGAAGAAAGTAAGTGACATCCCCAAGGTCAAACAACTAATAAATGACAGAGCCAGGAGTTGAAATCAGGTCTTCTGATTCTAAGTGCAGTAGCCTTTCTTCCACACTGCAGTGCCTATTACTGCATTTGCTTTTCCCAATGACTTTGTGAAAGAGGTAGGATAAATATTATTATTCCCATTTGGCCTAATACGAAACTACAGCTAAGAGAAAGCATTTGATTTTAGGACACTAGAGCGAAAAGGTACATTCAAAATCAAGTAGCCCAATCTCCTCTCTTTTCCATATGAGGAACCTGATACCTGTGAGGTTGAGTAACTTGTATAAGGTCTCACACATAGTTAGCAGCAGATCTAGTTTTAAAAAACAAATCTTAGAACCTCTCACATTTTACTGTGCTGTTTCTATAGCATGACTTGAACTCTTTAACCTAGATATCTGGTAACCTAAAATCTGATTTCTCGTGGGTAGGGCTGGTCTCACATTTTGGCTCTTTCTATCATAACTCTGCAGAAAATTCAGTTGAAGTTTTTCTTCCTTGTTGGCTTTTCTCAAGCTCCACAATAGCCTGGCACAGCTAGTTTCTCTAACAACTCTATGAGTTAGATTTATCTTCTCTGTATTAGACCAAATTCCAAAATATTAACTTTTCCACAGATAAGCCCTCTTCTTGGTCTTCATTTTTTCAGGACAAATGCTTCCAATCTGTACAGCCACCTCTTAATTTGCTCTGGTGTTTTTAGCACCATATTGCAAAGTACTATGCTAATAATAAGCTTGTTTTCAATTACATTTATCCATGCCTCAAGTTGATAAAGTCAATATGGTGCCTGTTGGAAAGAAAAGAAAATGCACACACATGGGCAAAAATAAAATTAAAAACATGACCACTCAACACCTTCAAACCAAGAAAATGGAAGACATTATCACCCTTTTAAAGGAAGGGAAAGGTCATTTGTTGCAAGCATCAAAGTGAAATTTAAGAATACAGCCTTTTGACATTGACTGTATTAATACACCTTCACTGTTAACAAGGATTGCACAGGAGAAAGAATCTAAATCATTCTGCTTCAAGTTCATAGGCTCTGTCACAAGCTGCTACAACTTTGTAGTTGCTGGAGATGGAAAACAAAGAGCATGAGCTCAGCGGGAGCCAGTTCAGGTAAAATAGTGAGGTTGTTGAAATTTGACTTTGGTCCTTCTCTTTCCTTTTCAGGCTTCTCTGCATTGTCTTGGCACTCCCTTTCCCAGTCTTATACCCCAAATACACACACACACACACACACACACGAACAGAATGCTAACAAAACATTACTAGTTAGTAGCATCTTCCACCCTTGAGGCACCTGCATTTAAAAAAAAAACTTTGGATAACACATAAACTTCAAGGCAGAAATTAATGGGTGCTGCATGTGCCTAATGTCCACTTCCAGGCACTCTTCTCTAAGGTATTACCTAGAATGATAATGATAATAGTAATAGCAGCCATTTATATAGCACTTTAAGACTTACTTTGCATCTGTTTTACTATTATTCCTATTCTACAGATGAGAAAAGGGAAACCAACTTGCTTAGCATCACTTTGCTAGAAAGTATCTGAGACAGGATTCAAGCTCAGATATTCCTATTCCAAGGGCACTACTCTCTTATAACCTATTATGCCTTGCTGCCACTGTTCTTATAAGATGTGCAAAGCAGTATCTGACCACAGATATCATCATATCTTTATTTCCAAGTCTGGGGTATGTTATATTGTCAACTCTGAAATAGCATAAGCCACACTACTGTAATGACACAGACACACAAGAATACCCCTCTAAATACGTAGCAGTATGATGACACAAGGAGAGGAGATTCAGGAGGAAAGGCCTTAGCTATTTTGACTCTCCCAGGCTGTATCATTAATGCATCTTTGATTAATGGGAAGATCTTTCCCATCCATTAATAGACCCATCTTACCTGCTTGAGTCATGTGGAAGCCTGAGCCAAGTGAGTCTGTGGTGGAAGGAGCTTGCTGAATGGATAAAGCAGGAAGGGTAGAGCAGAGCCCAGAAGAAGTTGATCAGAGCTAATCAAACTAAGGGAAAGAGAAGAAGCGGGCAGCAAGCAGTGAGCATTCATTTGTGGGAAGGTCCCAGGCATGGGGATAGTGCATTGTTATTGTGTACAGATTTCATTGTTGCTATGATGGATTTGGCTTCCTGGTGTAGGGATTCAGCTTTCTGGTGTTTTAGTAAATGCTTTGGTTCTGTCTTCCATGTGAAAAGTCTGTTATATTTTGCAATTTGGAACTATGCCAGCATATCCATACCTGCTGTGAATATCGCATTGGCATGACACAGGCTTCATAGGTCTTTTCTCCAGATGTCATTCTATGTGCCCACCTCACTATCAAGTGTAGGTTAGAATAACCTAATTAGCCCTCATTACCACAATGATTCTTCCTTGGAAATGCCTGTGCAATTAATTGCCACTCAGCAGGTCATTCCAAATTGTTCTGCAACCGCAGACACCCCAAAGCACTTCTTGCAATCTCTTCTGCCTTTACTTCTGGTATTGATCTTTTCTCTGTTTTATAATGACAATCTCTCTTTCTTAAAAATTATTTTATTTGTCTTTATTTCTTTTTTTAATTTTTGGAGTGGGGAAGGCAGGATAGTTGGGGTTAAGTGACTTGCCCAAGGTCATACAGCTAGTAAGCGTTAAGTGTCTGAAGCCGGATTTGAACTCAGATCCTCCTGACTCCAGGGTTGGTACTCTATTCACTGTGCCACCTAGCTGCCCCGATAATGTCTCTTGAAAGATAGAATTTTAGATGCCATGGAAAGACAGTGAGGGAAATATTTGGGATTTCCTTGCCCCCCCCCCTCAAATTTTAGAAATATAACATATGGAAGATGCATCTATAATAGGCAGTTTTTTGCTCAGTCATTTTTCAGTTATGTCCAACTTTTTGCAACCCCATTTGGGGTTTTCTTGGCAGAGATACTGGAGTGGCTTGCCATTTCCTTCTCCGGCTCATTTTAGAGATGAGGAAACTGAGACAAACAGGGTTAAGTGACTTGCTCAGGGTCACACAGCTAGTAAGTGTCTGAAGCCAGATTTGAACTCAGAATGATGAGTCTTTCTGATTTCAAGTCCAATACTCTATCCACTGTACCATCTAGTTGCCCTCAGAGACAGCTGTTCATCTAAAAAAGAAAATCAGGGTGTTTTAATGAATTGCAATCTCAAAATGAGGCACTACTACTAAGAACAGTGCATAATAATAATAATAATAATAATAATGATAATATAATATACATAAGAATAAGAATAAAAATTTTTATTAGTTTAAAGCATGAAAAGTGTTTTACATACATTACTTCTTTTTAGCACCAACAGTATGGTATAACAGCCAAGAATGCAAATACTATTAATGCATTAGTGTGTGTATATATATATATATATATATATATGTGTGTGTGTGTGTGTGTGTGTGTATGTATATATTTATATATAAATATACATACAGAGAATACATATATAAAGAGAAACGTTGTATAAAACTATATGGAGCTGACAGTCCCATTGCACTCTGCCCTGTTCAGACTGTAAGTGAAGTGTTATGTTTAGTTCTGGGTATCATGTTTTAGGAAGGACATTGGTTAGCCAGAGAATATCCAGAGGAGGGAAACAAGAAATAAATCAGAATGCCAAAATGTCCTGAGATGCTTTTATCTATGCCTATATTATCTATTTTATTAATATATATTATATATACATAAACAGACATACAATATAACATATACATGTACATGTAGATGTGTATGCATATATGTATGCACACAAACACACATGCATAAGTATATGCATGTGTGTATGTATGTATGTATGTATGTATACCTTTCCAGTTTCCTTTTGTCTGTTGTCTTCCCCCATTAGATTATAAGGTACAGTGCTTAGCCCAGTGCCACATAGCAGGCATTTAATAAATGCTTTTTACATTCAAGTCTAGGGGACGCTAGGTGGCACAGAGGATAGAACACCAGCCCTGGAGTTAGGAAGACCCAAGTTCAAATCCGGCCTCAGACACTTAACACTAGCCATGTGACCTTGGGCAAGTCACTTAACCCCAATTGTCCTGCCTTTATCCCTTCAAAGCAAAAAAAAAAGTCTAGACTAGAGAAGACTTTGAAGAACATGGTAGCCATATTCAAGTTTTGAAGAGTTTCTCCAGAGTTGTTCCTCTTGACTAAAATTCTTCTCCAATACCCTATTTTTGGTCTAATAGAGACTACAGGTTCTAGAAGGTTACAACATTGGAGAACAAGGTCTGATAGGTCCTCTTAAGCCAGAAAAGATTTGGGTAGGTACAATGTGCCAGACCAGCTTAGAGATTAAAGATTATGATCATATGACTGGTTATTAGGTGTTGAATTCTTCCATTTTAACAGCTGTCTACTAAAGCACAGATTAATTATAATGAACATTTGTATAGAATGTCCATTGCACTATTGCTACTTAATTTTTTTATTGATAAAATAACTGAGCTTATATTTTAAAAATTGTCAATCTTATTTTGCCATGTTGTAATGGTAATTAATTTGTTTGATGAGATGTTAATTAGATCCTAGTAACCTGGTGTTAAGTATAGAACTCTGTCCATTGGTGAAAAGGTGTGAATTCCCAGAACTCTGTCCATTGG
>CM053594.1:276343195-276362209 GCA_028646575.1 Pseudocheirus occidentalis | reverse complement strand
ATTCCTTTGTTAAGTGACTGATTGGATCTCTGATTAGATTGATTGAATCTTTAAGTGTTGGGCTGGTTTCTCCCTTAGGGAAACCAGATGATTCTTCTTTTGTTCCTTGTTCTAAATATTGTGTCTTTCTGAAATAAGATATAATATAGAGACTTTCCTTGTTCTGAAGATTGTATATAATATTGTGAACTGTTGAGGCGGTGAACATTGTACTGAATGAAGATTTGTGGTGGAATAAACAGAGTGTTCACTAATACTGTGTAATCCGAATCTTGGAAGCTCCTCACAGTAGCATTCTCTCAGAAATCTACTGCTGATTGGCATTACACATGTTTTCTCAGTTGTTTCGTGTATGTGAATCTTGTCTCTTTAGGTGTATCATAAGCTCTTCAAAGGAAGAATTGGATCTTCCTTATATTTCTTGGTATTCTTCCAGTGTCATGGATATGGTACACTTAATAAATATTTGATAGGTTGATCTAATATAATAAGCTCAGGATGTGATTTGAAGCAAATAAAAATTTGAAACTAAACCTAGATTTAACTTTTAGGAGAAAGTTCCTTTTTTTAAAAATCAAAGTGCTAAGCTAAATACACACACAAGCACTTTTTTTTCCCTTGGGGAAGAGAAATGGAAGCAGGATTAGGGAGCAGAGGAGTGGGCAGAAGCATTTGAGATCACTTGACCAGTGTAATTCATTTATAATGTCTCAGAAGGGCTCCAGTTAACTGTTAAATCCAAAAGTTTGACTGACTCAACTACATTAACAAAGAATCTTGGGAAAAAGTTAGATCCCCTTCTTTCTGAATTATCCTGTCACTCTAGCATTATAGAAGGCTAAAAAAAAGATATACTTTACTTCTTCTGCTATTCCACTAAATTTGAGGGTCACTGAGAATATTTAAATTTCTTACTGGTTGAGTATTAAAATAAGCATGGCAGTCACCAGTGGAGACCAATTTGAGACTTCTAATCAATAAAGCTGCTATAGACTATTCTAACCCTGCAAGGTCAGAGAGACCTGGTTAATTTAGTTCCTCTTCCCTGTCTCCTATCAGATGTCTTTCTTTCCTCAATCTAAGCTCATTTAGTACAGTCTGATGAGTTTTAAGTGTTTAGTTCTATTCTTATATTTAACACATGATTTGGCAGGCTGCACAGAGACTGACAGGGGCTTTAAACATATCAATACAAATCTATTAATTTTTAAAAAATGGATTAATTTGCCTGTGGTGGAAACATCCTCTCTGTGGTATTAAAACCACTGTTGAGGTTAGGGATGAGTGGATATGTCATTCATCTATTCTGTGACAGTGGCTAAATAGTTAGGATGTTATAGATTAAAGAGGTCTATACGTGCTCTGCTCATTTTCCTGCCTAATAAGAAAAAACTGAATTCCTGTAGAAGTCACCATTTGGTATGGAAACAAGTCTTTGAACATGAGGCAAGAATTTTATATTCTCTTTTCCTTTCCTCTCCCTTTCTCTTCTGTACCCCATTCTTCCTCCATATCTCTCATCCACTCTCTGTCCTTCTTATTTCCTCTCTTTTCTTCAGTCTGATTTCTATCCATTCTTTCTAGTCCAGATCATGCCTTGTCTTGTTCATACAGCCTTTATTGTCCTACTACATGTTGCACTGACAACTGTCTTCTGTGAATTTCTCTGGTAGTTGTAGGATCTACCATTCAACATGCCAATCCAGAGTCTTCTACTTCCTCAAAACCCCAGAAGCACTGTTCTATCTCTTGCTGCTCAGGTGCCATACAGAAAGACTCAAAATAGTCAATATCATGTATTCTTATATTGTCTCACATATTCAGATGAAAGCCAAAATTGTGCCCAATCTAAAATTCTTCAGATTTGAGAAATAAGAGACACTTCATCATGTTTACCAAATATTATTGCTTGTTTATTACTCAATAACATCTTGCCTTGATGCTTGAATGGCATTTCTCCAGCCAAATGCAAATTTTCTTTTATGGAGGGGGGAAGGCGAGGTAATTGAGTTAAGTGACTTGTCCAAGGTCACACTGCTAGTGTGTGTCAAGTGTCCAAGGCCAGATTTGAACTCAGGTCTTCCTGACTCCAAGACCAGTGCCCTATTCACAGAACCACCTAGCTGCCCCTCAAATGCAAATTTTAATAAATGAAATGAAAATCAAGTTCTTACAGGAGGAGAAAAAAGTCTCATTCCTATTGCACTGTTTGGAGATCACTTGAATCTCTCTCCAAAGGGATTTAGGACTTGGTGACTGAAAGTCACCCTCTCATTTTCAAATGAGAAACTACATGGAAAGATGTCATATGCTCATATGCCAGATGCTCACTATACTTGAATTATCTACTTTATAATGTTCTTGTAAGGAAGGGTAGGCCATCTTAGATGAGAGGATTTAATAGGTCATTAAAGAATCAAGATAGATATGATTGAGACATAATGCATATCTCTCTTGAGTAATCCTACCTGAGGAAGATAACTGGAGGATTGTTGGTTTGGCCTCTTAAGGTGATAAAATAGGCAAAGGAACAATTGCTTATCAAGAGACAGTGATTGCTTGAAGCTAGTAAAAAAAAATAAAATAAAATTAGATTGGCGTAGTAGAGAAGGGAAACTCTGAAACAATCAAAATTAATAACCCAATTTTTTACTAACCAGAGAACATCAATTCCTTAAGGAAGAACTCTTGATTTGACAAGGACTTTTAAGAAAATGAGAAAAAAGATTTGGTAGAAATTAAGTAGGTGCTCATTAATCCGGGAATGGATAAACAAACTGTGGCCACTGAATGCAGTGAATGAATGAATGATATTACATTCATGAATGTAATGGAATGTTACTGAACCATAAGAAATGGATATGTAGGGAGCAGACAAGAATGGAAGACATATGAACTGATATAGAGTGAATGGGGCAGAACAGAGAAATATACACAATAACTGTGACAATATATGTGAAAAAGAAAAAAAATGAATCTGAATGCTATATAATTTTAAGGATTACTTTTATACCAAGATGAAAGGTGAGAAACGGTACCACTTATTTGTAGGGGTGGGGGAACTATGGGAATGGATATTTTTGTAAGTTTTAGTCAATTGTTTTCCCCCTCTCTTTCTGTTTTATTCTTCACTACAAAAGGATTGCTCTACATAGGATAGAGGAATATATTAAAAATGAAAGTGACAAAATACCAAACATTTTAAAAATTAAAATTTTTAATTAATTCAATTTAAATCAAATTAAATCATTAAAAAAGTGATACAAATCAATCAAATACATGTCAAATTAAGGGTTAAAAGATTGATTAATCTTGGACAAGTCCACTGTGGGCCTCACTTTCTCCCTCTGTACAATAATGAGGCTGGATTAGATGGCCTCCGATGTCACTTCCAGCCCTCAGTTTTGTAGAATCATAGATGTAGGTCTAGAGCAGATATTAGAAGCTATGATTCAACTTTCTCATTTTATACATGAGAAGATGGAGACTGGTAGCAGACAAAATAATCCAGAATTCTGAGCCCTTAAAGTTGGATCCAGGTAAACTAAAGTCACTGTCTCTATCATGTGACTAGATGAGCACAACCAATCAAACTTTCTGGCAAACTAATAATGGATATTGTTTTCTTGACTCTCTAGTACTTCCTTGACCCTGGGAATGAACATTTCTATGTCTGGCAGAAAACTTTAGCAAATCCTAACTTCCTTAATATTTAATAGGCCAGAGAAAATATATGAGAGTCAAGGCCCAGCAACACTATGCACCAAATGAAATGACTGCAGTCTAATTTTTAAAGCTAAAGCAAACAGCCAGACCCCACTGACTACTGTATGAAAGGTGATATTCTTTGTCTCTTAAAAAAAATGGAAGAGTGAAAAGTGTCAGGAAGGTCAGTTTCAAAATAATAAGCAATCTTTAAACTCTAACCTTTTAGAGTTGGAAAGAAAACACTGTAAAACTTACAGTGCAAAAGAAATACTAGTTATTTTCTCCATTATAATAATCTAATCTCCTCTCACTTTACAGAGAAGAAAATATGGACAAGAAGTATTAAGTGACTTGCCCAGAATGATGCAGCTCATAAATGGGAGCACTGGTAACAGACCTTCAGATCCTCTGATTCGAAATCCAATACTTCTTTTTTTCTGTCAAGGTCGAATGACCCTATAGGAGCTATCTGATGGAACATGCTCAGTGGTGTTGTTCCTGGAGTCTGGAGGCCTGCTTCTAGCCAAGGGTTACTCAGGACTAAAGGTAGTAGCACTTTAAAGGGCTAAAGTATTTTGAGGTGATGGACAATCCCCTTATTGGCCTTTCATCTAGAAGACCTGATGGCTTAGTTGCTGTATACATTTTTAAAAAATTATCATGGATGTCATTACAGAATGTACTTATTTCACGTTGATGGTGTTAGCATAAATTTTGTCATTGTTCTGTCATTTCAGTTGTGTCTGACTGTGAATTCATTTTTTTTTTGGCAATGATGCTAGAGTGAGTTTCCATTTCCTTCTACAGGCGCACTTTACAGATGAGGAAACTGAGACAAACAGGGTTTAGTGGCTTGTCTAGGGGCACACAACTAGGACATTTGAGGCCGGACTTGTACTCAGTAAGAAAAGTCTTCCCAACTTCATGTCTGGCTACTATCCACTCTACCACATAGCTGTTTTGATGTATAAATTTAAAAACAGGAATGACTGGATCCTCTCCCTTTTTTTCTTGGCATTATTGGGACTGTGACAAGTCCTGATAATGTGAGAAAAGTGAGAGGGGTGAGTTGACTGTACTTTAATAAACTAGTGAGAATGAGAAAAGGTAGTTTAAACCCTTTTATTGAAAGTCAACTTTATCTACATCTGCATCTGAACCAAAACACATATTGGAGTATAGAGAAGAGGTAGGTCTCTCAGTAGTGAAGAGGACACCCAGTACCCATAAACCCAAGAAATAGTCCTTTCCCTATACCAGAGGTACACTCTATATTCTTGGTATTCTATTCCACATTGTGTCCTTCAGAATTACCAATTATATTTTTTTATTCCCAAATTAATTTTTTCTATTTTTTCTTCCCTCTTAAATTGATAACAAATCTTGTATTAGACCTCTTTTTCCCATACTCTTTTCATCTTGTAATTGCAGCAGTGTAATTCCTCAATAAAACAGTGTCCAAAACTAAACTCACCATCTTTCTATCCAAACCTACCACTCTTCCAAATTTTCTTTCTGTCAAAGACACCACTGTCCTTTCAGGTTCTGAGGTTTATAGATAGTGTTGGGACTATCCTGGACTCACTCTGCTTATTCTCCCTCTCTCTCTCTCTCTCTCTCTCTCTCTCTCTCTCTCTCTCTCTCTCACTCTCTCTCTCACTCTCACTCTCTCTCTCTCTCTCTTTTTCTCTCTCTCTCTGTCTCTCTCTGTCTCTCTGTCTTTCTCTGTCTCTATCTCTCTCTCTGTCTCTGTTTCTATCTCTCTGTCTTTCTCTGTCTCTGTCTCTGTCTCTCTATCTCTATGTCTTTCTCTGTCTCTGTCTCTCTCTCTGTCTCTATCTCTCTCTTTTTCTCGCCATTCCTTAGCAATTTCTTCCTTGAAGATCATATCATCTAGTTACATTATCCAGATCCTAGTGACTATTATCTACTGTCTGCCTAGTCCTTTGCCTTTCTATGTCAAGAAGTTCAGTATCTGACTCAAAATCTTTCTTTACATTTTCATCTTTGCCCTTATACTTGGGGATTTCAAATATAATGCTGATCTTAATCAAATATCTTTGACTCTGCTTTAGTTCATCAGACGCAACTTACATGATCCATACTTTCATTCCACCTCAGTTTTATACAAAGAGGGGCCTTCCTTTGTTTTTATTATCACTCCACCAATTATTCCTTATCCATAATCAATAACTCTAAAATTCCTTTTAGTGATCATAATCTCTTATTCTTCCATTTTTCCCAGGGCCTCTCTCATCCTAAATATGCACTCCATCTTCACCAAAAACATCAATCATTTCATACATACAATTCTCTTCCCATCACACCTGACACCCACATACCCACATCCATACCTGCACCCCCACCCATACCCACTTCCCCCCCCTACAATTTTCTCAGGCCGCCCCGCGCTGAACTAATTTTCTTTCTTTCAAATTCTTAGCTACTCCAGATTTACACTGTCCTCTATTTTTGAATCCTATTCATTGTTTTTCTATTGGTACTCATTCCTTTCCCAGTTTAAACCTTGAATTACTCCCACCATCTGAGTTCTGCCACCAATCACAAAGTGGTCAATATGATTGGGTGGGATTTGGTGGCATAGCCTGTAATCCTGGCTACCACAGAGATTGAGACTGGTGGTTCTCCTGAAGCAAAGAGTTCTGAACTACAGTAGGCTAAGATTTTGGGAGTGTTTATACTAAGTACAGTGCCAATATAGTGAGTCTCAATGATGGAGGGGACATCAGTAAACTTAAGGAAGGGCAAACCAGCCTATCTTGGAAACAAAGCAAATCAAAACTCCCATGCTAATCATGGGATTGGTAGTCGTATTGTACCCTATGGGAGGCTTCTGAACTTCCAGCCTGAATGAGATCTAGTCTTAAAAAATAAACACACACATGCACATATACCCAGAAGCACAACTAGAAAGAGCAACACAACTCTGCTGCTTGTAAAATAAATTTATGTTATACGATCTTAACTCACTCGTCTTTTTACTCTTCTTTGATACTCTTTATCACTCTCTGAACAGTAGTTGTTCCAAATTTTATTTTCCTTCCTCAAGGAACACCATCCTTACCTCTTCTCTCTGAAGTAGAGAACTTTGCTGAAAAATTGAAGCCATTCATTTCACATTCCATCTCCTTTCCAATGCAAAATTTTAAATCAACTCAGTATAATCCCATACTACCTCCTCCTTTGCTCTAGTCTTGGAGAATGAGGAGGTTCTTAATGTCTTCTACTTTGTGTCTTTCATGCCATCCCTTTCCTTAAAGTTTGCCTCTTTAATTATTCTTAATTATTTTTAATACTTCTTTATCTACTATTTCTTTCCCTGCAGACTATAAGTATTCCTAAATCTAACAAGTTTATTAAAATGTAGGTAGCTTGACTCTACCATCCACTTCAGCAATCTTTCTTGATCTCACCTCCCTTTCATAACTAAACTCCCAGAAAAAGTTACCTATACCCATTGCTTCCACTTTTTCATCCCCAGTTTGCTTTCCAACCCTTTGGAATCTGATTTATTCCCTTACCAGTCAATTGAAACTGTTCTTTCCTAGATCACCAAGGGGCTTTTCATTGCTAAATCCAGTGCCTTTGTCTCAGTACTTATTCTAACTACATTTGCAATCTTTGACAGAGTTAATCTCTCTCTCTCTCTCTCTCTCTCTCTCTCTTTCACACACACACACACACACACACACACACACACACACACACACACAAAAGATTTGGGGGCCCTGGATTCAGGAGAACCTGAGTTCAAATTTTACATCAGACATTTGACACCCTTACTAGCTGTGTGACTTTGGGCAAATCATTTAACCCAATTTCCCTGCCTTTCCCCCTCCAAAAAGATAAAAGAAGACAAAAAAACCCCAAGAGTTAATCACTCCCTCCTTCTGAATATTCTCTTCTCCTTTGGTTCTTGTATTGTTGGTTTGCTGGCCTTGGTCCCCCTCCCTTCTATTTCTTGTATCACAAGCTCTTTTCAAGTCTCAGTACACATATCACCTCCTTCCAGAGTCCTTTCTTGATTCTCTAATTTGTTTGCATAACCCACCCCAAACCCTGTGTATTTATTTTGTACCTGCATATATTTGTGAACATGTTTTATCCTGCCCAGTAGAACATAAGCTTCTCAAGAGTAGGAAGTGTTAAGTTTTCTACCTTATGCTCACAGTCTCACACAGTCCCTGCAAATAGTAGGCGCTTAATGTTTGTTGATTATTTGCATGTTGTACTTCACAATTTCAGTTCAACAAATATTCATTCATGTCATTTTTACACCATTGTACTATAAAATGGGAATACAAAAACAAAAATGAAACATTCCCTGCACTCAAAAGAACTGCTATTCTCCTAAAAGAAAACAACATAGGCACCAAAATGTGCTTCTTTTCAGCTTGCCAAATACAGATAGAATTCCATCAATTCCCTGGTCCCACAGTTACCCAGTTCTTCTCTCCCCCTAGAAAACTCATAGTACTTGAGAACAGGGATAGTTATTTTGTTTTCTGTTTCATTTTGTGTTATCATCATCCTTTCTAATTTTGGTATAGGCCTCCCAGAATGAGTCAACCCTTCCTCTCCATCGGTTTCCCCCAGATGTCCTAGTTGAGAGGAATAAGCTAACCTAAAGAGCTAATATAGTGCCTTGAACTATATACACACATATATGCATATGTATGTATATGTAGGTATGTTTGTGTGTATGTATATATATATGTATATATAATTAAAATTTGTACTGTGTCGAACAGCAAGTAACAGGGAAGTTCCTATAGACATGGTTTCAAGATATTTCTACCTGCTCACTCATAACTCTGTCAGTAGTTGAATAGGTCCTTGTAAATGTCACAGGACTTCATACTTGTCCTTCCAAATCACAAACTGAAGAGGCAAAAAAAAATAATCCTCAAGGGGAGAGAGATGAACCTTTCCTATCATCAAGAATTAACGGCAGATTAAAAATAATATAGAGCAGCAGGAATAGGCCTAGTTGTACCTATGTTTACAGAGAGGTGTGTGCTTAAGCATATGTGTGTGTGTTTATACATGTGCATGAGTGTGTGTGTGTGTGTGTGTATGCATGATCCAAAGAGGAACTGAAAAGATCATCTTGTCACTGTAAATAAAAATCACCAACTTGCCCAGGGGACTGTGATCTCAGTTACATTCTGTTCATTCAAGCCAAATAATCATTGTGCTATTATTAATTGTGATCAAAGAATGAGGGTCATTTCAACAGTAAAGTGGAAGTAGGTAATCACAGCTGCTATTGTCCAGTTGAACTAATATGCATTACATTTTTCTCTTTTTATGCATTTCTTCCTGTGTTATTATTTTATTTTTTATGGAAAAGATATTGAAGGCCTTCTCTGATCCATCATTTCACTTTTTCCACAACTGTCAAAATATCTTTGAAGGAAATATTGCCACTTCAGTTTAATTAAGCTAAAATCCATATGCATCGATCCTAAGTGTTGAACACAGAGTTTAAAGTTCTGGAAGGACAGGAGGTCGCCGTTACCCCATGTTCTCTGGGGAGATTACAACATCAACCTCTGTTCTTTGAAATGTATTTGCTATGTTGCAGGTTCTACTTTAGGAATCCAGTGGGAAAATGGTCGCATAGCAACATGGGGCTGAGATGGGGTCATTGTGTGGCTATGATGAAGGAAACTTTATGAAAGGCCTTACCAGGTCCTAACTGGGTCAGTCTGCCCAGATCCCTGGGTATTTGGCTTGCTGAGATGGGTGGTTTCGTACCAGCGTGAAATTCATCTCATTGACACTTGTGGGCCCTTAGCAGGCACTGAGCTGTATAAACAGTAGGTGCTTAGTAAGTGCTTTTGAACATAACAAAGGTTTTTTATTTCACTTTGTCAGAGGGTACATAGTACAACCTAGAAACCATTCTTATATTATTTTCGAGAAGTCTGTTGCAGTTTTGGTGACCATTTCTTCAGTTTACGAATATTTACTGTGTGTCTTCTATCTGTAAGGCACTTTGCTAGATGGAGGCATTAGAAAAACTGAGAATATGAGCTGTCTTCTCACTCAAGCAGTTTACAACCCACTGTGTCTGATACACTGTAAATTCTGTGGAAGGCAGTGTGAGTACTAGGAGTTCTCCAGCTGGTTAGGACACCTTGGATATGTACCATAGACCTGGCTTATGCACAGGTAACTGTACTCTGGAAGCCTCAGAGTGTAATACATTACATTTAAATCATCGTCTAGCTTGATCCTCTATCTGTTGGAACTCAGCTCTAACGTACAGATAGATACCCTGACCTTTCCAATCATCAGCTCCTCCTTTGAGCATTGTACGTTTCTGGTCTGTTTAGCCTTTAAACTTGGAGTTACTTCTCTCAAATTCTACTTGCAATTGATGAATTGTGTTCCCAGAGTTTGGTCATATACATCTTCCCTTCAGAGTTCTAGGAGTATCCCTGAGGATTAGAATGTGTTCCTTTAATGCTCTCAGCTTGAACACTTATTCCAGCATGTTCTTTCTGACAGGCATTAGTGACCTGTTTCATTTAACCAAATGACAAGCTTTTATAAAAGAATATTTACTATGGAACATATAACAAGATTTCCCCTAACATCTGGGGGCACACACTCTCCTGTACCACTTCAGTCCCTGATAGAGAGTAAGCTCAGTCTTAGAGCAGCTTCTCCTTAGCATTGCCCCATTAAATTTACTTCCCAATATAGCACAGCTGAAGGATGGATGAATCTGCATTTCTGCTACCACTGGACTAGGTCGGGTGAATCACTTTATATGTCTTTGTTGGCTGCCTCTCTTGTGGTTGGTCTCTCACAAACCTCATCATGAGCTCAAGCTCCTGGACTTCTGGCATAAGTTCACAAGGTTGTAGTCATTGTCTATACTCCTCCACTTTAAGGCATAGACGCAAGAGAGAAAAAAGCAACAGCAGGGCTGTGTGTTTATGGATCACTTTGGGATCATTGAAAGTTAATGACAATACTTACCTCCTTTGAACCCAGCATCGGAAGAGGAAGAGGCCTCATTTTGGCTTGGTTAGTGTCTTTTGAGTTCAGCCCTGTTCTAGCTCATCAGTCAATCATTAATCCATCTCCGTTCCACATAGTTAGCAGTTACTGAATACCTTCACATTCTCCAAATCAGGGAATCAGGGCCCTTATCCTCATGGCTTTCCAGAATCAGGCTCCACAAGGGTAGGAAGCAGGCAGAGTACACTGTACATACCCTGAGGGTGGAGCTCAATTGTATAGACTCTCTGTAACATCTGACATCACCTTCTACCTCTGGCCTTTTCTAGTGAAGTGCCCTGTCACCCCTGGTATGGACAGAATAGTTCCTTGTATCCCAACTTCACCTGTACAGGAAGCCTTAATTATTATTATCTCTTAATTCTAGGAAAAGGTTATTGGAGGGGTAGGACCTTAGAAGGGAAGGGACCCTAGATACCATCTAGCCCAACCATCCCATTATATAAATAAGGGAACAGTGGCTGTGAGAGGTTAATTTACTTGCCTGATATCACATTGGTGGCAAATGGAAGATTTCTGGTCCCAAGGGTTTGATCCACATAAGGACTCTCCCAATCATATATATTTCTTACCCTGGCTTTGACTTTATTCAGGTGCTGGGCCATTACATACAGTTTAATTGGTAAAGAAATGTGCTATCAGACAAATAGCATTTAATAAGCATCTGCTAGGTACAAGGCATTATTTTAAGTTCTAAGAATACAAGGAAAAGCAAAAACAAAACCCAAAACAAAAACCATCACAAGAAAAACATTCTCAAAGAATTCACAGTCTAATCAAGGAGACAACATGGAAAACAAAAATAATTATGATATGGAAAAGTAAGATAAATAATAAGGACATGTACAAATTATTCTATGTCTAGACTACCTTGCTCCTCCTAAAATGGGTACTTATGGGGTGGAGGTGAAAAGACTTATTCTTGAGGGACAGAAAAAGAGAAAGGACAATTCATCCAACCCCTGCAACCTGCCAATCACTACAACCTAGTCAGGTTTGGGAGCAAAGGAACCCAGTCACAGTGTCAGGAACTTGGAAATTAGGAGTGGGGGTCGGTACAATGCATATTCTTTACCACGAACATCGAAATAACATTTTCAACTATTCTTTATCCCAAATCCCATTTCAACTCTTAAGCTTCTGCTTAATAAAGTGATTGACTGGGTCTTATGTTTCTTTTGAATATTCCATTCTTTAGTGCTGGACACATATTTGGTGCCCAACAAATACTTATTAACTTCTGAAATCCAAAGGCTGTGACCTCTGGGAGTAGAGGAAGGGGAGGTTTAAGGCAATGATCTGGATTGTTCAAACTTCTAGTGAGGAAAAAAAAGATGACTTTTTGGTGAATTTTCCAATTTTCCAATTCAGTAATTATCTTCACCAGATAATTGCTTCCATATTACCCTGCTTGTATAGATATATCCTAACAGCACTTTGCTTCACAGTCTATAGCAGGATCATTTTTGTTTCTCTAGTATGAGGATAAGTTCTGAATCTGGGAAAAGTAGTGGATGTATTTTCCCTCATCCTAAGGACCACTAGTACCTAGGAAATTGAGGATGCAATTTTCATTTCAGTTCCACTCAGCTTCAGATGGACTAGGATTCAGTGTGATGGTATTGTGGATGATTATCATTTGCTCCATGTTTCCCCCTCCCTCAGTTTTCAATAAATATCTAAAAGTTATCTAAATTCCATTTGTACTTTACCACCACAACAGGTAGGAATAACATTGAAAGAGATATTTATTCAGGACAGACTTGAAAAACACAGCTTTTCAATTCAATTCTATACTTCAGCCTTCATTTGAGAATGAATTCATTCATGATTGCCATCAGAGAAGTCTGAGCAAAAAGCTCCTCTAAGACCTACACCTCTAAAGTTGGGAGAAGGATCTTCTCTTCTTATAACCTGAAAAAAATTAATGGAACCTTTAGTGCTGTCATCCTTGAAGACTGCTGGGATCACACTGTTCTAGCCCACCTTTTTGCTCTCAGCAGTTATTTCTTCTTGCACTGGGGAGGATTGGTATCTGGGGGTTCAGAAACACCTTAGTAGTTTTAAATGCTGTCATTGTCTTCCTAGAGGCACTAAAATCAGACTCAGAATATTGGCTTCTCTCTAGTTAGGGGTCAGTATATATAGCTTGACTGAACCTCAGATTCCATCTTGTTCCATCGATCCTTATCAACATTATGAGACTTTTGGGCTTCTGAACACTGCCACTGTAGTCTCAGTTAAGCTCTTGGACTCTCCACATGATCCCTTAGTCCCCTGACAAGAAATTGTTTTTTAAACTTCTCCTCTCAGAGACCCACAAATGAGCCAAAATCTGATGTTTCCAGGCAATAACTTCAGTAGAAAAGAGACAGGAGATAAAGTATGATTATTAAGGAGTTCCTAAAATTAAACTTGGTCCATATAAATGAAGAGCTTTGGTTTGAGGCCATGAGTTTTAAAGAAATTCTCTAATTTGTCTAATTCACATTAAAGGTATAAATAATACCCCAATCCCTCAAGGGGCATTGTTATTATACACGCACACGCACACACATATACATACACACATGTATGTATCTGTATATATGTATATATTTCTTTTATATGCTGTCTCACCAAATGGAATGTATTTCAAGCTTCTTGATGGCAAGAGCTGGGTTTTTTTGTTGTTTTATTTTGTTTTTTTTGTGTATTTCTAGTATCTGGCACATAGTAATAACAGGTAATTAACAAATATTTGTTAAACAATTGATTGATCTTCACCATCTCCATTGCCTGTATGACACAATTTTTCTTCTTCCAGATACATAGTACCACAAGGATTCAAATTCTTAGAATTTATTCAATGAGTTTCATCTTCTTGGTACAAGCATTTTGGGAAATACAGGGTGTTCATATCAAATATTACATGTTAAAAAATTTACAAATACTATTTGCTAACTCATTAGGTATTAGACAGTCAGACTCCAGGACGAAAAGAGGACTCTTTTTTTTTTTCTTCTCTTCTTCCATACCATGAACCAGCACATGTTCTGATCATAGAAGAAATTTGTCCTGGTCAAAGGATATAAAACCCTTCCTTTTGGACTAGACCTGTGGATGAATCCCAAATTAACTTCATTTTGTTCCTCTACTACTTACCTTATTTGGAGTTTAGGGCATTAAGTCTATCATACCAGTCTACTCCTAATACACAGTTCCTCCTCTGGGCACTTGCCTATAGATCAAATTGGAAATGTGAGCTAGAAATGTGATTCATTTTAGTTCTTGATTAATTTTTTTGGAAGGGGAAAGGCAAGGCAATTGGAGTTAAGTGACTTGCCCAAGGTCACACAGCTAGTGTCAAGTGTCTGAATCCAGATTTGAACTCAGGTCCTCCTGACTCCAGGACTGGTGTTCTATTCACTGCCCCACCATCATTTTTTAAATTTCTAATTAACCTAGAATTCTTAGTTGTGGTTGGAGTAGTTATGGGGGAAGCTGAACTGGACTGTTTCCTCCTACTGTGACATTTTTTCAGGTCTTCTACATCATCAATTTTTGTAAAAGTGTCATATGATGTTGAGAAATTTGTTTTGCTGCTCCTGTTTAGAAGATGGCAGTCAGTTTTTAGCTCTGAATTCTCTCAAAAACTCATTTAACTCATTTCATTTTCTCTTTTAATGTTTGATTTGTTCAATTCTGATAGAGGAATATCAGACTCTCCTGCTATTATTTTGTTAATAGCTCTTTAAAAAAGTGTTTAATTTTTTCTTTGTGAATTAAGATGCTATATGACCTGGAATGTATCAGTTTATTATTGATACTGGTCTGCTGTCTATGGTTCCTATAAATGTAATTTAATTATTCAATTTTGCTTATATTGCTAATTTTTATTTATTTTTTGCTTTGTCTAATTGTAATTTCACTTTACTGGACTCACATCATGCATAGAACATTTTATTTTAGTTTCTCATTTAAATTCTGTATATGGCTTTGGGTTTTTTTGTTTATAAATTATTTCTTCATAGTAACCACACTTTGGAAGAGAAGCATCTTTTCCAAACATGTTTTATCCTTCTTGACTTTCCATAGCCAGTAATCTGGGAGACAACTGCAGTCACCAGAAACAATAAAAGGAGTAATCTGTGTTTATTCAGCAAGGTTCCAGGTACCACAATTATATCCATGGGAGGTACCCTTTACATGTCACTAGGCACAGTTCATCTCACTAGTTGATTGACAAACTCATCCAATTGCTCCTCTGGAATCAACTTCTCTGTCATTATACTAGAAGGAATAGCTTAGGGAGTATTACCAAAATGGTTATGGGACATTTTAATTGCCCTACAGGCACAATTTTTTTTTATCATAGCACCTTTGTTAATGGTATCTAAGACCTCAGGGAGTTTATAACCTGATTTAAAACCCAAAATTTCTCCAGGAACACATAAGACATATAAACATAGGGAACACTTCTTGATAACAATACAATCCCATGACTTCACTGACTCTCAAAGTAGTCTCTAGATTCTATTCTCTTCCTCCTTTATCAGGACAATGTGGGTATTTATAAACATCAAGTAAAGAAGGTTTGTTTCTTTTTACTTTTAAATGATGGACACATTCACCTCCATAATGAGGAAAGAATGGTGTTCTCCATAGGGCCATGGGTAACAGCTGCTGCCTTCTGTATCCCCAAGCTCAACTTTCCTGCCTTCCTTCATAATATCAATATTTGTTGCTGCTGTTGTTTATTGTGATAAAACATTGATGATTCTGTATTTGCCTATGTCTCCACAACTGGTTGAACAAACTTCCTATGCACTATATGTGAATTTGACATTTGACAAAAATGTGTTAGATTAGCTTTTATTGGTGGCATTGACCATTGAAACCAGAGTCCATATGAGCCAATCATAGATAGGAGCATCATTAACCATCTATAAGTTGGAAAGTCATTGAAAGTAAGTAAAACCAGATCTCATTGGGAAGCCTTCCTAAAGTAGCAAGACAAGGGTTTAGGGGAGAATAGACCTCTGTCTGGCACTCGACCAACAGAGAATATACAAAGCAGGACTTACAGGCTATTAGGATGATAATTGCTTATAGAACTGCTAGAGCATGGCATCATTTCAAACTAGTCCACCTGAGAAATTCAACTTCAGGAAGCCCGAAGAGTGACTGCAATAAATTAGGTGATTGGAAAGATTCAGAATTGCATCAAGCTGAGAGAGCAAAGGGAAGGGAATCAGATAAATACATTAACACACACAGTAACAGATGAGGCTGATGACATTTTATGCCCCTTTAAACTAACTGATGAAGATCAGACAAATTAGAAATAGCTGTGGACAAGTTCAAGACGTCTTTCTAGTACTAAAAGGGAATCTCAAGAAGTATAGATTTGTGGTGTCTAGAGAGAATGGACAAAGGGGTAATAGAATTAATTACCCGAGATCTCCGTTTTGGTTTTTTTTTTTTTTGTCCCTCTCCCTTAAAAAGAGATCCTTGGCTTTGTGTGTTAAAATAGGATGCAGCTATATCAAAAGTTTGTGACTAAGACAATATTTATGTCATAATAAACTAGTATTTTTATAATTAATTGTGTCATGTTGGCACAGGCTTTAGTTCTTTCTTAGCCTGGAGTAAAACGGAGACTCTAATTAGTCAAATCATATGAAACAATTTTTTTCAAAAGTCCATGATTTCACCAATACTATCTATACTTGTTCCAAATCTATTATATAGCTACAAGAACAGGGTTAGCATTCAGAAAAGAGAATAACTACTAGCAAATGCACATTTTAAATTCTGTCAACTCTTTTACTTTTAGTACTAACTCTTAGTTTGCTCAATCTTGACAAAATCTCTGCGAGCCATCCTTTCTGCACTGCTCATGCTGTCATCATCTAGTCCCAGGCATCATCACCTCCTCCTTATAGTATTGTAGGAGTTAACCAATCCTAACTGTTGAAATCTCTATCATGGCCCAACTCAGTTTCCAACCCTTCTATGAATTCTTCCTTGAGTGCCCTTATTAACAGTAGTCTGTTCTTCAAATTTTCTTCAAACACATTTTCTGATTGTAAACTATCTCACAACATGTCTATTTGTATAAATGTATTATTTTGATTCCCTGCTGATTGTTAGATCTTCAAAGGCTGATCCTCAGTTTTACTTCTATTTTCCTGAAAGCAAGAACAGTGCTTTGTGTATAACAGGTGTTCAATAGGCAGTGAACTGAATTGAATTGAAGTAAGCCCTTCCATTTTGGTTAGAATGTCAGAACATGGAAGTGTTTATTGGCAGGAAATGTAGGATTGTGGAATTCAAAGATTCTTATAGGACATAAAAATATGCCTCTATTTATTAATGTTGTTGAGATATAATATTTTAAAACCATCAAGTAATCAGCTCACATATTTTCTAAAGGTAGACAGGTGAGACATTCTTATAACGAGCAAATATGATTGTCTTCTCTGTCAAAATGCTTGCTTCTGATCATCCACGTGTCCTCTCTTCCAAGAGGTCTGGAGGGTGGTGACTGAGAGAAGTGGTGCTAAAAATGAGTGGATGATACCTCTGACACACATTGTGCTGACCAAGGAAAACTTCTGGAGATACAGCAGTTTTGGAAAAAAACACTTGAAAGCAAAATAGTGCCTCAAATTGAGAAGAAAATTAAATTTAAAAAAAGAAAATGACATTAGTATGTTTTCTTCCCTGGGTCCTTATGCTATAGCTAAATCACTTCTGTTATGAACAGTGATAATGAACCTAACCCTGATGGATCTTTAGGGACTTCAAAGTAATTATATAATGAACAGGTAGTCAACAATATGTTTTAAGATTCATTATGTTAGAAACTGGGTACAAGATCACAACTGGGCAGTATTAGAGTCGCAAATCATCCCTAGTGGCAGAGGTTCTCCCGTTTGTGGGCAAACAAACAAAATCAAAACCAGAGTCACTTCTTACAATGTTTTTTAAAATCAGTTTTAGTCATGTCTTATTCTTTGTGACCCTGTTTGGGTTTTCTTAGTTAAGGTATGATAGTGATTTGCCATTTTCTTTTCCAGCTCATTTTACAGATGAAGAAATTGAGACTTGCCCAGGATCACAGCTAGTAAGTTTCCGAAGCTACATTTGAACTTAGGTTTTCCTGATTTCAGCCCAGAACTCTATTTCCTGTGTCACCTAGTTGCCCCACTTGTTACAGAAAAAATTAGCCATATTTCTATAATGCCTTACAATTTATATTTTAAAAATAACAATCCAAAAAAATTAGAAGGAATGCTTGAGAATTATTATTTCCTTTTTTATAGTTGAGGCTGTTTCAGAGAATTAAATGATCCTCTAACTGACACAGCTAGTATGAACTTAAAAGCATTTAAGTGCCTTGTGTGTCAAACACTGTGATTGTTCTGGGTATATGAATACCTAAGTAGGCTAAGACCCCATTCTCACAGAAGAGACAACAAATAGAAAGAAGGGATAGTCAGAGAAGAGAGTAATCACCATGGGACTCACAGCAACAGATTGGAGCCACAGAACAGTTGATTGCCATACTTTTTGAAACAACATAATATTGATTTGACTGTTGCTCCCTTGGAACAAAGCAGGGGTATATATTTCCTAGTAGAGAAGATGGCAATAAATCTGGGATGAAAGAATGTGAAGCATAGTATTGTTTTGGCTGGTTATAGGTGAGTTTGTGGTCATTTTTTCTTTAATCACAACAGTGCAGCCTGATGTTATAATTCCAAACTTGTAATGGTAATCAATTTGTTGCATATTTAGGGCTAAGTGGATAGGATACTTAGGGCTAAGTAGATCAGATACTTAGGGTTAAGTAGCACCTAGTAACTTAGGGCTAAATATAGAACTCTGTCCATTGGTGAAAAGATGTGAACTCCCCTGTTGACTTGGGAGAAGTTTATTGGCTGAGACACTCCCCTGTTGACTTGGGAGAAGGCTATTGGCTGAGACACTCCCCTGTTGACTTGGGAGAAGGCCAGTGCTTATAAGGAAGAATTTTAGAGAGATAAGACAGATTTTGGATTTGGCTCCTCAGTGAAGCTGATTGAAGACATGAACGGGATGGAACTTTGTTTGTTGGTGGCCTGGCTGATCCTTGAGTTCCAGGCAAGAGAAGTCCTGAAGGGTTTGAGGTGTGCTGAACCCTGTGAACTTCAGTGTGTGCTGCGGATTTCCCTGAGGACTGGACAAGGACCTGGGAACTATTCATCTCTGAGGACTGGATGA
>CM053594.1:276288697-276342695 GCA_028646575.1 Pseudocheirus occidentalis | reverse complement strand
ATTGATTGAATCTTTAATATGATTGAATCTTTAAATGTGAAGCTAGTTCCCCCCTTAGGGAAACCAGGTGATTCTTCTCTTGTTCCTTGTTACCTTCTGTAATAAGATATAATACTGAGACTTTCCTTGTTCTAAATATTGTATATAATATTGTGAATTGTTGATACTGTGAACATTGTACTGAATCTTGATTTGTAATGGAATAAACAGAGTGTTCACTAATACTGTGAAATCTGAATCTTAAAAGCTGTTCACAGTAGCATTCTTTTAGGAATCTACTGTTGATTGGCTTTACAAAACTCTAGCACAAAACTCATGCCTGAAGTTAAGCATGATCTTTGGAAGTCTTGTTTGGAGGGAGCTGTTCCAGGTAAGAAAACAGGAGCAGAATTAAGTTAGCAAGCACTTATTAAATTCTTACTAAGTGCCAAGTATTGGGCTAAGCCCTAGAATTAGGACTGTTGCATTCAAGGTCAGTATCATTACTGTTGCACTTGTCACTGAACATCACTTTAATCAAATCTCTAGAGCCCACAAGTTTTGATTAATGTATTAAGCAAAATAAATAAATTAAATAAAATTAATAGACAGTAAAGAGTCCAGAAAGGTTTAACACAGTCTAGATTTCATTAAGAGCATCCTTATATCCCTAAGTAATTTCTCCAGTCTTATATTCCTCTGCTTTCCCATATGAACTCTTCTATATACCTAAACTGACCTAAGGAACTCTCTAAAACTAGTTTGTTCCCTTTGGTCCCACCAAATGCTCACCTGGAAGGTGTGCCTCTTCTTTACCTATCCAAAGCCTTTCCATCCTTCATGGCCCAGATGAAGTAACTTAAAGTTCCTTTTGACTAGCTCAACCTATAGCAGCATCCTCAACCTATAGCAGCTACAGTCCTTCATATTTCTTTTTCTCAATTGGCATTTGTATATCATTTTTCAACCTAAATTACAAAGTTTGACTTCCAGGTCAGTATTCCTTACTCTTTTGTATTTAGCTCAATGTCTATCTAAATGTTTCATCTAACAGGCAAATAGGCCCTTGCCACAACTTAACTGAATCATAGCACTAAGCCTTCTCTCAATTTTTCTCCCTCCTACAAACCATACTTCATATTGTTGGAAAACAGAGATTCTTTTACCTGACATTCAAGACCCTCCAAAATATGGTACCAACCTATTTTTTTTGCCTTAATTCATATGATTATTCTTTCCTCACATTTTATGGCTTCTCCAAACTGGACTATTCTTTATTCTCTGTAACTGTCCTATTTTTTTTTTCACCTTTAGACGTCTGTTTACCTTATTTCCTTTGACAATGTCGCTAACCTGCTTTTTAAAGCCTGGATTAAATGCCACCTCATTTGGGGAGCCTTCACTGATTCTTCCCATTATTGATGACTTTCCCATCTTCAGAAGTCAGACAATTCTTTTGCTGTAGTTCTCCCATGCACATATATACCATATCCCGTGAATCCCTTCCTCTCTCAGAGAGCCATCCCACATGGCATATAATATTTTTTAGAAAGAAAAAAAGCAACTGCACAACTGACTGATGCATTGACAAAGTCTGAAAATATGTGCACTATGTCACACCCATGGACCTATCACTTCCTTTAAGGGGTAGGTTGGAAATGGCTTCTCTTATCCCTTCCTTTGAGTCCCCCTTGATCTGTGTAATTTTGTTACTTTTCCTTTTTAATTTTTGGTGTGTCATTGTTCTTTCTAATCACACTTTTATGGTTACTGTGTATGTTGTTTTCTTGGCTCTGTTTGATTTACTCTGCATTAATTTCATATATACCTTTCCATGCTTTATGTAATCATCATACACTCTTCTTAAAGCACAGTAATATGCCTTTTAAATCCATATACTGTGATTGGTTTAGCCATTCCTCAATTGTTAGGCATCTACTTGGCTTCCAATTCTTAGCTATCACAAAAAGTTTTGCTATGAACAGCTATTTCATCTTCTTCCAGTTACCAGCAAGGTATCTCATATACTATAGGTTCTTTATAAATGTTTTCCTGAATTGCATTTAAATTAAGTTTTTAAAAATTAGCCAATATTTATCCTCTCTCCTTCCCATGTCTAATTTTTCCACTTAAAACAAAATATAATAAAACAAAAACCCTTCAAGAAATACTTAGTCAAGTAGAACAAAACTCAACATTTGCCATGTCTAAAAATATATCTCACTCTGCTTATTTAATCCATCACCACTCTTGTTAGGATATGGGCAGCATTCTTAATCATCAGTCTTCTGGGATCATAGTTGATCACTTAGCTGATCAGAATTCTATAATTTTCATAACTTTGTTGGTAAATTATAAAGTATTCTCCTGGTTCTGCTTACTTTACTTTGCATCAGTTCATAATGAGAATCAAGTGCCTCTCTATTCACCCTATCCCTTCCTCACTTATACAGACTTCTTTCATTTGCCATCACATGAGAAAGTAAGCTCTACTTTCATTCTTCTCCCTTTACTGCCTAGGGTATCCTTTTCTCTCTCCCTTTTCTTCTTTTTCAAGATCATTGCAACATTACAAAAATCTGTTTTCCAATTCTTTCCTCTATCACTCTCATTTCATTTAAAGTATCATTTTACATACATGAAAATCCTTTGGCATAATTTTAGGAATTTTAATTGTTCATCTGGACAAGCTTATCTTTGAGGCTGTGTTAATGGTGTTTTAGTTATTTTCCTCTTCTGGCTTTGTGTCTTGTGCATCCCTGGCATCATAATGGATCTTTGTCTTATTTTTTAATCATTCTTCCAGCTTCTAGCTTCCAGCTTCCAGCTTCCAGCTTCCAGTTTGCTCTCTGTAGACATATCTTGGAGATATGACACTAGGATTCTGGTCCTTTCAAGAGATTCCTGTACTGCTACCTTGGTCAGTAGATTTTATCTACAGTCTGCTCTGGGTCACTCAGACCTTGAGCTTCTGGAAATTCAGTCTTTGTTGCTGACCCCCTCTGAAATATACCATGATACTAGCCTGGGCATGGGTCTGAGTCAGAAAATAGTCCTTGGCATTCCTGTATCCCCTAGCTTATGACCTGGGCACTGAGTCTCAGTTTTCCATTGTTTTTTTTTTCAAACTTTTGGCTTATCTCAGGGCACAGAGTGCTGAGTCAATGTTCTTGACCCCTCTGGGATAACAAATTCTTGGCCCCCCAGAAGACTCCTTGATACTGATATGGGATTGTGAAAGAGTCTGAGATCAGCCCTGGGTGTCTCTGAGATCCTAGTCTAATCTGAAGCTCTGGGAACTGTGTCCATGATCCTAGTCCAGCCCTGTTCCACAGTTTCTGCTCTGGTTCCTTGCCTGTAGGTTGAATTTGTGATCTTAGACTACAAAGATGACACTCCCTTCAGTTTCTCTTTTGATTTTCCAATCACTGCTTGGTTTGGCATTCTCCTTAGATTGTTGTTGGAATAGTGATCAGGGAGTTGAGCCATACTACGTCCTCCTACCATCTGCCATCTTGGCTAGTCTCTCTCATCAAAATGAATTGTATAAAACATGTTGATTTTATTACTGTTGTGAACTTCCAGTGTTATGTTCAAACCACACAAGACTAATAAGTCTGGAACACCTAAAGAATCTTAATTACTCAGTGAATGTGGTATTTTAGGGTCCAATTCTCAAAATTAGCTAAGCTGCTGGAAGCAGGAGAGATCACCCAGGATTACATCAAAACATTACACAGCATTTTACAAACACATTTCTAAGACATTATAGTTAGATTTTAATCTACAAGAATGTTACAATGAAGCTTCTAAAGATACCATAGATGCTGAGAGCTCACAAACTAGTGAAGTAGTTTGTACTTGCTGAGTTCCTGAGAAAACGGAAGGGAAATTACTTTGGACTGTAGGAGTGTAGGAATATAAGCTTGGTGCACAGTGAGATGGTTTGGATTTGATATAGATAATGTTCAGAATATTCTCAGAGAACATGAAACTCTAGCTAAGGTGAGATTTAAACATAGGACTATAAGTCCTATGGTCTATTCATTGCATCACTTGGTACACTGAATTACACTATTGTGGGGTAGCATTAAATAGGATACTTAGGTCAGATTTGCTGGTGGATATTAGACTAGCCTTTAATTACTAAAGGAGAGAGTCAAGTACAGATAAGCTTCCAGAATTTCTGTAATGGAGAGTGCAGGGCTTATAAATCAAACAAGCAAGGAAGCAATCAATAAGCTTTTATTAAATTCCTAATATGTGCCAGGCATTAAGCACAAAAAGACCTGAGTTCAAATTCTAACTTTGACAGTAATTAGTTGTGCCCTTCTGAGTAAGTCACATAATCTCTCTGATCCTCTATTTCCTTATCTGTGAAATAAGCAGGTATAACTAGATGATTCTGAGATCTCTTCTAGCTATAATTCTATGATTCTGTGACTTAAGATGTATATTTTTATGTTATCTATAATTCTGTAAGATAAATTTCCTTATTTCTGTTTTTTTTTCCTTCTTCTTAAGTGCTGACCAGCCAAGAGGCAGCTGCTGGAATCTGTTTTGTTTCTTTTTTTGCCTTCCTTGGCCATGTATGTCCTGTGGCTCCCATACCCTAAGCCCAACCTCAGGTGGTAGGACCGCCCCCCCCCCCAAGCTTCTTTTAAGTATTCATTTCATAATAAGGTCTTTCAGAAACAGGAACTTTTGCCAAAATCATGCATCCTTTGGTATGTTTGAGAGTCCACACATAGTAGCCAGCATTTAGACACTAGGTAGACATAGTAAGGTTTGGAATGTAATTTGGGAAGAATATAGTAATAGGAAACTCACAGAAGGTCTGGATAGATTGGTGTAACATCAGAAGAAACTGTAGGCAGGCAACTGGTAGATTCTGTTTTGTTTTAGAATGGAAGCTGACAACCTTTGCCCAGCTTTAGTGCTGTGAGGAAGCGCCGTGCGTACACGGACACAACACAAAAGAAGTCTTTGTGGAAGGTAGGGAAAAAACCAATACAAAACCATGTTTCCCTGAACTCTATCCCACAGATCAATGTACTAAGAGAGATAGATGGAAACAAAAGGATTGTACTGGGAGAAGAGGAGAAGGGATGCAAAATAGGGTAAATTATATCACACAAAGAAATGCAAAAGACCTATTACAGTAGAGTGAATGAAGGGAGGAGGATGAGCATTGTTTGAACATTATACTCATCAAATTTGGCTCAAAGAAGAAATAACATATGTACTCATCTGGGTATAGATATCTATGTTACCTTAAAGAAGTATGAGTAAGGGGAAAGAAAAGGGAGCGTGGTGGATAGAAGACAAGGAAGAAGAGAGGGAAGAAGTAGTAGGGGAAAGAGGAAAGAAGAGGCCAGGGGGTTAATAGAAGGGAGGGCAGACTGAGGGAGGTGGTGGTTAAAACTGAAACACTGGTGAGGAGGGACAGAGTAAAACGAAAGAGAAAAGCACAAACAGGGGGAAGGGATAGGATGGAGGGAAACACACATATACTAATCATAACCATGAATGTGAATGAGATGAACTTTCCCACAAAACAGAAGCAGATAGTAGAGTGTATTAAAAACCAGAATCTTACAATATGTTATTTATAAGAAACACATTTGAAGTAGAGAGATACACATAATGTAAAAGCCAAAGACTAGAGCAGAATATATTATGCAGTAAAATACAGCAGGCACAGCAAACCTGATCTCAAATGAACAAAAAAAAATAAACTTGACTGAAAGGGATAAGGAAGGAATCTACATTTTGCTAAAAGGTACTAGAAACAATGTAGAAGTTATCAATACTAAATATATATATATGTGCCAAGTGGTATAACACCCAGATCCCTAGAGAAGTTAAGTGATTTACAGAAGAAATAGATAGCAAAACTATACTAGTGTGGGACCACAACCTCTCTCTCTCAAAACTACATAAATCAAAGCACAAAATAAACAAGAAAGAACTTAAGGAAGGGAATAGAATTTTAGAAAAGTTAGATATGGTAGACCTCTGGAGAAAATGGAATTGGGATAGAAAAGAATATATCTTTTTCTCACCAGTGCATGGCACCTACACACACACACACACACACACACACACACACACAAGACCATGTATTAGGGCATAAAAACCTTACAATCAAATGCAGAAAGGCAGAAATATTAAATGAATTCTTTTAAATCAATATGTAATAAGGATTATATGTAATAAATGACAATGGAAAGACAGATTAAAATTAATTGAAACTAAATAATCTACTTCTAAAGAAGGAGTAGGTCAACCAACAGATCATAGAAATTAACAATATTTTTGTACAAAAAAATGACAATAATAAGACAACATACCAAAACTTATAGGATGCAACCAAAGCAGTTCTTGGGGAAGTTTTATATGTCTAAATGCTTACATGAAAAAATAGAAAAGAGAGGATCACTGAATTGTGCATGGAACTAAGAAAAAGCTAGAAAAGGAATAAATTTAAAATCCCCTATTAAATACCAAATTAGAAATTCTGAAATTGAAAGGAGAGATTAATAGAATTGAAACTGAGAAAAGCATCAAACTAATAAATAAATCTAAGACCTAACTTTATGAAAAAATAATAAAATAGATAAAACTTTGGTTAATTTAGTTAAAAAAAAGAAGGAATAAAACCAAATTATCAGTATCAAAAATGAAAAGGATGGACTCAACACCAATGAAGAGGAAATATAAAAAATAATTAGGAGCTATTTTGTCCAACTGTATGCAAATAAATCTGACAATCTTAGTGAAATGGATGAATGTTTACAAAACAATATAAATTGCCCAGATTAACAGAAAATAAAAGAAAATGCTGTAATGGGAATGGGAATTTGAAGATCTTCCCTGCCCCTTAACAGACCTAGGAGGGAATTTGAAGACCTCCCCTGCTATGAAAGTAAACTCTGCCCCCTGATTGGATGAATGTAATTACATGAAGCCTGTGGTGGAGAGAATTTGCTGAAGGGTGAAGCAGAGCCCACAGGAAGCTTCCCTGCTGTGAAGATAAACTCTATCCCCTAATAAGATAAATATAGTCACATGGAGCCTTTGGTAGGATGGGTTTGCTGAAGGGAAGTACAGCCCACAGCAAGCTGGGAGCCAGAACCAGAGAGATGGTGGGGCAGAGAGGTGCTCAAGCAAGAAGATAGAGATGTTTGTGAGTAAATATTGATCTTTGATTGGTTTGTGGGAAGAATGAAGGATGCTGTGACTCTCAGTGTCATGGTTTCTTAATATCTGTGATATGATGATGAAATCGACTTACTAGTTTGGGGATTCAGTTTTCTGGTGTCTAAATAAATGCTTCAGTTCTGTCCTCTATAAGGAGAGTTTGGTATATTTTGCAATTGAACATCATTGGATATCTATAGTCATAGTCTTTATCATGATCATGATTGCTATAAATATTGCCTTGGTACTACAAATTTTTTCCATTATTTTTGAAAAAAGGGATTGAAAAAGCTATAAATGAACTGCCTAAGAAAAAAATCTCTATGGTCAGATGAATTTACAAGTGAATTCTATGAAACATTTAAAGAACAATTAATTCCAATATTTGGTAAACTATTTTGAAACATAGGCAAAGAAGGAGTCTTACCAAATTCGAACATCATCGGATATTTATAGTCACAGTCTTTATCATGATCGTGAGCACTGTAAATATTGCATTGGTACTACAAATATTTACATATTTGTGATACCAATCACACTACCAAAATAATTTTATAAAGCTGGAAAAAGTAAAAACAAAATTCATCTGGAAGAACCAAACCTCAAGAATGTCTAGGGAATTAATGAACAGTAATGCAAGGGAAGGTATCTTATCCATATCATATCTAAAAGTATATTATAAAGTGGAAATCATCAAAACTATTCACTAGTCAATAAGAAATAGAGTGGTAGATCAGGGGAACAGGTTAGTTACATAAGACATAGTAGTCAATGACTATAGTAATCTTCTCTTTAATAAACCAAAAGATTCCAGTTTCTGGGATAAGAACTCACTCTTTGACAAAAACTGCTGGGAAAACTAGAAGTTAGCATGGTAGAAAATAGGCATAGTCTACTATATTACACCATGTACCAAGATAAAGTAAAAATGGGTATCTGATTTAATCATATTTAAGAGAACAATGAGTAGTTTTCTGATCAAGATCTACAGAGAAGGGAAGATTCTTGTTTATGACCAAATAAGAGATAGAGAACATTATGAAATAAAAACTAGATAGTTTTGATTACATTAAATTAAAAAGGGGTTGAACAAGCAAAGCCAATGCAACCAAAATTAGAAGGAAAGCAGAAAACTAGGGGAAAAAACTGCCACCAATGTTTCTGATCAAGGCCTCATTTCTAAAATACATAGAGAAGTGAATCAAATTTATAAGAATACAAGTCATTCTTCAATTGATGAATGATCAAAGGATATGAACATTCAGTTTTCAAATGAAGAAATTAAAGCTATCTATAGTCACGTGGAAAAGAAGCTTTAAATCACTATTGAATAGAGAAATGCAAATTAAAAGAACTCTGAGGTACCATTTTACATCTCTCTAATTGGCTAATATGACATAAAAGGAAAATGATAAATGATGGAAAAGATATGAGAAAATTGGAATTGCTAGTGCATGGCTAGTGGAATTGTGAACCGATATAACTATTCTGGAGAACAATTTGTAACTATACACAAAGGGCTATAAAAATGTACATACCTTGGAGCCAAGATGGCAGAGTAGAACCAGGACTTCAGCACAGCTCTGGCTTTCACCTCCTTCAATGCAAGTAAAAATGACTCTAAACAAACTTTAGAGCTACAGAACCCACAAAGTGACAGAGAGAAACAAATCTCCCTCTGAAAGAAGCCTGGCAGGCTTGCAGGAAGGGTCCATCATGCTGGGAGCTGAGGGCAGTCCCACCTGAACCAAGGTTTAACCCCAGGGAAGCTCCAATATGTAGTGGCTAGAGCAGACTTCATGAGAGTAAATCACCGGCATCTGTAGTGGTTTCCAGACTTCTCAATCCATAAATGCCAAAGACAAAGTAAAAGGTCAGTGTGAAACTTGGTTGGTCCAGGTTGGGATAAAAGAGTGTGGTACGGCTACTACCTCCAGAGAGACAAGCAGAGGAGACATGGTGGCTGCAGCCACTGCCACATGGCTGCTTCTAGAGTTCCTGGCCTACAGATTCTAGGGGAACAAAGTGACTGACTATTCAGAGGCTAAGCACTCTTGCTTTGACTTGCTTGGATCCAGATTGCACTCTTGGGTGGTGGTTCTAGGGTGTGTGACCAGTGAGGCAGAATGTGTGGGGGGCTGTAGAGAGGGTGTCCATCTAATAACTCCAGCAGCTGCAAACACCCCAGAAATTTGGGACATAGCTCTCTCCACTCTGGAAACAGAGTTCTACTGTGACAAAGAGCTCAAAAGTCAAATAATTGGCTACCAATATGAGCAAGCAACAGAAGCACAAACAGACAATAGAATCCTTTTGGGGGGACAAAATGGATCAAGGCATGGAGCAGGAGGAAGACATCAAAGTCAGAATCCCTGCATCAAAAGCCTCCAAGAAAAATATGAACTGATTACAGGCCATGGAAGAGCTCAAGAAGGATTTTGAAAATCAAGTAAAAGAAATGGAGGAAAAATTGGGAAGAGAAATGAGAATGATGCAAGAAAATCATGAAAAGTGAGTCAACAGCCTGCTAAAGGATACCCAAAGATACACCGAAGAAAATAACACTTTAAAAACAGACTAACTGAAATGGCAAAAGAGGTCCAAAACACCAATAAGCAGAAGAATGCTTTAAAAAGTTAAATTTGCCAGATTGAAAAGGAATTTCAAAAACTCACTGAAGAGAATAACTCCCTGAAAATTAGACTGGAGTAATTTGTAGGTAATGACTTTATGAGAAATCAAGATAATATAAAACAGATCCAAACAAATGAAAAAATAGAAGGCAATGTGAAATATCTCATTGGAAAAACCACTAACCTGGAAAATAGACCCAGGAGAGATCATTTTAAAAAATTATTCAACTACTTGAAAACCATGATAAAAACAAATCTAGAAATTATCCTTCAAGAAATTCTCAAGGAAAATTGCCCTGATATTCTAGAAGCAGAGGGCAAAATAGAAATTGAAAGAATTCACTGATCACCTCTTGAAAAAGATCCCCAAAAGAAAACCTCTAGGAATATTATAGCCAAATTTCAGAGTTCCCAGGTTAAGGAGAAAATACTGCAAGCAGTCAGGAAGAAACAATTTGAGTATTGTGGAAACACAATCAGGATAACACAAGACCTAGCAGCTTCTACATTAAGGGATTGAAGGGCTTGGAATATGATCTTCCAGAGGTCAAAGGAGCTAGGACTAAAACCAAGAATCACCTATACAGCAAAACTGAGTGTAATGCTACAGGGAAAAATATGGTCATTCAATGAAATAGAGGATTTTCAAGAATTCTTGATGAAAAAACCTGAGCTGAACAGAAAATTTGACTTTCAAATTCAAGAAGCAAGAGAAGCATGGGATGGCAAACAAAAATGAATCATAAGGATCTTATTAAAGTTGATTTATATTCCTACATGGAAAAACAATGATTGTAAGTCATAAGACTTTTTTCAGTATGAAGATAGTTGAAGGGAATATATATGCATATATATATGTATACATACATATACATGTATGTATGTATGTATAGGAAGATGTATGTGCATATGAATATATATGTGTGTGGGCATATGTATGTACATGTATACATAGACAGAGGGCACAGGATGAGTTGAATATAAAGGGATGATATCTAAAAAAAACCTTAAGAGCTTAGAGAGGAATTTATTGGGAGAAGAAAGTTTAGTGATAGATTACTTTTATAAAAGAGGCAAGAGAAAACTGTTACAATGGAGGGGAAGTGCAGGAAGGTGAAAAGAAATGGGACAACCTGATTCTCACTGAATTTGGCCTAAGGAGGAATAACATACATACTCAATAGGGTACCTTACCCTATAGGAAAATAAAGGTGTAGGGCATAAGAGGGGGAAGAAAGAAGGGAGGGCAGACTGGGAGAGAGGGTAGTTAGAAACAAACATTTTTGAAAAGGGATACGGTCAAAGGAGAAAATAGACTAAGTCGGGAGCAGGAAGGACAGCAAGAGAAAAAATTGTAACTCAAAATCTTGTGGAAACAAATGTTGAAAACTAAAAATAAATAAATTTTTGAAAAATGTGAATACCCTTGATCCAATAATACCACTACTAGGTTTGTATCCTAAAGAGATTGTAAAAGATGGAAAAGAACTCACATGTACAAAAATATTTTTGTGGTGGCCAAGAATTGGAAATTGAATGGATGTCTATCAATTGGGGAATGACTAAACAAGTTGTGGTATATGAATGTAATGGAATATTAGTGTGCTATAAGAAATTATGAGCAAGTTGACTTCAGAAAAAACCTGGAAAGACTTACATGAACTGAAACTGAGTGAAGTGAATAGAACTAGGAAAACAGCGTCCACAATAACAACAACATTATGTTATGATCAACTTTTATAAACTTGGCTCTTCCCTGCAATACAATGGTCTAAGACAATTCCAACAGAGTCAAGATGGAAAATGCTATCCATATACAGAGAAAGAACCGTGGAGTCTGAATCCAGATCAAAGCACACTATTTTCATATTTTTTGTGTTTTTTTTCTTTTCCATGGTTTTTCCCTTTTGTTCTGATTCTTCTTTTACAACATGACTAATGTGGAAATATGTTTAATGCAATTGTCCATGTATAGCCTATATCAGTTTGACTGTGTTCTTGGCAATCCTTGTTTCTTTTCAGAGGTAGAGAACTATAGGCCTTTAATATCAGAATTTTTTGATATGTTTATTCTGTACCTGCTCTGACAGATGCCCAGACTTCACTGGCTTGCTCAGCTGATGTAGCTCTCCGTGTAGTGAGGCCAGGAGACTACTTTGGAGATAACCACAGTAATATACAAGAGATGTGCACTGAGAAGCTAAGTGACTTTTCCAGGGTCATTTGGCTATTAAATTTCTGCAGAGGGCCTTTATCTTTCCACCATGCTGTTTTCCATTATTAAAAATTTACTTTAAAAAAAGGGAGGAAAATAGCTATAAGCTAGCCTGAAATGTGAATAATGGTGGTATAGCACAGTTTAGTTGCAGTTAGCTCATTTCTTCTCTTCTTATGTTGTCAATAATATCCTTTGGATTGTTGTGAGGCTCAAACAAGATAATATATGAAAAATGCTTCACAAACCTTATAGTGCTAGGTAATGTTTGCTCTTATTATTTATACTGATAAGGCCTTTGTCTTTTGTTCACATAAACTTTAAACTTGTCTTTATGGCATCTGTTCTCAACCTTCCTAATGCCGCAACCATTTCATACTAGCATGTGGGTGTATCAGCATGTGGGCGGACCCGCCTGGAGATGGATAGATTAGTGGTGTCTCAGTTCCTAAGAACTCGGAAATATGTGTTCTCTGATGGTCTTTAGGTGATCTTGTTAGACCCCCAAAGAGGTCGTGACCCACAGGTTGAGAACCGCTGCTCTATGGGAATAGGCTAAGGTGAATATCCTGGGTAAGAAGGAAGCCTATGAGAAAATTTTGATTTAATTTAATTTAAATTTTAAAAATTAAAATTTTAAAGTAAAAAAAACACATTAATTTTAATGGAGGCAACTGGTCAGCGACTCTTATGGGAGTTCCTTCTATTTTTCCCATCAGATGTACAACCATAATCCAAAAAGGGCCACTGGGTGTCTCCTGAGTCTTCACAGGCATTTACTGCAGAGCAAATTTATATTGATATTAACAGCTTTCCAATGTTGCTTATATACCCTCAGAAAAAAGTTGTCCAAATAAAGCCTCATAAATACCATTAATTATTCCTGCAGGCCCATCTGTTGTAAGGAACTCACTAGTGTTCCTGTCCTGCCCCATTTTTCAATGAGTCTCTACTGACTAGATGTTTCTGTTACACTCCCTTGTCTGTTTCATTTTCTCACTTCCTGCTGAAAAACTTTTGCCTGGGAGTTTTATGGTTCTGATTCCTGCCCCTCACTCTAACTTTTCTGTTACTGCGCTTCTGAATTTGCTTTTATCATTCCATTAACTCATCACACAACTCAACAGTCACTCTATCATTTCAACCAAGTCTTCAGGAACCAAATGACCTACTCTTATTCCTGGTTCAAGTCCTTCCAAATATATTCCCCATGACCACCTCATCCCAACGCATAATTACAATTATCTAAATTTATTGCTATTAATATTAGAGACTAAACCTCCTTTGTATTTCTAACACTGGTTACTATTTCCAATTTATGTTGTGACTACTCAGGCATCATAAAACTGTCACCCCTAAATTGCCCATAGCATCTCATAATGTGCCTCCCTAAGGGGGAACAATCTAGCTAAGAGTAAATCTTTCTGTTTTATTTATCTTGATGCTGCCTAAACCCAATCTGTTGCAAAATTATGAAACTGTGCTGTTTAGAGCCAAAATATTTGATTCAGCACTCACATTATGTGGGGAGCCAAGGAGGCCTGATCTAGGACTGAGATAAAAATCTTGACAGTGTGCTCTAAATGGGACTCTTTGAGATGCAGCTTTTTGTTAAGCTTGCTTCTGAGTCCTTTGAAATGGGTTGCTCTTAAAAGGATGCTATTTGAGTTTTGAGATCAAAGGCTCTACCCCAAGACTTCAGTCACCTAGATAACAAATCCTTATCAAATTATCCATTCTGTGCGACTTCTAGGATATGATAGGTTAAGATAATAATAAAAAAAACTTGAGTCCTTTTCATTTGTCTCATTTGCTATATAAAAACCTTGTCCTAAGAATCAATAAAAGGAGTTCATGGTTCTTCCTTGAACTACCCACATGGTCTATTCATTTCTTTTTCACATCTCTGATTATGCTTAATGGTGGACAACAAACAGCTCACAACATTGTGCCATAAAGCTTACTTCATTCTGGTAGGTCACTCTATGCTTTCATGGTTCTTTAAATATAAGCAACAATGTAACAGCAGATTCATGGGTCTGGGGTTTTAGCTATCATGGTGAGATAGATAGCTTGATCTTGCCTTAGATACTTGCTTGCCAATCACATCCTACAAGTCACACACATCTTTCTTGAGCTTGTAAATAGTCTACCTACACAAGGTCAGTGAAACAGAAAAACAGCATTTCATAAATACAACTATTATATTTCTGAGACTCTCAGAAACACTCAGTGCTTGATGGGTCATTCTTATAAAACTTCCTTGTTATAATTGTAGCCTAAGTTGTCTCAAAATGGCAGCATCCAAGATTTCCCAGAATGGAAAGCTAATTCCCTAGCAACTTAGGCAGAACCTAGCATGGACACAGCAAACAGGGTGCCCTGAGTGAATGGAAAGCATAGAAGTATTGAGTTATTCCATGGTTACCTTCCCACAGCTTAATATCCTAAAAGACCCACAGAAACATAGTGATGTCAAAGGAGGCACCCCAGAGGGTCCCAAACAAGACAACCCTGCCCATCTCATGACTCAGTGACTAACTGGATCCAATGTCCTTTCTATTAATAACTGAATTTACCAAAGGGCTCCACATTTAAGGCCAGTCTTATTGACTATTTCTCTTAAATGTCTCATCTATGTTCCATTCTCAGATTCTAGTAGTAGAGAAGCAAAGCAGATGTGACCACATTTATTGAACCTTCTAACCAGATGGCCATATGAGCAAGCTGTTGCTGACTGTTGCTTTCCCTAGCACCACCTTCCTATATGGGGACATTTTATTCTGCAGGATGCATTGGGATAAGGTAGGAGAATTTCTCTTATTTCCTTAGGCTATGGATTCCCAGTTTTAAAAAATGAGATCTAGATTCCTTTCTCTGAAGTTTCATTATCACCAAAAGGGCCACGGAGGCAGTTCACCTTAAATTCCTGACCCAGGGAAGGGGTTATAACAACATTTGAAGATCAGCAAAGCTTAGAGATTCACTAGTAAAATTTTTGGGATTAACTGGCCAGAGATTTAGACTTGGTCATTTTATCCAACTGCAAACTTGAGTAAAGGAGGAGAGAAAAACTGGTTGCTGAAGAAACTGAACAATAAGATATCATTTACATTGTGTATTTGGTGACAATTTGATGTTGCTACATGATATTCGTGTTGGCTTTCAGAAAAAACAAAACAACAGAATAGAACAATGGAAGAGAGAGTGGAGACTGATAAAGCCTGGTTCTCTAACCAAGGAGTTTGACCCTTGTGTTGTATATGTCTGTGCAAGATAGGGAAGCATGAACTCAAATGTTATGGAAAAAGTTAGGTTCTCTCAGCTGGGGAGGTCATTAGGAAGTCATTTCCTTGTTCTCTATTGAACATCCTGTAGATGACCAGCTCTGTGGGAAAGTGGACATTTGATTGTATTGTTGAAATATAGACCTGTGAGCTGGAGCCCCAGCAAAACCACTGCGGATCAGGATTGATAATTGCTTCCAGAGGGGCCTGCTCTTCTCAACTGAGATAGAAGACTGTGCCAAGCACTTAGGGTCAAAGGTTGAACATACTATGTTATCAGTACTAGTGCCCATTATTTCAGATGAATGGGAAAACCTCTTAACCTGAACCAAGTGTGATACAAGGTAAGTAATCAAAGATGAACCTGACTTGGAACTCTCACTGTAATACTGATATTCTGCAGTGTTACCATTCTCTCAGGTTAGACCAATAGAACATTATGTTGACAGGCCACAATGCATAGTGAGGTCACTTCAGCACTAAGTGAACTATCTGGATTCTTCAAGCTCTAAACTTCCATTTTCCTGAATTTTCTGGTTGATGTAAATATTTGATGATTTTAGAGGAAAGGCATTTGTTTAATCATTAAATCTTAGGGCTCCATTTGACATAGATTTTCACTGACAATTCAAGTAGCCATACTTCAATGGCAAATGCATGTACATATGTGTATGTGCATGTGTATATATATATATATATAAAGCTATACACACATGTGTTATGTGTATATATATGAAGATATATACAGATATGTCATAAAATATATCTGAATATTCAGTATATTTGAGTGTATGCATATATGTGTGTATATATTCAGATTCTTGTGTGCAGGAGTATGTACATATATATATATACACAGAGAGAGATATATGTATGTGTGTGTATATATATATATACACATATATATGTATGTATCTATATATGTATGTGTATATATACACATATATGTATGTTTGTATCTATATATGTATGTGTGTGTATATATATAAATATATAAATATATAAATATATACACACACACACACACACACATACATACAGTTTGTGGTCTTTACTTTAATAATGTCATCCTCACTCTAATGCCAAGCAAAGGCGACTTCCAAGGTTTGGATTACCATCATAGCAAACCTCATTTATTCAGCAAACATTCACAGAACAGAGAAAGTCAAAATACAGTATTCATTTAGCAAGTAAGTTCTCAATTCAATCCAGGTACTACTCCATCCCTAGAGAGTACATTCCTTTAGTCAAGTCAAAGTCTCTTCTCAAATGGAGATCAGTTTCCAATCATAAACAAAGTACATTCATTTGGTCAATCACAGAGCACAAAAAGGCCAAAGGTTTCCTGCCCCTGGACACAAAGTAATTACAATATCATCCATTAACACCAAGCACTTTCTCTAAACGGAGCAGGAGAGCACAAAAGGCCACCCACCCTTAAGCCATAATAAGGTCAAGATATCATCTCAGCATTAAAATCCCAAGGAAAGGCCCTTCTTTCATCTTCACTCAAGGCAAGCCCTCAGCAATCTTAGTTCCTGGGGTTCAAGGCTTAACAAAACGGTAGCCAGTGTCCTTTCTCATCGAATCACTCTCTGCCTAGAACAGTCCCAGAACCCCTGAAAACATCAGCAAGGCCCCCTTCCAGGATTTCTGTGAAGGTACCACAAGAAAATCCTCCTTTAGGGCTTCTGAACCAACAGCAAGATTCCAGGACCTCTACAACAGCAGCACCATCCTTCACCAGCAGGTGTATCTGGCAAAACAACATCAAAACAGACACAAAATACCGGCATCACAGCCATGCCTCCTTAGTTTTTGGCAGCTCTGGGTGGCAGTTCTCAAAAGTCCTGGGCAGCTCCAATGGGCTCTCAGCAGTCTTTCTCTCAGCAACTCAGGTTCCACCATACTGGATACTGCTCTCCAAAAGTCCTTCTGGCCTTCTCTGGACTTGGGCCTCTCTCCGAATTCATGGCTCCTCCCCGTTCAGCCCTTTCTTTTCACATCAACAAGTCCATCCCACAAGTGAGATTCACAAGCTCTAGGTTTTAACACTCAACCCAAAAACCAAGCCAATACAGGGGCATCTCCAAATTGCATTACCATTATACTCCCTATACCACATCTTGCTCTTGAATCTCTGATTACATCTGTGACATCAATCAATTGAACTAAAAAGTGAAAAATGCTTTCTTTTTTAATATAGGATTATAAAATACAGAATTATGTCAACTGACAAAGAACTGACCTTAGAGACAGGAATATGTGAATTCAAATCCTTCCTTAAAACTTTTTTTTCCTTCTTAATAGTATTTGATTTTTTCCAAATACATGTAAAAATACTTTTGAACATTCACTTTTATAAGATTTTGAGTTCTGAATTATTTTCTCCCTCCCTCTCCTCCGCTCTCCTCGAGACAACACACAATCTGATATAGTCTATATATGGGCAATCATATTAAATATATTTCCCCATTAGTCATGTCATGAAAGATGAGTCAGAACAAAAGGGAAAAAGTCACAAGAAAGAAAAAAACCGAAAAGAAAGAAAACAATAAGATTTCAGACTACATTTTCTTTCTCTGAACATGGATAGCATTTTTCAAACATGAGTCTTTTGGAATTGTCTTAGATCATTGCATTGCTGAGAAGAGCTAAATCTGTCAAAGTTGGTCATCTTACAATGTTGCTGTTACTGTGTACAATGTTTCCTGATTCTTCTCCCTTCACTCAGTATCAGTTCATGTAAGTCTTTCCAGGTTTTTCTGAAGTCCACCTGCTCATTATTTCTTATAGAACAACAATATTCCATTACATTCATATACAATAACTTGTTCAGCCCTTCCCCAAATTATGGACATCCCCTCAATTTCCATTCAAATCCTTCCTTTTACACATATTGGCTTGGTGACCAAGGACAACTTACCTAACCATTTTTGTGATCTTGGGCAAGGCACTTAAACTATAATTAAGACCTCATTTCCTTAGTTTAAAATTAGGGGTAGGACTAAATGGCCTTAGATGTCTCTTTAAGCTCTATAAACCTCTCAATGCTCTAGGTAGCTCTCTAAGACTATAGGTTAAGTTGCTAATCTGCAAAACTGGAAAGAGTTTCTTCACTGGGAGTTCCCTATACGAAATGACATCAAAAGTCAGCACTGGATAATTAATTAATCTCTCAACTCATAACAGTACCAAATAATGAAAACCCAAGCCCAACACTGTACTCCTTTAAAACACATACAAAATCAACCAAGTGAACTAATCTAATGACGTGTGGACATTGCTCAGAGCATGTAGAGCAAGGCAAGGAAGGAGGGCATAATTTGAGGAAACTTATGTGACTTGTTACTAATCATAATTTTTTTTTCCTTCTGCATGCTATGAGTGAGTGGCATGACTCCAAAGTCATAGAAGTGTGTATACTTTTCTTTTCCTTAGATATTTTTCCCCTCAGATCTGGCTGCAAATAATTAAATTTGTCAACATATTTCTGTGCCTTGCTGTGAGTAGTCCCACCGGAGAATGCTCTTCCCTGGACCAAAGTGTATTCTCATAGAGATTTTCTTAGAATGGCTTAACTTTATTACCTTTTTCCCCCTCACTTGAAAAAATAGAAGCTGACAAATACAATGATCGCATGTTCTGGAAGGTCAGTGAGATAGGCCTTATAAGCCTTTCTCTTCACCACCAAACCCTGCTTTCTTTATCACCTTTGGAATATAGTGGCTATATGTGTTTTCACAAAATTGACCAGGGCCATAAATAACTTTTGCTTCTCAGTAGAAATGGGTGCCTTGATACTTTCCCATCCTGTACACACAACTTCATAAAGCTGTCTGAGGAATGCTTTCAAAACTCTTCCTGGCTTATTGTAGGCTGCATCCATCTTACTTTGATAAATGATGACAAATCAGCTAAAAAATTTCCCAAATGCTTCAATGGAAAAAAATCAAACTATTATTATTATTTTCTCTTTTTGACTTTTCTGCTTCAGATGTAGGGAATGTGCCATGAGCCTTGCCTGTCGAGTTTTCATACCTGATTAGTTTTCATTAACATTTAACTCCATTGTTCCATTCTTGTCTGATTCTATTTTGCCCTATTTTTTCTGCTTGAATTCAAGCTGTTTGTCAAATGTGGTAATGGGCAGGAAGGCACAGCATGAAGAGTTAGCCTCCTTGTCTTTCAACATTCTTCCTGGTTTGTAATTTCCCTGATATTAATGCAACTATACATTTGACTTACAAATTCCAAAGCCCTTCAAAAAGGGCAGTGTGATTGCTTGTGTAAATACAGGAGTTCTTTCTAGTTGCCTCCTCTTATTTTTTGGTTCCCATCTTCTTCACTTTATGGGGTCAGGTTTGTTCTGAACAAGCAGAACTAGAAACCCTAAGTGTCTTTTTCCTAAGAAGAAGCCATTTGACATTCCATTATTGGCCCCTGCTATGGAACTCAGGGAGTTCAGTAAGAAGCCTGGACAAGGCCTAAAAGGTTTCCAAGGCAGGTGCAATGTCATTTTGCCTTCACTCTACCATCTTCCCATGGCTTTGTTATTTATATTATTTCTCATGCTGTTGTTGTTTGATGCCCATCTCTGATTTTCCTTTTCCCAAATCTTTTCAAACATGAAGAATCACTCAAAATTTAAAGACATGAAATGGAGGAAGAAGGGAGGGGGAGGCAGTGTGAAACCGAGTGCTGCTGTGCACAATTCCTGGATCCTAGCTGTACATCTGTAGCTAACACCCTCTTTGGCCTTGTACAGGTCACTCCAATCCTCCAAGTCTTTGCTTTCCCATCTGTTAAAAAGTGGATAATAATATTTGCCTCACCAGGGTGTATTTATGCTTAATTACTGTAATTGCTTGTAAACAATTTGATATCCCGGGATAAAACATATGACAGAGGAGCAAAAATTAGAGGAGACATTTTAATATCTACCTTTTTTATGACACAACTGACTTTTCTGAGTTCATTTGAATTTGTTTGATTTGAAAAGTTTCCCCGCTGGCTTGGAAAGTGGCAAAATAAAAAGGGCTGAAGGTAGAGAGTCAGATGAGTTGTTTTTCATTTTTAGTATAGCTACCAACTTGTTGTATGGTTTTAGACATGTCAATTTATCCCTCTAGACCACAATTTCCTTATCTGTCAAAAGATAACGGAATTTCTGGTTCTTCCTACTTGATAACACAATAATAATCATCAACAGATTTAACAGAAAATGTAGCTTTGGATGATGCTTTGCTTAGTTTTGCTAAACTGTTTTTCCCTCTTGTTTTTATTTTTTGTTACAATAGATAGCTCTCTAGGAGGGGAAATGGAAATAGAGAAATGCAAATAAAATATAATAATACACTGTAAGAAGAAGAAATTAAGAAAAGGAAAAGTACATTGCAAAGTGAAAGTTGCTAAATTAAAGCTCTGATGGAAAGATTGGTAGAATGCTTTCCATTAAGAAGTATAGAGGACATTTGGAAAACTTCCCAAATTTTTCTACAAATGGATCCTTCCACAGCCCAGGTAACTATTTTTGGGGGAAGAAAACTTTCCCCCTACACCCTGGGAATTAGTGAGTAATATTCTCTACTTGCCACAGTTCACTTTGACCAGAATTCACATATAAGGCTGGTATCAATGCTGCGTACCCTGTCCCCATCAAACATGATTCTCCAACCCACAAGATTTGTCTTCTAAACAGTAAACAACATAATATTTTTGAGAGATATTGAGAAGAAACCTATACCCCCTGAATATCTACTTTATGCTATGGAACCTGAAATTCCCATGCATAAAGATTTATGACTTTTGATGAAAGGATTATGTGCCCAGAGAGTCCATATTCAAATGAAAATGCCCTCCCATTGATAGCAATTACTACCTAAGTGGAAATACACTTATTAGATTCACTTAGCCTGACCTTTATGTATTTGAACACAAGACAGATAATTTTTGAATAAAGCAGAAAATTTGAAGCACTGTAGTAAATCTCTTATGAATTCTATGTGTACTGCATAAGATACTAGGATTCTAGAGTATGAAACAAGAAAGTTACAGGATTACAGAAATAGAATCACAAGGCATCTCAGAGGTCACTTATTCTAATCTGTGTCTGACATGACCGAGAACCTCTTCTACAACAACCCTGAAATGTGATCCTTCAGTCTTCATTTGAATATGTCTAGGAGGGGGTACTCAGTAACTCTACAGGAAGTATATTTCACTTTTGGAGAGCTCTAATTTTAGAGAGGTTTTCCTTCCATGATCCTTAGTCTGCCTCTCTGAAACTTAACCCCTTTGAGGTCAAGCAGAATGAGTTTCTCTTGTCTTCCACATTTGCCCTACAGATCTCTCTCCTGCACTGTTCTTCTGAGGTTAAACATCCCAAGTCCTTCCATCAGTCGTTAGATAAAAATCAATTCCAGTCACCTTACTTGCCTCATCAGCCTTCTCTGGACATTGTTCAGATTGTCTAAGTCCTTTCTAAATTTCAGTACTCGGTACTGAACACAAGAATCCAGATAGGTTAAGACTAGAATAGAATAAAGTGGATCTATCTCATCCCTCATTCTGGACAGCATTGCTCTCAATGTAGCCTGAAATTGTTTTTTTTGTTTTGTTTTGTTTTGTTTTTTACTGTGTCAAATTGTTGACTTATACTGCTTGTCAAACAAAATATTTTTCACCTGAACTGTTTTCTACCCATACTATACTTGTGAAACTGACTTTTAAAAATCCAAATGTAGTACTTTATACTTATCTCTATTAAATTTCTTCTTACTCAATTATTCTAACTTGTCAAGGACTTTTTGAATACTGACTTTGACATCTAGCATGTAAGCAATTCTTCCAATTCATGTCTTCTGGGAATAGTATAGGCATGTTATGTACACCTTCAAGTCAATGACAAAAATTTTAAATGGCACAGGATCAAGGACAGACCCCTGGGGACACTCTGATGGAGCCTAGTTTATATGTACTCTTTGGTGCTAGTCCATCAACCAATTCTATTTAAATCAAGGAAAAGTAGTCCCAGATATAGGCTAGAGGCAGAAGAAAGTTTATGAAGTTCACAGTTTTGATCACTACCAATTCTATACCTACCATGTTGAGGAAGTGACACATTTAGAGATCACTTATAACCAACTTGGAATAGACTGTTAGGTCTCTGTATCTAGGAGAATGTGCATGTTGGCATATGAGTCAAAATGACTTCTCCCATTTGCTTTCCCTGCCTTTAGCCTAAGGAAAATATCTTTCATTCACCCAATGTCCTAGGTCAACAGTTCTCAAACTTTTTGGTTTCAGAAACTCTTTACACTAAAGAGTTATCAAGGACCTCAAAGAGGTTTTACATGGGTTATATCTATCAATATTTACCATATTAGAAATTAAAACTGATAAATATTTGAAAAATCATTAAAATATAACAAATCCATGTTTACTAATAAAATAGTAAATATGTTAATATTTTAAAGACTTTTTTTCAAAGTAGTAAGAAGATTTATCATTTTACATATATTTGCAAATCTCTTTAATGTTTGGCTTAATAGAAGAAAGTAGAAATCTGTTTTGATTACTTGAGAAGTAGATGAAGAAAATAGACCTTGCTCAAATACATGGTTGGAAAGGAGAGGAGGATTTTTAAAATAAGCAAATAATATCTTAGTATTATTATGAAAATAGTTTTTACCTCACAGACCCCCTGAAAAGGTCTTAGGAAAACCCAGGGATTCTCAGAACATACTTTAAGAACCACTCCCGTAATATATTATTTTTAAGGCAGGAAAACGAGCTGAGATTTGGGAATATAATTACTAGTGATAAAAGTTCCTCTTTCTGTGTCCCCTCGTGCTACCTCTGCTAGCTTTGTTGGGCCAAGTGTGGCTGAGGAGTTCCATGAAAGAACTCCTTTATAGGAATTCTCAGGAAAATTCTCAGAAAAAAAGGAGAGTATTAGAGGCCATGATGATTTAAAATCCCTCTTCTCTTCTTGCTAGGGAATTCTTTGAAACAAAGTGGATATGAGTTAATTGTGTCAAAACATAGTAAGAGCTCAGTGAAAGAAAAAAATGTTGTCGGATGGTTCCAAAGTAATTATGCTAGTCCTCTATTTAAAGACATTCAGTGGATTCTCACTTCCTACATCATCAAATATAGACTCTTAAACTTGGCATTCAAGGCTTTCCATATTCTAATCCCATATAAATATCCCTTTTTTATACCTCTACGTAAATCCTCCTCTTCTAACATGAATGCTCATTCTTTTTGGAATATATCTTGATTTCTTACCTCATCAACTTTGCTCATGCTATTTATTTTTCCCCTTAGGAATTCTTTCCCTTCTCCTCTCTGAATCTTTGAATTCTACTTATTCTCCAAGGTAACCTCAAATTCCAACTCTCTATGAAGCCAGCCTGAGCCCACATTGATCCCTCTCCTGGAACTTGACTAGTACTTGTCAGAGTGAAGAGAGCATTAGACTTGGCAGTTTGAAGACTTTTGTTCATTTTCTCCTTCAGACACTAATTTTGTGACTGTGAGCAAATTATTTACGTTCTCACCACCTTGGTTTCTTCATCTATAAAATGGGGATAATAGCATCTATAATTTTAATATAGTTATTCAAACCAAATGAAATAACATCTAGAAAGCATTTTGAAAATATTAAAATGTTAGCTATTATTATTATAGCACCTCTCTGGGGCTAAATTTGTAATTCTTGCTTTTATTGGTAGGCTAGGTCTCCAGAGGGAAACTGATTACTACCTTGTTATAGGTGTATATCTGGGTGACTGCGCTTATAATGTTGTTCATAAATGGCCTCCCTTACATCCTCCCCCTATCGTACCTCCCATCAACAAATGGACAATCAGACTTAATTAGGTTTTAGAAAAGTTGTTTATTAAGATTCATTAGGAGAGTTGGTATAAATATTACTTGGGGAACACTACCCCACAAATACATACAATTTTCATGGGGAGACATGCATAAACAAATTACAATGATAGTGAGGGACACATGTAGAACACATTAGGCAAAGGGAAACCTCCCATTACTAGGCCTGAAAATCTTTTTCTACCTTCCTGGGGTCTTCATTAAGCTCTTCTGAGGTACAGTTCTCTGCTGGCATTGTCGAATCTATGATAAGTACTGCTCTTCACCATGAAGCTATAGATGCCTCAGACTTGCCACACATACTTGCAACTACTTCCGTTCCTTTTGTCCACTGTTCTCCTGGTGGCGACTACCACTTCAGTCATTCTGATTTGATGAGACTACTCAATTCCATGAACTTGTAATGTTCTCTAGGTATTTTAGAAAATAAATTTGACTATGATCAAGAAAGACTTAATACCAAAAAAACTGAGTCAGTCATGTGCACACAGCCCCCATGGCTAGGTGGGAGGCAGAGATGCAACCCTATTGCCACCTAATTCTTGTGACCAGCTCAAAGTAGTCCCATCATACCTGCAAGGAAAAGATAGTGTAATAGGGGAAGGCTGTTCCTTTTTTATTCTTATTAGCAAACCCCGATTAAAAAGGTTTTCTAGCAAGCCCCAATTTTCTAGGATTTCTAGCTGCATAACCAATAAGACAACTTTTAGCCATCACTTAGTAAAAGCTCCTCAGTTCAAGCATGGTCAGAAACAGGTTCTACAGAGTGGACTGAAACCAAGAAAGGAAATACCAGCTCATGCCCTATATAATTTACAAGGAAGAGAAAGTTCAAGCATATTCCCTCAGCTCCATTATTGTAACTCTCATCATTGTCATTTTCGTCATCAGTGTTATCATCATCTTTATATTTATGTATATCCTTAACTAGACTGTAATCTCCTTGATGTAAGGCACCTTTGGACTCATGATAAAAGTGCTATCCAAATCCAGAGAAAGAACTGATGAACGCTGAATGCAGATCAAAGCATGTTATTTTCACTGTCTTTATTTTTTGTGTCTTTTCTTTCTCTCTGTTTCTTCTTTTACAACATGACTATCATGGTAATATGGTTTACATGATTACATATACATACACACACATATATAATTGCTTACTGTGTTAGGGAAAGAGGAGGTATAGATGGGGGGAGAAAATTTGGAATGGAAAATTTAAAAAAAGGATATTAGAAGTTATCTTAACACTAGCTATGTGACCTTGGGCAAGTCACTTAACCTCAATTGCCCTGCCCTTCCCCCTTCAAAAAACAAAAACAAACAAAAAACTCCAAACCCCCCCCAAAATTGTCTTTACACATAATTTAAAAATACTATTAAAATAGAAAAATAACTTCATTTTTTAAAAATGTGGTACCTTTACCTCTTTGCATTTCTATTTTTCCCAAGCACCTTGTTTCACAACAAGCAAGTTCCTGACTATTGTCGATTGATTTATTGAATGGTGTTGTCTCTCCAAAATTCTGCTAAAGATTCATATGCTCCACAAATTTTCTGAAGCAACCACAGCCCATTCAGTTATTCTATCTCCCCCTCACCATTTCCTCTCTTCCCCCATTCCCTAATATTTTCATTTGTTTTATATAAGTGGGCTTCTGAGATGACTTGTAAATGGGTTTAGTTAGTCCTAAATGAGTAAAAGCCCTGGGCAAGGTTTCCCCTTCTTCCCCCAATTATAATGTAAGCTTCTTGAGGACAGACACCTTTTATCTTACCCCTCAGAACCTAGTAGGGCAATCTTCCTACTGCCAAGTGAATCCTTATTTATCATTTCTGGATAAAGGATCAAAATAAAGACTGGTGGTGTTTTTAAAGAAAACATCTTGGTGAGAAAACCAAAAAGGATTTGAATAAACTTGAGTGAAATTAAACTCTGCCACCTATCATGTACTTTATTGTATGATTGAAAGCTTTTAGATAGAAATAGGCTTGTACAGATAAAACAGTGTATTGATTCTAGTGCTCCTATCCATTGTTTTGCATGCTTCTGCCCTGAGACCATTATCTAAAGCACTGTCTGCAATTAATCATTAGGCAGCATATAATCAGCCACAGGCTATGGGACTGGAGTTTCAAAGAATCCCTAATACCCTAGTTTGGGATGATCCTGTGGGAGGGACTTGAGTACAAGGTTGGCCTACTGGTGAGTTATATATGAAGGAAGGATGTTAGATACAATGAAGCCCCAAGTGGAGTGGGAGGAGAAGGGAAGGAATAGAGAATAACGCAGAGGATATCAATTATAAATGAATGTATTTCTTTTTAATGTTTCTTTACATGAAGAGAGGGAGGGGGTGGAAGGTGAAAGCATCCAGATGCTAAGCTGCAGTAAAGCATTCCTGGCTGTTAGTTCCAGTAGGTCATTACTGCATTAATTTGGTGTTTAATTAAATGCCTGTGCAACAGACCATTTATTTGTTATCTAATATTAGCTTTAGTTCTTATCAATTAAATGCTAGCTGAGGGCTTGATTCACTTACATTTTATGTCCCCTTATACTCTTTTTTTATAAACAACAAAAAAAAAATCAGGACCTCTGTGTGCTATCCAAGATTTACGTGCCCAAATTTCACAGTCCACAGAATGTGATATCCAGGAGTTATTGCATGTAAGGAAGAGAAACAAATGAAAATGGGAAGACAGTTTTGTTCTCAAAAGGTCAGTGCTCACATGAAGGGGACAGTCACTTTCCTTCACCCTCCCTTCCTTATTATGAAGTGGAGGTATTTGGGGAATGATGGCAACGGTATTTGGGGGAGGGAGGAATCTTCCACTTGTGAGGACCCTCTATCTTTACTTTCTCCTTTCATTCCCACTAAGGGTAATTGGCTGGCTACCTGCCCACTGATAAAATCCCCATTCCCCAAAGTGCCCATGAGCTTTCAGTGAGACATGTGGTGTTACCCATGAAATGCAGGTGCTGAAAATGACTCTTGAACTGAAATAAAATAACTTTAGGCTCACAATTCAATTGATAAATTATTTGGGACAAGGAATTTGGGGAGAGAGCAGATGTGGAGAGTAATAATAGTCTAATAGTACATTGTATTAACTATTCTGTATTAATCAATTATGTATATAAATATATAGTTAATATATGCATATATATGCACATTTATTAAATTTATATTAATTCAACATATTTTATATGTAATTGTTGTTTCCTCCATTAGAATGAAAGCTTATTGCAATTAGGGATCATTTTATTATTTGTACTCATATCTGTAGGGCCTGGCTCAAGTAGCCACTTAATAAATATCTATTGATTGGTTGATTGATTGATTTTACAATTCTATGAAATTAGTTTTGTCTTGACAGCCCCCTGTTGCTCCAGGCAGAATTTTCCCTAGAGGGGAGGATCATATCTCACCTGTGGTTCAGAGCATAGGCCATTGTTGCCACAGTAAGCTACCTCTGCGGAAGCAAACACTCTACTTCCCAGAAGTCCTCCTTGTTCTCTTTTCCTACCTCCCCATTTACTTGGAGGTTACCTCTGTCACAGATGGATAAGGGGTTAGTCCTAGTCATAGACAGAATAGACAGCTGCCTATGTGAGTATTTGAGGGTTACCAGGAATTCTTCCTCTTTAAACATCTTCCCAGTAGCTTGTTACAGTGCCTGTATTTCCACCATTAATTAAATTCATTATGTTCTGCCCCTTGATAAAATGTGAATACCTATTTAAAAAATTGGTGAAATTCATTAAGCTTTCGTTAGCATTTACAGTGAATCAGTATAAGCAGTTGCTTTTGTGGAGGAATGATAGCTGCCTGAGAGTAGGCACTTGAAATGGGGTGAAGTAATGGCAATGTTTGATACATGGAGAGGAAAATAAGGGGACCTACAAGATCCAGAGCATGAAGGGATGCCTGGACAGGGAAAGTCTGAATTAAACAGTTGTAAATGAGAAATTTAGGCAGCCAGGAAGAAACATGAAAATTGGATATAAAACTTATTTTTTAAAGGAGAGAGAGAAATACTGAGGATATCTTTTAACTCTCTCCTGTAGTATGTTAGAATATATTGGTTTACTTGCTTAGCTGCTTGTCACTATAGAAGGAATGGGATCAAAGAATCATATGCTTAGAACAAGAAGGGATCTTAGAAACAATTGAGTCCAAATCCTTTATTTTATGGATGAGAAACTGAGGCACTATGGATATTAGTGACTTGCTAGGGGTCACACACTTAGTAAATGCCTGAGGCAGGATTCAAACTCAGGTCTCCCTGACTGTAAGTCCAGTACTCTATCTGCCACACTCTACCTACAGACACTTTGGGCTTAAAGAGAGACACAAAACATGTTTCCATAGTGAAGTGGAAGGGAATACAATATGTTGTGGCAGGTTAGCACACAACTTTAAGAAAAATAATGGAAACAACTCATTTTTAGTGCTTTAAAGTTAACAAAGTGGTTTCCTTACAACAATCCAGTAGGTTAGATAACACAAGTATTACTCACTTACTTTTATAGGTAAAGAGACTAAAGCTAATTAAGTTTAAATGGTAGTCCATGATCATACATCTAGAATGTAATGGAGCTAGAATTCAAACTAGAACCATTAGCAGGGCAAGAAGACAGGAGATAGTTTGTTTGAACTGGAACTACAGAGAAGTAATGGAATAAATTCCTCTATCAGGTGAATGTTTCCTCTCTGTCCTATAGTTCCATATTTAATTAGTAAATTCCTCAATCCCATCCAGTCATTTTACAAGTATGTACCCATAATTCTCTTTCCACTGGAATACAATCAGAGCTACAGAACAACCCTTGTAAAGACTGTTTCTTATTGCTGAGGATCTTATGCCTATCAATTGAAATAGCTGCCCTCTTCTCTAGTCACAAGAGAGCTCATTAAGCTGTATATGTTTATTCAGGCATTACCACTGGTAATGGTTTCAGTGACAAAAATCACATACCATCATTTGGAAGTACACCGTGTTAAGCATAATAAGTACTTAATACAAGTCTGATACACAGTTGGGTGGACAACCGATAGAGCTTGTCCATCAGTACATACATCTTGGACAGGTGCTGCAAATGGACAATGAGCTGGGCCCAGAATTGAGGAAGAGGAGAAAAATGGGATGGGTTGCCTTTTAGAAATTTTGTGAGCCTTTTAATGGCTCCAAGTTTCTCCCTGAGACAAAAATCCATTCACTTAATGATATTATTCCAAGAATGTTGGATAGTTCTACATCATGTGATATCACAGACTCCAATGAAATGAAGGCCAGGCTCATCCAGAAAGAAATAGAGAGTACATGGGTGAGATGAACAGACTGTGGTACATCGTAAGTGAAAAAAAAAAGTTCAGAAGAAATGGCATAAATGATGTCTAGATGACTAGAAAGAAGGATGGACTAGTCACATAGCAAGAATTATATATAATTCATAAATAACTTATGCTCTCTTGTATTTGCCTAATACCAAAAGAAAGACCCAAGTATTTATGGGAGGGCACAGATAAAGTAGGCTTGAGTAGTTGAGATTTTTATTTTTGGAAGGAGGATTCACATGAATTATGCAATAGATTCATTGAAATATCAAAGTCTGGGAGTTGAATTTGAGTTTTCTTTCAAAAAGTTTATAAAAATAACAATATGAATATGCATTAAATATACATTGCTATATGTGCATATAGATATATCTTCCAAGTGATGTATATCCTTTTAACAGTTGAAGCAAAATTATAAGGAAATGAAATTCCCCCTTCAATCTTGTCATCCCAACTCTGATTTCCAACTTGCTTTTATGAGTAGCTTTGCAAATAATGAATGTTATTGATTAAAGCAGCTTTATAATTTTTACTATGATTTCAAGCAGTTTCCTAGGTTAGGTTCTCTTCTGAAAACATTATTAAAAGAGCCAAATATATGCCTATACATTTTCATTTGGACACTTTAAATATCTTTGTACTTTAAACAATTTTAAAGGCATTTTAATACCAAAGTGTTTCATTTAATAATGACAAGAAAGATCCACTTTTGTTGTATACATGTAGGACTGCATGGTGTTAGTCCACTTACCAGCCCTTTTATATACACTGCCATCCATCCAATACAAATAGAAAACTAATGTAATTATTTCAATTGACTAGGGTGTCAGAAATCCACTTCTACCTAAAATACTTAGATATAAGTAAGAGAAGAAAAATACTTGTGTCTAGGGCTGGGTATCAGAGCAGTCTTAGTCAGATTTATTATTAACTGGCCATGTAGCAAAAAACCAAATTATTTAAGATTTATCTCAGTTTTCTCATCTTTCAAATGGGGATAAAAGTTACCTTCTTTACATAAGAGAGTTACTGTGAAGACCCAGGGAAATAGTGAATGACTAAGGGCTTTGATAAATTAAAAGTATTTTTCAAAAGTAAGGGATTTTTTTGCCTTTGAATTATCAAAATAATTGCCTCATTTCTTTACTGTCTGTGTAGACTTAACCATCAGCCTCATTGTTTTCAGCTTAGATGGAGTTTTCACAGATCCTTTAAAAAAATTCCTTCTAATGGAAATGCTGCCAGAACCTCAGTCGCAGTGTTGGTAGCAGGTGGTGCTCTGATAATGTCGGCACTAGTTGAGGTACAGTAAAACAGAGTAGCTGAAGACTGCAATCTGAGAGATAACAGGAAATGAAAAATGAGGCAAAGTTGTATCTTCTGTACCCGCATAAAGGCATCTGTGACAAATGGAATAGCAGGCATCGTGCAAACTGCCTCAGTGAGCTATGCAGGCGGCAGCTGTCTTGACAGCAAATATCCACTCTTGGGTTATCTGTTTAAAAAGTAATAAGCAAATGGTGGCTGTGAGTGCCTGTAAACATGTGGCATGGCTAATGACCAAATACAGGTTATTATCTGCTGCAGGGAAGAACAATTAGTAAATGTGTAAGTTTTGTTAGTCTATACTTGACACCGAGGTCTAATTATTTGTTTAACTAGAGACTTGTGTCTTGATGAGAACTGTAAGCACATGCAAGCATTTTCTAAGCCTAATTTCCTTTACTGTAATGCAAGACTTGTGAATTCAGCCTCAGAATTTTTAAGACATGTCAACATGCTTCTTTTTTTTTTAAACTGAGGGTGATGATCAAAGGATGTATTCTTGAATCCCAGAATTTGGTATAGGCATTATAGCTATTGGACTCTCCTGCCCAAAGAGAAATGGAACATTCAAATAAACCTCTGGATGGTTCCAGTAATGCCTTCTCTCCCCCATAACAAACACTTTTGCTTGCAAAAATTCTTAGGAAATCATGTTTGAGTTTGCATTTAGAGTACATCAAGAATGCATGTCACCTGCCTCTACTACTTGCTATCAGTGTAGACTTGGGCAAGCCACTTTACATCTGGGCACCTGAATTAATTCATCTCTAAAATGAGGAAGTCCAAATGGGTGTATGATACTGTATGTTATGTATGATACTGTATGATACTATGCACTGAACTGAAGTAGTGATTCAACTGAATGTTGCTTGGGCAGCTCAGTTCTTTTTACTCTATATGCTTAATATATAATGTTAAACTGTGTTTCTTTAAGACTGTAACACTCTTTGTTCTTTTGGGTCACACGTGCATCATATATACAAAGTTTTGCTAGTATAAAATTTTTAACTGTTATATCTCTTGAACCTAAGTTCAAACTTCAGAATCATTCATCCTTCTTCACCCAGAGTCTCTTTCTCTTGTGAGTTTAGGAGATCTTAACCCCTGTGTCTTCAAGAGAAAATCCTTACTCCAAGTATTTGGAAGTAAGTGACATTTTTTAGTGTATAAAACTGTGAAATCCTCTGTTCTCTCAAGAATTGTGAGGAAAGTGCTTTGCAAACCTTAAAGGGTCTTCAAGAAAGAATCTAGCCAGTAAACCCTGAGTTAACTAGGCAGCTTTTGGTCATCAAAGTTTACCTTCCTTTGGAGAGGAAATGAAGAGGGAGAGGGAGAAGTGGAGGAAGACGGGGAAGGAGAGTACAAGCTGATTTACCCAACTGTCTGGGTCCCCATTCAAACAGTTCAGCCTACTCACAGGTTGTGTTTATCCTTCATTTTGAAGAAGACCATGATATCTGGGAGACTTTCCAATACCAAACCTTAAACCCATTTCACTTTGGAGCTCATGGATGGGACACCAACAGGTCCTTACCCAAGCTCCACTTAATGGGTAATTTGGAGCCCTCCTGGCTCAGAGTGAATGTAAATAGTAACTGTTTCTCTTTTGGCCAGTAGCCTTGAGGGTCTTCCCCTCCCAGCTTGATTTTTTTTATTAAAGGAGTCATCCTTTCACTTATTTCTAAAAAAGTCCTATTTACTGAATGGGCTTTACCTCACTGAAAATGAGAACCTGAAAAGGCCTTAGCCTAAAAGGGCCTGGGTCTTCCATTGCATCCTGGACCATTTCCAGTCATCCTGATGGATATTTGACAACTGGACCCAGATGGTTCTGGAGGAGAAAGTGAGGTTGGTGCCTTGCACAGTCCTCCTTCACTCATATCAAAGGCAACTGCAGGTCATGTCATCATCTCTTTATATCGTGGTCCTCATTATTTAGCTTTAGTTTATTAGAAAAACCAGCATATTATTAAGAGTCTAGAGATATGAATTATAGTCGTAATTCTTCAAATATTGTAACTAATGGTGTAACTTAGTGTAAATGGCAGTATTTCTAAGACTTTGACGTTCTTCAATAATTTCAATCATACCTATTTGGGGTGTTATTGGCAAAAATACTGAAGTGGCTTGCTATTTCATTCTCCAGCTCTTTTTTAAGATTAGGAAGCTAAGCCACACAGGGGTAAGTGACTTCCCTGAGGTCACACAGGTGGCAAATGTCTGAGGCTGGATTTGTGCTCAGGGATATGAGTTTTGGACAGACAAGATAAGTCTCCTATCTTGAACTTCCTTCCCATTCCTCAAATGGTAAGTATTTGACATACCCGATTATTAAGAGGGTCCAGCAAAATAAAAGAAACATGAATGTCTCCTGAATAACTTCAGTGCATGATGAAAAAAACGGGCTATAATTCACAAATCCCCTCCCTTTTCATCTTTCATACTTTAAAAGTAAACTTCATTCCTGTCCCTTGCTGAAAAGTTTAGAAAGTTCAAATTATGAATGAATGAGTGAATGAGCAAGCATGTATTAGATATCTGCTAAATGCCAGACTCTCTGCCAGGTATTCAGGACACAAATACAAAAGCAAGACAGTTACTGTTACCCCCCAAAAAATTATAAAAGGGGTATGTGCCACATGTAGTAGGTAGGGGTCAAAGAAGGGAGATGTTTATTAGAAGAGTAGAACCATATCATAGTCAGTCAATTGTTGAAATCCTTTCCTATCCCATTGGAAGCAATGATATTGTGAGGGAAAAGGAGCAAGAAGGAGAGAGGAGTACTGATGGGATGCAGTAAAAAAGCAGATGCTGTGATGTCCCTGGTTTCTTGCTGGATGACTAAATGGGATGAGAAGCATGGTCTAGGGCCAACTAGATATTGTGGTTTATATGTATTTTTACTTATCCACAAATCAAGACATCAGTGGAGGGGGAGGGAAGTCAAAGCTGGGTGGATTAATTTGTGTTGAATAATGGTCTTTGGAGGTACAAGACTGAGGGTCCAGGTTGGGAGAGGATGGACACTGAGTGGCAGAGCAGTTTGCGATAAGTTAAGTAGACCCCAGTTATTAGTGAATTATGAATCAATGAAGTTCTATAGGTATTAATGCTATGCCAGTAAGGAAATTGGGTCCTCATATATGTGCTTGGCAATCATTCTGTTATAAGAAATGTTGCTAAAGCACTGCATATTATCTTGGGCTTTAAGCTCTCTGAAGCATTTCACAGAAATGGATTCTTTCTGATTATGCTCCCCCCCCATCTTTTCCAGACCCTGTCTAGAATAAATTTATATACTTAGAGGGACTAATTATGTTCCCCCCTCCATTTATTTCAATTTTTCACTGACTCTACAAGTTCTCACTCCAAGATGTTGGCAAAGAATAGTCTTTTTTTCTTCTTGAAGAATTTAGCTTCTGAAAGAATATGATGTCTCAAGGAAAATAAATAAAACTTCATTGTGAGAAGAGAAGTAGAAGGATAAAGAAAACAAAAATTCTCATAAACATCGTTCCTTCCTTCCTTCCTTCCTTCCTTCCTTCCTTCCTTCCTTCTTTCCTTCCTCCATCTTTCCTCTCCCTTTTCCCTTCCTCCTTTTCTTTTCTGTCATCCTGCAGCTACTAAATAACTAATAGTTTTTCTTTCTTTCTTTTTTTCATTCTGTCATCCTCCAGATACTAAATAAGAAACGTTCCCTGAGCTGCTTCTGAGTATGTGAGTGACTTTTCTCTGTGTGTGTCCCCTGTGGCTTTGGTGCCCATTCCCCCTCTTTCCTTCTGACTGAAGTTAGTGCTTTATCGGCCCTGCTATTCTTGGCGAAGAGACCAATAAAACGGAGATAACAAGTCCCAAATCCCAGTCTGCAGGGAAGCTTTGCCTTGTCAATGAGAGATTAAAAAATAATGGCCAGGGCCTGTGCAATGTTAGCTGCAGCCAACTTTTAAAAGTAGGTACCCAGACCATCTGGGTTTTTCTTTTTTATTTTTAGGGGATTTGGGGGGCTAGTTTTGGTCTCTAATCCTCCATAAGGTCTTGAATTCCCCTTCATTAAGCTTTATGATTTGGAAATGAAAGCAAAAAAAAAGTAGGTCCACGATTCCCAACTCCTGAATTTAATCATCAGATTTCAATTAGATTGTATCAGGTCCAATACAAACTGAGAGGCTATGCTTTATATTTCAAAATCTATGAGATTCTCCTTTTCATTCAACTGTCTTCCAGAGATTCCACCAAGGGGAGGAGGACACCTCCTCACTGCTTTTCCCACTGAGATTTTAACTGTCTCTGAGCACCAGGTCTCAGAATTAGCATTCCCTAACTCATACTGCTGACTTTTTGGATGGGTGAACCCAGTCTCCTTTTAAGAGTGCCAATGTCATTATCTAAAAGTATGGCAAAACCCAGAGTGCATTTACTCAAATATATCTCTCCTGATATTTTAAAGTTAAATGCATTGAAATGTATATGCTGTGGTGACTTCAAGTGCAGTTCACCATTTTCTGTCCTTTATGGAGGAGAGAAGGTGAGGCCTTGGACATATTTTCTGTCTTTATTAAAATTTTGAGTTTCTTCACTGCGTGGTATAAAAGTACTGATGGAAAATCCTTAGTCATCTTTCAGGGCTCCAATCAAATCCCAACTCCTTATAATGCATTTCCAGACTATTGAAGTCCACATTAATCTCTTCTTTCTCTGATTACCCGTAGTAGTTCCTGCCTGGACCACTCAATTTGGCCATTAATTATATACCGATTAAAACAACAACTCTTTCATCCAGGTAAGTCTTGTTTCCCAACAATAGTCAGCACCTGGAATGTAGGAATTTCATATATTTTATTGTGTCTTGTACAGGGCTGGGCACTTACCATGGCTCCTCAAACAAACAAACAAACATATATATGTACTGAATTAAATGACTGAAATTAAAAGAAAAGTAGTTTTGACACAAAATTAAGATCAGATGCATAAATGGGGAAAATCAGAAGGATCATAGACTTTAATTTATCCTTTTGTCATTCCTGTGAAGCTGTGTCTTTGAAGTTTTATTCCTTGGATCTCATTAATTCAACTTCTAGATACAAGTCTAGGTGCTAGGTGCTAGGTGCTGGAGATGAGAAGCAGAAGACAACATAGGCTTTGCTCCCAAGGAACTTAAAAGCTACTAGGGGAATGTACTGTTTGCACCTATAATATAAATTAATTTGAAGCAGAAGCAAGCATTAACAGTTGGGAGCATCAGGGAAAGTTTCATAAAGGCTCTGAGCTGAGCCTTAAAGGAGGATAAGAATCTTGCTGCGCAGACAGTAGAAGGGTGAGCTTCTCAGGCTTAGGGACAAAATAATATTCAAAGAGAAAAGCATCTGGACTAAACCAAATATATGCAAAGGAAGCCAGAATTGGAGGTGATACTGATTTTAGGGTGCTGAAAGATCAACTCTCAAAGGAGACAAAAGAGGAGAAGAGAACAAATGCTTGTAAAGATTATGGATATTGTTTAAATACTCTAATAGATCTGTGGACATCACTACATGGGTTTGTACTCCAATACTACAGATTGCTCTATTCATGCCTACTTATCTGATCACACTTCCATGTTCTTACATGGTTGTCCTTTTGTGTTCTGCATAGCTTAACTACCTAATATATTGGGGATCTTTGTCAACCTCTCCTGACATCATGAGGATATAATGGAACAGTTGATTCTGCCACCCCTCTCTCTCACCATGTGACCAGCCCATCTTTTGGTATGAGTCTTCCTTGAAGACATGCTTTACCTTGTTTCTCCTTTGTAATGCATTGTAGCCCACTTATAGTCAAAGTGATCCTCTCCATTTCCCTTTGGTGATCTTCAGCATTTATTCTTCAAAGTCTGGAGTGTTCTTACTCACAGCTAAAGAACAATATTGCAGTATTACTGGTATTAAAGAGAAAAGCCTTTGTTTCAGGTAGGAGCACAGCCTCATTAAAAGAACACTCAAATTGCCTAAAGTCAATACAGTCCAAATTCCTGTTTTTGCTCTGTTCTGAGCCTCACTGTCCATTTTCTGCAGTGTCTTTCCAAACTACATATAAATATATATATGATATATATTTTATATCTATAATATATTTATATATAATATATTATATACACACACACACACACACACACACACATATATATATATATATATATATATTTATTTATTTTAAAACTTTAAATTCTGGCTTTTTTTCCTTCCTCCTTCATCACCCTCCCCCCTGGGAAGACAAGCAATTCAATACAGGCCGTACATGTGCAGTTAAGCAAAATATCTCCACAATAGACAAATTGTGAAAGACTGACTATATTTCCCTCCCTCCTATCCTGCCCCCACCACTTATTCTATTCTCTACTTTGTCCTTGTCCCTTTACAAAAGTGTGTTCTTCTAACAATCCTCCCTCCCAACATCCCCTCTCATCCCCTTCCCCCCTACTCTCCCGTAGGGAAAGATACCCAATTTAGACTGTATGTCATTCCCTCCCTAAACAAAATACAATGGCAGTAACGTTGACCCATTCCCTTTTGCCTTCCTGTTCTTCCCCTCCATTGTAACATCTATCCCTTTCCTCTTCAGTGTTATCTTTTAATGGCTCCTAATGACATTGTTTAATTGAGTCTCATGGTAAATTTTCTTTAGCCTGATTTTCTTCTTTGCTCCTTCTCATTGTTTTGTTAGGTGATGCATCTCATAACTTCAAGACTTTTAGGGGCAATATTTAATAAATGAATCTGAATCTTAAGTGCAGATTGCCTTTGGTCGCCAGACCTCTGTCAGGTGAAGTATTTATGACTTGAGCAATTGTTAATACTCTTTTGGTATCCTCATTATGGGTGACTGGATGGCACAATGGACAGAGTACCTAGCCTGATATCAGGAAGACCTGAGTTCAAATTTGGCCTCAGACACTTACCAGCTGTGTACCCCTGGGCAAGTCACTTAACCCTGTTTGCCTCAGTTTCCTCATCTGTAAAATGAGCTGAACAAAGGAAATTGACAAACTGCTCCAGTATCTTTGTCAAGAAAACCTCAAATGGAGTCATGGAGAATCAGACATGGCTGAAACAACTAAACAACACTACCCTCATTACTCCAGTTGATTTACATTGATTAACCTTCTGTATAAAATTGTGATAATTGATATTGATGTTCTTTCCTCTATCATGTGTTAATTACTTACTTGTCGTTGTTTTAAATATACACTGTATGTTTCTCATTTGTATTCTCTCCTTTAACATGTTTGAATTGAAATCTCCACTAAAAGAAGTCAGTGCCCTGACTGTATAGAGACAGCTGTTTCAGGAATGATTTCCATACAACTAATGCAACATTTTCTGCTCTTTAAAATTTTAATCATTTCCATTTTTGGTGATGTTATTTAGTGCTTGCTATTTCCATAGCATACTGATTCTCAAAGAAAGTTTTCATGACATATAGTCACAAAGTTTTTGTATATTTTACAATCTTTGTTCTTTTTCTTCATTCTCCAACCACATTTTCTTAAATATTTTTGTTGGGTTCACCTCCTTTGTATTTGTGCTCAAGTCAAGGAGGTTTTCTTTTCTTTTCTAGACTGGATCTTTCATTTTATTAGCTTAGGAAATTCCCTTTACCAAGATACATCTATACCTACTTTGCAACTTAGAGTGTTATCTGGGATTTTAAGAAACTAAATCACCTACTTACAGTTACACAGCCTGTATGTGACAGACATACAACTTGAACCAGGTTTCCCTGGCTTCCAGGAGAGCTCTTTATACACTACACCAAACTGCCTGTTATCAAAGAATATCTTCATTTAATTTAGGATAGTTTATCAAACTTTTAGAATTAATTTCCTTATTCTTTCATCATTTATAATAGGTGTTGGTATATGAACTGAATTTATTTTCACTATGGTCTTTTTGTGAACACTTATCATGGTCACAGTCTTACAAAATGACCAAATACATCATGAAATTATATGTCTCATTGGTTTTGGGCACACGATAAAACAAATTTGTCCAACACTCTAAGAAAGATCTGTAAGCCATTCTTTCAACTATGGGTGGCATCCTTTTTCTTTTCTCTTTTGCTTTCATTTATATTAGAACATCAAGAGTGACCTGATTTAATCCCTCTGATCTAGTAATATGTCTCTTCATTGGCTGTTGGACAGAGATTTCACATTAAAACATACTATTAGGTAAACTCTTCTTACTATGTTAAATGATACTTACAGTTCTAAAAATCTTGCTTCCTATCATAGAACCATGATTGCAGAAACATTGAGGGAAGGGGGTGGCAAGGAGGAGGAAAGCAGAGGTTGCTTAGGATGGAGGGCTATTTTATAGTCTTATCTGTTTCATGGGTTGCCATGACCAAGAAAGTCACCCTCAAGGAGTCAGGACTCTATTCTTAACTTTGCTAATCTTGGGGAAACAGGTAGCACTAACTACTACTACCCTTGAAGTCTTTCCAAGATTGTAATGATAAAATCATCTAAGATTTTTGGAGCTAGAAGAGACTTCAGAGGCCATCTAATCCAACCCCACATTTAATGATGAAACTGAGACCCACAAAGATTCACTGATTTGCCTAAGGTCACATAGGTAGCAAAAGTCAGAAGATGGATTTGAACTTACATTCTCTGCCTTGAGTCAGTGCTCTTTCCACTTTCTAGAGACTATACTGCCAGAGCTTGTGCTTTTATTACATAGCCTTTGAAAACACATAGTCACTTCCATGCAATATTGAGGTAAACTTTCAGTCAGTCAATAAGTTTTATTAAGTTCCCTCTGTGTCCCAGGTTCTGTGCTTAATGTATTGGAATAGGACATTGCAGAGGTCACAGAAGCTCTCATTACTGCCACTATCCCCCTACTCTCCTTCCACCAAGGCAATTGAGAAAATATGATAATTACCAACTCAATACCTACTTTCACCTTTACACAAAATTTTCATGAAAATAGTTCCTAGAATGTGTTCTTTAATAAAGGCTTGAAAAGGGAATAGTTAGACCTTCCCAAATGTGTGGTGGATCAGATCTTGCCAACCACAAAATTGAATGAAAGGCATAAGGAATGGAAAATTCCGCTGCTGTTTATTGTTCTGATAAGGCAAAATGTCACCTTAAAGGCTTTCCTGCAAAGAAGTTTTCTCCATATAGCTGTCAAAATGGAATTCCTCAAAATATTATAAGGATATGGATAACAAATGTTTATTTGATTATTACCATGAAGTGAGGAATAACACAGGGAGACAGACCAATCAATGTATTTGCCACTATCACAGTGATGTTCAGTGTAGAGTCCAAAGGGAAGAAACCTCTCTTATAGGTTGTGAACTCCTCCAAATACTCTTGTTTGAACACGACATTGTGATAAATGCATTGTCTAAGAACCTTGTTTTGTCTCCTCAGTGAGATCCATTTTGATTCAAAGAGTTCAACGTAAGTATTTACAAAAAAAAAATCAGTGTATAAAGCATATCTGTTGTCCAGATTCTAATGTACAGTTTAATGGACAGACCATAGACTTAGTCAGCAATGAATATATATCTTGAACAGGTAATTAAAAATAAATTCGATTATTTCAAATGAACAAAAAATCTATTTTCTCTCTACTGCGCTCTTCCAACCCCTACTGTGGGGAGGAAAAATGTAATAAATATGTATAGTAAAATAAAAATAGTGTACTCATTGGCCATATCAAAACAGATAACTTATTCTTAACACTTTAGAATTTTTGGTAGTGACCTGGGTAGCACACTTCATATTGGTCCTCCGGAATTGTGATTTGTTATTGAATTGATGAAAGTCCTTAAGTCCTTCAAAGAATGGACAGGGTTCTTTGAAGTAATGCCTAGTTAGTGGATAAACAGTGAGTTTGGATTAGAAAAGAAAGAGAATGTGAGAGTGAGTTTAATTTTTTGAGGGAGAATTTAAAAGTATTTAAAAATAAATCCAGTCTTTTTTCCTGAACCAATAAGTCATATTTGAAAATGTGGTGTGTGTGTGTGTGTGTGTGTGTGTGTGTGTGTGTGTGTGTGTGTGTATTCTTCCAGTGATGCAGCTTGGCTGCAAGTTATGGTGCATTGTTGTCTCTAAAGTTGTACAGAGAGCAATCAAGAGGTACATGGCTAAGGTGAGTCAGATGTAACCTGCTGCCAAAGAATAATTGAAGAGGAGAAATAAGATAAAGCAGGCCATCAGAAAACAATCAAACAGAGAAAGAGAGAGCGACAGAGAGAGACAGAGAGAGAGAGAGAGAGAGAGAGAGAGAGAGAGAGAGAGAGAGAGAGAGAGAAAGAGGATTAGAAACCATGTATGACCTATGATCCTTACTATTGGTGGGAGCATCCCTGATTAGACAATACATTTTTCATATTATTGAAAAAAAGAATTGACTGGAGAATGGGGAAATGGGGAAAAGGGAGAAAAATTCTTAAAGTTGTTGTTTATTAGCTATTTACATAATGATATCACAGAAGGAATGAAACAAGGAGATTTATGGTTGCCAAAATATTTGCTACTGTGAAGAAAGAGATCCAGAAGAAAGAACAGGTCCATAAGGGATTCCCTGTGGATGATGAAGGCTAACACCAAGCTTTCCATAGCAGCAAACATCCATCTTTTCAATAAAACATTTTCACCAATGTTTCAGTATTGCAGTGGGACCTTCAACACCACCACCTTAAAAGAGCTAAAGAAGAGCATCACACAGGGAACAATGGGGCTGTGAAGAGGTTTCAACATATAATCAGCAAGGAACTTCAAAAATCAGGGATAGAGGGTCTCAATAAAGAATTATTTGAGAGAAAAAGAAAATGAGCTGGTCCTGTGTCAAGACTGAGGGATTGACAACTAGATAGCCAGAGTGTTCCATTGATTCTCTCATGACATCAGGGGAAAGTAAGGAAGAAGGCAACACACCTGTGTCAAAATGTTGGGAGGACATGAATGAGAGTCACACAGGACAGTGAAATCTTCATCATTGAATAGAACTCCTGATTAATGAGATAACAAGGAAATCTGTGATCTGTGATGTATTGTGATAAGGGCTAGCACTCCTCCAATGGATAGTGAAGGCACAGAGTTCAGGCTACTTAGAGTAATTTCTTCATTTGATTATTTCTACAGGTTTCATGACACGGAGGCAGAAAGTTGTGGTGTTAAAGGGTATCAAACATAAATCAAGCAGGCCCTTTGGAAGGGACGTATACTGTTTTAAGGTCTTACTAAATTACTATGTTTTCTGAATAGAATGATGTGTACCTCAAACACTATTTCTGTGTATTCAGTGAGTACATTTGCCTTATAAAGTCTGAAAAATATATTTGTCTTACAAAGTCTGAAATTTCCATCTGGAAATAATTTCAGCACAAGGAAGTATATATCCTTCTCCTTCTTATCTTCCCCTTCCTTCCTTCCTTCCTTCCTTCCTTCCTTCTTTCCTTCCTTCCTTCCTTCCTTCTTCTTTCCTTTCTTCCTTCCTTCCTTCCTTCCTTCCTTCCTTCCTTCCTTCCTTCCTTCCTTCCTTCCTTCCGTCCTTCCTTCCTTCCTTCCTCTCCTTTTTTCTTTCTTCCTCTTTTCTCTTCTTTCTTTCTCCTCTTTTTCTTCTTCCCTCCCTTCCTTGTGTTCTTCCTCTTGACCTCCTTCTCCTTCCCATTCTCCTGCAATTTTGAGGATTGAAATGGAATTCAGGTTCCATTTCATACAAACTCTACACAAAATTCATCCCAAGGGTAACATATAGGATATTTTCAGATATATTGAATTGAATATTTATTAGTTTCTACATGTATCCTTCAGTGATAGTCTCTTTTTATGTGCTAGCCTGAGGTCAATAGAAGCAATAGCTTCTTAAGGAGGTAGATTTTTATATGTCTTTCAGAACCCATACACTAAATAGCTCATCCTTTTCTGTCCAGGATAACAAAATGAAATGTAAACAATAAGATTATATTTTGCCTTCCAAACCCAAATTTGGGTCTTCTTAAGGATTCTTTTGACCCCTTCAGTCATGTATTGGTTTTTGTCTGAGCTTAGACTTCTAATCAATACTCAAGATCATTCTTAGCTATCTCAATTTACTTCCTTTAATCCCCCTTTTTCTTTCCTATCACTCTACTCCTAATGTCTTCTATGCTTGCCAATCTAATTGTTACCTTTGGATTTACATTATTTCCTGATCAAGTACTGAGCTGAAGAATAACAGCTTTTATAACAGTTTATAGGAAAGGAAGATGATGCTAATCAGTCAGATAAAATTTCATGGAGGGAAAAAACTAGAATGGCTACATAAGATTTGCATATTGAAATAATTTTACTTTAATATGAGAGGACAGATACAATAGATGACAGTATACTTCCATAGAGAGTGTCCTATGACTAAAAGGGCACAAGAGAAATTGCTTAAAAATCTAGTGACTTGGCTGACACAAGATCCTATGGTTTGGAACATGAGAGAAAATTTTTCTTTGGCAAATTGATGGAGAATGATGAAAAGCACTTCACTGACAGCCTCAGGGACTCCTTGTCCAGGGGAGCTATATTAACGTGATTTGAACACTGGGGTGTTAATAAATGTGGAGATAGAAGCCAGTCATACAGACTGGTCAGTAGCCCAGGTCATTGGAGTTGTAAAGTGGTTGCTTCTCCCTCTTTACAGCAGTATCTGTGTCTGGAGCCAGATTATGAGGTACAGGAAATTTCTCAAGTCCAATTCATTGCCTATAAGAAAAAACCATTTTACTTCTCAGTCAAGAATTGCTTGCTTCAGCATATTTTCTAACTGTATCCATCAATGAGCCTGTCAATCAATTAACAGACATTTACCTCTTCCTCTACCTCTTTGGCCGAGCTAGTAACCTTATGGTTTCATGGACATGTCCTCTATTTATCTGCCTTCTTCCTTTTGCTCAAGCCCTGACTGAAATTGCCTCTGCTCCCCTCTCAGTCTATCTAAATCTTATTTGAATATGATTTATTGACATGGATTCAGGGGGCATGTCAAGTCCTAGTTGCTCCCCATTTAATATTTTCTTTTATGGTTATGACTCTCTTTGCTTATGTGGGACCTTCTATGCTTCTACAACATTTTATCTCTCTGTCTCCCTGTCTTTCTGTCTGTCTGTGTCTTTTTGTCTCTGTCTGTCTGTCTCTAACATTACTTCAATTCAACTCAATCCAATCAATTAACAAAAATTTATTAATTTGTAGGCACAGAGCTAGGTTCTGGACTTATAAAGTCACAAATAAAATAGTTCTCACCACTAAGGGGCTTATTATTAACAAACATTCAGTAAGCATCTTCTCTATGAAAAAACAGCAACAACAACACACATACAACACATTATCCTGGTCTCTAGAAGCTTCCATTCTACTGGTTGTCTTCGCATGTCTATTCATCTAAAATATAAGCACTTTGAGAGCAAGAATCATGCCACCACATTGCATAGCACCAATTATTGCCCAATCATACCACTTTGCATGTTCTACAGTGACATAAGGAGTCCTTTATATCTATATTCAAAAAATAAAATTTAATTGGTTGAAAACGCTTTCCTTTGTTATTGTGTTGCTTCTTTTTTTTTCCTTCTCAATATGATCTGTGGCTTCCAAGGAAAGCACTGAATACTTAAAGAAAATGAAATTCTTAAATTTTAGAATCCTACATTACCAGAGATGGAAGACACCTCAGAGAGAACCTAGCCCATCCTCTCATTTTAAAGATGAGAAACCTGAGAATCAGAGAGAAATGATTCTTCCAACTTAGTTAATGACAGACTCAAGACTAAGAGTTGTACCAACTGACTCCCACAATTCAGTGCTCCTTCTTCTACTCTATAGAATCTATTTCTGTTTCTTATATTGTTTTCTTCCATTGACCCCTACCCATTCAGGCCAGTCTCCAGCACAATCATGCTACCCCTTGGCAAATCTGATAGGCGATGTCTACCTTGGCCTGATCTCCTCAGCCGTTGTTCTATTCTTTAGGCTTTTCAATCTATTCTGTACTGTGCTCATTTTCCTTAAGAGCTGAGGGGTAAACTAATCTGATAAACTCATTTCTTCAGAGGTATGAAAAGTTGATAATAATTTAAAACATGACACTTCCCAGATAACTTAGTTTGTGTAATTTATTATGCTCTTAATTTTAAACAATAACAGAACCAAATATACACTTATAGATATTCACACTAAGAGAAAAAACTCCTTATATATTATAGCCATAAAATTTAATTAATTATTCACTATCACTTTCCATTATCTGCTTACTAGATTCAGAGCTCAAAGGGAAATCAGAGGTCTTTTTTTTTTCCAATCTCATTTTATAAATGAGGAATTGAGGCCTGGGGTTGGGGTGGGGGAAAATGAAATTCATTCCCACGGTCAGTATAGGCCCCAGTTAGAATGCATCTGAGATGGGATAGAAGCACACGTTCTCTGACTTGGTTGCTAGAATGTCTTCTATTGCAGTGTGCTCTCCATTTTCCCTTTTTCTTTTAAAAATAATCTATATTCTTATATATACATTTTCATCTGATAATATTGTATTCATAACAAAAAGAAAACATATTTGTAATTAACATGAGGCTTCAAGGATTCAACTCAAAATAATTTGCTAGCTTAGTGTGGAAATAGTAGGCAGCATGAGAGCCACTGGAATGATGTCTCTGGTTTTCTTGCCACATCCCAGATAATACTATTTAGGCTGCCTATCATTCTGTGATTGCCCAAGGCCAGCTTGCCCAGGAGTTTCAGACAAAGTACTGTATATCATGTTTTGTTATGTTTTGTTTTATTTTCCTTTTGAGGATGTTGGATAAGCTAAAGAAGCATACAAAGGGGGTTTCACTTCAAAGAATAGCATCCTAAAAAAAACAGAAATTTGGGGAGAAATGATAGTAAATCATCCTGTTTTTAGAACTAAACTCCCCATCTCCCAGTAGACTTTTACCCCCTTTGTTAATGGATTAACTCTAATAGACCCACCATAATGTAATAGCAACAATCTTGTTGGGTGGTAAATGCCCAACTCTTTTTGCTAAAGACACTGGGGGAAGGAAATTGTGTTCTAAAAAGGAGCCGGCAGTTACACTTGCTAGGCTAAGAATTACAAGGGCTATCAGTCCTCATGCTTCAGGGCAAAAGTTGGTCGCCAGCTGAGCTCAGAAAGAGATTTTGCTATACCCCCCAGTGCTGATACTGCACGATTAGGTGCATTTCAGCAGAGGGCTCTTGAGTCTTTTTTTTCTATTTCACATTGGCTATTCTCAAAGGCAAGATACTAGACTAGATAGGCCATTGGTCTGGTACTGCTGGGGCAATTCCCTTATACCAACGGGTTCAAATAACCTTGCTGGGAGATAAATGTGACTCAGAGAGAGTTTTAAGATAAATTCCCCAAAAAGCTGAACATAAAATCCTTTACTTCATTTTTTCTTGTAAACAAAGAAGCAGAATATGCAAAGAAAGGCATCTCTCTCATTGATTTTATTGCCTATCCTAACAATTATTGAAAAACAAGGCCTGGCCAGGAGGAATGTCTAATCCCCACAACACCTTTCATATATTCCTCTTCTTTGTTTCACCATTTGGTCTACGCTTCGGATTCCCCCATCCTGTCCTAGGGAAATCTTCTAATCTTCCTGGGTGATACATATTTTAAATATCTGCTGATAAATAAGATTATATACATGCACACACATATATGTATGTATATATGCATGTGTATGTATATATATGTGTAGTATATGCAAATGTATATCTATATCTACCCCCTTGTCCCAAAGGAGTTACTGTACAGTCATTTGTCAGTTATGTCCAAATCCTTGTGATCCCATTTGGGGTTTTCTTGGCAAAGATACAGAAGTGGTTTGCTATTTCCTTCTCCAGTTGATTTTACAGATGAAGAAACTGGGGCAAACAGGGTTAAGTGACTTTCCTGGGGTCACACAGCTAGTAAGTATCTGAGGCCAGATTTGAATTCTGGAAGATGAGTCTATCTGTCTCTAGACTTGGTTCTCTATTCACTGCACCACCTAGCTGATATACACATGTATGTATGCAGGCGTGTGTGAATGCATGCATGAATGTATATAAGCATACATATATACATACATCTACATCCACATATATTCATATACACATGCATTTATAAAAACACTTTGACTTAGATAAAGGTATAGATAATTTACCAAATTTGCATAGTATAGAAAGAGAAGACAGCTCACTCACTGAATGGCAGATTCAGGATCCAAACACATCTTGATAATAAATTGAATCTAATTGATAGAAATTTAATGGGATATGTGTGTATGTATATATATGTATATATATATATGCATATACATATATATATATGCTTGAGTTCATATTATGTTATACTTATGTTTAATCAATTTCACAAATGAGTTTCACAAAGAGATTGTGACTTCGCATTAGTTTATGTGAAGCCAATCTTGGGGTTTTAATGGACAGAAAACTCAATTGGAATGAAGACTATGATAGCCAAGAGAGCTCCTACCCTCTCAGACGGCATAAAGAGTGGCAACATGCCCAGGAGTACGGCCGGCACAATTCTCTTCATATTCTTTCCTGATCAGCTCACATTGAGATCATATGTTCAGCTTGGGGCAACTGCATTTTAAGGGGGATACTGATTAACTGAAGAGTATCTTGAGGAAGGCAACCACCATGATGAAGGGTGATGGGATCATGTTATATGAGGACTGGTAAAAGAACTGGGGAATTTTAACCAGAATAACAGAACACTTAGGGAAGATATTATTTCAGCATTCAGGTGAAAGGCTGTCTGTTATATGGAAGAGGGATTAACTTTGCTTGGTTTAGTTCTAGAGGGCAGAATTATAAGTGACATGGAGAATTTTCAAAGAGGCAGATTTAGTTTCAATTTGAAGAGGGGTGGATAACTTTCATAACAATTAGGGCTATCCAAAAAAGCAGAATGGACTATCTCAGAAATTAATTCCTCCTGACTAAAGGTCTATAAGTAAAGAACCAATGAACTACAATCAAGCCTTTTGTAAAGGAGATTCTTGTTCTGTCATGGTTTGCACCAGATAGATGCTAAGGACCTTTTTAATTATGATAGTCTGTGATCCTGATGGACTGAGCTAGGCCTTCAAAGATATGAGTGTGGAGAGATTGCATGTGTGGAAGGTTGGAGTTAGCATGAAGGGAGAGGGATGGTATAAGGAGGGATAGGAATATGATTAGCATTTTCAGGGGACTATGATTATATTAGCAGTCTAAATGGAGCTGGGGTTTCAGATAGGGCAGTAGGAAGAGAAAAAGGTGGAACTGCTGGTCAAACAGCCTAAGACTGACATAAGAGTAAAAAAAAATTTTACCCTTCGACCTAACCCCCACTCCAACTCTCCTTCCTATTCCCATAGGAAGGACCTGGTATTTGTTCTTCTTAGGTTTAAGTGATAGGATTGTGTACCTCAGTGGTTGTATGGGAACAATGGAGTTGATTGAAATATAGTCTAAAGTGAAAATAGATTTTTTTAAAAACCCTCCCTTGGAATTTATGGAGGATATTTTTTCTGGGCTCCTCAAAGCACTTTTCACCAGTGATAAATGGATTAGGTTTAAAAAAAAATCAATTGCACAAGTACAAATGTAAGACCTATTTTAACAGTAGTTCATGTGCAAGAAAAAAATAAGAATATCTGAAATTTTCTAGTTAACTGTTGCTCCAGTATGAACCAACAGACTGAGACAACAACTAAGGCTGATGGGATACTGTTCAAATCAAAGGAAGTGAGGACCCCACCATACCCTGCACTGGTCAGACTGTAACAATGCCTGAATTTCTGGGTACTACATTTCAAGAGAGAAATCTGCAAACCAGAAAAATATCTGGAGAGCAAAGAGGGTGGTAGGATGTTATTAAACCACTCATTTGTTCATTCGTTCCTCAAATATTTATTGTCTACTCCTCCCAAGACTCTCTGCTAGGCAATGGGGAAATAGATATTAAACATGACACAGTATTTGCACTCAAAAGTTTATAATCTTTTGAAGAAGAGGAGATATTTTTACAAATAAATAAATTACAAGGTTGACTGAATAAGAGGCAAAGGAAGAAGCAAAAAAAAAAGGCATCCTAGGGAAATGTTGAGGAATGAAGAAAGGAAGCTTTTATTAAGTACTTATTTTATGTCAAGGACTATAGTAAACACCAGGGGTATAAATATAAAAACAAATAAGACAGCACTTTCAGCCAGGAGGAGGTGATCAGGAAGGACATTATGGACAAGGTAACAAGTTGGGCCTTGCAAGAAGTAAGCCTAACTTGTCATAATTGAGGAATCAAAGACATTTCATTTGGGGGCGGCTAGGTGGTGCAGTGAATAGAGCACCGGCCCTGGAGTCAGGAGGACCTGAGTTCAAATCCGGCCTCAGACACTTAACACAAAAACTAGCTGTGTGACCTTGGGCAAGTCACTTAACCCCAACTGACCTCCAAAAAAAAAAAGCAAAAAAAAAAAGACATTTCATTTGGAAAAAGAGATGTGGACAGAGGTTGGGGTTGAGTGGCAGAGAGTAGGATAGCTGTCTTCAAATCTGAAAATCTTTTACCTAGAACAAACCTGTTTTGTGACTCTTAAAGATGGAACTAAAATCATTGTGTGCAAGTTAGAGAAAGACAGATTGGAAATGTCCAGAAAGAGAATAGGCTATCTGGGGAGGCAGTGAACTACTGGATGTTCTTGGTATTCAAACAAAAGTTAGATGAATACCTGTCCAGGATCCCTATGCTATCAAGAATCCTAGGCCATCAATAAACATGCATTAAGTGCCTTCTATGTGCCAGGCACCTTGCTAAGCACTAGGGATACAAAAAGAGACAAAAGACAGTCCCTTCCATCAAAGAGCTTACAGATAAGTGGACACATATGGAACCTTCCGGTTCTCAAATTATGAGATCCAATGATTCCTGTGTTCCTTTGCTTATTCTTATTATCCTGTACATTTTATAGAATGCAAAACTTTAGGGACACAAGACTGAATGACTGGACCAAGGTTACTGAGCACAGAAGAGACAGTCTCTTTTGGTTTTCCTTTTGCTCCTCTAGCTAGGAGATTACTGGATCTGGCCAATAAGCCTGAATATACTCTTATCTCCCTATTGCTCAAGATTCCTTTTGGGAAAAAGAAAAGGGAAAACAAAACAAACCCTATTGATTATTTTATCAGTTTCTGGCAGATAAGAATTGGTGCTGACAGTAATTCAAAGTATTAGTGCTCTTGTGAGGCAATTTATTGTACTCAGGACAAAGAGATCCTGAGATACCACCTGGGATTTGGTGGGGTTTTTATTGTAAACCTAGGGGGTCAATGCAGTGGTTTGTTCTTTATATGACAGCTTGGGGCTGCAAGCATCAGCAACTATTGCACTGAAATCTAAGAATGGGTTGGAATGCTCAATCCATTCCCTGGTTTGGAGCAAAACAGCCAAAATTGAAAATAAGGAGTCTGGCCAAGTGAGAAGCGGGTCCGAGTATCATAACTGTGAATGTAAGAATGCCCCAACATTCAGACATTCAGGTCCTTTAGACCCCTTTTTGACTCACAATACAATTATCTATTATATTTAACAGCTTTATTCTGCTAACATGAGTAAAATCTCATCATTTGTTGTCTTCCAGGCAAGCAATTTTAAAATGTAAAGTGCTATATATTCTTAAGTTATTATTGTGATTAGAGAGCAAAGAACAGAACTGGAACATGAAATATTGGCAGCCTCTCAGAGCTTGGAGTCAGAGCATCCAATTTCAAATCACAGCTCTGTTGCTTATTACATGTATGACCTTGGGTGAAACAAGCATGCAACATTACACAGGCAGCTTGGAGGGAAGACTGGATTTGGAAGGGTTAAGTGACTTGTTCTATGTCACAGTGATAATAAATATCTGAGGCTGGATTGGAATTCAGGAAGATGAGGCTTCCTGACTCCAGGCACTACACTTTACCCAGCTTCCAAGAAACTTATTGTAACTTTGGTCAAATCAGAGTCAAGAATGAAGTATGTTTACTTGGTCCAATTTTGCCTTTCATTTATTATAGTATTTTCCAAAGCATACCACATACCATCTTATTTGATTATTCTCTTAATACTATCAGGCAAGATAGATTATTTCTCCTCATTAAAGATTTCAAGAAAATGAGGCTAACTGAAGGTATGTAACTCTTCCAAGTTCATAGAGCAAGTCTTTGTTTTAATTTTAAAGGATTGCTTTATTTATGCCCTAATTTTTTAAAACATTATAATCATTTTTACATATCACTCAATATCCAGTGAATACCCATTCATAACAAAGAAAAAGTTAAGTAAAATGAACTGGCAGTGATTACATCTGAAATCAGTATTTCGCATCCATAGCTGCCTGCCTCTATGCTGAAAGAAGGGATATGCATTTACTCATCTTTCCTCTGTGGTCAAGATTCCTTTTGGGAAAAAGAAAAGGGAAAACAAAACAAACCCTATTGATTATTTTATCAGTTTCTAACAGATAAGATTCTCTGTGGTTCATTGCAGGTATTTAGTATGTAGTCTTATTTTCATGTTAATTTCATTTACATTATAATAGTTATCATGTAGATTATGTTCCTAGTCCCACTTCTTTCATTCTCTATCAGTTCATATAAATCCTCCCATGTTTTTCTAAATTCTTCAAATTTTTTTCATAGAGTGTAATAGTGTTCCATTATAATGATACACTACAATTTGTTTAATGACTTCCCCCATAAGTAAACAGTCATTTTGCAGGGCTTTTTTTTACTACCACCATAGTATGCATTTGTAACAACCAGACCTATAACCTAAAAAAATGGCTCTAGACCACAGCCATTCCTCTGGAAAGGTGAAATGGGGCAATTTTTCTGATCTCTGCATTATGACTTAGATATGGGAAGATTTGGAGTCTATGACTGTGATTAACTGGCCAGGCAATGACTTCAGGAAAGCAAATAATTATTTTTAGAGAGCCTACTGTGTGCAGGCAGTACATTAAATCCTTTCCAATTTTCTTTATGCTCCCAGCAAGCCTGAGAGGTAGATGCAATTATTATACTCATTATATGCATGACGAAACTGAGACAGATGTTAATTGATTCCCCTGAGTCATATAACTGCTGAATGTCTGAGGCTGGATTCGAATTTCTGAATGCAGGTTCAGTGCTCTATCTATTGCACCACCTAGCTGCCTCTCATTTGAGCGATAAAGAAATTGGGGATTGGCTTCAGAAAACTGAAGAAACTCTACCTGCTAGTGATAAAAATGGTTGGATACTCATTCACATATGCCCAAAAACCCCACCACGCACTACCCATTATTGGGATAGATTGATTAGGCTTAATCTTCCATTCTTTCCACTCAGGCTCTCAGGTTGTACGTGACACATAGATGACTCCTTTTTGACTTCAACTTTACTTGGGAAAAGTGGTGTGGTAAAGCACATAGAGTGACAGACCTGGAGTCCTTTGAATTGGGTGTGAATCAGGTTCTGACAGTATATATGTGATTGTGTTTGAGTTTTTAAACATCAAAAAATGCTTATAATAACTTCCTTATTGCAACATAAATGATTTCAGAACCTTAAAAAGCAAGAAAATGAACATCGTCATCATCATCATCATTATTATTGTTATTTTGCTGTTCATTTTTACTTACTTCCCCAAGTATATAAATGGTGGATCTGAGGGGATGAAAGGGGTATGTATAAATGAGTTATCCTGGCTGCACTTACCTTGTTCCTCAGTATTAGTTCACTGATCTTTGTATTATACCTCATGGTTTTATTTTTAATTGTTTTACTGATTTTTAAAAAACATTAAATATTACAAGCATTTATAGATGATCCCCACTTCCTAGGAGGTTTTTCATTCAAAGTAAAACAGGTGATTAGTCATTTTCAGTCATGTCCAACTCTTTGTGATGCCGTTTGGGATTTTCTTGACAAAGACACTAGAGCTGTTGGCCATTTCCTTTTCCAGCTCATTTTTCACATGAGGAACTGAGGCAAGTAGGGTTAAGTGATTTGCCTAGGGTCGCACATCTAGTAAATATCTGAGGATGGCTTTCAACTCATGAGAAGATGAGTCTTCCAGACTCTAGGCCCAGTATTCTAGCTATCCACCTCACTACCCAAAACAGATAAGTAAAGCTGACAATGTTATGCCCTCATCTAGACACGCATTCTACATTTCATAAATATATAGTATCTTCCTAACTCTCTTTCTATTAAAAACAAACAAAATACAATTCGTAAATCTATTTTCTATCTCTTTGACTCCCTTAATCACCCACCCAGTTTGGAGGAAAGAAGACATATTTCTTTAAGAAATATTCATAGTGGCTAGGTGGTGCAGTTAAAAGAGCACTGGCCCTAGTATCAGGAGGACCTGAATTCAAATTAGATCTCAGACACTTAACACTTACAAGCCATGTGACTTTCGGCAAGTCACTTAACCTCAATTGCCTTGCCCTCCCTCCTACAAAAAGAAAAAACAAGAAAGAAACATGCATAGTCTACCCAAAGGGCTATAAAACTATGCATACCCTTTGATCCACAAATACCACTGCTAAATCTGCAAATCAAAGATATTTTTTAAAAAACAACAGAAAAAGAAACTTTGTAAAAAAAAAATACTTATAGTAGCTCTTTTTTGTGTTGGTTGGGAATTGGAAATCCAAGGGATGCCCCTCAATTTGGGAATGACTGAATAAACTGTAGTACATGGTTATATTAGAATATTATTGTGCTATAAGAAATGACAAGCAGGATTTTCTCATAAAAACCTGTAAAGACAAACATGAACTGATTCAAAGTGAATTAAACCAAACCAGAATGATGTAAACAGAAACAGCAAGATTGTTTGATGAAGAACTATTAATGACTGTAACAGCAATCAGTTTAGCAGATACTTAGCACTTAGTAACTAAGGGCTAAGTATGGAATGTGTGAGCCCTGTCCCCTGTTGAGAGAGTGTGAACTCTCTTGATGACATGGCAGAAGGGGATTGGCTGAAACAGGAGGCCAGTGTGTGAATATAAAGAAGAATTCCAGAGACAGAATTG
>CM053594.1:276268936-276288197 GCA_028646575.1 Pseudocheirus occidentalis | reverse complement strand
GAACTTCAGTGTGTGCTGGGGACTGCCCTGAGGACTGGACAAGAACCTGGTTGCTGTCTACCTCTAAGGACTGGACGAGAACCTGGCAGCTGTCTGCTTCTGAATCTAGGTGACTGTTTGGTGGATTCAGGAGGGAACTGGAACCATGAAAGGGGATCCAGGGAATCAGAGAGACCACCCAGAGTCAAAATGAAGAAAAGGCCTCCCCTTGGATGAAATTGAGATTTGCTGGACACCAAGGGGTGGAGGGTTTACGTGGTTTTCTAATGACGGTACTAGTGATTAATGATATTTAGTAAATGGGAATCTAGATTAGTGACTAATTAAGTTAATGGTTGCCCGTGAGTGGAAGATTGATTTATTGTGAATTGATTGAATGATTAAGTGAGGAGGGTTTCCCCATTAGGGAAACCAGATGATTATTCTTTTATTCCTTGTTCTAAATATTGTGGACATTGTAGTGAAAACTGTGTGGCCATTCTAATGTTAAACTCTTATGAACACTATATTGTGGTTTTCTATGATAAGATGTAATGCTGTGAATATTATATTGTGATATATTGTGAATGTTTGCCTTGATTTGTAATGTAATAAACAGAGTGTTTGCTATACTGTGTAATTCGAATCTTAAAAGCTGTCCACAGTAGCATTCTTTTGGGAATCTGCTGGTGCATGGCATTGACTTACAATGACTTAGCCGTTCTGAGCAATATAATGATCCAAGAGAATCTCAAAGGACTCATGATGAAACATGCTATCCACCTCCAGGGAAAGACCAGATATGATGTTGTCTGAATACAGACTTAAACATACTATTTTTCACTTTATTTCCTCCTTTCTTTCTTTTTGTTGTTGTTTGAGTCTTCTTTTAAATAGTGAATAATATGGAAATGTTTTTCATGATTGCACATATATAACCTAGATCAGATTTCTTGCCATCTCAGAGAAGGGGAACAGAAGGGAGGGAAGAAAGGATAGAACTTGGAACTCCAAACTTTAAAAAATTTAACATGAAATTGTGGGAAAATAAAACATTTTAAAAAAGAAATATTTATATTCAAGCAAAACAAATTCCCTTAATGGTTGCATACAAAAATAAATTTGTCTCATTCTATATCCTTGACTCCTCCAAGAAGGAACTTCCACAGCCAGTCCATGTGGTTCTCCTTTAAGCCTCTTCTCTATATTCCATCCTCCACATAGATGCCACATTGATATTCTCGATGGACAGGTCTGACCAGATCATCCTGTTAATTTTTATGCAGTACTAATAAGTAGTCAAGCATTTTTCCCAACACCCCCCACAAAAAATTAAATGAATACTTCAGTAATTTTCTTTTACCTCTAGGATAAAATATCAACTCTTATTTGGAATTGAAAGCTCTTCATGATCAGAGTCCATGTTCCCTTGTCCATATTTACTGCACATTACTCCTTTTAATAAATCTACTTTCCAGTCAAATTGAACTTCTTGCTATTCTTCATAGATAACTTTCTGGTTTTCCATATTTGCACAGATATGTGCCCTCCCAGGCCTAGATTTCACTCCTTGCTCATTCCTACCTCTTAGAATCCATAACTTCTTTGAAAGCTAAGCTTAAGTGCTCCTTCCTACCAAAAGCCTTGCCTGATTTCCCTAGCCACTAGTGCCCCCCAATTACTGTGTAAAGGTGTGTTTATGTATATCCATATTTAGAGTTATAGTATTTCATAGTGGATAGAGGATGAACTGAAGAGTCAAAAAGAGCTGAGTTCAAATCCCACGTCTGATATATATTAGCTGTGTAGGAACTCGACTCTATATCACCGAATACTTGCTGATTTCCATTGGGAGAGAAAGTTTCCTTGAGGAATACCTTACAATTCCATACAACAGTAAGAAATTTGGTCCAGATAAAAATATTTTGCGTTGAATTATATGTGAGTATGTTGTTTCTAGCAATATGATGTGAGCTCCTTGAAGGATTATTTCATATTTGTCTTTGAATCATCAAAACTCAACATAGTAACCGGCACATAGGAGGTGCTAAAGAAACGTTTTTAGATCAGCTAGATACTTAATAATTGCTTGTTGGATAAAATTAATGAATCGCTGTCTTGAAGGTAAGCCATTCTACACTGGTTAGTTTGAATCTCACAGACTTGAGCCAATTCTGAGTTAGGTTTAGGCGCCAGATATACAGTTTTGTAATCTACTCTTTTCCTTTATTCAGATAGTATTATGGACCCATATTGAGGAGAAAGGTACATGTTTTGAGTTTTTTGATTACTGACAAAATATTTCTGCTCAACTCTTCTCACAGTTTCATGTAGTATCCCTTCTGACAGTCTGTGGCTTCTGGAAGGATTGCTTCCCTGGGGGAAAGAACAACAGTCTATCTAGGACTTTACCCCATGACCTTGGTCTCCTGAGCTCCACGCTCTAGCAAGATAATCTAACTGACACAGGTTTGGCAGCTAAGGCATTTGTCATCCAATACACTCTAACTTCTGGGCTTTGAGGTCATATCTTGAAATGGCATGAACAGTTGTTATTTTTAATGGGTTCATTCTCTCTGTGCCTGAGTCTAGCCCTGGTACTATGTTAGACACTTAGGTCTATAAGTTAGGAATAGGGGGACACTATGTGATATTCTAATGACATGACAGATTTAATGTATCTTCATAAGTAGCTAGCTAACTACCTGGGATAAATTAGACCCTGGGGAAAATTTGGCTCAATAGAAGTGCTGAGCATATTCAGTTTTTATAATTCTATTTTCAATACCTTTATTGGAAGGACCAGGCATAGATATGTTGTCATAGTTGACAAACATCTTTTGTTTGTATTAAAGGGGAATTTCTAAGCTCAACAGGTCCTTTAGCCAATAACAATTAGGATTTTTGGTCCGATTTAGTATTTAAATTGGAACATTCTGACCGTAATTTCCATTCTGCTCTTCACTTTATTGCTGCATAGATACATTCACTGAACTAAGAAGCTTTTCAATCTTTCAGCTGAATTCAGTACCTAGATAAGAGAGTGAATAACCAGTAGGATTTATACCAAAACTCTCCTGCAGCATCAACCTGGTGTAGTGCAACAAGCTAAGGAACTCGAATCAGAAGACCCGAGTTCAAATCCTAGTTTGTCCACTTACTCCTTGAGTAACCCTAGGTAAATAACTAAACTTTCATGAACTTTAGCTTAAACTTCTGTGAAAAGAGAGAAGTTGGATTAGATGATCTCTAAGCTCCTGTCCAGCTCTAAATCCTTTAATTTTAAATGTATGTGCAGACAGCCTGCCTGCTTGGCACCATTTCCCTTCCTTTCATTTACACAGAATCACAGAGAAGTGTCATAGAATGACAGAATCTAATAGTCTGAAGGAAGCATATCGGTCATTTAGACTGTAACACCTGCTGGCACGATGAACATGTATTTCCTGCTTATTATGGCAGCCTAGTCTATTCTTAGATAGCACTAACTGATACAAAGTTATTCCTTATATTGAGTTTAAATCTACCCCCTGTAATTTCCACCCACAGTTGTTCCTTCATTGCCGTTATCAGTGGGCACTTGATCTATCTCACAGGTGAGTAAGTTACTGAAGGTAAGACTATGCTAATCATTTAATTTCATGTATCCTAACCACCCTTAATCAATCCATACACCATGTGAGCATCTTATGATAAGCAACACTACTAAAGATGTGCCTAAGGGTACTAACGGTTCCTTTAAAGGTTTTGGGGAGGGGTGAATAGGGGGTAATAGTCACAGTTTTGCTATTGTAGGGATCTTCCTGTGTAGAAATTCTTCTTACTCATATAAGTCAGCAAGTCATTCATAAGTCATAGTTTAAGTGAGTTACCTGGACCTCCAAGAAGTTAACTAACTTGCCCACGGTGTCACAGCTAGTAGGTATCAGAGGCAAGACTGAAACTCAAGTCTTCATGATTGTCTCTAAAGCTGGGCATTTATCTGTTAAACCATCCTTCTCTTTATTAAAAGATGCATAAAAAACAAAAGAAACATTTTAATGATATCTATTAAGAGCAAGTATGACTAGAAAGATAATATGAGACCATATCTCTACCCCACCTCCTTATTTTCAGACTTTTTTGATGAATTGATCATTTGTAATGTTTTTTTTCTTAAATATCATTTGTCCTAATTGTAAAGCCACACATGAGCAGCTTTCCAAAAGAATGCTACTGTGAACAGCTTTTCAAGGTTATTATTACATAGTATAAGTGAACACTCTGTTTATTTGATAACAAATCAGAGAAAAACATTCACAGAAAATCAAGGTACAGCACTCACAACAACTTATCACAGAAATGGCCAAGTAGTTTTCACTACAGTGGTCACATAGTTTTGAACAAAGGGCAACCATTTAGTCAGTCAATCATTTAGTAACTCAGTCATTCAATCATCCTTAAGGAGGCTTGCCTCCTTAAAGGACACAAAATACAAAAGTCAAAATACTCCACCCCTGGGTAGTACATTCATTTAGTCAATCACAGAGTCCTTAATTCAATGACAAATTGCAATCACAAGTAAATTACAATTCCATCATTCAACAGAAAATAAGACAATTCAACAGAAAGGTCTTCCAGTTATCTGACCATTACATCCATACCTAGTTAGTTACCAGAGAGGGAAACACCAACATCTGAGTTTTCAAAGCTAGGGATAGGGTGAGGAGAGCTCAATGGCTGCCCAGAGTATCATTTGGCCAAATCACACAACTCTTTCCAAAGTAAGTCCCTAAGCAAAATTTCACATCAGGGTCAGTTACTACTCAGTATTTTCATCTTAACCTGAGTAGGCTCTCAGATTCCCTGGATCCCCTTCCATGGACCCAGATCCTATCTGGATTCACCAAACTGTCACCTGGGTTCAAAGGCATATAGCTCCCAGTTCCTTGTCCATCTCTCCATGCAGTTCCTGTCCCACATTGAAGTCCATCTTAAATCCTTCACAGTCTCTATACCTGGGAAGTCAAGGCTTAACAAAGCCACAAACAGACAAAATAGTGACACCACAGGCATGCTTCCTCAGTCTTCTACAGCTCTGTCTGGTCTTTGGAAATTCTCAGCAGCAACTCAGCAGCTCCTCAACAGCTTCTTCTGGCCCTCAGACTCAGCACAGGTTTCAGCTGGTTCCAAGAAACAAAATCACTTAATCCAGGTTCTCAAAATGAAAACCATTCTCTCCAGTGTAGGCCTCTCTTCCTCAGCCTCCAGAACCTGGCTTCAAGAAGATCTGAAATTACAGGTAGGGCTTCTCCTTATATACCTATTAGGTCCTCCCTGTTCTGCCCCTTCCTGTGACATCAGCAACAGGGGCTCTTACCTTTTGTTTCTTAACAGAGGCTTTATCTAATTAATTTCAAACTAGGTGCTAAGTACCTGTTAGCTTTACCAATACAACGGGATCAAATTATATTACTGTTACACTAACATACACATGTGCACACATATACATACATGTAGTATAGCATGACTTGCTAGGTTAGGAATATTGAGAAACATGATGATGTCACAAAGCAATTAAACCATATTTTAATGAAAGACAAAGGAAGGAGAATTGCACTTGGTGTCAAAAGACATGTTTCTGAGTCTTACTATATCACTTATAGATGATCATCAGGAAGTTACTTTGTCTCTCTGTGTGTTGTTGTCCCTCCCTTGTATCTAAAATTCACAAGCTTATTGGGAAGAAAATATTGAATAACTATAAAATAGTAAGTTGTTATGATAATTATCTACTCTAGGGTCATCTTCCTTAATAAAATTAACTGGATAATTTTCAGCTTCATTTTTCCTTGAGGCTCAAGAAATTTAAAATTTCCCATTTAACATAAGAAAACGATTCTTCTTAACTATAGCAACAAGTCTTTGTCTTGTCATGGCAATAATAATAATAACACTTCGAACTCCACAAAATTATTATGTTCTGTGTCTATATTATTGGTCAGGCCACTTATTTTGATCAAATTAACCACGTCATGATATCAAAGTGTTATAGGATTTCAAGCTAGGATTTCAAGTCTAGCAGCCATCATTTTAGAGGTTAAGAAGCTCAGGACCAGAGAGATTAAGTAAATTGTCCAAGATCAGAGAGGTGATAAATGGCAGAGAACTTATGCTTGTCTTCTTTTTGATACTGAGATATATCTTCATAGGACGATATGGTAAGTATAGTAAGTAATATAATACAGCTTAGTATTACATGTGGAAAGTACATCAGTGCATAATGAAAAAAAGGATAAGATTCTTCATCAGAGGGCCTGGGTCCAACTCTCAGGGTATTTTCTGGCTATGTGATCAGAGTTAATTCTACTCTCTGTGCCTCATTTTCCTAACTTCTAAAATAAAAGAATTGGATTAGAATATTTCTAAATTCATTTCAGGTACTTAATTCCATAACCCTGTGATCCTGCATTCACTATCATTATTATGGCCTGGTAGGGAAGACAAATGCAGTCAGGAAGTCAATAGACATATGGGATAATTTCTGCAGTAAATATGGATGAGGCACCATCCTAAAGGTCACATCATCTCTAGAAGAATCATCTGGTGGAAAACAAGAGGACCCTAATGATTTCAAGATTTTCTGGTGAAGGAGTCCCAGGGAAACTAGAACCAAGACATCAGATAGAATCAGCAATGAAAGTAGACTTAGTTTGCAGAACTTCCTATGAACAGAGGAATGCACAGGTCCCATCTCACTACCCGATGCCATTGCTAATCCCCTGCATGAGTACTGAAGATTGGGCCCAAACAATCACCCTCTGAAGAATACAGAAACAAACAAAAAGTTTGTTGCTAGTCTTTCCCTGGAGAAATAAATTTTTCTAAGCTCATAGGAACATAAGGAATGTCAAAGTTGGAAGGTCATAAAGCAAGTTTAACTGAAGTGTAGAAGAAGGACTCAGAGTTCTTTCTCTCATCCTCAGAAAACATTACTCTCTGCTATCCTCAAAGATTAGTGAGGTAGTCCTCCATCCAAATGCGTTTCTACATGTTCCCCATAGTGTGAATTTGGGGGAAAGCCTTTTAATTTTGTGCGTGTATTGCTAGACCAACCCAGAATGTTTGAGGTATTTATTTCCTTCTTTTAACAAGTTTGTTTTTTAAAATTAAATAAAAATAAAGCAAAAGATGATAATTAACCAATCTCAGATCCTTTTGAAATTTAAGATTCTATTGTTCTTATTTTTCCTTCCAAGATAAGGATCAACCATCATTTGTCAGAACTGGAGATCAGAATTATCTGCATTTATTTCTTGCCATAAATTGATCTTTCATCACAATAGGAACCTAGTTTCTTACCCAAATATCTGTTGAGAACCTATTACATACTGATTTCATTTAAAAGCTCTCTGAGCACAGGGGCTATTTAATTTTGTTTGTATGTCTCCCTAGAGATGGTACCTACTCCTCATGGTTCTGGAACTATGATCAGGTCCCCTGATCTCCTGCTGCCACAAGTACTAGTTTCCCTCACTACCTAGGGCCCCTGCTGGCTTGTAGTGGACCATAAGCATTCTTGTACATCCTGGAATTGGGACCCAGAACTCCTGCTGGGCAATAGAGCTGCTAATTAGCACCAGCTGAACCCAATGCTAGCAAAAGGTTGTTTGTATTCTCTTTCTGATCAATTGTCCAACTCCCTTACTGACTCTGGTCGGAGAGCTCCTAAAACTACTGACACTTCGGTCAATTGCCTCAAAAGTTCACCACTGGTACTCTCTCCTTCAATTCTGGCTGTCTTTCTTTTCTGGTGTCACAGACCTCTTATGCCAACCTACCAGAAGTATTTTCTTTTTAAGAGGAAACCTTGGAGAAGGTAACTCAGAAGTTTTAACAACGGAAGGTCGGGTAATAGAACCCTCTTCCACAACCTGTTTTTATGCCACCTATGCATAAGACTAATCATTCCTGCTAATAAAAATGACAGGTGGAAAAATTCATTTGAATGAATGCTACTAGGGATAAATTTTTTAATTCACATCTATCAGGTGCAGTAAATTCTACAGCACAGTATCCTCAAAATAACCCTATGATGATATCAAGCCAATATTATTGTCCCCATTTTACAGATAGGGAACCTGGGGGGGGGGATTAATGACATTCCCCAAATCAAATAGGATGTGTGCCAAAATTTAGAAAAAAGCGTCCTGATTCTGAGTCCAAGATGTTTTCTAATATACCACTCTGCCTTGCAAGAGCACCAGCCTTTGAGAACAAAGAATTGAGCCCCCCCCCCGAAAACCCCCAGGTATGAAGTCAAGCATTGAGCCTTTTGGATCTTTCTTCTTATTTCTGCTTAACAAGAGAGTCAAAGTTACTCTGTTAAAATTTTTTTAAAAGGCCTTATGGAAATTCCATGTGACTTGCCACATTCTTCCTTGATCAGAATTCATTTTCTTCTATACCTATATTTGATTTCAATTAAAAAAAAGACAGCTTGCTTAATCTTTGCCACAAACTGATATGGTGTATACCTGAGTGAACTGGACAATTTTCCTTATAAATTATGTATAAAATCCACAACTGCTGCCTCTCACTCTCTTAGAAACTCAAAAGAAAATTCAATTTCTCTTAGCTTATTTTTTCATGGTTCTTGGGATATTCATTTCAGATTTTCCACTCATTTTTATAAATGTCTTATTTATTCAAACTCTTCATAGAGGAAAGTAATGCTGTGCTTTGCGGATTTTATTATTCTGGACAGGTTACAATATCTTCTCAGAAAACAACATGTTAATTGATTTTAAAGTTTCTCTAAGTGTGTGTCATGCCTTCCTATTGCACATTCAAGAGTCCTTGTGATGAAGTGAGATGAATACTGGTCAGGAGGGAGTGGATTCTAGCAAGAGACAGGCTTCTATTCATCCTTCCTTTATGCTCCCCACAACTGGTGATAACACAGAGAATTGTTTCATTTATAAAATGGAGGTGGTTAAACTTTGACCTCCTGAAGGCAGGAGGTCAGATCGAGATAAACATCTTTGCCTGGCATTTAAGTCCTCCCATGAGACCTAGCGACCTACTCCTCCAGGCTTATTTCCCCTTACTTCCCATCAAACATTCTGTTTTCTATCAAACCAGGACTGCTAGCTCTTCCCTGACCTGGTACTATACATTCTTCCAATGTGCACTCTCTTCACTTCTCTCGTTTTTGATCTGATTTTCTTCATTCGAGTACCAGCTCTGTCTTCCTTTCCTCTATGAGGCTTTTCTTGGTTCAGAAAGTGATCTCACTCTTCTCAGACTTTTGTTTTTTAACAGAAATTTATTTGAATATTCCTTTTCTCCTTCTGCATTCAATTTTTATTTTAGTTTTGGACATACCACATATCTCCCCACTCCTTATTGATTTGTAGGCATGCTACTTTTTTCCCTGGCCCCTTTCTCTAGGTCTCCCTCCATTTTATCATAAGCTTACTGATGTCAAGGATTAGGCAATATTGCATTTTTGATTCCTTAGCACTTCATAGGATAACTTATATATAGTAGGCAATAAATACTTGATTAATTGAATTGAACTGAATCAAATGATTTCATGAGGTTATTTCTAGGTCTGGGACCTATGATATGACAATGATTCTTCTAAGAGACATAAAATTAAAGGGTTAGAATGGATTTCAGAGGTCATGTAGTCCAACCTATCACTGAGCAATGAAGGCATCTATTTAATTTCCCTTTTCCTGAAGGACTATAGTGAAGGGAAACCCAATACTTCCTTAGGCAGACTATTTGGTTTTGAATAGCTCCAAGTGTTAGGAAGTTTTGCCTTAAATAAACATGTCATTTACCTTTTTGAAATTTCTATTGTTTCTAGTTTTGAACCCTCTAGGATATTAATATTATTCCTAAAAGGTGATACCACAATTTAACACAATACTTTACATATGGCCTGACAAATATGGAAGACATTCCTCATTTCCTGGATAATATGCTTTTTATTTTTAATTGCAAGCCAAGATGGCATTATTTTTGCTGTCTGCTATACATTATCATTATTATTATTTGCTTATCTTGAGGTTATAATCCAGGAAAACCCCCAGATATCTACCACACACACATTTTGTTGGATAAAGTATAATCTAGCCTTGTGATGAGATTTTTTTTAACCCAAGTCCAAGACTTTCTGTTTATCTCTATTTAATTTCATCATATTAGATTTAACTCGATATTCTGTCAACCACCATAGTACCTATCCCTCTCACCTATACATTTTCATTTTGGAGACATATTAAAATGTTTTCTGCCCACACACTATTGCCTAGAGGGTACTACTTTACTAAGAAAATTTAGTCACAAATGGTAAAGAGAAGAATGTATGCTCATCAAACTCTGAGCATAAGTGATTTGAGTAGATAACCATTCTCATTTCTTCAAAACTATTAGGAAACATAAGAGAAAAAAATATTCCATGTACACAAAAGGAAGAGTGCTTGTACATATGGCCAGGGAAGGGAATACGGACAGTATGAGATAAAACTTTTGATACAAGAGACAAAGTAGGAAAGGGAGGTCATGAACTTACGCACTCTTCTATGTAATACATAGCTGACATGGGAGAGGAGATGAATATGTAAGGTCCTCATTTAAAAACATAAAGAAAGTTTAGGTAAATCTGAAAGAAAATGAAACATCTCTTTGTTTGCAATGCTACAGACTATGCCTCTTGGGTGAGAGCTCTGCTTACCTCTTCCCCGCCATGCTGGACAGCTTAGATTAATACACTACACTTTCAGCTCCTCTTCCCGAATTGGATCTGTAATATACATAAGAGCACATATTTCTGTAACCTTCTCTTCCTGCTTTGTCTCCTCTGTTATAAAATTTATCCCAACATGTCCATCTTCCCTTCTGCCAATATAGCTAATGCCCTCAATATGCATTTGTATTCACTTACTTCCTAATACCAACTACCAAAGGGACCAGTTCCAAATAATTTGAGAAAAAGAACGAGAAAAGAAGATATTGGCATGGGGATTAGGGGAATTATTGGCAAATGTTTCTTAAGAAGCCATGTATTGTAGAGCCAAGATACCTAGGTTAGAATACCGACTCCAGTTCTTTTCCGAACTTGCTGTGTGACCTTTAAGTAAATCATTTCATTGATATGGTCTCTTCTAGGTGACATAGTGGAGACTGTGATGGATTTAGACAGGAAGACCTAAGTCTATATTCTGATTCACCCTTGTTGGCTTGGGTGAATTGCTTAACCTGTTTCAACCTCAATTACCCCATTCATAAAATAGGAAAACCAATAGTACTTAATTACAGTGCTGTTGTGATGATCAAATGAAAATATGTGTAAAGCACTTTGCAACACTCAAAATGCTATGTACACATGAACTATTATTAGTCTTCAAAAGGAGGTAACTGGAGTAGATTGTCTGGAGGGCCTATCCTCAGGTCGCCATTCTGTGATTTCTCTGCCCATTTTCAACATGGATTTTTCTGATATTTAGAAGCTTGACAGTTAAATATCATAGATTTGAAACTATTCCAATAGTGAAAAAGCAGAGTAGCCTTCAAGTGTTGGAGAAAAGTGACATGTGGAGACAAATTATTCTCTCTCCTCTGAAACAGACTATGAGGTGCCATGAAAGGATTTAAGTCATATATTAGGGAATCATTCCCTGACAGTTGAAAGATTTTTCAATTGTGTGATCAGGTTAAGAAATCAAGGTTCTTTATTTTAACTTTTTTTTGAGGGGAGAAGGCAAAGGCAATTGTAGTTAAGTGACTTGCTCAAGGTCACACAGCTAGTAAATGTCAAGTGTCTGAGGTTGAATTTGGACTCAGGTCCTCCTGACTCCAGGGCCTGTGCTCTATTCACTGCATCACCTGGCTGTCCTCCCAAAATCAAGGTTCTTAAAAGAAAGGTTTTTGTCTTTCAGGAGTAGTATAGATGTGAACCTGACTGAGGGCAGGAGAATAGATTTTATTGACTGCTATCCAAAATTATGCTAGCGAAAACAGATTAAACTCTTTACGGGTCAGAATATTGCTGAACATAGAACTTTGCCTTGGCTCTAAATATCATCTAAGTCATACATTATGTTGAGAGAGGGACTCAACTAGATCACAAGTTTGGGGACCTTTTTCCACTGAATTATTCTTTGGTGAAAGGTCCTTTTCTTTTAAAAAATACATTTTCTTTTTAATTTATGGAATAAAGCAAACATTTCCATAACATAATATAATAAAAAAGATGATTGTATGTGAAACTGCAAATCTGCTATGTACAACTTGCTATTCCTTTTAAATACCATATTTAGGCATTCTGCCCATATTTTCTCTTTCAGTTATCTCTTTCAAGATAGCTAGCATGGACTTTGGCTTATCATGAGCATTCAAGTAGAGGATTTTCCAATTGATTTGAAATGACTATCAGAAGCAGCCCATCATGAAAGATGTCACATAGATCTGAAAATGAAGCCAGTGAAGCACATGGCTAGTGTTTGGAGTTAGGCACAAATCCACTTCTGACTGTAGGCTGTTTTGCAATAGGACTGTTGGCCATAAGAATCCCAACTTAATGACCTTGGGGCATTTTCCAGATTTTTAGTTCCCCTAGAATTTCTAATGTATGTATTGAAACTGGAGTAGGAGGTTCAGTCGCATAATAGCTCTAACATTTCTCTTCTAACTTGTAAGTCATAGCTCGGTGGTCTTGCCCTTTCCTATTTCATGGATTTGCTTTCTCCATTTGTTCTTAGTTGATTAGGAAATTGCTGAACACAGACCTTCTCCCTGTCCATAAATATCACCCAAGTTATTTGGCATAGTGAGAGAGCCTTTATTTGTTTGGTTCACTGACTTTGGGACTTTTTGCAAATTAAAGGATTTGAAAGGATCTAATGTGGGCATACAGTCAGATAAATCTTTAGGGTCATGTTCTCCCCTTGGAACTTTCACTTAAGTAAGTTCAATAGAAGGTGTACTCAGGCATCAAAGGACAAAGATTAGTCCTCACTTGGCCCACTGGATGCCAGGTACAGGTAAGAGCAGAGGATGGGACCTGCCTTATTCTCTGATTTTCAGCTTTGGTTCACTTTGTTTTCAAGGTGTTAAGTCATTACATGACACTCTTACATCTGTGTTTATGTGTAAGAATATATCTAAATGCTTTTTTCAACTTACAAAGGACAAAAGGAAAAAAGAGACTGGTACAATGGATCATGATGATTTATATATTTGTGTGCACATCTGTGTACCTTTTGACCTATATATATGCATCAACATATATTTTAGACTTATGAATACTCCCCTAATGTTTGTTTCTGTGCAATGGTATCACATTTTAGAGTTTAGGCATATGCATATGTGAGAATAATTTCTTCTATAGCTTAAAATCAGAAACTACATTTAATAATTACATACTAAATTCATCCTATATTTTCTGGTCTGTGCTAATCTTTGTAGATGAACCTAAAAAAGTAGATGGTATGATTTTTTTAGTCTTAGGTAGTTTATAATTTTGTTATGAATATAAGAAATGAAAGTAACACATGTGAGAAACAGCTATATCATCTGTATGAATAGCATGTGTATGTTTGTATGCAGTCACGTGCAGGCTCATTTTATTCTTCTACTTGATTACAATAAACTTCTTAAGGGCAGGGAATATATCTTCTTTCAGATCTCAAAGAACATAAGACTTTTTCATGTCTTTGGGATTCAACCTGTATTTTCTCCTTTGGTTATCTCTTTCAAAACATTTAGAATGGGGTTTGGTTTATCATGGGTGTTTAGCACTAACGGTGTAGTAGCTGATTAACAAATATTGGTAAAAAGTCCAAGGTGAATTGCTCCAAATCAATTAATCTGTTAATAAAAATTAATAAGTGCCTTTTATGTGCCAATCTAATAATTAGACCAATTCAAATAAAAATAATGGAATTTTATCCTCACACCCAGAAAGTTGTTAAATAAGACAAAATACAAGAACTTTTAATGTTATAAAGATTATAGAAAGATAAGCTCATTGATACCTTGTTGATGGAGTTGTGACATGGTTTAACCACTCTGGAAACCAATTTGAAATTATAATAAGAAGATGAATAAAATATCCATGCCTCTTTGAAGCAAAGATTCTGCCTTTATGCACATATACTTTAAGGCAGTAAAAGAGGGAAAGATCCTGCATACACCAATGGAGTCACAACAGTATATTTTTATAATAGGAAATAAATGAAACAAATTGGTGTCATCAATTGAACATAATGGAACATTGTAAGAAACGATGAATATGAAAAATGCAGAGAAGCATGAGAAAACCAATAAGTACTGATGTAAAGTGAAATAAGTAGAACCAGGAAGACAATCTACATAATGGATACAATTATGTAAGTGGAAGGAACAGGAGCACAACAAAACCAGATGACATATCATCATGAACCTCAAGTTCAATCCTTAAAGAAAGGAAGGGAATATGTCTATCTTTGTGTAAGATCATGGGTCTGGAATGCTATGTGTACTGTAATACTCAGTTGTTTTATTGTTTTGTTTTACAGAATTGATATTCTCTTTAAGAAAAAATAAAACACAAACAAACACAAAAACTTTGTTACGTGGGATAGTTCCCTGGGCAGGGAAAGGACCATTGATATATTCAGAAATGATAATGAAGTAAAAAACAAAAGATAGCCTTAAAAGTATAAAATAAGGGGAAGCTTGGTGGTGCAGTTAATAGAGCACTAGCCCTGGAATCAAGAAGATTTGAGTTTGAAACTGACCTCAAACATGTTGTCCCTGGACACAGGCTAGAAGTTAACTCTGAGAGAGGAAGGTAAAATCTACGCAGTAAGAATGTATTGTGTGTTTCTGGGCCCATTTCTGTACCAATATATAAGCAAGAGTTTTTATAAAGCCCACTTCACTTAAAGTAATTAATTAATGACCAATTAACAGTTTTTTAAAAAAAATATTTGCTACATATGTGCCAGGTGCTGTGCTAAGTACTAGAGACACAAAGATAAACATGAAACAATCTGTTCTCAAAGAAGTTACATTTTATTGGGAGAAAATATGCACATATAAGCCTATGCAAATACATACATATACACATGCATATGCATATATATACATATATGTATTATGCATATACAATATATGCATACCTATATTAACAAGGTTTTTGTTGCTGTTGTTAGGGGAGGAAAAAATAGCAGAAGTAAATCAGGAAAGTGCTTGTAAGAGGACAAACTTGGGCAGAATTTTAAAGAAAATCAAGGATTTTAAGAAGAAAGGCAATGTGAGATTCTGGTGATGATGCTCCCTAGAGTGGGCAATGCAAAATCTTCATCTTCTGAATGGTATGTTAGAGTATCAAAAGATTTTAGACGTAAATTACCCCAGTCTACTTTGTAATACAGAAGTGCCTTCTGCAGTACATCTGAAATATGTCCATTTAGCCTCTGCTTGTATCACTCCAAGGGTGGGGAATATATTCCTTCCAAGGACAGGAATCTGTTAAACTGTATACTGTGTTGTAGCATCATGAGCTTTTATTGGCATTTTGTTGGTGAAGAGATTTAGGACTTGGATACACTTCCTACCCTCTTCATTCTCATACTTTTCTTGATGGTAAATTTTCCTTAAAATCAGTCAACTAGGCAACAAATCTATTTAGAGTCCTTTACATGCAGGGCACTGAGACAAAGTAATGTAAGGAATGATCTCTGTTCTTAAGAAAGGTACAAGCTAATTAGGTAGGTGACACAGATACATGGAGAGTAAACTCAAAAGAAATCATTGTGATAAATGAGTGGAACTGATGTTGTTGAGGGGAGGGAAAGCTTATTTCTTCTTTTTTTTTTAATTTCTAGTTTATTTCAAGGCACTGAACAGGTGTTACCTCCTCCACAAGGCCTTTTTGATTTCCTTTAGTTGTTGGTGTCTTCCTGTTCTGGAATAATTTGGTATTGATTTTTCATATCCTTATTTACTTCTCTATGGACATGTCCCCTCAGTAGAATACAAACTAATTAAAGTTTATATAAAAAAGGTTTGATAAAACTGATTTTTTCATGTTTTGTCTTGTATCAAGAAGTTCTAGAACAAGGCCTTGCACTCAGCAGGTGCTTCATAAATGCTCCCTGAATTCTCTAGGGGTGAGGAAAAAGGCATCACAGAGGTGGTGTGAGATTTGATCCAGAAATTGAAGGCGCTAGGGAGAAAAACACAATAATAAAAACTCCATCTGATTGAAATGGGATATTCTTTATTTCTTGGCTTGAAAAAGATTGGTAATAAACAGAATACAGCAAGAGAAGTTTTCAGTTGTCCTGCATGAGTCAGAAAATGGTCTCATCAGATACTCATGGAACCTCCAGGTTGAATACTAAGTTTAATCCGAGTCAGATGGGAGGGCAGAGATCTGGGAAATATACACAGGGGAAGAGTCAGATGCCTCAGTAAATAGAGGTAAAAAAAAATCTGTTTATCCGTTTCTAATAAGGACTTGGAAAGGGGGATTACTGTAATGGGAATAAATGGAATAGGCAGTTTTATGCCCTGAGTATTTATACTATCTATTAAAGATATTGCCATAGTCCTTTTTCAGTGATTTGCTGGGCAGTTAAATTCAGACTGACTCCAGTTCAGTTTAACATCCTGCAATGGTTGTTTTACATAATTTATGTCACCAGGGCTCTTTTTGAACTGCAATTCAAACTTCTTACTGTGGTTGAGGGAAGAGACCACAACTCTGACAATCAGGAAACTGGGATTCAAATTCTTTATGAGCTGTGTAACTGGAGCCCAAATACTTGGGCCTTTGCTTCCCCATCCATGTAAGGCAATTCTAAAGCATCCATCTGCCTTTCATCTTTTTGTCTCTGTCCCTAGTTCTATCTCAGTGCTTTGTATAGAGTAGGTACATAATAAGTGCCTTTTGAAATTAACTGAACTGAAATAAATAAAATTGAATTGGACAGATATTGGACTATGAGGAGGACAGATGTTACTTCCTGAAAATGGTTAGTTTATTTGCTAATATACAAATTTTCTTGTTATTGCTTCTTGGGTACAGGTTTTGTATTCATTTATAGCCATAGGCATTAATAAAGCTCCCCCTCAGAGAAATGTCTTGTCCATACTAAATGCTAGTAAGTTTAATGAATGAAAAAATTCACAGAAAGATAGTGGAAATAAACATTTGTTGATTATTTAATTTGATGAAATGATTGTTGTAGGATTCAAGGGAGGAGAGGATAATTTAGAATACCTAAACATTTAGAATCATGATATGAATAACTCACTAATATGAGAATAATAATTTAAAATTTCAGCCAGGAAATCATATTAAATAATTTTTGTGTTGATTGAATCAAATAAATTGATTGAGAATAAGGCAAGGCATCATTATAATTGGTCATTTACTTTTGTCTAGGTATGGGGAAATGTTCCTTTTAATCCTTTACATTTTGACTTGAGTCTATATAGAATCATGCAGTTTGTTTGTGATTTATTTCTAGACATCAACCTTAAAAAGTACTTAAAGGAATTTGAGCTTCATTAAATGAAATGCGTATTGATAAAAGTAATTAAACATGGAGTACTGAAACAGACTTCTTTTGCTCTCCCATGAGGCATGAATGAACATTGGAATGAACAGGATCAGCACAATGATAACAGAATTCAGAATCTTAACATTCTTTTGCATATTTTTTTGTAATAGGGATTTTCTCATTGCTATGAAGTTCTAAGCTCAGACGCTGAAAAGAAGCTAATTTTAAACTGTGATTTGGTCATATTAAATCAGGATTTTTAAATTCACTGCTATGCATTCTAGAATTTCAAAATGTGGCTTACTTTTTTTTTTTTTAGAAATTATCGTTAGTTCATTTTAGTTTCCTCATAACTATACTGAACTTTATATCCCTGTTGTAAAAGAAACTTCATTAAAAGAAGACAAGCAAAGATATAATTATGTACAAGATGTGACAGGACCATCTATAATGGTAATGGAATTTAAAGATCCCCCTGTATTGGCTTGGTTTTCCAGCTGAGTGTTAAACCCCAGAGCTTGTGAATCCCACTTGTGGGATGGACTTGTTGACAGGAAAAGAGAGGGCTGAAGTGGGAGGAGCCATGGATTTAGAGAGAAGCCCAAGCAGAGGGAAGGCCCAAGCAGAGAAGGCCATAAGGACTTTTTGAGAGCAGTATTGTGGAGGCAGAATTGCTGGAGGCCAGAGTTGCAGAGAGAAAGACTGCTAAGGGGTCAGTTGGAACTGCCCAGGATTTTTGAGAAATGCTACCTGGAGCTGCCAAGAACTGAGGAGGCATGGCTGTGATGCTGTTATTTTGTCTGTATGTTTTGATGTTGTTTTGCCAGACTCACCTGCTGGTGAAGGACAGTGCTGTTGTTGCAGAGGTCGTGGAACTTTGCTGTTGGTTCTGAAGCCCTGAAGGAGGATTTTCTTGTTGTATGTGTACAGAAATCCTGGAAGAGGGCCTTACTGATGTTTTCAGAGGTTCTGGGACTGTTCTGCAGGCAGAGAGTGACTTGATGAGGAAACTGGCAATATATTGTGGCTTTGTTGAGCTTTGTCTCCCCAGGAACAGAGATTGCTGAGTACTTGCCTTGTGTCAAGATGAAGACTGGACCTCTCCTTGGGCATTGAATGCTGTTATTTTTAATATTTTTAAAATTTGTTTTCTTGTTTACATCATTTATTTTAGTTACATTTTTGAATTACAAATTTTCTCCCTGTCTTGCCCCTGCCTCAACCCTAAAACAGCTATCCCATTGTAAAGCCCCTCATGCTCTGCTCTCTTACTTTCTGATAGGGCAGGGAGGGTCTCCCTATCCCAGCCCCTGTATACTTTAATTCCTAGTTTCAAGTATTGCAGAACTTTAAATTCTAGATGCTTTCAATTCCTCCCTTGTCACCCACCCCCACTGGAAGGACAATCAATTCAATACAGGCTGTGGATGTGCGATTATACAGGACATCTTCATAGTGGACATATTGTGACAGTGATCATCTGTCTCTCCTTCCTATCACTCCCCACCCCCTTGTTCTGCTCTCTACCCTGTCCCTGTTTCTTTACTGAAGTGTGTGCTTCTAGCATCCCTCCTCAAGACCCTGCCTTCCTCTCTGTCATCCCCCCCTCTCATCCCCATGCCCCCTACTCTCCTGTGTGGCATGATGCCCAGTTTAGTGGTTGTGCCATTTCTTCCCTAAGCCAAATTCAATGAGAGTAATTGAAAGTAAAGTTGTAATAGTTATCCCTTGCCTCT
>CM053594.1:276241651-276268436 GCA_028646575.1 Pseudocheirus occidentalis | reverse complement strand
TGAAAATGAAGAAAAGGCCTCCCCTTGGACTAAACTGAGGTTTGTTGGAAATCAAGGGGTGGACAGTTTGTGTGGTTTTCTAAGGAATTTATTGGAGTCTAAAGTTAATGGTTGCCCCATGAGTGGAAGATCAGTATATTGTGAATTGTTGATTGAATCTTTAAATGTTAAGCTGGTTTCCCCCTTAGGGAAACCAGGTGATTCTTCTTTTGTTCCTTGTTCTAAATATTGTGACTTTCTGTAATAAGAAATATTGTGACTTTCTGTAATAAGATATTATACTGTGAATATTGTACTGAATCTTGATTTGTAATGGAATAAACAGTGTTCACTACTACTGTGTAATCTGAATCTTAAAAGCTGTTCACAGTAGCATTCTTTTGGGAATCTACTGTTGCTTGGCTTTACACAAGGCTTAAATAACAGCAGCTGACTCTGTTGCCTAGGACACCAAGCACACCAAGAAGATAAAAAATCCATGAACTAATACCTAACTCTCATTCAGTCTCAGAATCCCCTTCCCTAGTACTCACTATGCTCTGGGAAACAAAGCTGAACTGCCAATCCAACTCAGCAGAGGCTTCCAAAAATAAAAAAAGAACTGTCATACTCTGAATCTCCTCCCTCTTTCTAGTGCTACATAGATGCAAGCTCTAAATTGTAGTTATTAAGAGACCACAATAACCAATTTAGTCTTCTGTGTTTTGCAAAAGCATGAAAGAACAGAGACACAGCCAAGACAGTGGAGTAAAGGCAAGGACTCATCTGATTTCTCCCCAAATCCCCAACAAATAGCTTTAAAATAATGCCTCAAATTGAATTCTAGAGCAACAGAATTCCCCAAATCATCAACAAAAGGACAGGGTGAAACAATTTTCCAGACCAAGATAACTTAAAAGGTCTGCAAGAAAGATCTATATTACTGGGGTGAGAATGGGGCACAGTCCAGTGCAAATATTTTTGACAAGCCTTGGGGGAAACTGAATTTGCAGCAACAACTTCCAGAGCTCTCAGTCCATAGATAGTGGGAAGAAGGAGATTACATGGTATCCTTTGCTGACACTCAAAGCAGGATTCTCTTGCCTTTTCCATATGGAGTTCCAGGTTGCATTCCCAGAGTGAGGAGGACCACTAGAACAGTAGAGATTGGGGTTGCAGCAGAGCTGAGACCCTAGTCATAGAAGGGCAAAAAAAAGAGTGCTTGTGGTTGCACACAGACCAGAGGAGAAGTCAGAAGAGCAGTGACGACACTTTGTTTCAGATCATGCCACATACAGACTCCAAGAACTAGTTCTGAAAATAGCAACATGAAATACCTGAAGATTGGAACAGTGGTACCTCCACCAAAGGAGCAGAAACCAACTTTAATATAAGGTTAAAGGTCAGGAATCAGGATGGGAAAATAAGCAAATTTAAAAAGAATCTGACCATAAAGAGTTAATATGACAACATGGAAAAACAAAACACGAACTCCAAAGACAACAAAATCAATACAGTTAAATCTGAAGCCTCAAAGAAAAATGTGAATTGGTCGTAAGTTTGCAAAACAATTCCTAGAAGAAATAAAAAAATAATGCCAAAAATTAAATAAGAGAAACAGAGAAAAATGAGAAGAGAAATGAGAAAGATGCAAGAAAAACATGAAAAATGATAAAGGAAGGAAAAATACTGAAGAATATAATAGCTTAAAAGACAAAATACAGCAAATTGTAAAAGAGATATAAAAACCCACTGAAGAGAACAGAATTGGTCAAATGGAAAAAGATGTACAAAAATTCATTGAAGAAAAGAATGCCTTAAAAAGTAGAAGTGGCCAAATTTAAAAGGAAGTACAAAATCTCAATGGAGAAAATAATTCCTTAAAAACAAGAACTATGTAAGTGGAAGCCAATGACTTCATGGGACATGAAGTAACAATAAAATAAAATCAAAAGCATGAAAAAATAGAAAAAATGTGAAATAGATTTTTTTGAAAAGCAACTGACTTGGGAAATAGATCAAGGTGAAACAATTAAAAACATTGGACTACCTGAAAGCCAGGATGAAAAAAAAGAACCTATATATCATATTACAAGAAATTGAAATTTCAAGAAAATAAAACTTCCTTGATATCCTGGAACCAGGGTATAGAAATAGAAAGAATCCATCAATCATCTCCTGAAAGAGATCCCAAAATGGAGACTTCCAGAAATATTATAGTTAAATTCTAGACCTCCTAGGTCAAGGAGAAAATATTACAAGCATCCAGAAAGAAACAATACAAATCTTGTGGAACCACAGTCAGGATAACACAAGATATAGTGGGTTCTACATTAAAAGACTGGAGAGGAAGGGGTCTTGGAATAGATATTCCAGAGGACAAAGGAGCTAGGATTACAACCAAGAATAACCTACCCTGAAAAATGAGTATAATCCTTCAGGGATGAATATTGAAATTTAATTAAATGGAGGACTTTTAAACATTCCTGATGAAAAGACCAGAGTCAAATAGAAAATTTGACTTTCAAATACAAGACCCAGGAGAAGCATAAAAAAGTAAACAGGAAAGAGAAATCATAAGGGATTCAACAAGATTAAATTGTTTACATTCTTATATGGGAAGATAATACTTGTAACTCCTAAGAATTTTCTTATTATTAGGGCAGTTAGGAGGAGTATACACAGAGAGCACAGTGTGAGTTTACTACAGTGGGATGATATCTAAAAAAAATTAGGGTGAGAAAGAAGGATGCAGTGGAAGAAGGAGGGAAGAAGAGAGAGATCCAAAACGGTAAATTATCTCACATAAAAGAGGTGCAGAAGAGCTTTTATAGTGGAGAAAATATAGGGGAAAGTGGAAGAAAATGCTTAAGCCTTAACTCTAATTTTAATTGGCTCAAAGAAAGAATAACGTACACACTCATCTGGGTATAGAAATCCATCTTACACCTTAGGGAAGTAAGAGAGGAAGAGGAAAAGACATTTGAGGGTTGATAGAAGAGAGAGTATATCAGGGGAGGCAGTGGTCAGAAGCAATACACTTTTGAGGAGGGCAGTGTGAAAGATGAGAAAGAGAAGGATTAATTGGGGGAATAGGATGTAGAAAACTGCATAATTATGAAAACTATGAAAAAATATGGCAAGTTTCTCTGATAAAGACCTTGTGTCTTAAATATGTAGAAAATTAAGTCAAATTTCTAAGAATACAAGTCATTTCTAGTTGCTAAGTCATTAAAGGATATAAGTAGCCATTCTCAGACAAAGAAATCAAAGCTACATCATAGGAAAAATGTTCTAAATCATTATTAATTAGAGAAATGCACATTAAAAACAACTCTGAGGTACTTACATGTATCGGATTTACTCATGTGACAAAAGGAAAATGATAGGGAGGTTGGAAAACAATGCTTAAATCTCAGCTCTCATTACAAGTGGCTAATACAACAGATAAGGAAAATGACAAGCACTGGAGGGGATGTGGGGAAATTGGGACACATGCACTGTTTGTGGAGTTATGAACAGATCCAACCATTCTGGAGAGCAACTTGGAACTATGGCTCAAGGAGTGCAAAACCTCTCCTACCCTTTGACTCGGTAATACCATTACTGGATCTGCATCCCAAAGATTTTTTTTATTGTAAAAAAATAGCAAATATGTACAAAAATATTAATAACAACTCTTTGTGGTGGCAAAGAATTAGAAATTGAGGGGATGCCCATCAATTAAGGAATAAGTTGTGGTATACGCTAGTGCTGAAATGTTGTGTTATAAAAAAATGACAAGCAGGATGCTTTCAGAACAACCTGGAAAGACTTACATGAAGTGATACAAAGTGAAGTGAGCCAAAACAGGAGAACATTGTACATAGTAACAGCAATTATTTTATGATCATCACCTGTGAATGACTTAGCTATTCTCAGCAATAATATGATCCAAGAGAATTCTGAAGGACTTGGCATAAAAAATATTATCCACTTTCAGAGAAGGAACTCCTAGAGTCTGAATTCAGATTGAAGAATAGGTTCTTTTTACTTTGATTTTCCTGTTGTTGTTTTTTGTCTATATTTTCTAAGTAGCAAAAAATTGCCCCACTGCAATGACAACAATATGGCAACACTCTATATAACTGGGTCAGAGAAATAAGGCATAGAATAAATTGGGAAAGACCTTATATCAGGGACTCAGGGGCTATGAATATTCTACTAAACCTGAGGAAAAGATCCTAGCATTCAGTTGGCACTAGTTCTTCCACCCCCTCCCATGAGTCACATGGAGTAGAGATCTAACCATGAATTTCCTAGCATGAGAGAAGGCTGAGATGCTTCAAGATCCATTTCTCAGGAGAACCACCATCAGAGGAAACTGAGTCAGAAAGAGATGAATAGGAGAAAATAAGATAGGAAATCCTGACATTACTAAAGATTTCAGGAAGAAGAATGTTTAAAGACCTTGAGCACAAACAGATAAACCAACAAGAAAAGTACTAATTACAGGATCCTTCAATAACCCTGTGCTGTCACAAAAAGTGTTGCTATAAATATTTTGGTGAATAGGAAGATTGTCTTCTTATCAATGGCTTCCACAGGGTATAAGTCCTGTAATAGAAGACCCTGGTCCAAAGAGCATATATTTTCCTATCTTTTGTCTTTAAAAAATATCGTTTGTTATATGGGGTAACTCTAGAGACTGGACAGGGAAGGGATACTGGAAAAAGAAACAATGATATCATAAAAAGATGTCAATCAATAATAATATAAACAGATAGATAGGTAGATTAGATAGAGAGATACAAACAGATAACATCTGCAGATTTCCTCCTCAAGACATGAATGATGACTTGTAATTGGACTAGCAGAGAAGTGTGTGATTATGTTTTTGTTATTTTATGTGTTTGTCTCTAGTATTTCTTCAGGGGGCTGAAGTTGGGAGAGAAAAAGAGATAGGATGAATCATCAGTCTTCACCTACTTCCTACCTTCTGCTTAATTATGCTTTTTTATTTCAGCAAAGAATACATTTAAATTATTTATTATTGCTTCTCATAAATACCAATGTTTGACCCTATCATTATTCTGCCTGACGGCCCTGTGACAGGACAGTCTGGGACAGCTTTGAGATTTGCATAGGTGAAAGTGGAAAAGGGCTAGAATCTCAAGTATCATTTTGCTGTTAGAGATATTTCCTCTCTATTTGGGAACATAAGCATGAACCATTTCATGATTATATTTTCAAGTGCATAACTGTTATGGACCAGGACTATTTTAAAAAATGATATCATAGATAGAATCCTAATAGTAACCAAGAGTTACATAAATTTAAAATAAAGAAAAAAATTTAGAGATTTGGCATGTTACAAGTTTGATACAAATAAGCAATGTGACATTATTCTGTATTATTTTTTCTCTTTCTTAATTGTTATAATTGCTACAGAAGCTATTCTGTCAGTCAGTCAACAGTTATTAAGTGCTTACCACGTGTCAGGTACTGTGCTAAGTGCTAAGGATATAAAAAAAGGAGACAAAAATTAGTCCCTATCCTCAAGAAACATACTCTGATGGGGAAAACTACAGAGAAGTAAATATTTATAAAGCAAGCTATATACAAGATAAATTGTAAGTGAGAGGGAAGGTCCTGGAATTAAGAGGCTTTAGGGAAAGCTTCCTGCAAAAGGTAAGGTTTTAGTTAGAACTTTAAGAAAGCTAGGGCAGTCAGTAGTTGGAGCAGAAGAGGAAATGGATTACAGGCGTGGAGGCCAGCCAAAGAAAATGCCTACAGCTGTGAGATGGAGAGTCTCTTTCAAGTGTCACTAGATCAAGGATTATGGGGCAGGGAACAAGGTGTAAGTAGGGTAAGTAGAAGGTAAGAGGGGGACAGGTTATCATGGATTTTAATGTCAAAACCTTTTTATGTCAAACTGAGCATTTTGTATTTGATCCCAGAGGCAATAGCAAACTACTTGGGTTGTGAAATGATTTTATCTATGCTTGAAAATAACATTAGTTGCTGAACATAGGGTAGATTGAAGTTGGGGAAGATTTAAGCCAGGCAGATCCACCAGCAAGTTTTTGCAATAGTCCAAGCATGGTGTTATGATGGACTGGTGACAGTGTCAGAAGATAGAAGGGGGCATATTGGAGAGATGTGGCAAAGCAGAAATTCACAGATCTTAGAAACAGATTTGAGAATTGCAGGGTTGGGGGGAAGACATAGAAAGGTGTCCAAGATGATCTCTAGGTTGTGAGCCTAAGAGACTAGACTAGGTGGAGATATTATTGCCCTCTATAATAACAAGGAAAGTTAGGGGGGAGAGGTTTCCAGGGGAAAATAATGAGTTCTGTTTTGGACATACTGAGATTAAGTTGCCTGCTGGACATCCAGATTCAAATATCTGACATCTGGAAGTGTGAGACTGGAGCTCAGCAGAGTGTTTGGGGACAGATAGATAGATTTGAGAAAGATAGGGATCCATGAGATAGCTGGTAATTAAATCCATGGAAGGTGATGAGATCTCCAAGAAAACCTAGTAGGGAACCCTGAGGGAATGATCTGGAAGAGGATCCAGCAAAAGAGACATGGGAGGTATTGTCAGATAGGTAGGGGTAGAACCAGGAGAGAATAGAGAAAGTACCAAAAAAAAAAAGAACACCAAGAGAAGAAAGTGATAAATAGTGTAAAAGACTGTGAAGGTCAAGGAGAATGAAGAATAAACAATGAATGCTGATTTAGCAATTAAAAGATTAATAGGAACTTTGGAGAGCAGTTTCAGTGAATGATAAAGTTGGAAACTGAACTGGAAGGGACTAAGACAAGAGTAAGGGAGGAGAAAATAGAAATGTCTATTATAAGCAGTCTTTCTGAGGTGTTTAGCTACAAAGGGCAAAAAATATATTGGATGATGTTTAGCAGGGATCGAGTGTGGATTGCATGTTCAGAATGGGTAAAATTTGGACCTTTGTAGGCATTAGTAAATAAACCAGAGAACATAGAGAGATTGAAAATAAATGAAATAGTAGGAATGACAAAAGGGGCAAGTTGGAAGAGATGGGAAGGAATGAGATTGCTTGAACAAGCAGAGAGGTTAGTTAAGGGGTGGGGAAGCTGATGCCTTGGGGTCACATGTGACCGTTTAGGTCTTGTGTGGTCCTTTGACTGAATCCAAACTTCACAGAGCAAAATTTTTTGATTCAGTCAAAGGACTGCACTTGAGGACCTAGAGGACCACATGTGATCTCAAGGCCACCTGGGTCATAAGGATATTTCATCATAGTGGCAGAAGGCATCTGAGTGGTGGGAGACAAGGATGAGGGTAACAGGAAGCTGATGTAAAAATGAGTATTTTTTTCTATGAAATATGAAGCCAAGTTCTCTACTGAGAGTGTGGAAAAAAGAGGGAGTCATGGAAAGTTTGAGGGAAGAAAGTAATTCCTAAGCTTTTCCTCTTTCTTCACCCAGCAGCATTTCCTGACTAGAGAAGTAGTAACCACATCAAGTGAAACAGAATCTAACTATACATACTATGCATTAGTCAGACACAAAATGTAATACTGTGTTGAATTTCAAGCATATCATTTTAAGAGGCACTTTAACAAATTAGAATGTGGAAAGGAGGTCAAGAAAATGCCTTTAAACAGTAAACAGGGCCAAGTTTCAGGGCATAGGCCTGTATCCTTACTAGAGGTAGAGAGGAGGCTAAGGCTGGTGGATCACTTGAGCTTGAGATTTCTGTACTGCAATAGGGCTAAAGCTAACTGGTTGCCTGCATTGTCCAGCACAAATATGGTACCCTCCTAAAAGTGGACATGTGGGGGTACCAGGCTACCTAAATTAACAGAGATCAGGAATAGAGCAGGTCAAAACTCCAAAATGATCAGCAGTGGGAGTAGGCCTATGAGTAGCCATTGCTCTTCCAAATGATTGAACAAGGAATCCTGGTGTCAAAAATTAATAAAAATAGACAGTAAATAGTAGGAGTCTTGTCTGAAATGAGTCAGTTCACCTTTAAAAGAAAGCTATGTGGGCAGCAATCTCTCTTACTTTCTAATAACTGTTTTCTTGGGTTCTTGCACCTGCATCAGCACTAGTACCATCACTGAAACACCATTTGTACTTAAATCTGTTCATTCATTTCCTCCTTTCCCAATTCTTCATTCCTTCTGCCTAGGGCTCTGGGATTACAAGTATCTCCAGTCTGGCACTATTACTTGACTGTCTCCTCAGTAACACTTGTTTTGACTTTACATTACTTCTGTTGTCACCTTTTTCTCTTCACCCCTATTTCTACTCTTCAAGGAAAAGGGCGATTTTTTTTCTTCTTCATTACTTCAGAACCTTAGTATGGAACCTTGCACATAGTATGTACTCACAAATTGTTTATTGAATAGAATCCTGGCTTCCTTCTTTTTTCCACAAATAAGAACCTGCCTTTAAACCCTAGTAACTTTACTCTATTATCAATCTGGTAAATTCAATGGAGGTCAAAGACAACTATGACCACTTATGGCTGACAGCTTTGTCACTCAGGTCAGGACAACCTCACCCTGAGGGCCAAGGGTTTCTCTTGGACATTGAACTTCTAATGATCTAGTGATAGAATGAGGCAAATGATAGAAGGAACTGAACCTACTTTGCAGAAGGGAAGAAATAAGGAGAGGGAAGGAGGATAAGACTTTCAAATACTAGGTAATCTACTAAAAGGAACAAGGTGTAGATAGTCTATGAAGCTCCATAAAGCGAACATGAGTGGGTGGAAGTTACAGTGAGAAAGATTCCCACCCCATGCAGGGTATTCCAATAGTCTTAGTTCAGTTATAAGCTTTGATAGCTTTAATATTCAAATTTAGACTAAGAGTTTTGGGACATCCTTGGAACTGAAGCATGATATCAGCCTTTTATTATCAATGAAACTCATTGACAATATTGTGTTGAGTTCGAAGGCAGGGGTTCTTATCCTTATTTGTGACATTGATCCCTTTGTCAGTCTCATGAAGCCTATGGACCCGTTCCCAGAATCATGTTTTCAAATGCATATAATAGAGTACATAAGATTAACACTTATATGGAAATAATGGTTTTTTTCCTATCCAAATTCAAAGATACTCCCTGAATTCTATACACAGTCCCCTAAGGCTTCATTTTGTAAAGGATTTTAAATATATGCAATCAACTCTTGGGAGAAGACCAGAAAGGCAGGGTAAAGGAGGGGGCAAGTATCATCAACATGATATGGAAAAGGAGGAATATCTGAGAAAGATGTAAAATCCTCATTGAGCTTAGAATGTATTTATTATCCCAGCTCTGCCAACAAATGAACTGGAACTTTCGTCACCATGAAAATGAGAGCTGTACGAAGTTTAAAACCATAAATGAAACGGAGGGAGATAGAAAAAAGAACATCAGCCCAAGTATCAGGGATACTTGGGGGGAGGCAAGGTGGCGCAGTGAATAGAGAACCAGCCTTAGAGTCAGGAGGACCTGAGTTCAAATCCGACCTCATACACTTAACACTTACTAGCCATGTGACATTGGGTAAGTCACTTAACCCCAATTGCCCTGCCTTTCCCCCCGCCCCCTTTCACCTCGTCAAAAAAGATATTTGGTAAATAGCATGAAGAAGTCTAAATTCTAGTTGGAACAAGAGAGAAGAAACAAAGCTCCATGTAAGGTTATAGTTGCTCTTAAGGACTGGTGAATGAAGATACTTTAAACCAGAGGTGTGCTCTTGGCCCCTCAGTAATAAGTGTTACTGAATGGAAAGTCAAGTAATAGTGCCAGACTGAATGGAGATGCTTGTAATCCCATATCCCTAGTCAGAAGGAATTAGTGAATTATCATTAAGGCAGGGAGGAAATGAATAAACAGACTTAAGTATAAATGGTGTTTCAGGAATGGTACTAGTGCTGGTGCAGGTATGAGAACCCAAGAAAACAGCTTGGATCCAAACTGCCCACAAAACTCCAGAGTGCAACAGAACTAGAAAGTATAATTGGGAAATATTTAATTAAAAATAATACAACACAAGATTTTTGTTGTTCATACATTTCAGACATATCTGACACTGCATAACTCCATTTTGGTTTTTTCTTGGCAAACAATAGTTTACCATTTCCTTCTCTGGTTCCTTTTACAGATGAAAAACTGAGGTAAACAAGGTTAAGTGACTTATTCAGGGTCATACAACTTCTATGTATCTGAGGTTGAACTTGAACTCATGATGAAGAGTCTTGCTGATTCCAAGCCCAGTGCTCTATCCATTGTCATCTAGGTACCAACAATACAAAATAGATAATGTTAAGCTATAGTGTTTTTAAGTTAATATGCAGGGATATGTTTCTATTTGAGTTTGAAACTATTGCTCTAAGTTGCTGGTAAAAAACAAAGAAATGTATTGGAAAAAATAATGAAACCAAAGAAATAGATTGAGAACAAGATCAAACTACCTAAAATGGGTAGAAAATATTGGTAGGTGAGAGACAGTCTAGATTTGGATGAGAAACAGTGTTAAACCACCATTTTGGATGTTTGGTTAAGTCAATTTGTAGCTGTATTTAAGATGCACAAATATAAGATTTAATAACATTTTAATTCTGTATATTTTGTTTCAGTTTGCTTTTCCTTTGTTACCTAGTAATGCTTCATTTGAAAATCCCAAACCAAGAAGGGAGCTACAGAATTGGATGCAAGAAAAATTAGATTTGATAGATATATGGAGAAAAGGAATGAGTTTATTGGACAATTTACTTTTTATTCAAATGTGTATAGGACCTTTACAAAAACTGATCTTACCCTAGGGTAGAAAGGACTTATAAATAAATACAGGAAAGCTGAAATTTTAGACTTTGCTTTTACAGATCATCATAGAAATAGAACAGTAATAATAACTGACATTTATATAGTATGTTAAGGTGTGTGAAACCTTTTGCATACATAATCTCATTTGACCCTCACAACAAAACTGATTTAGCTGCTATAGGGATCATCAGCTCCAGTTTACAGATGAAAACATTGTAACTCAGAGAGGTTATAACCCACGATCACATCTTTGGTAAGCACCAAAAGATGATAGGAAAATGTGAGTATATAAGCACATATGGTATATGTATATATTTATATACACACATGTAATATGTATACTTTGAATGCCTCATTTAAAATGTGTCAAAAACAAATTTATGAATGCAATAAAAAATAAAAGATAATAAAAGCAATGAGATAGAATACCAAAATTTATAGAATGCTCCTAAAGCAGGTTTTATTGCAAATATGTCATATAGCATACATGTATGCATTTATGTATCTATGTCTCTATTAACCTACTTACATATCATTTCAACTTTTCAGTCCTAGTTTCTTTATCCTTAGAATGAGTGGGTTGGACAAGATGATCTCTAATATACTTTATATCTCAAAATCATTGAATCATTTTAATGGGATAGAAGGAAATGAAATGGAAAAGCATTTATTAATTACTTACATTGTGCCAAGCACTATGATAAGCACTGGGGATCCCCATATTAAAGAAAGACAGTTCCTATTCTCCTTGACCTTGCATTGTTATCAGGGGAGACATTGTATATTGAAGTTTAGTTGCAGGACAAATTGAAGGACCCAGTGTCCCTTAGGCTGTGGGAGCAGGGTGGATGACAAAGTGCTACAGTGCAAACGACAGGTCATTATCACCGTATACCTTAGACACATTAGACAGTTAAAAGTAATAGTAGTAGCAGTAGCTGAATAAGGAAGAGGAGGAAAAGAAGCAGCAAGAAGAGGAGGAAGAGTTCAATGTTGGAAGAAGGATCATATGAGATAAAATATATCAAGCATGGATTATGCAAAGCAATTTTCTTTTCTGAAAGGATTAATAGACGGGTAGGTCAATAGATGCAGTATACCTGGATTTAAGCAAAGCATTCTATAAAATCTCTCATACTGACCTTCTAAGCAAGATGGAAAAGTAGGATTTACATCAGTTGCATCAAACATAAATATAAGTTAAGACCACTAATCCTTACATAAGGATCTCTGTGGGCTGCATATTTACTTGGTTTTATTTTAAAATGTAGTATTAGCTACATTTCATTGTCTTTTTGTTTATCTTATTAAATATTTTCTAATTACGTTTGAATCTGCTTCAAGTCACACTCAGGTGTATTGTGAGCCGGATGCAACCTGAGGAGCACACAACTGCTATTTCTGGTCTATATGACAGCACAGTTAGGTGGATTGAGAGCTAGTTGAATTATTGGACCCACAAAGAAAGCATTCATAGAACTATGCAAACCTGGAGACAGTTCAATAGTGGACTACCTTTGAACTGTACATGGTCCCCATGCTTCTGAGAGATGTTAGAAATGCTATCAAAGGGGCGGTTAGGTGGCACAGTGAATAGAGCACCGGCCCTGGAGTCAGGAGGACCTGAGTTCAAATCTGGTCTCAGACACAACACAAAAACTAGCTGTGTGACCTTGGACAAGTCACTTAACCCCAACTGCCCTCCAAAAAAAAAGCAAAAAAAAAAAAAGAAATGCTATCAAAGCTAATATTAGAACATAAATCATGGGTTTCTTAGATTTTAGAGATAGGAAAGATCATTGGTGCCTTCTCTGCAACTTAAAGATTTGCCCAGATCACTGATAAATGAAGAAACTCTTCCACAGCCACAGAGCCAAGTAGTTCAGAAGTGGGTCTTGAACCCAGGTATTCTTGGATTCGAAGCCAGTTCTCTACTCATTATATACCACCTCCCATCCAAGATCCAAAACATACTAAATAGCAAAGCCATGATTTAAACCCAGATTATTTGTCTATACAACCAATGCTCTTAAATCATACCTTGGCTGCTTTAGCTGTAGTTGACTAGAAGGCAAGGATAGTTAATACATTGAAAAAAAGATCATTTAAATCTAAAAATACCCTATAGGGCTAAAAAGGTTAAGATAACATGAATTACTTAATTAGATAATAAGATAACATTAAGTATGGATAAGTGGAAAGTTGCACTTAAAGTTTCAAAAATCAATTAAATGTTATAGCATGGGAAAGACATGGTTAAACAATATTTCATGTACAATAGCTATGGTGCCCCACATTAATTTAGTAATTAGTGGACAAAATTAGTGGAAATAATTAGTAATTTTTTAAATATACAGCCCACAGAAATCCTTATGTAAGGATTAGTGGTCTTAACTTATATTTATGTTTGATGCAACTGATGTAAATCCTACTTTTCCATCTTGCTTAGAAGGTTAGTATGAGAGATTTTATAGAATGCTTTGCTTAAATCTAGGTATACTCCTCTATTGACCTACAAGTCTATCAATCCTTTCAGAAAAGAAAATTGCTTGGCATAATCCATTCTTGATATATTTTATCTCATATAATCCTTCTTCCAAAATTGAAGTCTTCCTCCTCTTTCTGCTACTGCTTCTTCTCTTCCTTATTCAGCTACTGCTGCTACTATTACTTTTAAAGTTACTTTTAATATTAGTAACTTTTAAAAAGTAATTAGTAATTTTTACTAAAAATTTAGTAATTTTTTTAAAAAAGTAGACATAATATTTAGTGGACAAAAAGTTCAATATGAGTCCAGGAGTGTGGCATGGCATTCAAAATGCAATCAATTAAATTCAGCTTTCCATGTTCCTTTACTCTATTCAAATGACAGTGGTCACAGTTATTACAGAAGCTGAATGAATCAATAAATAGTTATTAAAAACCTCCTATGTGTCATATGAAAGGTCATTCAACTTTTCACATCTTTTTTTAGGAATATGTTATATAATGGTCTTTTCCAGGCCTCCTGCCTCATATATTAAAATGGACCACATAATTTAGCACTTGATGATATTTATTTTTTCTGGTATAGTTCTCTCTTTGTTCTATAACTGTCATACTTAACTAACTAACCAGATTATTAATTCCTTGTTGTCAGAATGTGTTTTTTACTTAAATTTAGCATAGCACTTTGGACAGTGCTGGCAATGTAGAACATGCTGAACAAAAGATACTATTCATATGTAGCTTAATAATACTTTCATTTCCCCAGTAGTCTACCAAGGAGAAGGACTATGTATTCACTTTGTAGCAGGGTTTGGAAAAGCTCTTATTTTCTCTGAAATCATTTTCCCCTCCTTAGTTCTGACTTCTATTTGGAAGGCTAATGCTTCCCCAAAAGAAGTATACAGGGCAATATATGACTCTTGTTGACAATTAAATCCTAATTCAAAGCTAGTGAGTCTGGCAGCCAGAGGAACTATTTGTTACAAGAATAGAAATGGTATAGCTATGAAAATATTTCGAGAAGATAAGAAAAAAATGATGGAAGTCAAGTGCAACATTAAATATTAATCTTTGTCACATTAGTTCTTCCAAGAGGTTTTTAATTTGTTTTTTTTTCCATCTAGACATTTCTATAGACATAATATTGGGGGTGAGTGTAAAGAAACAGCTTGTCTAATAAGGGGAATAGGCAATGTTCCCATTTCCTCAAATACCCGTTCCTGAAGTCCCCATCCTTCTGGTTGTTAATTATCTTTTCCTTTAGACTTCACATTGCACTTTGGTTTGTTACTCTAATGTATTTCTCATTCAATGTTACTAATTAAAATTCTCTATGTTGGCAAAATATTTTTTCATTGTAAACTTTGGGTAGGGAGTTTTTTTCTTTTTCTAAGCTTTGTTTTTCTCCCAAATGCTTCACTCAGAAAGTATGAGTATAATAAATGGTTGTTGTAGAAATCTGAAACTTTAACCTGGTACCTAGACCCATCCTTCAACTTGAAAATAAGTCCATGTCTGTTCTAGATAGTTAGAATATTTGCAGTGTTCTTCATTGAGAGCCAGGGTTTTAAATGTTTCTATTTCTTAGTACCACAATGGTATAAGCCTTGGAGTTTGGAACATACCTCAACTGCACACATCCTGACTGATGCTGTAGAAGTTCCAGTCATTGTCTAGGCTTCACTGTCCTCATCTGGCCAGTTTCCATGGATATTCACTTTCTATCTAATAAAATGATTAACAAGGGAAAAGTAACATAGCAAAACTTCAATTAGGTAGAATCTCCAGGTTGCTGATATTTTTGTTGTTGCTTCCATGGTTGATTTTTAGGAAAATTATATGGTACCATTTAAAAAACAGAAAACAAAAAAAAAAACCCCATAATTTCTTAAATGAAGGATTTATTTCATAAAAATTTGCAATGTCTACTTACAGTGTGTAGATGGTATAGTCAATAGAGTCTGGGCCTGAAGTTAGCAAGAATTATATTCATGAGCTCAAATCTGGCCTTAGGCACTTAATAGTCATGTGACACTGGGCAAGTTCCTCATCTAAAATATGAGCTCAAGAAAGAAATGGCAAGCCACTTCAGTATCTCTGCCAAGAAAACTCCAAATGGATGAAGAAGAGTTGGACATAAGTGAAATATCTGAACATTGACAAATATTTGTAGTTCACATTTATTATGTCTTACCTGGTAGAGCCCTTGCTATATTGTTCCTGGACACGGACACACAAGAAAACTATATGGCATGATCTCGATCTTATAATCAATTAATAGTCAGCAATATTTCTGTATCTATAAAATTAAATATGTTGACATGAATCATAACCTCGCACATATATGGATTTGTACATAGACATGAACAGCTCCATATGAGGAATTATACTTCTGGATAATTTAATTTTACTCACTATTTGGGATTTATTAAAATAGGAAAGTAAGCTAAACCATTTTAGACGGCTTTCAGAAAAGAAGTACAATATTTTCATTTCAAGTCTTTCATAGCTCCCTATTGCCTATTGAGTAAAGCTTATTACCTTAATCTTAAAGACTCTTCCCCAAACACATTTATCCAGTTGAGATAAGGTATAAAAATAAGAATCAAGTTCAGGTTTCAAGTGAATTATTTACATGGAAAATTCATTAAGTAGAAGAGAATAGTAGGATTTAGATCTGGGTCATCTCCTCCATATCAAAAATCAGCACTCCCAACAGTCTCCTACCCATGCTATATTCTTATCTAAGACTGGGTATCCTATGAAGGATCTTTGAAGTGATGGAAGTCCTGTCCGAAATTCATAGATCCTTCTTATTAAGTTAGAACTAGAAGAGATGTGTGAGATTATTTAATTCCATACTCTTTCTTTAAATATGGGGAGACTATGAGACTTAGAGGCAAAGTACATTACCTAGTGTTACACAGATAGTAACAGAGAAAGCCAAGACCTAGGGATCACATAGTACACTTTGTTTTACAGATAGGAAACAGTGAAGGAGGGAGAAACTACTTGTTTGGAGACACACATCATAAGTTACAGGATGACAATTGGAATTCAGGTCACTTAATGAAAGGTCCAATATTCTGTCCTTACTATTCTGATTCCTTAGTGAGGATCTATAGATTTATTGTTAAGAGAAAAGGAAAAGGAAAGGAACAGGAATGAAAGGATGAGTAAAGCAAAAGGAAAAGGAGGGAAGAAGAAAAAAGAGGTAGAGATAGGATGAAAATGGAGGAAGTAATTGAAATGTTTATCAAAGATCAGATTTAACTTTGTTCCCTATCAGTCCCTCTGTTAGCTTCAAGAAGTAGATTCTAGAGATTCCATATACTTTTTTCTTGGCAAGTTCAAGTTCTGGAATGGATCAGTTACTCTCATTCTAAACATTTAATATTGGGGATATATTTATTTCTCAAGAGGTGATCACATCAGAAAATGTGATAGGAATAATACAAATAATTTAAGCTGAGAATTTTAAAATATATTTTAAATTATTTCATTAAATGTTTCCCATTTTTCTAAAAAGAAATGAGTTCCAAATCCTTTCACTTCCTTCTGCTTCTCCTCACATTTTGAGAAGGCAAGAAATATGATACCAATTTTATATGTAGGGTTGTATAAATATGTATTTCCATATTAGCCATATTTCAAAAGAAAAAGATGGAAAAAAATCCCAAGGAAAATAAAGTGGAAAAAAAGTATGCTTCAATTTGTATTCAAGAGTTCCTCATTAATCTGTCTGTAGGTGAATTTTGGAAATTACATGAATATCCAGGGATTGTGCCATTCTATTGATTTAGAGCAAATCTATTTGCTCTCATGATTTGCTTTCTATGTAATGTGAATAGGATACAATTTTTTTCCAGCCCCAAATCATTGATGAAGCCTTCCCATATATATTCTAACAGCCTCAGGGGGCAAAAATCATTGAAGTTATAGACTTTCACATTTTTGTGTACCCCCTTTTAAAAAAAGAAAAAAAATTAAATTAATTGCATACATAGTGGTTTTAAATTGTATTAATGCATTTTATTGATATTTTCAGTTTCTTATATCACCAGTTATCTCATTCTACTCCTTCTCCTCCCAGAGGGCTACATCATATGACGAATAGTATTTTTAGAGATAAAAAAAATCAACACAACTAGTCAATATATTGAAAAAATCTTAAAACTTATACAATGTGTAGCTTCTACAAATGTCTCACCTCCATGAAGGAGTTGTTAGGATGTCTTCTCATTTCTCTTTTTGAGTCCTACATAAACTTTTTGGTTCTGTTCTTTTCTAGAAACATTTCGAATGTTTATTATTGAACATTTTTTTCTGTATGATTAGGAAAAGTTTTGCAGGATGGATCACCCAAGGCTGCACTCTGAGCTCCAATGCTCTTTGAAATACATTATTCCATTCTCTCTTCTTTTATCTAGTTGTTGTGGAATAGTCTTGTGTTATTTTAATAAGTTTTCCATGGTACTTGAAGGTATTTTTTTTTAATTTTCAGAACTTTTTTTAAATTGAATTGTTAAATTTAACTAATATGTATCCTGTAGTTTGCAACAATGGGCTTGTTGTCAGAGGCAATCTGTGAATTTCTTTGATTGGAATTTCATTTTCAAAGTTCAGAAGTTCTGGGCAGTTCTCTTCAATGATTTCCTTCATTATGGTATAAAGATTTTTTTGTCCTATTATGTTTTTCTTGAAGATCTATAATTCATAGGGTGTCAAGATGCATAGCTTTTACTTGCATAGTGAGAATATTTTGTTTTAATATTCTTGTATTTTGCCTCTTCTTACTTGTCTTTTACTTCTGTGTATTTGCTTTCTCACTGTATTTTCTATTGTTTCTTTGGTAAGGCTTGCCATTGCAGTTTCAAATTTTTCTATTTTGCTTATTATTTTTGCTATGCAGAATATGTATTCTTCTCTCATGATTCTCATTTCTCATTAAAACCACTCAGGAATAGAACATTGTGGTTCCATTTCTTCCTCAAATTTCACAGGATCCTCTGTTTTATCAAGTGCTGGATACTTTCCTTTTATTTATTTATTTATTTTTTAGTATTTATTCATAGATTCCTAAATTTGTTTACTAGATTTGGAGGTCATATATCCTTTGTTGGTTTTTTCTTTTCCCCTATTGACTTATCTATTTATGTTCAACGTCTTTGAGATTCAGTCTTACCGTAATCTTTGTTATGTTCACTTCTACTCCCACCTTCCTGACATACTCTTTATTTTCCTAATGGCTGAATTTTGACTCTTTCTTTTCTGATTGTAGTTTTCTTGGGGACTGTCTCTCAAAGTCTCTCAGCCACCTCCCATACTGAGCAATTCACAATTCTCCAGTCTAGGTTTCTGAACCAACTGTCTTTAGGGTGGTCGGAAGTGGCCCCAGATGAATGATGTGTTTTTCCTTCAGGCTTGGTGGTGTGTCACCACAGAAAGCTATATTTAGTGTGTCCTTGTCCTGGTGGCTTCTCCCATTCCTTGAGTTTTTTAATTCTCTGTCTTGGCACCTGGACTCTAGAGACTCCAGGCTACTGTGGTTCAAAACTTATTCTCTCTGATAACAACAGAGTCTGCTTTCCCTGGAACCAATAGTTCACAGCTTTTCAGCATTGATACTTCTGGAATGCAGCTCCCAGTATATATTTTGTGCCTAAAGAGCTCCAGTCAAGCTGATTATCGAGTCTCAAGGGAACTTCAATGGATTAGAGCCAAGGTCTCTATGGCACTAGAAAAAGGAACTGGAGCAAAATACAAGGATGTGTTTTGATACCCGTATGCATCAGCCTGTCCTTGGGCTTCATAGTGCATTCTTGCTGCCTGTAGTATGAGAAATGGTAGAATGGTGTTCAGTAGCTTCAGGGGCAGTAAGGATCAGTTTCTAGTGGGTTTTTTTCATTTCAAACTTTTTTTGATTCTTTGTATACTAGACCATGGAAACCGCTGAAGCTGCTTTATCTTTTGAGTTCTGTTTTGAAAAGATTTGTGAGGTCATAGGTGTAAAAGTCAGGGAACCATAAAATATAAAGTTTTAAGGTTTAGAGATGCTGGAGACCCCAAAATAACAACACATCAGGTCCTGCTGAGTGAATTTGACTCAAGTCTTCTCTCAGCCAAAATAAAGCAAAGTTTATTAAAGATTTGCCATAATGGGTAGACTCTTAAAAGGAGCCTCAGTACCTGTGATGCTTGTATTGGACAAGTGAGCCAGAATAATCTGACACAGAGTGAGTCTATGCTGGATAATTCTCTGGCCTCTTCATGGAGGCAAGATGGGTCTTATATACAGAAAGGTTGTGGGAAGAATCTAGGAGTGGTCTAGAGAAGGAGTTTGGGGAGGGTCTTCAGGAGGAGTCAAATGAGATTGGACTCCAGTGAGAGATTACAAGTGGGAAATAGCTAGAGGCTACCTGGAGATGAGAGACAATGGAGGGTTAGGCTAGTTTAAGGGTAACAGATTTGGGCATACATATTTGGGGAGGATCAAGGGGGGGGTAGCAGGAAAAAGGAGGGCTAAGCTAATTACAAAGATTTGGGCCCAGCTATAATGAAGGGCTTATGGCTTCAGGCGAATGCCTCATCAACTGGGGAGATTCAAGGAGAGTTCAAGGGGGTTCCCAGAGCCTGTACCTCATCAATAGAGTATAGGAAAAAAAAGTCTTCTCTGTCACATTATTGCTTACCTGATATAGAACTCAACCTCCTTGAACTCTATATTTTGTTAAATTTACTTTTGATTTTTTATATGTATTCTTTCCATTTACATTGTTATAGTTACTATTTGTATTGTTTTCTTTGCTCTGTTTACTTTTATCTTCTTCAGTTCATATAGATATTTTCATACTTCTTTGTACTCATCACATATCATTTTTATAATACAATAATACCTGTTATATTCACGTACCATAATTTATTTAGCTATTTCTCAATTGATTGCTATATGAAATATTTCTAATTCTTAGCTATTACAAAAAGTGCTTCTATAAGTACTTTGGAATATATGAGAATGCTCTTGTTGATGACTTTTTTTAATATAAGTCCAATAATGGACTCTCTGGATCAAAGAATATGGGCATTTTATCACTCTATTTGTATAATTCAATATTGCTTTGCAAAATGATTTTACTTTTTCATGGTTCCACCAACAATATATTTACATATTCTTCTAACCTCCCAACATTGACTATTGCCATTTTGGGCATTTTTGTTTATTTTCAGGGTGTGAAGTGAATCCTGAAGTTGTTTTAATTTACATTTTTTTATAAGTAGTCATTTGAAAAATTATTTCATGTGATTGTAAATCATTTGCACTTCTTTTGAGAATTGTTTGTTCATGCCCTTTGAACATTTATCTATTGGGGTATGGCTATAAGTTATATATACCCACACATATAAAAATATGTATGTATGTATATATATATATATATATATATACACATACGTATACCTGTGTTGTGTATGTATGTGTGTATACATGTGTGAGTGTGTGTGTGTATGTGTGTATTATCTATTTCTTGGATACCAGATTCTTATCAGAGAAATTCAATACAAGGGCATTTTTCCCTCCATTTAAGTACTCCCATTCTTATCATAGGTGCATTCATTTTGTTTGTGCAAAAGCTTTTCACATTCAAGTGACCCAGGTTATCTATTTTCTCCTTTATAATTATCTATATATTTTTGTTTAAAAATTCAGCTCTCATCTATGATAGGAATATGATCAATTTCTCCTTTAAGGTATTTTATAATACAGTATGTAATATTAAGGTGACATATATTTAGAATGTATTGTGGAATATACCGTTAGATGTTGATATAAACCTAATTTCTGCTTTTTCAGTTTTTCTAGCAGTTTTAATGAAATGTGGAGTTCCCCCTCCCAGTAATTTATGTTTTCCATTTTATCAAATATTGAATTATTGAATGCTATTGTTTCTGAATCTCACTTGTCTAGATTATTCCGTTGATCCCTCTCCATCAACTAATACCAAATGGCACAGATGAGTGGTGCTTTACAATACATTTTGAGGTCTGGGAGTTATAGTTTTCCCTTGTTCCTACTTCTTTTCCTTATTTCCCTTGATATTACAGATTTTTCAAATTAATTTTGTTATTAATCTATCAAGTGCTATAAAGTGTACCCTTGGTAGTAACCCTTTGATAATAGCATTACCAGTAAAAAAAAATAAAGCTAATCATGGTATCATTGTCACTTTTGTTATATTGGCACAACCTAAACATGATATTGAATATTACTCCAGCTATTGAAATTGTTCTTTACTTCTTTAAGGGTCATTTTATAATTGAATCTTTTGTTTGCTTTGGGAGGTTGATCCCTAGATATCTTAGGCATTTTGTATTTTTTGTAAAGAAATTTCTCTTTCTATTACAGTTTCTTGTGTTTTGTTATTAGTATATTGAAAAGCTATTGTTTTTTTGAGGATTTATTTTGTAGCCTACAACTCTGCTGAAGCTCTTAATTATCTATTGATCCCCTAGGATTTTCCAAGTAAATCATGATATCACCAAGAAAGAGGGGGAAGTTGTTTATATTTTTACCTATTTTTATTCCTTTAATTTTTTCTTCCTTATCATTGTTGGTAGCATTTGGGCTCATTCATTTATTGGTGTTTGAATTTTTAAATACATACTCAATTCATTAATCCTTTCTTTTTTTCTATTTAGTTAATATGTTTTTAAGGATATTATTTTCCCTTTCACAACTAACCTAGCTGCATACCAGACATTTCTATGTGTTGTTTCATCATTATCATGTTCTGTTATGTAATTGTCGATTGTTTCTATGATTTGTTCTTTGATCCACTTATTCTTTTTGGATTCCATATTTTTTCAGTTCATTGAATGCCTACTTGCTGCATAGTGCTGTAAAGAGTATCATATTATACTGGGGACAAATGCAGATATTGAAATTGAGGGCCCCAGCAAAACCTATTTGTCAAGGGACAAATTGTGGAATTGGCTATTTCTATAATTAGCACAATGGTTGCTACATAACAGGCACTTCTTATATGTTCTTTGAATTAATGAATCTGGATGATATCCAAAAATCTGAATCTTCTCTGATTACCTTCTTTCTCCCTACCCCTAAGCTCCTGGTCCTGGCATTGAGTTATATCTTAGCTCATTTCTCCCTCTTCTCCCACCCTATTCCCATCTTATATATAATACCTCGTCTGCTAATGTCAGACTAGAGAGTGGGAACAGGAGGATTTTGAAGTTGAGAGTTATGAAACTATTTTCATTTTATTCTGTTTCCTCCCTAGAATATTTCCTCTTTCTCCCCAACCTAGTGAAATTATTGGGAGTAGAAATCTCCTTAGCCACATCAAAAGTTCAAAAGGATTGAGGGTGTGGAATAGAGCAAAGGTTTCAGGCTGTCTTTATCAGACAAGAGGAGGACTGGGAAAAGTTAGTGAATACAGAGGTGCCTAAAGAATTTTACTGGATATATTTTCTGACTGCATAGAGGAGATGCTTAATAAATGTCTATTGAACTAGGAACTTGATGGAATCCAGATAGCAGTGGCAGCCTCTGAAGTTTCAGTAGAGTTTGTTTGTACCAGTTCCAGATAACCTGAAGATCACTAACAACAACAAAAAACATTCCAACTCTAAGACAGGTCCAAATTCAGTCTCCCTCTCCAAATTGTTTCCTTTCTATCATATTCGGTCATCTCTTACCTTCCTAGATGCCAAAGCATTCTTTGGCCTAGTAACAAGGAGAGAAAAAACTGTCCCTGGGCCAAGTGCATGTCATCATTAGCAAAGTAAAAATAAAGTGCTTTTAACTTCTTTTAGATGATTCCAGGTTTGTTTGTTTGTTTTTAATTATCTAATTAAACATGTGAGGAAGGCTCAATGAAAATGAGGAAACAGAGACACAAGTTGGTTAAGTACATTGCCCAAAGCCGAAAAGTGATTTAGGGCAAAAACATGAACTAGAACCTGCATTTCCTATTTCCTAGTCCTTTAAACTGTCCACCAGACACTGCTATATCCTAGACCATTTTCATTGTTTTGTGGCTAGAGTGTCATGTCAGAGTATCCAGGGCAGCAAATTTAATGACACAGCTGGGAAAACTTAAAAGTCTCCTCTGCATTAGGTCACAAGTGGAGGTTAATATGATGGTATGATTACATCCCTATTACCTGCCTCCAGAAACCACAGTGCAATTCAGGAGAATAGAAAGTTTCCACTGGGGGATGGTCCCAGTGTGAATGAGCAGCCAAGGTCAGGATGGAAATGTGGAAGAGAAAAGGAACTGTTATGCCCATTGCCAAGTTCAAACCCACTTGGTGATTCTGGCATCTTCTGGAGGGTCACCTTTATCCACCAATTAAAATAAAGATATTTTCCCCAGTTGGATCCTGCAACAAGACTGCATGCTACTTCCAAAGCTATAGAGACCACAATTCCGATGCACTGAGTTCTGAATCAATCTTCTGAAAGTAACACACTAAAAAGAAGCCTTTATTACCTGTCCAAGTATTAAGAAAAATCCTCATAGAATCCAAATTTAGAACTCCTAAAGCCCTTTAAACTCCCCCTCTTTACCTCTACCAAGCACTGTACCTTTAATTTTCATAATGTATGCAGTTTTAAATTCAACATTTATTTTTAACACCTATATTTTAATGAAACATGAAATATAAAATGAGACTCCAGTCTGCCTTGTATGAGCACAGAGAAAAATCCTAATTACCTGTTTCAAAAGTGTGAAGCGCTTTCTAATTTTCCACCAGCCAGTTTTCTTAGACAGCACTCAGTATTATAACTATTTATGCCAATTGTGCTATTTCATGCATAAAATTACTGCATTATTGTTGGAATAGATGCTAGAGAGATATCTAAGCAGGGTGCAATCACTTCACTTTCTATCAAATTGGGCTCCTGAAAGGTATCATAAATTTTATTAGAAGGCAAGGGGCTAATGGCAGCCAATCAGTGTTAATGCTGATAAAATTGCTTGTATTTTACATTATAAAAACCAGACGATATATATTTTTTTAATCATAGGGCCTCCTTTTGTTTTATTAAGAATGGATCATGAAAATGATATTGTAATCACACAAGGTAGTTAGCAAACCCTCCTGCTTTCCCTATGCCCTAAAGAGAAGGGTAGTTGGAAAGGGGAGCAGCTTTCCTTAAGGCACCTAAATGTTGGCTGGCTGGCAAGTCAGGTTTTGTGGGAAGTTGCTTTCCACCCCCTGATTGATGGTGGTGTAAAGTGAAACGGTGCAAAGTGGATACACCGCCCCATTTGGGGTTATATTTCAATTCCTTGTGGCTTTATGCTCCTAAGGTCCACTCTTTGGGAAACAAATATTAATGTTCCACTGTTCCCGGGTCCTTTATTGAGCCATAAAAATTGTTTTCTATTAACCTGCCTATTGAATCTGAGAGTGGGATGGTTTTTAAGACTCCCCAGCTCATTCTTGAAGTGCCATAGTAAAGAGTGGCAGATTATTATGATATTGAAGAGGGGAGGGAAAGGACAGGGGTGGCACTTGGTCCAAGTTCTATCTTTTTGGAACAGAGTTGAATGTGAGTTTACCAAAACACAACAACAGCAACAACAAAGTCCTATTTCTGAATGAACTATACTTGCACAAGCCGGAGGAAGACAGTCAAGCTTAACAGTAATAATCACCTTCGTTTCTCTGAGCCTTCTTTTCCTTATCTGCAAAATAAAGGGACTTGGTGAAATGATCTTCCAGCTCTAACAAGTATGGTATTTTGGAAAGAACACCCTATTTAGAAGCAGAGCACTTGGGTTCCAATCCAATCTGATACTTGCTTCCTAAGAGAAGTTGATCTTTTCATCTGATTTCTCTGGCCCATTGTTTCTTTACCTCTAAAATAAATTATACATGATTTACTCAAAATCCTGTGATTCTAAGATGGTTCAAATAGCTATAGTCTTGCCTTCCTTTGTCTGAATATGATGTACAATCCATGGAAGTCTAAGAGAAGTAGGATTGTAACCAAGGAGGAGAAAACATAGACCTTTAAAATCTGTGAATCCCTCGATTGCCACAAAGATTTTCAGTCATGCTATCTATGTAATTCTATTTAGTTAGTGTCTTTTACAATGTCATATGTACTGAGAAATGCACATTACTGTATCTCCCTCTTTTCTGAAATTTTACAGTAGTTTTCTTTACCCGTGGACTCCTGTGGGAATATTTGAGATATTAAAAATGTTCACCAATCGATATAAGTACTCACCCAAAACTCTCATTTTTCCTCTTCATTTAGTTCCAACAAAAATAAGAAGTGTGATTTAGTATAACTGCTATTATGAAACAATCAGCAGAATTATTGTACATTAGAAAGGAGCACTCATATAGTAGACATGTCCTTCCATAAGGTTTATGTTTTAAAGTCTATTCAAGTAAGGAATTACATATTGACAAATGTAAGTTTAACATTTATTGAATCACTGAAATTTGGGCATGGTATCTTTGAATAGTTGTAGTTTAAAAAAATTTAGGAGATCTATTTTTTTAAAGAAAGTAAGTTATATCAATAGAGCAAATGTATCTGAGATGGTTACTATGAAATATTTGAATATATATTTTAAATTTTTTTCATACCATCCAATCAAACTATTGACTAGGTTTGAGTCAGGAATCAGTAATTCTACGTAAATAGAAATAAAAAAGGTAAAGACTTAGCTGACCAAAAAACATGATTAGAGGAAAAGCTTTCACACATTAGAGGGTGATCAGCAGTTAGAATGGTGGTGAATAGTAGGTGTTTAATAAATGATTGTTGATTTTATTTGATTACACCTACACATAATTGTTTCATTTTTTCCATATATAAGGAGACAAAACAGGGCACAAAGGATCTAAAGGGGATTCTTAAGATTCCTTTTAACTGACAAGAATGCCAGGAAGTCCAAGTAGCTTCTCTTTTTCTCATTAGTTCTATTAACCTAAGAAAAATGAATAATGTAATGATGTAGGGGAGATTATAGAACTGTGCTCAGAAAAGTAAGATACTACAAAAGCTACATGGGAACTGATAGTGGGGGGAAAAGTTAACTTCAGTGTCTCTCTATCTCTGTCTCTCTCCTCTTCTTGCCTGTCTTTCTGACTCCGTTTCTCTCTCATAGAGCTCATTTTGCAAAAGCAAAATGCGCATATAATGAAATTCCATTGTACTGAAAAAAACAAAATTGGGGATCCCTCACTGTAATAGTAATCAATTTGTTGGATACTGAGGGCAAAGTATGGAAGGTGTGAGCTCTGTCTGGAAGGTGTGAGCTCTGTATGGAAGGTGTGAATCTTGTCTGGAAGCTGTGAATTCCCCTGTTGACTTGGAAGAATGCCATTGGCTGAGACACTCCCCTATTCACTTGGGAGAAGGCCGGTGTTTATAAGCAGGAGAATTTTGGAGAAACAGACAGATTTTGGATTTGGTTCCTCAGTGAAGATGATTGAAGATATGAACAGGATGGGACTTTGTTTGTTGGTGGCCTGGCTGATCCTTGAG
>CM053594.1:276203697-276241151 GCA_028646575.1 Pseudocheirus occidentalis | reverse complement strand
AACTTGAGTGTGTGCCGGGGGATTGCCTTGAGGATGGGACAAGGACCTGGGAGCTGTTCATCCCTGAGGACTGGACGAGAACCTGTAAGCTTTCAACTCCTGAATCTAGGTGATTGTCTGGCAGATTCAGGAGGGAGCTGGGACCAGGGAAGGGGATCCAGGGAATCAGAGAGACCACCCAGAGTCAAAGTGAAGAAAAGGCCTCCCCATGGACTAAACTGAGGTTTGTTGGAAATCAAGAGGTGGAAGGATTGTGTGGTTGTTTAACAACTTTATTGGGAAACTAAAGTTAATGGTTACCCGAGGAGTGGAAGATCAGTATATTGTGAATTGTTGATTGATTGAATCCCTCTTAGATAAACTAGGTCATTCTTTTTGTTAATTGATTGAATCTTAAAATGTGAAGCTGGTTTCTCCCTTAGGGAAACCAGCTGATTCTTATCTTGTTCCTTGTTCCTTTCTGTAATAAGATATAATATTGAGACTTTCCTTGTTCTGAAGATTGTATTATATTGTGAATTGTTGAAACTGTGAACATTATATTGAATAAAGATTTGTAATGGAATAAACAGAGTGTTCACTAATACTGTGTAATCCGAATCATAAAAGCTGTTCACAGTAGCATTCTCTCAGGAATCTACTGCTGATTGGCTTTACACTCACATAAACAGAGCACATGCAATTTGAAATGTTGCTCGAATGGCAAACTGGCAAAGTTCTTTAACTGATTCAACTAAATTGAAATCTCTTTGAAGTCAGGGGCTATATGGATACTCCAAAAATACTGATTGACTGACTGATGGATTGATTGTCTGGGGCCCAATGTGAAGACAAGGCTATATAGGCTGTTGTCAGAACTAAACTCAAGAACTAAGTTTTTCAATTAAGTTTCTTCTTTGAGAGGTGAGAATCAATTTTAAATGTCTATGTCTAGAATTTGTTTCTATTTTACTACCACCATTAATTTCAATATTTCCTTTTTTTCAAGTTGTTTGCTAATATTCTTTTCAGTCACCTTTTGCTTTTTCCCTATGAAAAATGTAAACGGCAACTTTACAGATCCAGATGCTGGTGGCTTAACATTTCAACCAATTATAAAGTGTAACACTTTGTTCTAAGGTCTCCCATGGACGAGGAAGGTTACACATCAATGGAGCAAAACCATAGTGGAAACTCTTGATACTTGAACATGTTTATACAAAGCATTCACAAAAGCAAAAAAGAATATGTTGTGACATTCAGAGATTATAAGTTAATAAAATTGTGTTTCTACTCACAAGGGGAGGAGGAGAATGAACAGATGCCAATGGGAAACAATCTTAGTCTTTGGCCTCCATTACCAAGGGCTACACACAGTGGTGTGGCTTTGAATATATACAGTTACACCTGTATTCTGATTGAAGGGCCAGAGCCTCTCAGGGTTCAAACATGGAGAATTTTAGACACAGCTGACATGGAGCCTTTTATAAGGTTGTAATATAATATGGACCACTGAGATGAGAATATTTCCCGAATTGCCTGAGGATTGAGAAATGAGGGTCTGGAACACAGGAGATTTAAAATCTGTTACACAAGCAGGAGACTTGGTAGGGTTTGGGGAGACATATTCATATTGCCCAGTCTCTGGGTTTATTCGCCTTAGGATATACACATCCAAAAGGGCTGGGACTGTATCATTGCAAATCATTCTCATCAGCTCACAACTCGCCCTCCATACCTTCACCACTCTATATTTTGCCGTAGGCTGGTATCTACCTCCTCTAGTTCTTGCCTTATGTCTGTGGTAGTAAACCTACTTGTGTAGATATGGGGAAAAAATCCAGCCAGATAAGCTGAAAGGAAAGTAGGGAGAAAAGAACACCGGAAAACAAAATACAAATATCTTTTCTTCCAATTGACAATTCCCAGTGTTGCTAAGAAACTCACAGGAAACTTTAAGAACCTAGAGAGGTTTTTCTCCTAGGAGTTGCTTAACCAATCCAATGGTTTTTCTTAGTTGCAATAGTAAAACTTCTCTATAGAGCTATAAAATTAACAACACTCTTTCCTCATAGCAACCCTGTATGGTAGGCAATGTAATTATTATAATCGTTAATTTACATATAGGGAAATTGAGTCCAAAAGACTTCCCCCAAATCACCTAGCCAATAAATGTCAAAGCTAGATTTTACTCTAGCTTTCTTGTCACTGCAAACTCTTGCCTTTATAACACATACCCCTCATACTCTAGGTATCTCTTTACCTCTAAACTTGAAGATGTTTTGGAACTCAGAAACCACTGCAGCAATTGATTATTTGAATTAGAAACAAACCAAATTGAAGAAAACAATTGGAAGAATGAGAAAAAGATCACAGAGAAAACTTTGTCTTTCCCTTGGGTTTTTCACAATCATTAAGTATGCTGAGCCCTCCTATATAGACACCACTGTGTTTCTGCTATAAAGGAGAAATGTAATTGTAAACATTTTTTTGGCATTCAGAGCTCTCAAAAGTTTAATATTAATAATAGTAACTACTCATATAGCATTTATAATTTTGCAAAGTATTTTATAATCATTTCATTTGAACCTCAGTATATTTTATACGTCCCGATTTAATGGATGAAAACACTGAAGCTCAGGTTATTTAAAAGACTGGTCCAGGGTTAAATAGTTTGCAATTGCCTGAAACAGGATTTGACCCTAGGTCTTCCCCAATATAATTCCAGTGCTTCATATATTATACCTCATAGAACAAAACAAGGGTACACTAAGTACCATGGGACAGTGATTTATTCATACCAAACTTTTGCAACAGACAGTAAGCCCTATAGGAACTCAGAGGAAAGAAAGATGTCTGGAAGCTGGAATTAACTGGAATGATTTGAAGGATGATAGAACTTAACAGGTTTTAAAGAGTGGGCAGGAAGTGGATAAGTAGAGGTGTGAGAGAGTATTAAGGGTCAGGGTACGAAAAGGGACTTAAAGGCTTTAAAAAGTATGTGATGCTCAGAGACAGTGGTAAAGCAGAAGCTTAATGAAGAGAGTAGGCAGACATAAATCTGAAACGTCTGACAGGATGAGTTTGTAGAGAGCCTTGAATGCCAGCTGAAAGACATTCAATTTTGTGCTATAGGTAGTTGGGGACCATTGGAGGATTTGAAAAAGCAATAATTAGGGAGAGAGGAAGAAAGGAAGAGAGAGAGAGACAGAAACAGAGACAGAGAGAGAGAGAGACAGAGACAGAGAGAGAGACAGAGACAGAGACAGAGAGACAGAGAGAGAGAGAGAGATGTAGTTCATAGAGCCAAAAAAGGTGAAGTCTAGAAACAGGTAGATTATATGTGGAGACATGTGGATGATAATACTCAGCATATTGATGAAGCTCAAAGATAGTATTACTTTAAAATGATTTTTGTCATTCTGTGAAAACTCACTGAGAGTGAAAGTGAATCCTCATCAGGCTACAAATTCCATGTTTTCATCCATGCTCTGATAATACCAAGTCTTGGCAATATCCCCACTGCTGATATTACTTGAAACCTCGATTGATTTACAACTTTGCAATCTATTTGTCCCCATTTATTATCCCTCACATAAAACCAAGCATCACTGGGAAGTTGCCTCTGATGTTAAGACTCTAAAGAGTTGGACAAAGAGGAGTCTAGGCCACTGGAGTGCTTTTGGAGAGAGAATATAGTGTAAGAGATCAGCAAAGCAATAAAGGGCCTGCATTCCCAACCTCCGTATATGAAATGCAGTTAATAATACAAAGCCTGGATGTTTTTAATAAAGGGATGGATGTGTGTAGCTGCTGTCCTTGAAGATTCTATTGCAGGCTGAGCCTTTACAATTCAGACCTTGTGGGAAAGTAAAGATACCAGTCAATGTCCCCAAAAATACGACCACTGGTAACAAATCTGCCTGGTAGCAGACCATGAAGGGACTTTTAGTGGGCCCTTCTGTCATTCCCAATTGGTCTTATTCATGAGAATTTTATATTTTCAAATCACAAAAGGGACAGACAGCACTTCTTCATTCATTTTGCAGGACATTTCAGTGGGTGCAGATTGAGAGGTGCACAGCCATCAAATATGGCATTACCTGCATCCATCTCTATCAATGCATCAGCAGAGATCTAGGAGAGTTATACTTGTTCATTTGCCCCTCAGTCCCCATAGTGGAAACTTTATGGGTGAACACAAGAGAAAATTTAAAGGAAAAATATATTAGAGCAGACAGCAAAGTGACTAAGCAGCACAGACAGAAAATAACCTAATTGTTTTATGTTGATTTCACTGTACCTGGTCCTTTAAACCCTAAGATGTTCGATTTTTAAGATGACAAAAAAATAGACTCTTGTAACTCTGATGGTCTCATTAAATTTAAGGCAAAGGCAGGTGCATATAGTTGTTCTAACTTCACACATTTAAAAACAAATAGTTATCTACCCATGTAAAAAGAAAATAGAAACATTAAGTCTTGAGCTAGGGGAGGGATAAGAAATGGTGTTTGCATCACGAGTTAAAAGGGTAGTCATTCTTTGAGTTTGGCTGGTGATTCTCCTACCCCCACTCCCTCTCACACCCCAGACATTAGCAGAAGATACTAAATGAGGACCAAATGAGAGTCTTTCTGGAGACTTCTGGGATAAGACATCTGGAAGCTGATCCAGCTACCTGCCCTTTGGTGACTAGTCTATGAGGTGTCTAGGAAGACAATGTTTAGGGGCTGGCTAGAAGGACACAAGAACCCATAAATACAAGAGATGGTGGTTACTACATGGACAGCCATGGGGATGAGGAATGAATGTGGTTGGATTAAGAAAGAGACTGCCATGAACCTCTCTACTTTGGGGATCAAAATTGTAGAAGAATGATTCCTTACCAGAATGGTTTTGGAGCATGGCTAGGAAATATTAGATATGAAGTACTGGATGGAGGAAGTTGATATTTCACACTTCACCAGAAGCAGCTATCTGTTAGGTAACAGGGAGAGAAACTTCAGAAACTTCCCAGAAATACACTTACTGCTTCAGAACTCTATTTTTGATTATGCTTTAATAAATGTACTTGAATGTACAGGTAAATAGATAATCCTTGTGGATCCTGTGAAGTTGAAAAAAATTAGAATTTCAATAGAATGGGGGCCTTGCCAGGATAAATTTATGGGGTATTTTTCTTCATATCCCTAGACAGCAATCAGACTGAGGTACTTAAAGTAAAGGCTGAGAGTCTTAGGACTCCTGTGAGTACTTGTATGAAAGGATTTAGCACTTGCAATACATAGGTCCTCCTCACTCCTCCACTTGAGCTGGCAGCATGGACCTTGGAGAGTCAAACAATGGTTTATCCAGAAATAGAACTATTAGTACCTATTCAAGAGGGAAAAACATCTTTGTGCCAATATAAAGTAAGCATACCTGTGGGTACAGGGAACATATCCTACTATGCTAAACAAGCAAAGCAAAACACTATCTAGAACGTAAAAGTGAGTGAGGGTTCGCATATCAACCAAATGAGTGAGGCAGTGTGGAATGATGAAGGAACAATAAATTTGGAGTCAGAGCACCAATGTGACATTGGAAAGGTCACTTCACCTCCCTAGGCTTTAGTTCATCATCTGTAAATCAGGAAAATGCATCCAAAAACCTCTGAACATCCTAAAGCACATGTCTGATTGTGTCACTTCTCTCCTCAGTTAACTCCAGTACCTCCCTAGCATATCTAGCGTCCAGTATAGTTTCTATTCTTTGGCCTTTAGAACTCTTCCCAACCTCACCCCTTGTCTACTCTTCCTGCTAAACACTACTCATTGCAGGCAGCTAGAGAGCACAGTAGATTTACCCTCACCCCTCCCAACATGGAATTAGAATGACTTGATTTCAAATCTGGCCTCAGATACTAGTTGTGTGACCCTGGGCAAGGAATTTAACCTCACTTTGCTTATTTTCCTCATTGTAAAATGGGAGAATTAATAGGGCTTGCCTCCCAGGGTTGTTGTGAGGCTAAAATGAGATAATAATTGAAAAGTACTTAGCACAGTGCATGGCATGCAGTAGACAGCACATAAATATTAGTTATTATAATTATTTATTGTTATTCTTATTATAGTTTGTCTGAACTCACCTTTCTGTTGATCTTTACACAGAAAGCTTCATCTCCCATATTAGTGCCATTTCCTTGTGGTTGGGATATGTGCCCTTCCTTACTTCTGACTTATAGAATACCTTTTTTTTTGGTTTTTGGTTTTTTGGTTTTTGTTTCTTTTTGCTTTTTGGAGGGCAATTGGGGTTAAGTGACTTGTCCAAAGTCACACGGCTAGTAAGTGTGTCTAGTGTATTAGGCCAGATTTAAACTCAGGTCCTCCTGACTCCAGGGCTGGTGCTCTATTCACTGAGCCACCTAGCTGCCCCCCCACCCCGTTTTCTTTTAAGATTCCATTTCTCTCATTTGAGTTTTAAAGTCTTTTTAAAGTTCTTCAATGAATTTGTTTTGGGCAGATGACCATTTGTTGTTACTCTTTAGAGCAGAAGGGTATTTCTTTGCTTCAGTATCCTTCTCTAAAGACAAACCTTGGTCTTCTCTACTCCCATAGTAACTTTCTCTTTCTCCTTTGCTGTGCATTTTTTTTCATAATAATTTAGTCTTTATAATGATATCTAGTGCCAGGGCATGGGGGATGGTGCCTCTGGTCTCCAATCTTCTTCAGCTCTCCCCTCTGACCTTGAACTCAAATCAAGAGCTTCAACCTCCTGTCAGTGCCCACAGCCAGGGACTTTCTGCCCCACTGCTTCTGCACTCACTGGGCCTGTGCTGGTTCCTTCTCATCCCTAAGCTCCCACAGCACAGCTGGGTCTGCCATTCCTTGTCAGCAAAAGTTCCCTGATCTTCCCCAGGTCAGATGCCCAACTCCTCTTACTGTCCTGGGGATAAAAGTTCTGGTGGTTGGAGCCCAGGTGGCCTCTCAAACCAACTAACCCCAGGACTTGCAACTTGTCAGTTAAGCAGTTTGCCGGTTAGTTTTTAAAGTGGACCTACCCTGGAGGTTTTTACTCTTCACAGGGAGGAAATTTTATCCTGGGATTTTTCTTCAGGCCTTCTATGATTGTCCAGAGAGAACTCATGTTTTGACCTTGCTCTTATTTGTTTGACAACTCAATGTTTGTCCAGAGGGACTATTTTATCTCTTTTGTGGAGGAAATCTTGAGAGCTTGAAATTTTCTTATCTACTCCACCATCTTCCCAGAATCCTCTCTCCTCTTTTACGACTCATATTATGTACCACCTTCTTAAAGAGGTTTTTTGTGATGTTTCTAGTTACTATGGAGACAATCAAAAGAATTGCAGCTCCTTAATTAGCAGAACTAGGTTCAAACCTAATCTTTTTCTGCTTGCTACCTACTTGATGTTGGGTTAGACACTCAACTGCTTACTATTCTCATCTATGAAACATAAGGATTGGATAGAAGATTCCAAGACTCTTTCTATCTCTAAGTCTTATCCTTCCCCTTTTCCTAGTCACAGCTTCTCTACCTTTAAACATTCACATCTTTCTAGCTTGAAAATAATAATCATAAAAAAGCCTGACCTTATTGCCCTTTGAATTATCCTAATTTTTGGCTTGGATATAGAGTTCTCACTTACACAACTACTTAATATCAGCAGATTGAGAACACGAATCCAGAACTGGTATTATTTCTTTAAGTGAATCTCACTCTGGACTGGCACCAAGAGGATATATACCAAGACTGCAAGTGTTCATCTCCTTGGATTGCTAGTGGTTTATCTGTGGTCAGAAAGGGAACCAGAAAAAGCAGAAGACTTCTGCGTGAGTGCATGAGAGCAAGATAATATGCTTCTGATGCAAGTAATCATTGTGTCTTGGAGTAGGAGAGAAGAAAAAAAATCTTCCTTATCTTTTTTTGGAAGTCCTTCCTTATGTTTTTTTTTGTTTTGTTGGAAGTCCAAAGGAGAGAAAATGCTGAAGTCCTTGATGAGATGTTGCCAGAGTTCCTCTTATTTTTTTAATTCAAATATATTATTTATCCTCCGCTTCTTTATTTGAATGATCTTAATCCATGGTTCCTTGTTCCAATATCAATTTACCTTCCTAAGTTTTCTTCCTAATGGAAATAGTCTTATTATGTCCCCTTTATAGGATTTGCCATAAATGCTCAAACTACCACATGACGCTCATCCACATCATCTTTTAAAAGAGCAATGTTGGGGCGGCTAGGTGGCAGAGTGAATAGAGCAATGACCCTGGAGTCAGGTGAACATGAATTTAAATCCAGCCTCAGACACTTAACATTTACTAGCCATGTGACCTTGGGCAAGTCACTTAACCCCAATTTTCCTGCCTTCTCCCCTCCAAAAAGACAAAAAAAAAGAGCAATGTCTCCTCCTTTGCCCACCCTAAGTAAAAATGTGATTGCAAGCCCTTCTACTCATTATATTTCTCTCCATCTTTGTTTAAAAGACTGTCATATGTGGTGATCTATTTAAATATTAATTCATGAAAGAGGAAGTATGATACACTGAAATGAGCAGGAGATCTGGAGTCAAGGGACTTTGACTTCAATCCTAGGTATGCAACTCCCACTCCTTGATCCAGACCCCCCCCCAAAAAAAATCCAACCATATGGGCTTCTATCACATTCCTTTAGAAAATGAGGAAACTAAAAGAAAGAAGATAGAAAGCCCAGTTCAACAATGTTATGATGTTATTAACTTCTCCCCTTCTCTATTCTCTGTCTCCTCTAAGAAACTTCCTCCTTTCTTTTTATAGGTTGCATGCCAATATAGTCTTCTTTTATTCTTTCAGTAACCCTCAAATAAGATGAGATTTATAAAAGAAACAAGTCTTGTGGCTTTCTAGTATGTGAAACTGGATTCCTCTTCTGGGTCTTCTCATACTATATATATATATATATACTTATTTACCTTCTTTAAGTTCCTTTTTTTTGATGAATTACCTCATCAGATACCCTGCCTATCTATCATTGTCTTTTTATCAGTCCAAATAATTTAAGTTATTCATCTTTCTGAAAACTCATCCATTTTATTTAATAAACTCGAAGTTATTGAATGCATTATTTAGGAGGTATAAGTCAAATTCCTTTACAATCCAGGATATCATTCAATCTAAACCAAATAAAAATTAGTAAGTGCACACTGTGTTCAAGACCTTGTATTCTTATAAATAGAAAGACAAAAATGAAATAGTACATTTGTTCAGACTACTATGCTAGTAGTAAGGATTAGTATATACACATATAAGAAAATTCAGAGTACATATGAAACCATAAAAAACAATTTCAATGAGGAGATAATTAACAATTGGAAGGGGATTAGTTTTGTTTGGAAGATGTTATCTGAGGTATGCTTTAAAGGAAGTTAATTCTGTGAAGAGAAAAAAGTAAGAAAGTATACAGTTAAAATATTGAAGACCCAAATATAACAAAGATCAGAAAGAAAGCAAGAAACTGGGGAAAAAACTATACAAAGTTTATCAAATGAAGGTCTCGTATCTAAAATATGTAAATAACTTTGTCAAATCTATGAGTCATTCACCAATTGATAAATGGTCTAAGCATATGAACAGGCAGTTTTCCAGTGAAGAAATGAAAACAATTTAGAGTTATATGAAAAAAATGCTCTAAATCACTATTTAGATAAATCTAAATTAAAAAAAAAACTTTGAGATATCATTTTATACCTACCATATTAGCTAAAATTGTAGAAAGGGAAAGTGACAACTGTTGGAGAGGATATGGAAAAATGGGACACTAATTCACTCTTGGTGGAATTGTGAACTAATCTAACCATTTTGAGAAGCAATTTGGGGTTATGTGCAGAGTTATTAAACTACCTAAAACTTTTAACCCAATAATACCACTATTTGGTCTATTTCCAAAGAGAATTAGGGGAAAAGAAAAAATCTATAGGTTCTAAAATGTTTATGGGAGCTCTCTTTTTGGTGGCAAAAAACTAGAAATTGCAGGGATGCCCATCAATTCAGGCATGGTTGAACAAGTTGTTGTATATAGTTGTGATGGAATACTACTGTGCTATAAGAAATAATGAGTTCAATAACTTTTAGAAAAAAAATGGAAAGACTCAGTGGTGGCTAGGTAGCACAGTGAATTAGCTCCCTGAAGTCAGGAGGACCTGAGTTCAAATCTGACCTCAGACACTTGACACACTTACTAGCCATGTGACTTTGGGCAAGTCACTTAACCCCAACTGCTCTCCAAAAAAAAGCAAAAAACAAAGAAAAAGGAAAGACTTGCATGAAATAATGAAGAGTGAAATGAGCAGAACCAAAAGAACATTGTGTACAATAACAGCAATATGGTTTTAAGAATAATCGAATAAATTATTTTGACTATTATAAAAACCCAAATTAACTATAAAGAACTAATAAATAAAAGTAATATAGAATAATTTATATATGCATACATATACATATACATACATGATACATATATACATATATATGTGTGTATACCTATTTGTGTCTAATGGTGGACATTTTTAGGACAAGGGAGGGGGACAGAAGGGAAAAAAAGAAATTTACATGAAAATTTTGTTGCATATTTGAATGAAATAACAAATTGTGCATAATTGATTTGCAGTTTCATGAGCAATCATGTTTTTATGGTATTATATTATGTAAATGCTTGTTTAATTCCATAAATTAAAAATAAAATTTAATGATGAAAAATATTGGGGACCATTAATGAAAAGACACATTGATAGATGATGAAATGGCATATGCAGAAAATAACTAGAAGACATGTCTAACTAGAAAAGAAAATATATGACTGAAGAATAATATAAAAAAGACTGTAAAAGCAAATGAAAGCCAGATTGTGGAGAATTTTTGAATGCCACACTGAAGAGTTTGTATATTATTTGAGAAGCACTATAGAGTTATTGAATTTGTGTGTATGTTTTGCTTTATTAGGGAAGACAGTTATTCAGAGTGATCTGTATTTTAACATGCCTAATATGGCACTGTATTGATTATTGATTGAAAAAGAAATAATCTATAAAGAAAAATTTGGAAATTATAGGAAATAGTATGGTGACAAGGTTCTTAAATAGAGCAGTGAGTATACAAATGTAAAGAAGGCAATGAATGTGAGAAATATATTGACATTTAGATTTATAAGACTTGACAATTATTACATATGGGAATCAGTGGAAAAGGAAGAGTGAAGCATAACTCTGACCTTGGCAACTTGGGTGATAGATGTATTATATGGTGGTACTATCAACGTAGCTAAGAAGTTTGACAAAGGAAAGAATTTGAGTGAAAATAAATGGGTTAAGTTTTGGGTATAGTGACTTTGGGATTATAGTTAGACATCCTCATTGTCATCTTATAGCAGCATACCTCTTGATATCTACAAGAACTCCTCCTGTCACTTTGAATTGTTTTGTTTGTTTGTTTTTGCTTAGTATTGAAACTCCATAACTTGGTGATGTTATTTCTCCATAAATTGAACTGGGTTTTCATCTCTACTGCCATGCTATGTATTTTATTGCACTGTAAACTACCCTCTGTTTCTGATCCTTCTGGATACTTTTCTTATATAATTTCATGAACTATAGCATTCAGAATTTTTGCTTCATCATGCTTTTTTGAAAAACAAATCATTATCTTTTTATCTTATTTCATTCTGTTTTCTGTGTCATTTACTATTAATTGTAAAAAAAATAGTATTTCTTCCAATTTGTTACCTTTTAATTTTGCTCGTGTTACTTGTTGTATATTTCCATTCTGCTCTTGCCATTCTCTTTTGTTTTAATATCTATTACTTTCTTAAAGCTCTCAAAATTCTATTATGAACAATCAGTTCTTACTACCAAATCTTTAAGAATTCCAGTTTTGTTTTACACGCCTTTTAAAATGTGTGTGTATATGTGTGTGTGCATATACACACACACACACATATATTTTACTAAGCTTAAAACCTACTCTAGTTTCTTTAAGTTGTTGCCATACCATTGCTGGCAATATAGTTTTATTTTTCCCTGCATTATATATCCCCTTTCCCATCTGTAGATTTCTCCTCATATTCTTTTATCTACACAATATCTCTTTATTGTGTTATGAAGTCTTTTTTTTCTTTCAGTTACTCATTTGTTCAGACTCTCTGGTGCTTTATCTGTAGAGTTTTTTCTTATAAGACCGCTTTCCATGTAGCATGTTCTCCAAACTTAATCAAGCCTTACAACATGCCCAATCCACCTTCTTTTATGGTCATAAATATTTTGATGAAATCTTAAACACTACTTTTCATGTGTAAATCATTGTTGCTAATGTATTTCAGTCCACTTATAGTCACCATGCACCTGGGTTTTGCCCTTACATCACCTGAAATTTCAATTCTTCTGAGATCATAGTGTTCCATTCAATATTTCATAAGCCCTTTGTAAAGTCTATAATTGGTCCCACTAGTGTGGATATTCTCTTTAACAAGGCATATTTCAACCCACAGACACCTTCTCATCTTGCACAATTTGTGTCTCTGTTGTCCCATTGATTCTGTATGGAGAATCTATCCAAAGTGCTGGAGCTCTTTGCCTCAGCCCCTGAAACACTGTTTTTGTTTTTTTTTAATGTACAAGCAGAGCCATGCAGCTATATGTATTTCAGCTATCATCCTGGTCACTGATAGATTAGCCCATCTTCTTTATGATAATACATAGTCTGAAGGAGTGCTTTTTATGTTTACTATTCCTCATTTCTTGGCATCAATAGCTGATTTAAATGGTTAGATTTAAGCTGTTGTGGTTATTCACAATATCTCATTCTCCCCACTTTAACCTTTCTTCTAATTTGATGTTGATTTTTATCTTTGTTCTAATTATTTGATGCCCTCAGTGCAAAAGGTCAGCTGGTCCAGATATAACTCAAACATCAATAAGCAGTAATTACCTCTTTGCTAAGGCAGAGTAAATTCATTATTTGTAATGTTTGGTATTCACTAATCCCTTCCCTGTGCAACTTCTTTAAGAATGAACTTCTGATTGTTTTGTGAGCTTTCCTTTGCAAGTCTCTCATAGAAGAATTTTGTTGTTAAAAATATGGGGTTTTGTGGCAGCAAAAAGTGTGGGACTATTGAGATATCTGCATGATTAAAATATGATCGATAAAATTTTGGATCTTGCTCATTATCTATCTGAATTACCTGCCCAAATTGTAAAATGCTGTAAAACTGACAATGTATAAGACTGGGGATGTGCACTGTGCCCTAGTTAGGCTTCATCTGGTATATGGTGCTCACTTTGAGGTGATGTATTTTAGGAAGAAAATTAAGAAGTGAAAGAACATCCAGTGAAGAATTATCAAGATGGGGAAGGGCCTTGAGATCATGCCCTTTGAGAATCATTTGAAGCAAGTTTAACCTAGAGAAAAGAAAACTCAGATAGGACATGATACCTGACTTCAAGGATTTGAAGGCCTGTCAGGAAGATAAAAGATAAGACTTGTTCTGCCTGACACCAGAGGGCAGACAAACATCAATGGGTAGATGTTGCAGAGGCAGACTTCATCTTGATGGGAGGAAAGGCTGTCAAATAATTAGAGCTATCACAAAGTGTAATGGGCTGCCTTGGTAGAAAGTAGATCTCTGCTAAATATTTTCAAGCAGAATAGGTGACAACTTGTCACATTGGGTGTAGAAAGTCTTTTTTGTTCAGGTACAGTTTGGTCTAGATGGCCTCTGAGTTCCAGTCCAACTTTGAGATTCTATGATACTCTCTGCCTTTCACTTGCTATCATGGCCAGTGATAATTTAGATGACACCACTTTTAAAATATCCTAACTTTTGAAATTTACAATATCAAAAATTCCTGCCAAGAAGTTGAAGAATTCTTAAATAAAAGTTGAAGAATTCTTAAATAAAATGTGATATGTGAATGTATGGGAACATTATTAAGCCATGAGGAATGGCAAATATGAAAAATTCAAGGATTTATGGAAAGTCATGGAAAGTGATGCAGGGTGAGGAAAGTAAAACAAAAAGAATAATATACACAATTTCAATATTATGAATGAAGAAAATATTACCAACAAAACTCATTGCAAAAACAAAGTATAGCATTGCTACATATTTATTTGAGTTAAATAACATATCCTTCCTTTATTTTAATGGATGGCAAACTGTAAAAAGTGACCTTATAATACTGATAATCATCATATAAATATCAAATCCAATCACTATGATATTTTTTATTTAACTCCTCCCACCATACTCAAAACTAATATAATTTAGAAATATAATTATGAGTTACATGGGGTTTGTGTGTTGTATCAAAACAACATTTATTGTTTTTTTTAAAATACTAAACTTTACCATGAAGAGGCAACAATTGCAACAGCTAGGTGACACAGAGGATAGAAAAGCAGACCTAGAGTAAGGAAGACACATCTTCTTGAGTGCAAATATAGTCTCAGACCCTTACTAGCTGTGTGACCCTGGGCAAGTCATTTAATCCTCTTTGCTTCAGTTTCTTCATCTGTAAAATGAACTGGAGAAGGAAATGGCAAAACACTTTAGTTTCTTTTCCAAGAAAACCCCAAATGGGGTCACAAAGAGTTGTACACAACTGAAAAAAGAGTGAATAATTACAACAATCAAAAAGTTAGGTATTCTCATGAGAGGGAGCATCTCTCCTATGTGCAGTCGTTTCACTATCAACAGATTTTAGTAACAGTCACAACTCTTATGCCAGTCACAAGGAGCAAATACATACACAAAGAACCAAAAAGCAAAAAAGGCATGATAAAAATGAAAGACAAGTAGCAATACCTTGTTTATGCTCATTCAAAGGAAGGAAAGAGATCATTTCTCAGTGAGCAGAGGATCCTCCATTATGAAAGTGAATCGTTTGAACATAGTTTTGAAGGACTGGATATGACTATGACGATTAGAAATTATTAGGGGAGTTGTGCCTTCCAGACCTAGGTTATGAAATGAACTAAACTATGGAGCCAGGAAAACTAATATATATGCAGGATAAATAACTTATTTCAGCATACACCTAAAATAACAGAACAATAGCATTATATTAAACTGCAGAGGTAGGAAGATAAGGGAATGGAGGAGGGGAAGGGACTTTTAAGGGTGATATGAACAGATCTGTGAATAAGGAAGATTATTAATCTTAAAATAGATCAAAATATGGACTGGAAGGGGGGCAAAGTGGAGGTTAGGCATAGAAAGATCAGTTATGAGACAATTTTTTAACAGGTCAAATATGTAATAACAGAGACTTGTACTAGGAAAATACCAATTACAATTAAATACCAATTAAAAATAAAATGGAAAGGATGAATGCAAGAGGTATTTTATAGGGAGAATCAATGGAATCTGTCTGCAGATTTAATATGGTCATCGGGTTTAGGAATTGAATCTGATTTCACCAGTGTAAGGAACTCTGAGGAGAGGAAACTCCATCTACAAATCAGCATCTTCTCTGCGAATTAGAGTCCTAGAAAGTCACTTTGAACATTGAGAGGAAAAGAAATTATTTCACTGAGACTAATTTAGTCAATATATGTCAGTAGTGGACTTGAATCCAGGTCTTCCTGACTGAGTTTACCTCTCTTGATTCCTATTCAACATTGTTACTGGAGGGCTGTGACAAGTGAATAAAGGAATGAATGAATAAATAACACCATGGCTTTGAGTATGGTCAATTGACTAGATGATGGTGTAATGATAAAAAATATTAGGTACGTCAAAAAGAATAGCCATTTGACACAGACACATCTAAAAAAGGGAGAAAATATTCCAGAACATGTTTTCAAAGATGGCAATACTATTAATATTGTAAAAATAGATTCATCATTATCAGCTTCACCACTCAATGCCTCTGTGACCCAGGCCTCAGATAATCATAAGGTAACACACAGGTCTTCTCCATGGCACCAGAAAATACAGCTAGACAGACAAGGAAAGTCAACTAGGAACATCTGACTGTAATGTTCTACCACAAAGAATCTGTCTCGTCTTCTTCAATAATTGCTAATAACAATACAATTGGCCAGTTTTTAAACATCTACAAAAATATCCTAGCTTTCATATGAACTCATCAGATATCAGTAGTATAGGATAAAAGTAGCCCTTGTTGAGGCTACTGGCACCAGCTACTGCCTTCCTACCTCTAATTCATTTCAAGAAATTAGGCACTATTCTAAATTAATGGAATTGATTAAAACAATTAAAAAATCCAAGTAAATATTAATTAAATTTAAAAATCCAAGTGAGTTTTAAGTAAACAGTTTATGAAGTTATACAATTCTTCAAATGAACATGTCATTGCTTAATGCATATATGAATATCCTGTTGGAATTACTTTCAGAGTCTGTAGTATTTGACCTCAAATACCTTTAGCGTGGTAAATCCTTGAAGGTGGATTTGGCTTCTAGAAACAGCAAAAGGTATTCAGAGCAAATTGGATAATACTATTTCCCCCAAACCCCCCAAAAAAGAGGTAATGGAAAATGTGACTTTCATTTTTTTTTAAATCTACGTCTCTTCAACTGATTTTGAAATCAATTTCTAAAGAGGAGCTCCAGAAATGTTGTGAGTTCTGACAACACCTTTGAAAAAGTACCAAGTTCCCTCAAGCATGAGCTCTGAAAAGAACATTTTAGTATATGATATGTGGTCATTGTGATTTTTGGTTTTTTGTTTCTTTTGGAAGAAGGTGGTAAGGAATCCATCCCATTGCCTTATAGTCATATCTCTAATAACCAGATGAAACAAGGTAAAGAGCAGCTTTCTCATGGCTCACCTGTAGAAAGCTTGGGAAATCTGAGCTGCGGTGTGAATAACTCATGAGTAATGACAGCAGAAGACAAGAAGGCTACTGCTTTGATAAATGCCCCAAGGGCCTGCAAAATGGCAGTGCTTGGAGGCATGTGCCAAATCATGTTTGGCTTTGGCCCTGTAACTTGTGATTCTGTCAAGGACTCATCACATCAATTGGTGAGAAAATGGATTACTGTCATTCTTCAAGGCCCAGCACATCATTCCCCATTGATTGGCATGCCAAATCCTTCACAAAGTAATGAGTCAGGGACGATTCAAATCATCATCGAACTGTCAGCTTGATTGCATACCCCTCTATCAATGGGATTAAACTGGTGTGGCATCCAAAATGTAATGAAAGGCATTACTTGACTTGAAAAGTTGACAGAAAGACAGGGATGCGGGACCTGGGAGACCTAGACCCATAGGAAACAAACGAATAAAGAAAAATAGCAGGGGAAATTGGGTGATTGTTGACACAAACGCATTTATTTTTGTATCAGGTGTTGTAGCAAAGAGGAATCATAAGGGACATGCTAAGGAAGCAAAGTAAACATGTAACCCGACTCCTTCATTTTATAAATGAGAAAACTAAGGCCTAGAAAAGTGACAGGACTTACACTAGGTTATATAGTTAGTCAGAGGAGAGCCAGGGATAGGACCTACATCTTCTGAGTTCTAGTCTAGAACTTCCACTACAAAGAGCAGCAATTCTTTTGCAATTTAAGTTGCCATTACCTTGCTATAGATACAGACATTGGAGATAGTATCTTTTTCTTAGTTTTCAATGGATAGATTGATTTAACATTTTACGTATGCTTAGAATTTTGTTTTCAAATTATGTCATTCTTTTCCCATGCATAGATCATTCTACTATAACACAATTTCACTATCAACTGAAGATATTGTCTGAATTGCTGTTTTCAATTGGTGCATATAATCTTATTTTAATCTGTATATACTTCATAATCCCCACCTCCCACCCTGATCCAACAGCATGTAATTGAAATTTCATTAGTAAGTATTGAATTTGTTTCTGTTTTTTTCTACCACAAGTATGCTTCTGTGATTATTTTGGTATATATAGGATATTGCTTTCTTTCTGGATCCAGGTCCTTTGCACTGGAAAATGGTTTGACATCAAAAACAGATAAAGACTAATCAATGGAGAAGCCATCAAAGATGATGCCCACAGATTATATACCACTATAGATCTAAGAAAACCCACTTATACCACACAACACCAAAACTAAGAAAGGAGAGATAATCAGGTAGCAATCCGATTATAGTCACCTTTGTGATTGCTAGTAAGTAGCATAATATATGTTTCCAAATTTCCATAAAAATTCTGAATGAAATGAGGACCACAAGTTTCACATTTCCTAATAGGGCTTTCTGAGGGGAAAAAGTGCTTGGTAAGCCTTCAAAGTGCCTTATAAATGCCAATTATTTAATACTCCTCCATCTGTATTAATACAATAGTGAAGTAGATTAACCATTAACCTTTGGAGTTCAAGGGGAAAAATGCTTATTTTCATACAATTTGCTTCTTTTATTTATTTTATTTTTTCTTTATTTTTTCATTATTTTTCTGTTTATATGACCTTCATTTTCAAATATATCCTTCACTGCTTTCCTACCAGAAGAGAAAAACCAAAACATTTATTGTAACAAATTGTAAAAAAAAAATGAAGAGGAAAATAGGTTCAGAAAAGTTAACAAGAATAGCAAAAGCTGAAAAAATATTCAATGTTCCATGCCCAGAGAGCCTCCCACCATTACTACCTCTGCAAAGAAGAGAAGAAGACACATTTTCTTCCCTGTTATCCAGAACCAAGCTTAGAATGATTGGCCTTTTTTAAAAGAAGACTTGGGGGGAAGAAAAAAGCAACCCTGCCAACTTCTTGAATTCTGGTTTCTTGAGGGATTGTTCTGTGATTGATTTATATACTGTATACACTTGGATGATTTGAAGACTTTCATTTCCCTGTAACCAAGGATGGATTATGAGCTATGAACTGCATAATATTTATTTTAAAAGTATCTGAACTCTTATAATGTCCTTAAGAAGTATTTTCTTAAATACACAATTTAATAATAACAATATTATGTTTGATCACTACCTTCACTGGTGTGTGCTATGTTCACTTATATAACAAAGCCACCATGTTCCTTAGTATTTAGACATCATGACTTCCCCAGGCCTGGAACATTGATTACCTAGCGACTAACCCTGTTGGGTGTATCTCTAAACATTTAACTCAAGGAATCCTTAGAAAATACACACACAGACCCAGACAAACACACACATACACACGCATGCATGCATGCACACACAGACTCCATCAGTAGGTCTGTATTTAAGGCTTCCAAACTTAGTACACCCTCCCAGGGTTAGTGATCCATTGGCACAGAGTTAATTCCTTGTCATCAAAAGACAATGCAATGGTACTTTTTGTATGAATTTAACACTGTATTTTATTTGCTGTAGAAGAAAAGAAGTCCTGAAAATACTAAATCTTTTCAGTCTTTTAGTACCTGTTGGAACTTGTACTCCTCTGACACAGGTTTTGAATAAGCATAATAAACTTCTCAAAATTCATTATATAATCCACGTACTTTGGACTGTTAGCACAAAGATATTATTGGTTGAAGAACAGGTAACTCTCAAATGGACTAATAGCTCATCAAATGCTTCTCCTTGTCAAGGTCCCTGATACAGAGACAGAGGCCCTTGGCTCTCAGACTTTCTCTGACTACTTACCCAGAACCTCTTCTTTCATCTTTCCTGTGTCTCTTAATCCTACCCACTTCCAAGCTGAAGTTAATGTTACATCTTCTCTATTGTTCTCATGTGTATGACAAAATCAACACCTTCTTATAGATTTCCCTATTCTCTCATAGCTGGATAATTTATTCAATATTATTGCATTTATTGCTTCATATTTGTTTGCTTAGGTTCTCTAACTAGTTTATAAACTTCATTTGGGCAGCTGTTTTGCCATGTATTCCTTTGACCCATAAATGTCACATGTACTGTGGAATATACATAACATGTACCTATGGAGAATAAGACAATGGAATTTTGAGCTGGAAGCTATTTAGAGATCCATAGAATCCACACTTTCCTTTTAGATATAAAGAATTTAAGGCATACAGTTTAAGTGATTTGCTCAAATCCATAAATGGAATTTTGGTCTTTGACTCTAAGTATTTTTATACTACATTTCCTATTTAATGTTACAGAGTATAATTTTGGTTATAGTCAGGTTTTAAAGCCTGGATTTTGAAAGAAATGTCTAAAGGTAGCAGGAATGTTATAGTGAGCCCAAGTTTTATTAGCCATACTAAATATCTCAGTACCAAGCACATATGAAAGGGAATGCCACCTTTAAAGGAATAGTTGAAGTGAATTCACTTATTTGCACCAATACAACCATTTTGGAGAGCCATTTCAAATTATATAAAGTGGTTAATGTGTCCATCTTCTTTAACCCAGATATTCTATTACTAGACATACTTTAAGGGGCTACTAATAAGAAGAAAGTCCCTATATTTATACAAGTACTTTTCATGATAGTAGGACACTGGAAACAAAAAAAAATGTACATAGATCAGGGAATGGATGAATAAATCATGGTACAGAAATATAATGGAATATTACTGTAGTGTGAAAAATGATGAATATGATGAATACAGAGAAGTATGGAAAGAGCTAGATAAATTGATGCAGAGTGAAGCAACCAGAGTCAAGAAAATACGCATAGTGATTACAACAATGAAATAGAACAGTAAACATAAATAAAAAATGAATTGAGCAAAATCATAAAGAACAATCACAGCTTTTAAAAAAAAGTGGTATGAGAAGACAGTTCCAACTCATCCCTTGGTGGAAGGAGGGCATCTGGTCTATAAGTGTTGCACACTCTGCAGATTTTCAGAATTTTTCAATACATTGATGAGTTATGCTTATTTTTTCCTTTTATTTTCCTTTTTTGTCTTTAAAAATACTATTTGTTATATGGGATGAATCTCTGATATGGGCAAAAGGCAACATCAGTGGGGAAACTATGGAAATATAGTTTTAAAAGTATATGCGAATAAAAACATTTAAAAATGAGAGAGGTGGTATAATAACTTAGATACTCAGAACACACAGCTTTACATAAAACATTCACATGATAGAATTTTAGCTGCTATTAATTTTCAAATGTTACTAGGCATTTTGATTTTCTTGGAGCTTTGTCAGGTTTTTTTAAGCAACCCAAGAGGTGTGTATGCTAACACACATGTCATGCCAGCTACTAAGAAGGCCAAGGTTGCTGAATTGCTTGAGCTTTTGGGTATCTGAGTTGTAGCAAGTTTAGAGATGATCCAAATATCAACAATAATTCTGTCACCAATATGGTGAACCCCTGGGAGCTGGGGGCCATAAAGCTGCTTTAGGAGGCACAAGTTGCAAAAGTTGAAAACAAAGCAAGTCAGAACTTCCTTTTGGGTAGCAGTGAGATCAGGGCCTTCAGTTGCAATTCCACTTCCAGCCTAGAGGGGACAGGGAAAACTAGTCTCAACCCCTCCCCCCGCCACACACACACACAAACACTATCCAAGAGCAAGAATATATGTGTAAATGCTTGACTTTTTCTATTATTAGAATATAAGCTCTTTGAGGGTAAAAGTTGTCTAGTTTTTTTTTCTTGGGTTTTTGTTGGGGGTGGGAGATGGGGAGGGTACTATTCTCTATGCATAGCACAGTGCCCAGATCTTACTAAGTATTTGATAAGTAAATTTTCACTTACTTACTCAAGTGAATGTTTAAACCTACATAGGATTCATCTCATTTTCCAAACCTTCCAGGGAAAATAGTAATGGTAAGGGAAATATTTGAGCACTTTGTCCTAATAAAGTATGGAGTGCTGGAAAAAGACTGAAATGATCTTCTCCAACAATCTGTACATTAAAAAAAACAGAACCAATACAATTAAAGGTGAGGCAGCAGTGGCAACTGACATTTCCCTGAGAGACAGTCAAGTACTAGAAAAAGTAGACCATGTGGTCTAATGCATCCGTCTGGAACCATGAGAAATTTAAGAAGCATCCAAAACCACCCATATGTAACTGTTCAAATTGTTTTGGCTGATGAAAGTCAGTCAACCCCCTAAGCGGGATTGCCCAGACAGCACATTAAATGGGTAGTCGAAATGAATAAGAGTATATAAATTGCTGTTATCTTGAAACTACACAATTAGGAATCTAGATGACAGCATAAAGGTCAGAGATGCATGTGTGTTTTACAACGCAATAGACTAGGTCAACAGCAAAAGTAACTAAAGGGAGATGTCTGGAAGCAGACCTCTGTAAAGAAAAACCCACTCCCTGAAATGGCAACTAATGCCAAAAGATCTGAGATTTCAGAACATTTAAGACTCAAAAGAAAGTAGATAGGGGATCCCTATGGATTTGGGATGGCAATATGTTCCTTGATGATAAAGAAAGATAAGGGAATGAAGAGTCACAAGTGTGGCTCCAAATGATGAGCATTGTCATTTATTTGAGCTACTTGGATGAGCAGGTTTTATCTCCCTAACAAAATGAAACTTCGACCCTGGAATATGTTTAGTATATAAAGTATTTTGAAGCAGTTGCAGTCACAAGAATAATGAGTCACCAGATAATTCTATAGCCTAGCAACCAACAAGTGTATGGAGAGAGATGTGAGCTGATGTAGCAAAGACAATGGGAACAGAAAACCAGTGTGCTCAGAAAGGACAGAGAAAGCTTCAGCTAATGCAACAATAACAACCCATCAAGCAAAATAAACAACAAAATTGTACAAATAATTGATCTTCTTACGATCTCAGTGTAGATAAAGCGAGAGAAATGATGTGAACAAAAATTAAGTTTTTTGAATAAGAAACACAAAAATATTTCATGCATAATCAAGAGGAATTTAGTTAAGATGTCTGCTAGTGAAATCCAGCAAAACTAGGGAAGTTAGATCACTTAATGAATAGGAATGAGAGACAATCAATGGGCAAGCAAAACCTAGGAGGCTAAATACTGCTGTTTCTGGGAAGGGAAAAATTGAGTGAGATTCCTCCATGGTCACCTACTGGAATGCTCTAACTTGGAAAAAGAAAGCAAAATGGTTAGCAACTGGGGAGGGGGTAAAAGAAGCATAGCCTGACTTAAGAATGAATTTCTGAAACTATTATGAGACTTTTTGAGAGTGTGTTGTATGTGCCAATAGTGAAATTTGCTCAATTTCACAATATCTTGAAATAGCTTTCGTTTTGCAAAAGAAAACAATATTTGGAATTCAGTATAGTACAGGCTGATAACATGCTCACCCATCATCTATAAACTAATGAGCCATTTTGGCAGAGAAAATTTACTTACTTTGTGAGGGAAATAATATCATGCCTGAAGAACAGAAAAGTGGTTGGAAATGATCACAGTGCTGTAAACACCAGATTATTATAGACTCCATCACTGTTAATCAGATGATCAAAGACAGAAAGAAATGGATGGATTGTATGAGTGTCTCTTTATAGAGAGAGGATGAGGTCATTCTAGCTAATATGTTTACCTGAACACATTTATTCAGTCAATGGGAAAACAAGGGTTCCAAGGGCCACCCACAGTATCTTATCTCCTAAAACTTGGTCTGTAGCTTTGCTGTATGTAAACAGAGCTTGTTCACTAGTAGGAAGAGCTTCTAAATCTGAATCAATCCTTCCTCTTGGCTCCATTCTATACCCAGCATTCTGCAGTGGAGTAAACACTGGATTTAAAAGCTGTAAGACCTTGGTTCAAGGTGCACTTATCATCTTCGTCACTTATTAACTCTATGTGATCTTGGACAAATCACTTTACCTCTATGCTTTTCCCTCTGTTTCTTATTCCGTTGATTATAGGTGTCAGTAAAACAAGGAAAAAGAAAGTTTAATGTGCCGCTTAGGTGGGAGTAAGGGGTAGTGAAAATGTATTATGCTTCTTGAAGTCTGCCACAAAAGGCTTCCATTCTGTTCTTTCTATTCAGCGCAGACCAGGAAAGACTACTTGTTTGTTTTGGTACTTCTGCACCAAAGCTGTTTCATGGTTACTGGTAGAACATCTTGGGAGAAGTTGCACGTTATATTTGCTGTGCTGCAGGACTGTGTGAGATGACAAACCAAGGGAGGAGTCAGATGAATCTTCTAGTAGTGAGTGGGCAACAAAGATGAGGATTTGGGGGATTCCTACATATTCATGTATTCTCTTGATTGATGCTTTTTTGGCATTGATAAGACTGTGGTGTGTGTATATATGGTATGCTATAAGTGTGTTTTGATACTTCTATACTTTGCCAGGAAGGAGTTAGGTGGAGGAATTCTGATACCAAAACTTGTGACTTGAGCCAATGAATGCTACTGCTTTAAGATCACAAAGGCAGGCACCTCAGTAACTTGGGGCTACTCAAGAAGCCTGATGATGGCAATGCTTGAAGTAGATGTTTTCTGGTTCCTCTGGCATTCATTCTCCATGGCCATCTCCTGGTCATTCCTGAACTTTGACACAGGGTCCTCCTTCCAAGTCTTACACCCTTAGATGTTAACTTCCACTTTTGGAATGTAAGTTCTTTGAGGGCAAGGACTGCACTGTTGCCTGCTTGTATGTGTGTCTTTGGTGCTTAGCTCATAGCCTCAATATAAGTGCTTCTCCCCGCAACCCATTAGTTGATTGTAATCCCGATTTGCAAAGACCTGGGCTGGTGACAATGGAGGCAGGGCCACTCTGAAAGAGGATAACGCATTCTCACAATATTTGTAAACTTGAATGGTATAAAGTTATGTTTAGAAGTTCTGGCTGTGATCATAAAACCAAATGTAGTTAACTGACTCACATGAGGACAGAATGCAAACAGGGTCTAGTCAATTAACCTCAGTGTCATGGATAATGTGAGTAGAATCCAGAATCTTATATGATCATAAACTCTAAACCTCAAAGAGGAGAGTTGAGCAAAGCATGCAGTTTAATCAGGCACAGAAAACAAGTTTCCTAAATGCCTGCTTAACTGCGCTGCATTTGCTTAGAACATGGGTCAACAAACTGTATCCCCAGGGCCAAATCCATGCAACCTATTTTCATATTGATTGCAAAAAGAAGGGTTTTTACATTTTTAATAAAATCTTATTGTGTTTTAAAATGTTAAAAACCCCTCATTAAGTTTGTGGGCTATACAAAAACAGATGGAAGGTCATATTTGGACTTGGGGTCATAGTTTGTTGATCCCCTAACCTAGAAATATCTCAGAGTTTTAAGAGATTAGGATTCATGCATGGAATAGGGAGGGTGAAATACACGACCTCTAAATTTTTATCTATGAGAAGCTATGACTGCATGATTGTGAATGGCATTTTCATGGAAAATCTCTTTCCTTGATCAAGGAACAAAACCTCCAGAACTTAGAATCATCAGCAGAAGTGCCAATGCAAACAGGTAGGTTTCCCTAAGTACACTGAAAAGAAAGGACAGAGAGAAAGTTTGGACATTTCTTCCAAATGCTTATGGTCCATCTATACTGTTAATATATCACTAAAGATTACAGACAGCTGAGCTGGAATACCATCAAGACAACCCCTGCTGTGACTAGCTATGAAGTTTGCAATGGCTTCTAGCTGTGGGTGGCCCCAGATAAAAGCAAAAAGAAGAAAATAAAGTTGGATGTATGAACTGCAAATGTATTAATCCTGGTCCACTCTGTTGCTGATGTTTCAGATGTGATTTTTCTGAAGGCGTTCTGAACATTTTTGTATCATGAATCCATTTAGAAGTCTGAAAAAGAGTGTGTGTGTGTGTGTGTATCACACACACATAAGTATAATTTCAGAATAAAAATTTAAAATGCATAAAATAAAATACATAGGATTACAAATTAAAATTAAAACACATATTGAAATTAAATTATAGATATAGATACATATTGGAGAATTCCTATATTACAGGAAGTGAGAGATAGTGAGAAAGCCTAGAGACTTGTGGCAAAGCATAATCTTTCCAGGGGTTAAGTTATTCCTGGGTAATTTTCCCTTTATATTTCTATACTTCCTTGAGAAATAGCATGACATAATGAATCAAGAGCTAGACTTGGGGTAAAAAAAATTCATTCAAATTTCTTCTCTGACATTTGCTAGCCATGTGACCACAGATAAGTCACAACTTCTCATTTTCCTCAGAATTAAAGCAGAAATTAAAATAGCTGTAGTAATTACCTCACAAAGTTATTGTAAGACTTAAATGAGATAACGTATTAATGTAAATTTGCAAGCTTTAAAGTACCATTCACATGTCACTTGTTTTATCTACTTTTCTTTAATTTTTCCTTAGGACTCTGCTATAAACAGTCTCAACTCTTGGATACAGCATATATGGAAGGGTTTGATGGCAATTAATCTGCTTTATGCCAGCTACCACTATGTCACCTCCTGATCTATTTCTAATTCTTTCAGGCATTATTGTGTCAAATACCATTGGGTTCTAACAGAAAAAATATTTTTTAAAGTCAGGATAAAAGTATATCAAACAATTCTAGAACTACTATGTATTCTTAATCTAAAATATGAAACATTAGCATTTGATGTAGAAAAGTATTAGTTTAACTCCTTGTGCATAATCACTGTACTTTTTTCTATTTGATTTTATGATGTCTAAACTCTAAATGACTCTAACTGATCAAGGTTTATTCTTTTGGGTAGGCAAAATGTGCATTTACAGGTAGTAGCGACCACTGAAGAATGGGAGGTGACCAAAAACTGAATGGAGCCTCTTTCCTGGCAGGTGTAAAAATGATATGGGAGATGTGGAGGGTGTATTAAATCAAGGGTAAAATTTGCAACACTACTCTACTCTGGGGAGAGTGTCCGAGTTGAGCTGATTACTATGGCAAGGCAGAAGGAGGTACAGAAGATAATGCCAGACCTGGTCCTGACCAGATTTTAATCTCCTCCCTAGATCATAAATTCCTTGAGGGAAGGGATGTATTTTGTCTCTTTTTTGTATTCTCAGTATTTAACACAGGAGCATTTAATAAATGATTATTGATTGATTGATTGATTGGTTGACAACTAAAATGAATAGTTCTCTGAATTAAAACTCAGCTATAGTTCTGCTGTTCCTTCTTTCATGTTAAATAAACATTGACAAGAAAACAAAACCAAGAACCAGGAAATGCATGTTTAGTCTTGGTTCACAGAATTTCTAAATTAAAATAGATCTTAGAGATCATTTAGTCCAATCTTCCATCTGCTGCAGAGAAAATCCTTTCAGCAAATTCTATAAAAATGGACATTTTCTTCAAGGTCTGTTGTTGAACAGTCTACTGGATAGATCACAGGGCTTGGAATCAAGATGACCCAAGTTCAAATCTTGCTTCAGGCACATACTAGTTCTATAATCCTCTGCAAGTCATTTAATCTATCTACCTCAGTTTCCTCAACCTTAAAATGGTGATAATGATATCAACAAGATTGTTAAGATAAAATTAAATATTTGTAGACTGCTTAGCATAGTGCATAGCACATAGTAGGTATTTAAATGCTTCTTCTTCCTTTCCTTCTTTTGTATTCTTTGATGTTAATATCTATTTATTGGAAAATGCTTGTCAGATTCTACCATACAGTACATTAATAAATCAGCCATAAAGCTATTCAGTAAGAGCCTACTATAAGCTAGAAAAAGACAATATAACAGTTCCTTCTTTTAAGAAATCTTTATTCTCTCAAGGTAGATCACATATGTGTGTATATATATACATATATATGTATATATACACATATAAATGTATAAACATATAAAAATCCATTCAAAATAAGGGAGTTAACTTTGAAAGGAATGCACAGTTAACTGGTGGATGAGGAAAAGAGCTTTAAATAGGAGATGGTATTTGATATGAGATTTGAACAAAACTAAGAAGTAGAGGGAAAAAATTAAAAGGGTAAATTTTGGCCAACGAGCCAGATGGTGCAAAGGGCTGCATGATTGTTCAAGATATAATTATCTCCATTTCAATAAACATGTATTCATCATACATCTTTTGTTTCAGTGGATAAAACAATTCATCACTATGTGGAGAGTCTTCTTGTGATGATCCTTTCCAAACTAAACCAGGTTCCATCTTAGTAGGGTTTTTTTTTTCAATTTATGTAGTTAAAAAATGGTTAGAGTGCTCATCCTATAGTTAGGAAGCTCTGAGATCAAATCTGGCCTCAGACTCTTACTATCTGCATGATTCCAGACAAACCACTTAATCTCTGTCAGCTCTATTTTCTTCAACTATAAAATTGGGAGAATAATAATGCACCTAACTCCCAGGTTTGATGTAAGGATCAAATGAGATATTTGTAAAGTACTCAGGGCAGTACGTGGCATATAGTAGTTAATAAGTTCTTTTTTTCTTCCTTTTTTCTTTCCTTCCCTCTTTCTCTTCCCCCTCCTTCCTCCCTCCCTCCCTTCCTCCCTTCCTTCCTTCCTTCCTTCCTTCCTTCCTTCCTTCCTTCCTTCCTTCCTTCCTTCCTTCCTTCCTTCCTTCCTTCCTTTTTCTACAACCTATCATGTTAGAGAATTATCCAGAGGAGTAAAAGATTAAGTAACTTGCCTAGGATTAAAAGTCAGTATGTTACAGGGCTAGGATTTGAACTCATGCCTTCCTGTATTGAAAGCCAGGTTTTTATTGATTATGCCATTCTATAAGAGGAATACTTGAGGTACGTATAATATTAACATAAGTTAATATTCATGTTAACTAATTAAAATGTTAATGAATCTTTTATTAGTTTACTTAAACCCTGTTTGAATTTATATTCACCATGAATTAGCTATCAAGATAAAGAATAATTCTTTTCATTACAAGAGGATTTTGAGTGAGGAGACTGGAGGAGCTGCATTTTGGGTTTGCTCTTTGCTTCTTAGTTCTTATGCAGAAATACAGAACCAGTCATTATCCTCTTTGTCCAAAGGTGATGCTTACAAGCTAGGAAGAAAAATAAAGTATAATATATTGGAGAAAAATTGTGAAATAGACAAAGTATATTGTCAAAATTCCTGCACAAGTTTTCATTCAGTTCCTTCTTTTTACCTGTTTTCCTCTTGTGAAAATCTGCTCTAAGTGCAAGGTATAAAATTAGTAATTTACATGATAGTATGAATCAGATAAAGTCACATTATTATATTCCCTGGTTATGTGAAATTTGTGATGTTTCTCCAAATGTGGAATGAAAATTTTATTTCCCTTGTATGGTTGTTCCTAAATATACCTCAATCCACTCTACATGGAGAGCTACTACCAATGCTCATATTTAAGGTCCAGTCACTGCCAGTGTATGTTTTGCCCACTGAGTCCCCTTCAGCTATGGATAAGTGAATTTTCTGATTTCCTATAATTCAAAAACAAGGTGGAAAGCAAACCAAACAACACTTATGAGTGATGATCTCAATTCCTAGTGCTCACCTTTGGATCTAGTTACATCATGTGGAGGACCCACATTAAGGAAAAAGTGTGATATAGGTAGCATTTGTTATTGACCTTGCTATGTTTTCTGTCTTTTTAACTCTACCTCTGTTTCCTTGCCACTATCTACTCAGTGCCCTTCCCCACAGGCCCCAAGCTAGGTCCATCATCTTTTATCAGTACACCATGTTCTAAAATAAGCAGTGGTCTCAAATTCAAATAGAGAAAGAGAGCCTCTGATCCATACAAAAAGATCCCTGCTGGCTGCATGTTGACTTAGTTTTAAAATAAATGTTATCTCTGTTTTATAGTATTTTACTTATTTTGCTAAATATTGCATAATTATATTTTAAATTGGTTCAGCAGACCCTTGGGAATTTTGAAGGGCATGTGGCCAACTTCTCTAGAGCTTTCTTAAGTCCCTTTTTTAGTATTCATACTTGGAGCTCTGACCCAATCCCCAAAACCCTTTAAAGCAAATACAATGGACCTGAGCAAAGTGTTTGATCTAAGGTGTTGCTGCCTGATTTTTAAGATCAAAAATGAAATACTTAAAGTAAAAGCATATAGAAACGAAAAATATGAGTATCATAAATGTCAAATATGTGCAATGTGGGTAACTCATTTAACCTTTCAGTGACCCCAAGACCTTAAGTTACATATGAGATATAGATATTCCTTCATGGAGGAATTTTTCACCTAGGAAGTTCCTTCCAACAACGCAATCATGGATTGGTGCTTCAGTGCACTTATCCTGCCCCACTAAAATAAGTGTTGAATGAGATCATTTGAATGTAAATCAATAACCATATAATTCAGGTTCATTGTATGTTATATAATTTGAAATGTTTAAAGTTTCAATAAAGAGAAATTTAATTTAATTTACATTTAATGCATTAAATTCACATTTAATGCATTACAGTTTACAAAACACTTTGTTCACTGTAATCCTGGGAGGTAAGCAATGTATATATCATCACCCCATTTTACAGATAAAAAAAATGAAGGTAGAGAGGCAAATTTGTTTTTGATTAATATGGGAATTGGGACCTGATTTTTTTCACTAAGGACAATTCTCAGTCCATTACACTAAGATACCATTCCATACCCAAATTTCATTTTAACAAAGTTCTTCAGTGTTTGAATCCAAAGGTGTGTCTAACATGGGCCTTTTATACAAAACGGTAGAGGCAGTAAGAGAGATTTTCATGGAAGAGTGACTTTTCTGCACCTCCTAGAAAGGACACCTTGTAGTAAACCACTTTAAATATTTAAACTCGTCTGGTAAACAACGAAGATTGCAATGCTCTCTTCCTGCTACTTTTTCTCATTGGTGCAGAGACATTTTGCTTGTTCAAAGCTTTCCCCAGCCCCTACCCCCTTTCCTTGTTGAGAAACATCTTGCTGCATTTTTCTCAACTAAGGGATTCATGTGTTGACAGTTTTGTCAACTTAGACCTAAGCACGACAGCCATGTCCGAATCATAATAAATTTTGTTTACTGTAGTTAGGCATTGGTTGGCTTGGATTTTAGTTAAAACAGCTGAAGATTTATCCTTCTGTCAGAGCCACTGGAAAATTGAGAGTCCGGTTCAAGTTGTAAGCTTTCTGCTTAATCTTCTGGAAACTTTTCCAATTTTCCTTTAATAACTCCAGGAGGTTAGTAGTGTACCACTTACAGATGGAGGACAGTCCCTCCCTCCCTTCCTCCCTGCTTACCTGCTCCCTACCCCCCTTGGTTAGCTGACAGGCTCTACAAGGAAATGAAAATGCAGGAATATACATTAGCCACTAACTTATACACAAGACTGTTAAAGTCAGCGTCGAGTGCAATTTATCACAAATAACTGATTGCTGGATCTAGAAAGTCATCAGTTATATTTTACTTGATTACTTTCTCATGAGAGTAATGCATTACTGAATGTGGGGAGATGACTTGTGCATGGGAATTTGGCAGTGACACTGCAATGGCCAATCACTCACTCGAAGGAGGGAGAACAAAGAGATTGCATGTAGGAAGCACAAACTGTCAGCCTTTCACTGCCACCTTTCGATTTGATCATTAGATGATGCCTAAGATTGTTTGCTCTGCACAGCTGTGGGGTTTTTAAGTGAAATTTATGATGGGTACAGCTCCTTAATAACTTCCTCACACATGGACCCTGGATGCTGTATTGCAAGTTGATCATTTGAATTTGTTGTCAACACAGTCAAATCCAACAGTCTGGGATGGTGGCACCATGAACAAATAAACAAGCAAATGAATGAAGGGATGATACATATATATACATATATATACATATATATATATATATATATTTGTGTGTGTGTGTGTGTGTGTGTGGCATTTTGTGGCAGTTTAACTATGAAAAGGTTCTACACAGTGCATTCCCTAATGACCTCCAGTCTCTCATTGTGGCATTGGGGTGCCCCTGGGTCCTCTATGGGGACACCAGGACAACATGGGCACTGGAAGGTTCTACAAACATTAGGAAGGCTAGGAGTATGGGCCTAGTGTCAGTCTGAATATCTGTTATATGAGAATAAGTCAACTAATTTTCAGAAGGGGACATCACCTCATTGACTGTAGGATTTTCAATTTTCAGACACTATCTACTGAGGCGTGAAGAGGTTAAGAAGTGTATCTGAGAAGGGAGAGTCAACATTGAGGAAATCACATGTTAATGAGGAACTGAAGTGAGTAATCAGGGCAAATGAATTTAGATAAAACAAGTCCATCTCATTCCTTCTAGACTTAAAATCTCATTGTGGCTTATAAAACATATAAATGAGTTTAAAAACAAGAATAAAGGAAGAAAGAGTTTGAGTAATTGCATTTTTCATTGAGATTCTTTTCATTTCATACTGAAAGCATTTGTTTAGGGTTCTGTGTATCTCAAACAGTAAGGATGTGATTGAGTGCTTTTAATACTCCATTCTTTGCTAGAATGGTTACCAAGACACCATTGTGGGCCAAAACCTTATGGTAAACTCTAGATCTTGCCCTTGACAACTGGGTGAAGCCCACACCTCAAAATGCAGAAGAGTTCAAGATGAGTTGAAAGCAGAAAAATGTTAAGAGGAGAATGAGACGGTAGTGCTGACCTCCCATTCCCACACAAGATACAAAGGAGTCCATAGACCAGGAAAGGCAGGGGAGATTTACATTTGAAAACACAAAGGGGAGGTTCAGGGAGGGGTTGGGAAAAGAATGGACAATCTTTCCCAGGAACCATAGAAGCCAGATGTTTTGCAGGAACACTTGACTGCAAGGCTGGTTTGGGCCAGTTGTGGGGTAGGGCATAGCTCAGCAAGGTCAGCCAGAGAAGCAGCAAAGGAATCTGGAAGTGAACAAGACTTTGGTTCACTGCAAGCTCTTGATTGGCTCCTTTCAGTAGACAGACTTACTCTGTGTCCAGTGCATCTGCCTGGTTTGATAATACATATAAAACAGACATCTTAATCTCAGGGGTACTTCCACACTCTGAACTCTGTTGTTACCTGTATATTCAGCCAGGTGTTATCTTACCTGTGATTCATTTCTCCTAGTTCAGGAGCTTGGATTTCTGACTCTTAGGTTGTACCTAGTGTTTGCCTTTGCATTTCCCATAGACAATAAGTGATATTTCATCACTTTATCCTGATCAGCCTCTATGAATTGATGAACCTACCTAACAAACAGCCATGGATCCTGAGAACAGAAGCACAAAGGTAATTATAAACTGGTACAGTAAAACAAAGTCCAACTGAAATTTTCAGTAAATGGTATATGGTCTAGTGAACCGAAGTCACAGTCAGTGCCATAGATCAGAACAAAAGACCTGGCTTTGTATGCCAGCTTCAACACCGCACACATGATCTTTGATAGAATGACGAGAAAGAGCACATAGGTGGCTGTGTGAACAAAGCTTTCAGAGGGTACACAGCTGCTCATGACTACAAATTAAGATCCCACTCCTTGTCTAAGAAGCACAGGAACATATTGTTGCTGTGCCCCCTGGGCATATTCTTTCCCCTAATAGAGAGACTATCAGAAGTTAAGGAATTTTCATGTCAGATATAAAATCTGATCTCATTGTAGCCCCATCTCTGAAATTCGTGTCAATGAATTGAAGGGGGAGTGGGAACTTATAGAACATGGAACAACCCCTCAACTACAAACACCTGCTAGAACAGACATCCTTAGTCTTTATAAATACTGATTCCCACCCTCACCCTCACCCTCACCTTTACCTTTACCCTCACCCTCACCCATGTGTTGAAGCTCTAAGTTCCTGGATGCTCCCTCCCCATCATGTTCCCATTCACAGACTTTGGTACCTACACTTATATAAGTCTGGGTAAGTCACTATCTTTCTAGACCTGAGTTTTCTCATCTTTGACCTTTAAGGTCCCTTCCTGGTCTCGATACATATGATCCTCTGATAATGACACCCCTTCACAAAACACAGAGTGTCAAACCTCCCAAGCTCCAGACACCCACCTATAGCCACAACATTGATACTTATTCTTTTACTTGAGCATAAGTATTTCTAGGAATTTTCCTGAAGTCTCCTTTCTATGCCAATGAAAATTTTTCCTTGTTATTAATTATGTATAAGATGTATAACCCTTATAAGATATAAAATGTTTCTAGTTCATTCTTTAATTTTCTTCTATTGAAACTGCTTTCCTTTACCTGTTTCAGTAGACTTCTCCACTTTTCTTGACATATGTGGACTTAGGAAATTGTGCCTTGACCTTCCACTTCGTGTCTCTGAATCTAGATGTTAGCTAGTTGATCATCTGTTTTCTAGAGGCTTGGGGCTAAGATATTTCTGCATAAACCAAAATCCCAGTGCCTCTAGTCACTCTTGCCTGATGGGTCTCTCTATGATCTGCAGACACATGATTTGATTGAGGGTAGGGGAAGGGGGAATGATCACAGATTCCCTATTTAAGGAAATGACTCTAAATCTCTAGGGGGTGGAATCCCTCTGTCACAGTGGTTCTCAATCTGTGGGTCGTGACCCCTTTGGGCATTGAACGAAGTCATCTAAGACCATCAGAAAATGTTTCCTGATGGTCTTAGGAACTGAGACACTGCTCCTCTATCCATCTCCAAGTGGATCGCCCCACATGCAGATATGCCCACATACAAGTATGAAAGGGTCGCGGCTTTAGGAAGGTTGAGAACCACTGCAGGAGCTCCTTCTTTCATCTCTGAGCACATTCATCTCTTCTACAGTGGCTATTTTCTTTTTCCTTTTAAAGTCCAAGAGTATACCTAAAGTTTGGTCATGACTTACTAGTCATGACTTATCCTCAAATATGGTGGTAATGAGTATATTTACACCTAATGAAAGGAAATATTCCCAATGTAAGAACAAATTTTTTTATCAGTGGATAGCCATAGTTACCCAGGAAAATGCTTGGTAAAAACTGCCTATACCACTGGTGTCAAACTCAAATAGGAATGAGGAGACTAAACTGTACATATGAATCCTTATACAATGCGTATCAACTTAGGTAACCACACATTAATATTGTCTATGTTTTATTGTATTTTCTTTATTAAGATTTTCCTGATAATATTTTCATCTGGTTCAGGTTAAACTCAGGAGTGTTATAGACCACTAGACTTCCTGATTCCCTCCAACGTTCACTTCAAACACCCCTTCCTACATGAAGCCTTTGTTAATCTCCCCAATTGCAAGTGACTCTCAATAAAAATCACCTTATATTTATTTATGATGCATTTACATATACTTAAATGTATACATGTTGCTCCACTTATAGAATATAAGCTCCTTGAGGACAGAGAGTATATAATTTTGTTTGATACCTCTGCCCCATATAATGTTTCTTTCTCTCCCTCTCATCAACACTACTATTCTTTGCATTAACTCAATCACTTTAAAAACACATTCTTTTAATTGTCTAGTACTTAGTTTATGTGCTCACATCTCTCCCAAACAGAGCAATGAAGTTAAACTCTGATGCTTCTTAAGACAAGGAGCTGAAGTTCAGCTAGGATTAACTACTTATCCCTCAGAAGTGTTAGTGAAAAGATATTCCCTCTCTCCTAGGCTTCTTTCTCAATATCTTAGAGCCTCATTTTCCATATCTTTCAAATGAGAGGATTGGAGAAAAAGCCCTGTAAGTTCCCTTTTTACTCTAAATGCTATGATTTATGAGAAGGTTCTGGTTCTTTCCAGAATATGCAGAAAACTCGCAAATTTCTTGTGCAGTATGGGACTGAAAATTGACAGGGATTTGGAATACGAAGCCCAAATATCCTTTGTCCTACTTCTTAAGACACAATTAAAACACCTAAACTCCACTTGGGGGGATACATCATTTGTCATAATAACAAATAATAATTGGCCACCCAGTTTCTGAAATCAATTAATAAATAGAACAAGTTTGAAGAACAGAATTTAACTCACTCTAGTATAATGAAAAACTCAATAAAATTAGTGCAATTACAATTCATTCTAGTATTTAAAAAATGAAACAAAATAAAATCTCTTAAGAACCTACTGTGTGCAAGTACACACCTATTGTGTCCAAAGTAGTAGAAGTTGTCAATACCAAGGTGAAAAATTTTACCATCCTCATTTAAAATAAAGAGGTACATAGTGTGCATACCAGTAATGAGTACAAATTAGAATATGACAACATACAAGAGAACTCTAATGGAGAAGGATGAAAAATATGAGAAGGGAGGTATCATTTCTCTCCAATTACTCCTAAGACCTTCTGTTTGAAATTTAAAATTCTATGTAATATGTTTACAATATACATTCTCAGCCTTAGTATGTATTACTGCCCTTCACAAATTCTAGGGTCTAGCCAGACTTACCTTCTTGTTGTTCCTTACAGGACAAACCAGTTCCCTTTATCATGTTTTGCTTCAGGCTCTGTCTCCTGTATGTTATGTACTCCCTCTTCCTTGTTATATGCTAGACTCTCTGGTTCCCTTCAAGGCTCAGTTCAAACATTCTTTCCTACATGAGGCTTTTCTTGGTTTCCCCAGTTGTTTATGGTTCACAATCAAAATTCCCTTGCATTCAATGTAACCAAGATTAAGGGGGAAAGTAGGAAGCTGGGAAAGAATTTTTACAACCAGTGTCACTGATAAAGGCCTCATTTCTAAAACATACAGGGAACTGAGTCAAATCTTTGATAATACAAGTCATTCCACAATTGATAAGTGGTCAAAGGATATGAATAGGCAATTCTCAAAGGCAGAAATTAAAGATATCTATAAGCATATGAAAAAATGCTCTAAATCATTATTGATTAGAGAAATGCAAATCAAAACAACTTTGAAGTGCCACATCTCAGCAGTCAGATTGACTAAGATGACAAAACAGAAAAATGACAAATGCTCAAGAGGATGTGGAAAAATTGGAACACTAATACCTTGTTGGTGGAATTGTGAAGTGATTCAACCATTCTGGAGAGTAATCTGGAACTATGCCCAAAGGACCACAAGTAATTTCATACCCTTTGACCCAGTAATACCACTTCTAGGGTTGCATCCCAAAGAGATCATAGAAGTGGGAGGAAAGACCCTTATGTACAAAAATATTTATTGCAGCTCTCTTTGTGGTGGCAAAAAATTGGAAATTAAGGGGATGCCCATCAATAGGGGAATGGTTAAACAAGTTGTGGTATATGAATGTAATACTGTTGTGCTATAAGAAATGAGAAGGAGATGGACTTCATAGTTACTTGGAGAGGCGTATACAAACTGATGCTAAGTGAGAAGAGCAGAATCAGGAGAAATTTGTACACAATGACAGATACAACATATGTATGATGACCAACTTTGATAACTTCTCAGCAATGCAAGGTTATAAGACAACTCTAAAAGACTCAAGATGGAAGGAAATGTCTACATTCATAGAAGGATCTAGAAAGAACAGAGTTTAAGTGGAGACTGAAGCAAACTACCTGCTCTCTTTCTTTTCCATGTTTGTTTTTATTTCCTCTTTCCCATTGTTCATTCCATCAGTTACAATCCTTCTATACAACCAGACTAATGTCCAATCTGAAAGTATTTGCAGATCCTATACTTGATTGCAAACCTCTATAGTAGAGTGAGAGAGGGGAGAAAATTTGAAACTCAAGGGATTGTTGAACTGAATCTTGTAAACTAAAAGTAAAT
>CM053594.1:276163781-276203197 GCA_028646575.1 Pseudocheirus occidentalis | reverse complement strand
GGAGAAAATTTGAAACTCAAGGGATTGTTGAACTGAATCTTGTAAACTAAAAGTAAATACATCAATTTTTAAAAATTCCCTTGCATTTATTTATGACATATATGTACATATAAAGTATAATATACATATATATATATAAATATATGTATAATATAAAATATAAAATAAGCTACTTGAAGACAGGGAGTATATAATTTTTGTTTCTATATTCTCAACACCTAGTAATTCAGTGTCTAGGACACAATAGTTGGTTAACAACTGCTTATTATAGTCTGATTAATATCTTAAGGGACCCACAGAATGAATTATAAAATATAGTACTACAAAGGAACAGTATAGCATCATGAGATAACTTAAAGGGTTATGAAAATGAATTATGGTTATTATCATTGCTTTCAAAATCATCATTACCATTACGATCACTGTTATTGTTACACTGTTGTCATTATTGCATGGAGTCAGTTCAATGCCCTGATAGCAACATAACAAAGGGATGGCAGAGTATTTTGGGGTGGGGGATGAGGCTGCATCAACATTAATACCTGATCAGTCTTAGTAAGCATCAGATACAAAATAATAACCTCAAACCTTTCATTTTCCAACCTGGGTGTCTATAACAATAAATTGTTTGATGCTATAGGACGGAGCACAAATGTCACGCGTTGCTTCCCCCCTCACCCCCACCTCTTGCTGAGCTTTAGTCTTCAGCAAGATCTGACAAATATTGGCATTATGTGTCACTAAGAAGTAAAAGATCATGCTCTGACCTTCAAGAATCCTCACAATATGTACATTATGTTGATGTGCCCTTTGTTTTGTCTATCTTGGTTTGCTTTGGCGGCCTCAGCTATTTCAGAGCAAGCGAGGTTGTTTTGCCAAGTTTCCAATGGCATCGTTTTTTTTTAGCCAGGGATTTAACTGAAGGCTCAAACAACTTCTTGGCACTATTTATTTATTTCACTTGCACCCAGCTGGGAGTCAAGATATGATGGAAAAGGAATAAGCTGTGGATACTGCAAAGTCCCATTTTAAAGTGCTGTTTGCTGAAATTTGTTCAATTTTTTTAAATGAAATTTCTTGATTTTAATCCTTTTTTTGAGGTCCAATTCTGATGCCTCCTCTATGAAGCCATCCTTGATATACAGGAATGTTCTCTCCTTTCTTATATTCTGCAGAGTAATTTGCCCAGAGCTCAACTTTGACTTATCACACTCCATCATTAATCATTATGATTAATATGTATACCATATTTCCCCCTGCTATAGCATAAAGTCTTGAAAAGCAGCTTGGTAGAGAGGAGAGAAAATGGACTCAAGTCAGTGAGCCCTTCAAATTCTGCCCTCAGCATTTGCTAGCTATGAAGCTCAGTTGCCTTAACTATATAATGGAGATGATTGTGTATATTTTATAAAATTTAATTATTAAATGAGCTAAATATTAGGTATACTATAAACATTAAAACTGTGTGACAGCTATTATTATTATTATTATGACTGTCTCATTTTCATCTTTTTTCTATTGGGTTCAGAGAGAAAGAGTCCTGAGATAGTTTGTTATGCTATTATTCTTTTGTAGCTAATTTTCCATTGACTCTTGCAAAGGTGGATAGCATAATTATTCTCTTTATAATTTAATAAAAATATCAAAGTGAGCTGTGGGCACTCTGAAAGCAACCATGGCACAATTCCAGTTCCAAGCTGGACAATAGGGATGATATTCACTCTACCAATTCTGCTCTGATTTTGATCTCCTTTCCCAGATCTCTATATTTTGAAGCTTTTAGTTACTTATAGCTTGGGGGTGAAGAATGGTTGTCATGATGATATAATCTAAAAACACAGTTCCTATTTTTTAACTTTTTAAAATTTATTTTATGGATTGATGTTATATATGAGGGATCATAGGCAAAAAGATTTGTTTTGTTTTGTTTTTTTGATAATTGTCTGCTCTAACTGTTATTGGAGGGCTCCAGGATATTTTTAGATATGGATAGTATGGGGATTTGTTTGCTCTTAGTCCATGAAAGAAAGATTTTGATGTATATTTCTAGGTAACAGGTCAGAACTTTAATAAGAATTTTGTAGTTGCTAAATTTTTATAGCTTGAAGTAATTTATTATGGAATTTCTGCCTATTTCTTTGTGTAATCTACATATATTAACAAATCCAGACTGTTTCAGGAAAATCCTTTTGTAATTTTTGATGGCGATTATCTGGTCCTGATTTTCCAACATAAATTCTTTTGCTTTCAGAAATTCACAAATCTATACAATTCAGTAACTTATTTGGTATTTCTTCATCAACATGTTATTAACCAAGTTTGTATAGATGTCACTCCTGGAGGTTGTCTTGAATGTAAAGTCATTTCACAGATGGAAACCACCATGATCAGTTCTATTAGACCAGCAGTTCTAAACCTGTGGGTCGCAATCTCTTTGGGGGTCGACCGACCCTTTCACAGGGGTCACAGGGGCGCCTAAGACCATCAAAAAACATATATTTCCACACAACAACATGTTCCTCTATCTGTCTCCAGGTGGGTCAGCCCACATGCAGACATGCCCACATAGGAGTATTAAAGGGTCACGGAAGTAGGAAGGTTGAGAACCATTGCATTAGACAAACTGAATGAAAAATACCTGTTATCAACTTTTACTATTGCTTGGTGAATTAATATCTACTCATTTAAAATATTTGGTTAGATTTTTGACTTGTTTATAATACATCCTAAAATCTGTCTCTAATTTGTGGAGAAGAAGCATTTATTGGTGATTTTTTTTAACTGTCTTATAGTGATGGGTTTTGTTTTCCTATAAACTATTACATTACAACATAATATATTAAAATTATTTTGTTAGTATATATTTAAAATATAATGTTGGCATTGGTGATGATTGTTACTTGTATTGTTATCTTATTGTTATTTTCAATGGGATTCAAAAAATGGTGTTGGATAAAATTGCTGACCTGTTATTAGTAATTTATATTTGAATTTAATAAAGTAATAAGGAGATGAATGGAATAAGTCAAGTGAACAAGTATTCATTAAGTGCCTACCATGTTTTGGGCACTGTTCTAAACATTGAGAATATATAGAAAGGCAAAAATAGTTTCTGTCCTCAAGTAGTTCAATGTTTTATAGGAGAAACAATATCCAAACAACTTTTAAAAAGCAAGATATATACAAAATAAATTGGAAGTAAAGATAGAGGTGACACACCAGCATCAAAAGGATCAGTAAAGGCTTCCTGTAGAAAGTGGGAATTTTAGCGGGGTGAAGGAAGACAAGGAAATCAGGAGGTAGAGAAGAGAAAGAGAGAATTCCAGACACAGGGGACATCAAGTGAAGATGCAAGATGCTAAAAGATGGATTGTCCTCTGGGGGAAATAGCAAGGAGATCAGTGTTACTATACTGCAGAGTACATGGAGGGAAATGAGGTGTAAGATAATTAAAAAGTTAAAAAGGTAAGAAATTTTGAAAGCCTTTAAATGACAATGATAAGATTTTCTGTTTGATCTTTGAAGTGATTGAGAGTCACTGAAATTTACTGAATGGATGTGTTAACCTGTTGAGCCTTCTGTTTTGGGAACGTCACTTTGATACATGAGTGGGGGATAGATGGGAGAGAGGCAAGACTAAGGCAGGAGGATTAACCAGAAGGCAAGGAAAGAAAGAGAGGAAAGGAAAGGAGGAACTGAGTTGCCCAACTGGAACTGGCCAGTTGGGTCCCCAGTGGGGCAGCCCATACTACTCACTTGTTACTGCTTGACACACGGAAGTGAGGGATTGCACCAGGATACTGGCAGTGTCAGGGGAGTGAGGGCTAAGGGATGTGAGAGATGCTCTCAAGGTAGAAATAGTAATATTTGACAAGAGATCGGCAAGAGGGGTGAGAGAGAGTGAAGAATTAAGAGTGACACCAATTTTGTGAGCACAGGTTATATGGAGGGTTAGGGTGCCCTTGACAATAATAGAAAAAGTTAAGAAGAAGGACTTAGAGGGGGACAGTAACGAATTTAGTTTGTACATATTGAGTTTATGATGTTCATGTGACATCAGCTCAAGACATCTGGTAGATGGTTGGAGATTAGACTGGATGTCAAAAGGGAGATGAGCAATGAATAAGTAGATCTGATAATCACTAGCATGGAGATAATGATTGAATCCATGGCAGCTGATGAGATCACTATACTATAGAATGTTTCTTCTTTGTCAGGAAAGTGATGCCAGACTTACAAGCAAATTGGATTTGATTGAGGGAGGGTTGTGAAAAGTCGCCAGTCTCATTTTCCCATCTGGGGCCATCTGGGTCCAGTGGTAAGATAAAGATCAGGATGGCTGGAGATTTCCCAAAGAAGTAGTGGGAGACCTTGGTCTTTTTAAGCTAAGGTCTCTCTCAGGTCTCAGTTTGAGACAATGCCCATTCAGTGATTAAGGCTAGGCAAATAATATTTTAATATTAAGAAATAGGCAAAGAATGGCCTCTTTTATCTAGTAAAACAGACACATAGACACACAATCAATCTGGAAGGGAAAGACCCTCACAGTTTCTAGCCAAAACAGAAACAATTGCTATTTACATTTATTTTGAGTCATTGAAATTCAAAGGACCAAATGAGGCTTGACTTGGGACCCATTGTTGACCAATCAATGAAAGCCAGAGTGATTTGGGTTTAAGACATCAAGGACCTTAAAAAAGAAATCTAGCCTGTAAATCCCAAGATATCTTGCAAGGTTTCAGCAATCAAAATTTACATTCCGTTGGGCAGAGCACCCAGAGTAAGGGTGTGATATCCTATATAGACACAGGGAAAGGGAAAAGGAAAGGAAAGGGAAAGGGAAACAGAAACGGAAAGGGAAAAGAAAGGGAAAAGGAATAGAATGGAATGGAAAGGAAATGGTCAAGGAAAGGAGAGGAAAGGAAAGGAGGAGCTGATTTGCCCAACTGAAACTGGCCAGTTAGATCCCCAGTGGGCCTCCCATACTACTCATATGTTACTGTTTGATCTTTGTTCTCAAAGAAGACCATGGCATTAGGAAGATGATGCCATGACTTGAAAGTGAACTGGATTTAAGTGAAGGGAGGGCTGTGCAAAGTCACCAATCTCACTCTTTCCTCTGAAATCATGTGGGTCCAGTGGCAAAATATAGATCAGGACAATTGGGGATGGCCCAAGATGCAGCGGAAACCTTGGTCTTTTTATGCTATTGAGTAAGAAGAGGAAAAGGCACAGGACAGAGCTCTGAAGAACACTTACAATTAGTGTGTGAGACAGGAATGAAAATCCAGCAAAGGAGACTGAGAAGGGGTTGACAGACAGACAGGAGAAGAAAGAGGAGACAGCAGTATTCTGAAAATTAAGTAGAGTTCTTTTCATCTTGACTTGAGACTGGCTCTCAGATTCCGTGGTTCCTCTTCTATAGTCCCAGTTTTTGCCTGAATTTATCCAACTATCACCTGGATTCAAAGGCAGGCAGCTCTCACCTCCTCATCTAGCTCCTCATCCAGCTCCTCATCCAGTTCCTTGTCCAGTTCCCATTCATATTAAAGCTCACAGTGTCCAGTCCACCTCAAGTCCTTCACAGTTTTTGTTTCTGGGAAGACAAAGCTTAACAGAGCCAAAACAACATTCATCCACATTACTGGCACCATCATCAATTCACTTTCTGCCTGTGAAATCAACACAGACCCACAAAGTCTGAGAACTCAATAAAAATGTCAGTATAGTCCCAGGACCTCTGAAACCCTCCTACAGGACTTCTGTAGACAGATAACAAGAAAATCCTCTTTTTAGGACTTCCAGTAAGGTCCCAGGGCTATTGTATAAAGTCTTATAAACACAAATGAACACAGACAGAACAGACAAACCATGCCAGGATGCTACAAGTTTTCTCCTTCTTAACTCTGCCACAACAAGTGTTCTCTTCTCAGTTCTGTTCTTTCCCAGCTTTGGCTTCTCCTTACATATGGTCATTATCCAGTTTTGCCCCATCCTGTTGCATCAGCTGTGGGTTTCACAAGTTCTGTTTCTGAAGAAAGACTTGATATAATCAAAGGCAAGGCTCAAAAGAAACTTGAACTGAAACAAGGTGCTAAATAATTAAACAGCTGAAACAAGGTACTAAGTACTTCTTTGTTTGCCATTATAATATCATTGCAAAAGATTTCTTAAGATGAAGGAGCTGTTTAATTTACACTTTGGTGGGACCATATAGTTTTGTGGCATGCTCAAAGATCAGATGCATTATTTCTCACCTTGCTGCTCTCCAACTTCTCTTTTATGCACTCCAGCAACATCTTGATCCTGGAAGATCATTTCAGCTCAGGAATCCACATGCTGGAAATACCCTTAGCCTTTGTGATCCCTCCCTCTAATTGGGTGACTCTTCCCAGAACTTTCTTTTCAGTAGAAGACTCTGCTTCCTTTTATGTGCTGTCTTTCCCTCTTAAAATGTAATTTTCTCTAGAGCAGGAACTTTCTTTTTTCCTTTGTTTATGTATGTAGCACTTAGCATAATGCTTGGCACGTGGTAAGTATTTAATAAAGACTTATTGACTGATTGATTGAAATTGCTAGTGAGATGTTCTAGTTTGATATTATCTTTAATTCTGAAATTGTTAGTTCAATTTAGGAGAAATTACAATAATTTAAGGTGAACCAGAACTATAATGTTTAAAATGTCATTCTGAAAAAAATGGCATGATTTATGTGAATTGTTCTTCACATTATTATGTTGGTGGCATGTTTTAAATGAAAATCAGTTTTCCACATGTATGTCAAATACTCTGACGTTCTTATCATACTTCAATTATACACACATAGAGATGAACATATAAATATATACATATTACATATAATAAAAATATTTGAAGGATATGAGTAAGCCATAAGTAGAAATAAGTCAACAGCATTGTGGTAATTAACAAGTAGAATATTAATATTATGGCACTTTGAGAAAACTTGTTCAAAATACCATAATTGATAATAAGTTTGAGTTTATACTCTTGGAACTTTTTAATAATCTATTTTATTTCTCAGTCAATATATGATTTGGCTGTAAGTTGAAGGGATTTCTTTTTGTGTGACTATCAGTGTTTTTTATAAAGTGCATGAATACATAGTTGAACTATATTTAGAGGATTTATTGACCTCATCCTTTAGTAACAGATAAGTTATCACATCTGTTAAGAAAGTTAGAAAGTTAGTATAGGAGAGGAAAATGATCAAGAGCCATGCTAGTTATGCATAACTATCAAAAGCTTACTCCAGTAGCTATAGCTCTTTTGGGACCATAAATTTATAGCCACCAGAGACCTAAGTAATAATGAAGTCTAATCCCCTAAAATCACATGGAAAAATTGAGAGAGGTGACTCTCTCATACAGAGGTGACTCTCCTACTCAAACTGAGAGAGGTGACTCAAGATCATACAGCTAATGATAACTATGGGAGGATTTGAACTTTGGACTTCCTGTCTATGTACCAGACACTTTACCTGATATACCTTCTAATATCCTTTTATGTAACTCCAAAGCTTTTTAGTTTTGCAAATAGTCTAGGATTTCAGTCCTCTCTGTTGATATAATCCTTTGGTAATGATTCTCTTGCTTATTGTTTCTCATTTGCTCCAATGTATGCTTTTGTTAGGCTGTTGTCATTGCCACCAAATAAAGGATTAGAAAATTTTTTTATTTTCAAATCATTTTTCTGTTGGAGTTCTATCTTGTCCCAAGTTCTCTTCTTAACAATATTCACTCAAATGTGTTCAATTGATGTTGAATTATTTACTTTCTCTTTGCACTTCTCTGACTTCTATATATTGCCTTAACCTTTGATTTTTTTTCTTTCTGTTTCTGAGGAAGGGAATCTAGAATTACTAATATGGCTTTGTTTTCCAGATTCCTTTTGCATATTTTATTGTTTTTAACTGGTATTCAGACGTTCAAGTTTTCTGCTATTTACATCAGCTAGATATTCATGTAATCTTTAAATGTATTTCCACAGATGATGATGGTGGCGGTGGTAGTCTGGTGATTATCACTTTCTTCTCATCTTTTTCAATGGAGTTCAGATGGAAATGGCCCAGGTATAAGTCACTATGCTATTATTATTCTTTTGTATTTAATTTTCTAAGTATTATTGCACAGATTGAAAAATAACTGTTTTTATCATTGAAAAAATAAAAGATTTTGAGAAATAGACTTTATGTTCTTTATGTTAACAGAAAGCATTTTGAAAAACTCTCCAGTAGTAGAAAAGACAAAGGGGATGTTATATACTTCTCCTTTTCCACGTGATTTTTATTTATTTGTATTAGATGTTCCTTTCAATGCAACTTGCACATTATAAGCATTTTGGATGAAAGCATCTGTTTTGAATTTTTCTTCTTAATTTTTTATGAACCAATGTTTATTTTTGGACAATTGTAGACAATGGTTTTCTTCTTGTTATCCTTATCACCTCATTCCTATAGTTTCTTTGGGTCCACATACAAATGACCCAAGAACAATTTGTTATCTTGCTATTTTCACTGCTACAATATTTGATGTTCTATAAATAGTTGCACAGACACATTTTTAAACCTATTATTTTATTTAGTTCAACAAAAAATAAATGTGCAAATTCATCTTCAGAATCTCTGAAAGCTTTCTCAATATAACTCTTGTAGCAGACAGGATAACAAAGTTATATGACCCTTATCCTGATACCACATTATTTTAAGCTGCTCTAGTGAATCTTCAGCCTTCTCTTGCTCCTCCTCCTCATCATCATCATCACAATTACTAGCACTTTTATATCATTTTAAGGTTTGCAAAGAACCTAACAAATATTGTCTCATTTTATTCTTATAACAACCCTGGGATTTCACTATTATTGTCATTATCATTTTACAGAAAAAGAACTTGAAACAGACAGAAGTTAAATGACTTTTCCAGCATCACAAAGCTAATGTAGGGGGTAGGATTTGAATTTGGACCTTCCTCCTTCTAGGCCCAGTGTGCTATCCAACGTGTCACCTACTTGCAAAGCGTTTTACAAAAATTATCTTATTCTATCTTCTACAATCTGTGGAGGTAGATGCCATTATTATCCCCATTTTAGAGATGAGAAAACTGGTGCTGAGAGGTTAAGTGACTTGTCCAAGGAAATAAAATCATAAAATACTTTAGCTGGGATTTGAAATTGGGGCTTCCTGATACCAAGTCCAAAGTTTTATTTACTGTATCAACTTTGATACTTCTATGTTTTGAAATCTTTTATTCCCATGTAGTTTGAAGATTATGAGTATGTGAGAGGTCAAAATCTTAAAACAAACTAAACAACAGCCTTTTAAAAGGTATTTTTTAAAAAATCATTCTATTACAAGACAATTGTAATTAATAGGTGGGTTTGTGATGCCAATGCGGTTCCTGTACAATTGTTTTTTTTTTTCTTGAATTCTCCAGAATACTTTGAGTCCCATACTTTTGTAGCATGGAGATTTTGAAATTTAGTGAGCTTCGGTTGTGAAATTCTTGTCCATGGGTAATATCTTGCAGAATATTTCCTAGATGGTAAATATTTACATCTTGTAGTGATAAGTTGTAAAGTTTCTACCATTTCTTTGCATAATTTACATTGACAAAATTAATATAATAATACGCTACCATACATTATATGCCTACCTGTGGAAATACCATCCCGCTTTCAAGACTGTTTCAAGTCCTACCTTGATCATTAAACCTAAAATGACCACTGTAGCCATAACTGATCTCCTTTGTATCCAAAATTTCTGCAGCACAAGTTTTACTTCATAAGCTGATACTTAATCAAATCCTAATATAATATTGTCTAATTGTGTCATCAAGCTTGAATGAATGAAAAGCATTGATTAAGTACTAATTATGTTCCAAGAACTGTCTTGTTATTGTTCCTTCAACAGACTGCAAAGTTCTTGAGGGTAGGGAGTTTGTCTCAGGTATCCTGTAATTTCTCCCATATAGCAACTAATGCGAGACTGAAAAAATCATAGGCATAGCATGAATAATTGGAGTTTGATTCCCATTATTGATGGAACAATTATTAAATAGGCATTAGGAGAGATAAAAAGATAGGTAATCACAAACCATGCAAATAGTAATTTAAAATAATAATTAATGTAACTTTGGCAAAGAAAGCATGGAAGAAACATGCACAACATTTGGCTGCAGACTGTAAAAAAAAAATGAGGATCTAACAAATACTTAGTAAAATTATTCAAGATCCCCTTACTGATATTCTACACCTTGTTTCTCATACAATACATCTCCTTCCCCATTTCTTGACCCATGCACTCCATGACTGCAGTCAAGAGTCATGGAGACTCTCCATCCTCACCTTCATTTCTTGGTGGCGCTGGTTTCCTTTAAGACTCAAGTCAAGTGTCCCTTTCTAAAGAAGGCCCTTTCTGGCTCCTTCAGGCTTCTATTATTTCCCCCCCCCCCATGCAAAACCAACTCGCATCTCCTTTGTCTTGTATCTTTCTTCATCTGTTGTCTTATCCCATGAAATCTAAACTCCTTGAAATCATGAACTATTTCATTTTTTTTTGCTTTTGTATCCTCAGTGCCTAGCACAGTGCCAGAGACATAGAAAGCCCTTATAGATGGTTAGTGAAGGTTGGCTCCATCAGCTCTTCACTTTTCCTAGGGTATGCAAACTATTGAATACTTTAAGAAAGCTTACAATTGAATTTGGTCAAGAAAGGGATAATTTCCCTCCAAATCCAGGCATGAAAATGATGTAAATTCCTAACAAACTTGTGTGGTAGAAAGAACAGTGGGCAAGTGGGTTGTAGATTTAGCTACACACTAAGAATACATACCACATACACATACAAATAGGTGTATGACCATTTTAACTCCTTATGCCTTACCTTCCTAATCTCTAAAATGTGTATATTTAATTAGTCATAAATTCTAAGGGCTAAGAATTCAGAGAGGTGAGAATTCACAGTGGGTAGAGTTAGCCCAAGAATACTTTAAGGGAGGGCTGAGGCCTTAGCTAGGACTTTCTGAATGGATAGGATTTGGATATGTTAAAATCAACGTTTCAAGAGAGGAGAGAGCAATGTTTTAGAGAAAGTGTGATCAGTAAGTACATAAGCTTGTTACTATGAATTGAACAGTATCAGGCCTCAGTTTAGGGGACATTGGTTATGATAAGATGAGAATGTGTCTAGGCTTGGGTAGGGCAGGGGATCTTGATGCCAAGCTGAGGAATTCAGATTTGATCCTGTAAACTTTGTCCTTCAAGAGACAGAGGTATTGATGGTAACTATAGAGGCAACATGAAGAATATGGGCAATTATCTTTAAAAAATATTTTTTAAAAAACATAAGGAAAAACCCGTGTAAATCACCCCAGAGCTATTAAAGAAGAAAAATATTTGAAATCTACCTTATTCACTATTTTTGTCTTACATACCTACAAATCACTAGCTATTTCTCAACCCTAATCCTGCCTATAAAACCATGTCCTAATGCTGCCTTTAATCTAACCAAAACAGACCAACGTCCCCATCTCATTTACATTCAGTACTACACTGAGGGCCGAGTTGGGTTTTTTCATATGTTTTCTTATCACTATAGAAAAACCCATATTCTGCCCTAGAAAATCTTAATATTTCTCTTCACAGCAGAATCCACGGTTGGACTGTTATCCCAGTTTGCTTCTGTTCTCAACAGAATCTTGGAAGATAAGGTTTTATTTTGATAATTCATGTGGCAGGATATCAGACAGCTGCCAGGATATCTACTGACATCTGCTGTCTAGTTGTTATCAGTCCCTCCCATCTGGCCTGCATTCAACAGGACCCGAATCAGGACTAAACAAAATCACAGGACTTTCAAAAGTCATTTTCTATTACCACCATATTCTTTTTCTGTGTTAGTCAGGGCACTGGTACTCTGTCTTTCATCCTTTAGATGATTCTGAAATTTATCTGACTAAGCTTTGTCCTCCCTCCCATAATATCTTAGCATTTCAATAACACATATCTTGACATAGTTTCACACTGGATTTTGGATAGCTCAGGAGAGTTAGTGATCCAGGGAAATACAACAAGTATTGGTCATTTTAGAATCTTGATTATTCTATATTTAAAAACACATTAGTTATTAATGTCAATCCATAGATGTAGATCCAAAGGGATTTCTCATGTCAGACAGACATCCCTGAATATTCCTCAATCTTCCTTTCATTTATCCATCTTTCTTCCCCCCAGGTCATCTCAAAGGCTACAGTTAATATAATTTCCCTTCTTGAGACACTGCCTTCCCATGGGCCTCAGGTTCTCTACTGGCCACCCTTCCTGTATGTATTGAGGGAGGGAAGGGAATCAGCATGGATAAGGATGACTTACATCCAGAAACACAAACTTTCACTGGGCCATTGACACCAGTATCCTACATTTTCCTTCTGGAAAATTTCCTATATCCTTGTTCTGCACAGAATATAATTAGTGACAAAGTTTATATTTTGTCTGATACTTAGCTGGCATTTGCCCCATGTTACATAACAATGAGAGACAATAAAAATAAAATACTTTCTGAAAGCCACAAAATAAATAAATAGCTGGACAAAAATGATATTGGAAAGATTGACGCCCCAACTTCCCTCATCCACAGTCATCAAGCTATAATCACTACCAGCAGCACAATATGTGGCTATTTACCCCATAGTGAAGAATGTCATTTTTCACTTTAGAGAAGTGTTACTGGGAAAATGGAAACATCTGGGAAAAAAATCCTCTTTCCTCAATTTTTTTTGGACAAAGTTATCAAATGAAAGGAAAATACAGTTTAAAGGAATTACCTTTTTCTTCAAAACATCTTACAGTGCAGCAAATAGAAAAGGATACTGGATTGGAAATCAGAGATATGTGGGTTCAAATCCTTAACTTGCAACTTACTACCTTTGTAACCTTGGGCAAAGCTTCATCCAACCACCTTCAAACTGAGTTTTCTATAAATTGAAAGTGTTAGATAAAAAGTTCCATAATGTTTTAGCATTAACTCTGTGATCTTAACATACTAAATGGAAAATGTTGGTAATTATATTAATAGTTCAAGTCATAAAACCCAATCCAGATTTGGCTGAAGTAGTTAAAGTGACAGCATTGTTTCTCCTGAATTTTTTGCATAATTTCCTTACTTTTCTACTCCAGTTTGCATAAGAAAATATAAGTTCCCAAGATTCAATAATTCCCCTGTTTCTAAGTGGGGTTCTGTGGGGTCATTTGTAAATAGAACAAGAAAGATGGTTTCTAAGTTGCCTTCCAGAGCTAATACCATGCAACTGATCTCAGTATGAAGTCAGCCTGTATAGATATTCTCCAACTATATTTTTTCCTCTCATCTGGCAACTTTCTAACATAGTCCACAGACCCAGGAACTACAGTCACTCTGATATCTGGCTATCTGGCGTTCTGACAACACTTGCCAGATATTCTGTCCCCTTTGGGAAGCATTTTTCTTAGATCCTGATTCTCTGCACTAATTCCCTTCCCAGTCAAGGTAGGCTCTCCTCTCTCATAGCAGGGACCTTCTGGATACTTTAGATGCCCTTGAATCAACTATGACAGGATCCTCCTGTACTGTAAGTATAGAATTGAGTTAAATATCAATTGAAATATTGGTCTCAAGGATATCAATTGATCTCAAGGATAAATAAAATGGCATACAAATTCTCTCCCTTATATCATTATGATCTTTGGAACTACTAGATAATTTTATCAGGATTGTCTGCCAAACCAGATCACCCATGCTCATAAAAACCATTGTGTTAAAATAGCTGCAAAGAAGGGAAAGACACACTCAATGTTGGAATGTATTTGCTTATCAATGTAGTCACCACCAAAGTTCTGGTCCTGTAAGGAATTTTGGGTGGGATTTAACATTTTCATGTTGATCAGCTATTTAACATAGATCAAGTTATTAAAATAATAATGTCAAAGTTCTTCTTGGTATCGAACATAGCAGGCCCTTAATATATGTGTGCTCAATTGCACTGAACTGTCAGACGTAACAAAACCAAGATGGTTTTCAGCTTTGTCTTATTTTAAGCTATGAGTCAGTCCCCCAAAAGATCATATCTATAATCCTGCTCAATCTGAGTATGAAACTCTCCACTTTTCCCAAAGAAACAGCTCTGATATTAGCATTTTAAAGGGAATATATGCAGGTTTTTCTTGAGGCCCCAATACCTGCCTGTGATTGCTTTGATAAAGTATTACAATAATGCTTTATAGAGGCAGCAGTGGGCTTACAGCACCACGATAACATGTCAAAGGAACATTGCTTTGATTTTGACATGTTAGTGTAATACATCGTCAGCCTAACAGTGGCAGGGAAGAGAGGAACAGCGTAAATAGACTGACATTAGAACTTACAGAAACACATGAAACAAGTTCAATTGACTTCCAACAGAGAGTTGAAAATAGAATCATTAATGTTTTAGAGCTGGAAAGAACCTTGGAGGCCACCTAGTTCAATACCCTCATTTTCCAGCTGAGGAAACTGAGGCCCAGAGAGATTGAGTGACTTCTGTAAGGTCATCCAACTAATGAGAAGCAGAACTGGGGCTGGAACTCAGTTCCCCAGATATTAAGGGTACAGCTATTTCTATGACAAACTTCCAGTTGCTATAACTTAAGACAGGAATCTGGGAAACATTGTCCACTATTCCCAAGGATTTCCCAGGGGAAACATTATCTGTGGGATGGATAGAGAATTCGTAAGCAGAGGATAATTTTTCTAATGCTGTCCCATTTTGTAATCTGCCAGCACAAGAACTCTTGAGTTACATAAAGAATCAAAAATGACAGCTTTAAGGGAATTCTGAGGCCATCTATTCCAACGTATATCTGAAGGAAAAAAACAAAGCATTTTACATTTCCAATTAGTCATACAGCTTATTAAAGACCTCTGATTGTGTAGAAGATCCCACCTTTCAGAGTCAAGATGCTTTGAACAATTCTCTTTGTTGGGAAGTTTTTCCTTGGATGTAACTGAAATCTGCTTCTGCAACTTCTACCCTCTAATTCAACTTCTGTCCCAGGTGGCAGTTATGCTTCTATGTCCCTTAATAAAAATTCAGTTGCAATTACCATGCTCCATCCAAGTCTTTCCTTTTCTAGGTTAAACCTCTTCAGTTTCTTTAACAGATACTCTCATGGCATGTCTCCAGCTCTTTTACCATGAACTTGTCCTCTTCTGAATGTTCTCCAGGCCTTCCTAAAAGAAGGAACTGGGCAATTCAAATCAACTTCCAGTAATTTAGTACTTAGTTATATGCAGGACACTTATTTTCTTGGGATTAAAAAAAAAACAAACTTTAAAAGGCTCTAGTTTCAAAGGACTGAGTCTCCAATGCTTCAGATTGGTTTTACCAGGACAGACAGAGTTCAGGAAAGATAGAGTTCATTTTCCTAATTCTGGAAAATAACCAATTCTTTGGGGGGGGGGGCACTGGTCTTTATTAATTTGTTTGTTTAGCTTCAGTTTACAAGATTCAGTTCCACAATCCCTTGCATTTCAAATTTTCTCCTCCTCCTTCTCCTCCCCCCATGGGGAGGCATGCAATCAAGTATAGGATCTGCAACTACTCTCACATTAGACATTAATCAGGTTATAAAGAATGATTGTAACAGATGGAATGAACAATGGGAAAGAGGAAACAAAACCAAACAAGAAAAAGAAAGACAGGTAGTTTGCTTCAATCTGCATTCAAACTCTGCTCTTTCTAATTTTTTTTTCTCTAAATGTAGACATCTCTCTCCATCATGAGTCTTTTGGAGTTGTCTGATAACCCTGCATTGCTAAGAATAGTCCAGTCTATCAAAGGTAGTCATCACACATATGTTGTTGTCTGTAATTGTGTACAGATTTCTCCTGGTTCTGCTCTTCTCACTCAGCATCAGTTCGTATAAGCCTCATCAGGACAATATGAAATCCGTCTGCTCCTCATTTCTTATAGCACAATAGTATTCAATTACATTCATTTACCACAACTTATTTAGCCATTCCTCAATTGATGGGCATCCCCTTAATTTCCAATTCTTTGCCACCACAAAAAGGAGTTGCTATAAATACTTTTTGCACATCTGGGTCTTCCTCCCACTTCTAAGATCTCTTTGGGATACAACCCTAGAAGTGGTATTGCTGGGTCAAAGGGTGTGCAATTATTTATAGCCCTTTGGGCATAGTTCCAGATTGCTCTCCAGAATGGTTGAATCAGTTCAAACTCCACCAACAATGCATTAGCATTACTATTTTTCCACATCCTCTTGAGCATTTCTCATTTTCCTGTTTTATCATCTTAGCCAATCTTACTGGTGAGATGTGGTACCTCAGAGTTGTTTTGATTTGCATTTCTCTAATCAATAGTGATTTAGAGCATTTTTTCATATGCTTAAAGATATCTTTAATTTCTTCCTCTGAAAACTGCCTGTTCATGTCCTTTGACCATTTATCAATTGGGGAATGATTTGTAGTCTTATAGATTTGACTCAATATACTCTGTATATTTTAGAAATGAGGCCTTTATCAGAGACACTGGTTGTAAAGATTCTTTCCCAATTCTCTACTTCCCTCTTAATCTTGGTTACATTGGCTTTGTTTGTACAGAAACTTTTCAATTTAATGTAAACAAAATTATCCATTTTGCATTTTGTAATGTTCTCTAATTCTTGTTTGGTCATAAAGTCTTTGTTACTCCATAAATCTGACAGCTAGACTATTACTTGCTTTCTCAGCTTGCTTACAGTATCAGCCTTTATACCTAGATCATGTACCCATTTAGACTTGATTTTGACATATGGTGTTAGATAATGGTCTAGTTTAGTTATATATGGCCCAGTTTCTGCCATACTATCTTCCAGTTTTCCCAGCAGTTTTTGTCAAATAGTGAGTTCTTATCCCAAAAACGGAGGTCTCTGGGTTTATCAAAGAGTAGATTACTATAGTCCTTGTCTGCTGAGTCTCGTGTACTCAATCTATTCCATTGATCCACTGCTTTATTTCTCAGCCAGTACCAAGTAGTTTTGATGAGTGCTGCTTTAGACAAATTCAAATCTGGTATGGTTAGGCCACCTTCCCTAGCATTTCTTTTCATTAATTCCCTTCATATTCTGTACTGTTTCTTCTTCCAAATGAATTTTGTTACTACTTTTTCTAGCTCTATAAAGTAATTTTGGTAGATTGATTGGTATGGCACTATATACATAATTTAATTGAGGTAAAATTGTAGTTTTTATTATATTATCTTGACCCAGCCATGAGCAGTTGATATTTTTCCAATTAGTTAGATCTGACTTTATTTGCGTGAAATTTTTTTGTAGCTGTGAATATATAGGTCCCAGGTTTGTTTTGGCAGGTAGATTCCCAAATATTTTACAATGTCTACAGTAATTTTCATTGGGTTTTCTATTTCTATCTCCTGCTGTTTCATTTTGTTAGAAATATATAGGAATGCTGATGATTTATGTGAGATTATTTTATATGCTGCAACTTTGCCAAATTTATTTCTTGCCTCAAGTAGTTTTCTACTTGATTCTCTAGGATTCTCTAAGTATCATCATATCATCTGCAAAGAGTAATAGCTTAGTCTCTTCTTTGCCAATCTGATTCCTTTGATCTCTTTTTTTTCTCTAATTGCTACTGCTAACATTTCTAGTACCAGATTGAATAAGAGGAGTGATAGTGGACATCCCGCATTCCTTCCATCTACTAGTGTCCCCATCCTATTTATGAAGAAAATCCTAATAATTTAGCATTACTTGTTCTTAGTGAGGTTATACTGGCTCTTAATGATCATTACTTCCCCTTTTAAATATTCACAAAACATTATTCCATTAGTTGTACATTCTGTATTTTTTTATTTTACCAGAACTCTCTTTTTTGGAAAGATCAGGAGAGCTGCTCTTCTTTGGGCCTATACCGCGTCTTCTATTCTTCATGGTCTTTTCCATATTACTGAAAGAAGTCCTCCAATCATATTTGACATATTAAGTGTCCTACAATGTGGTTTATTCAGTGCTAGAAACTTGAGTTCACAGGGGAAATTAGGCACTCTCTTTCAGTTCTTCAGTTCTTGAAAATCATTTATCTCCTTTCCCAATCTAAAGGCAATTCTCTCTAGAAGACAAAAAAATAATTGAAATAAGTTTCAAAGTGCTCCTTCTTTCTATCATCCATAGACATTGTTCAATTTACTCTGAGTAACAATCCAATTAAAACTTTTAAGCTTTTTCTTGATTCCAATATTGTTTTAAAACAAAACAAAATCTTTTTTTTAAAAACTCATGTTATTTAGCTCATTCTCTTTCTACAGTGTAGACAATATTTATAGAACCAAAGACTGTGAAACCTGTTAGTATTCATTTTACTTTAAAAAAAATGGATACAGGATAGTAAGACATGAATTCAACAATTAAAGGAGCTCACAGGAATGAAAATTTTCTCAATCAATGTGTCATTACTTCTCTGCAACTTCAAGGCTTAAAGAATTTCCTTCACAACTGAGAGTTTAGATGACTTGTTCAAGGTCTCCACAGCCAGAAAATGTCAGATGTGGGACTTGTACAAAGGCAGTTCTGACTCTGATGACAGTTTTTAACCACTACACAAGGCTCCCAGGCTTTTTAAAAGAAGCTGATTGGATTTGGGAGTTCCCTTTTCAAACCCTTCAATGTCTTTTGACAGCCCCTTCTCCCACTTCTTCCTGGAATGATTCTTCTTTGTGTCTCCAGAATTATCTTTTTGAGAACTTCCTGTTGTTCTAGAAACTATTTCCCCCATGGAATGTTAAACTATATGATCTTGATCTTACCTGTCCTTTCACTGAACCTTTTGATATGTGCTCTCCCCAAATATAATGTATATGTCATATTCTACTCATGTTTCTTCTCCTCCTTTATGACAACTTCTAAGATGGAGTATTAACTTTCTTTCAAAGTTCCCTTCATTTTTACTTCATCATCAATTTTATCTTAATCAGTCAAATTCAAGTCCACAATAACAGTTGCTCTCAAAGCTTCCTCTACTTTGGAAGGATGAAACTCTTATTAGAGGGATCCACTTCTTTGTCTTTAATGTAGAGACTTCTAATAGATGTCTGGATAATTGAAATCCCCTATTTCAACTTTGAGAGGTTTGTAAACTCTTGTTAAAACTCCCACTGTATTTCTTTGTTCTAAATACTTTGTGATATACTGCCTTTTGTTTTACACAAAGACACAATAAAAAGGCAAACTTGATCATGCCACTTTACTGAGACACCAAAAATACTATATTTATGCTATTGAACATTAAGTAGATTTTTCTTCCTAACTTTCAATATCCTCCATAATCTTTATTTGCCTTTTATATCGAAACTTATGATTAATCAATATTAATGTTATTTTCTGACTTGACCCATTTCCACATTTTCCCACATACCCAGCATTCATTTTTCAGGGCCCAATTGAAGTCACAATTTTTCTACAAAGTGCCCCAACATTTTAGAAATAATACTGAAAGGGAAATGAAGATAAAAACAACTCTACATTTTTGAATTCCTAAGTCTAGCATTCTCTCTACTATATCATGAGAATAAAATTACTCAGCTTGAGTCCAGAGAATACATCTATGAATAATACATGGGAGATGCAGAGAGGTACATTTAGGCCTGATGTGAGGGGGAAAAAAATTCCAGATAATTAGAGCTGTCCAAAAGACCTGCCTTGTGAAGTTAGAGATTCTCCCTCACTGATAGTCTTCAACTATAGGTTGAATGATCCTTAAAGACAAAATTGTATAGAGGATTGCTGTTTGGCCTCCAGTGTCCATTCTACTTTAAAGAATATGATTCTAAACCATTTGTACACTTTTTTATCTTGATTCCTTTCTGAGTGCCAAGACACAACAAAATTTCTCCCCCAGTTTCTCATCTTTCCCCTCCCCCCAATTTATCTTTTGTTTTTACTTATTTTTTGGAGGAAGGAGGGCAGGGCAGTTGGGGTTAAGTGACTTCCCCAAGGTCACACAGCTAGTACACATTAAGTGTCTGAGGTCAAATTTGAACTCAGGTCCTCCTGACTCCAGGGCTGGTGCTCTATTCATTGCACCACCTAGCTGCCCCTCCCCCAATTTCAAACTCTATTCTCCCAACACCCACCAGATTAGGAAGTGATAGTTTATCAGTACCTTCCATCTTTGAGTTAACATACCATTGTATGCTTTCTTTCAGAGAGATTCACATTTCAAGCCAGATTTCTTAGACTATAAAAATTGATGGCTGCTTTTAAATGGCACAGTGAGCAGTGAATAGAGCACAGGCCCTGGAACCAAGAGAACTTGAGTTCAAATTCAGCCTCAGACACTTAGCAGTTACTAGCAGTGTGACCTTGGGCAAGTCACTTAACCCCAAATGTCCTACCTCCTCCCCTTTCCCCCCAACCGTGGAAAAAAAAAGACAATGGCAGCCAGGATGAAGAGATACTCCTTTTTCTTTTCAGAATGAGAATTTGGTTCCCCTAAATTCATAACTTGTAGGCAAACTACCATTCTGCCTATGCGTAAGGAGAGTCTTGTAGTAGATAGTGTATTGAAAGGTTTACTGGATAAGGAGAGAATCATGGGTTTGAATTTAGGCTCTAAAACTTACTAACTATATGACCCTCATCAAATCTCTGGACTTTGGTCTCCTCACATGTAAAATAAAGATAATAACAATTACATTATCCACCTTACAGTGTTGTAAAAAAAACTCTTTGCAAACCTTACATTTCTATGTACAAGTGAATAATGGTTACATTTATTCACTCTAGGTAAATTGTAAACTCCTTGAGAAAAGGAACAGGGTCTTCTATCTTGATCATATCCCTTCTATAGTCTATTGTAGTATACTGTAATTCAAAAATAAATGAATATATGTTATTGAATGATTTTCTCAGTTTTCTGCATAGTGCATCAAGAACTATTTTCCTTTTAATTGTTGAACCCAAGTAAATTTCACAGAAAGTTAATTCTTCCTGGATTTGAATCATTTGTGCTTAACTCATCAAAACTTTTGTTGTTGTTGTTAAGAAATTATTTGATGTCTAAGGACCTTTAAAAAAAGCCATTTCTCTTTGAACAATGAAATCACGTTTCACTGGCATAATTGGACTGGAACGCAGACAGGCTCAAGTTGAGCTCTAAACTCAGAATCCATGAAGGTCGATTGGAAAAATGCAGTCGCCCATCCCAGTCTTAAGTGCCACTTTTTTCAAATGATGTCACAAACATGCATACAAAACAAGGGCTAAGTGTTACAAATTACAGCCTAAACCTTTTTGGCCATGCCTGTTAGAAGAGAAAAATAAAAGGAAACTTGCAATGCTTCTTATTAACTTTCTTCTTGCACAGCATGAGGACAAAGGAGGGCCAGTTGAGTTTTTGGAAGAACTTAAGATTGGAAGCAGAAAAATAAATATATATCAATATGCATGTGGATATTTATTTATTTACCTTTTTAATTTTTCAAGATTGTATCACTTTCCTTCCTGTCAGATCAGTAAGAGACCACCATATGGAATAACTGAGAGGAATGGAGATAAAATGCAGGAATGCTTTGAGAGGCTGCCTGAAGAGTGATTGCATTGCTATAGGGAACTACCAACTGACCCCTAATAAAACAGGATGGCATCTTCTCTGTACTTGACGACTTTAGATAGTTGCCTATAGCAGAGATGTCTAATTGGAGAGGCTGTTATCTTGATAAAACTTGGCCAAGTCAAAAAGAGTTGGCTTCACCAGAGGTTATCTTGATTCTATTGGAACAGTGAAATTTATGCCTTTGAGGAATAGTTCCATCCAGGTTCCACCCTCAGTAAAATTTTGAAGACAGGTAAGTTTGTCTTTGATGCCTTCTTACAAAGGAGGGAAGGAAGGGGAAAAAAATTGATGGAGATGGAAGAGTAGTGGACTAAGACCAGGGGAAGTAAAGAATTGTTCTCTTTCAGTAAGGAACCTGAGATGATTACTTTTGGGGAGGAGGAGTTAATTCACTTCAAAATATAGTCATAGAAATTATAATCTCTTGGACCTCAGAGAACCTTGTACATTTTATCTAACAGTCATTTTGAAGATAAGGGAGCTGAATGCAAAAGAGGAAAGGATTTAGGATCCCTAACTTTGTGTGATCTTGGACAAATTGTTTCATTTCTTCTGTCCTTGGTTTCTTCCCCTGACTATTTGGGTATAATCAAAATTTCTTTTCCAGAATGACTGAACCAAATCATAGCTTTATAAATATGGTGCTTGTTCTCCAGTTTCTCCTCCAAAAATCTGTCACTTTCCTTTTTGGTAATAGTTACTAGTCCAGTGGATGTGAGGTGGAACTTCAGAGTTGCTTAAAATTGCATTTTTTTGATTAATAGTGACAAAGCATTTCTTTTCATATTGTTTTTAATATATTGTATTTCTTCATTTAAGAGCTGCCTGGTCAGTCACATTCTTTGACCACTAATCTATTGCACAGCATTCCTTGATCTATAAAATAGAGGCAATCCTTCGACTATCAAGTTTTAAAGGAGATAATATGTACAAAATTATTTACAGACTTTAAAATCCTATGTAAAAATCAACTTTTATCATTATTAATAAAATGACTTATAAATTGCTTGTCAACTATACTGATAAAAAAGAGACTTTCATTTTGAGTAACTTTACAACTAATATTTACAGAAACAGAGCATAATACATATAAGTGCAGTAACACAGAACCTTCATAACACAGGACCCTCCTCTCCCATCCCTTCATATAATCAGGCACTATGTCTGCATACAGCAGTCATAAGACAAGAATGTTTTTTTTAATGAGTTTTTCCATTTTAATTTCAGACCTAACCCTACAATACTTTAAACTTGTTCTCACATTGGTGAAGAGGAGAAAAGGAATACACATTTATTTAGTACCTACTATGTGCCTAGTTTTGTGCTAAGCACTTTACAAATGTATGTAATGGAGGTGCTATAATTAGCCCATATTACAGCTAACTGAGGTTAAGTAATTTGCCCAGGTGAATGCAACTATTAAGTTTCTGATGATTTGAACTCACAATTTCCTGACTCTAAGTCCAGTGCTCTATCAATTATGCTACCTAGGTGGCAAAACTGAAAAATTGTGTATAATTTGCCAAAAGCTATTGAAAAGTCATTTTCTAGGACTGGGTCTTAAACAGACCTTTCTAGAAACTGGCTGCCATCAAGTACCATTACTGAGAAATTTGGAAAATCTTCCAAAAATTCTTATAAAGTATAATTTTCATAAGTTTTCAAACCCTTCACAATCAAGTGCCCATCTAAACTATATTCCAGGACTTCCTAAAGAGTGAGAGGAGTCTCATCACTGCTATTTACATAAACAATGTTCATTTCAGCCTCTATTCTCATTCTTCTCCCTCATTTAGGAAAGATTTTGCCCTTTCTGCCTATTCAGAATCCATTCACTCTTCAGTACACACATCAAACTCCTTTACAAAGTTTACCTTGACTTCAACCATTAGTGTCTCCTCTCTCTTCCTTCTACTACTTCCACAATGGGGACTTTCATTGCTATCCACTTGATTACTGCAATAGCCTCCTCACTAATTTCTCCCTTATCCCCTTTCTGTCCATCATGCTTCTTCTAGAATAATATGTTGTGTGTCCGCATATAGTCATGTCTCTGCTCAGTTCAAATTATTGAGTGGCTCCTTATTGCCTACTGAGCAATGTTCCAATTCTTTTGACTAGGTCTCAAGACCCTACATAATCAGATGTGGTCTGACATTGTGTCTCCATTTATGAGGAATAACAGACCTCTGAACAGAAAAAAAAAAAGGCATAGTTATGGAACTCTTCCTGAAGAGTAGAAAATGTGATACTTGGAGGAAAAAACATATTATGCTCTAAGAAATATGTATTCATGGATAAAAGATCATTCAAAAAGTGTCAGAGGATTAAATTACAAATTGTGATGGTAAATGACTTCATGCAGATGGTTAGTAAGGCAGGTTGAGAAGTGTGCTGTCTTAGAATGAAATGACAGAGCAAATTCCCACACTTGTGAGACTAGAAGACTATTAATCACTTTTGATGATTAACAAGGATAAATATAATATTGCCAGGAGATGTTTTAACACATTTCTAAGGATTATGAAATTTTGGTCAAGAAAATAAAGAGCTTAGAGGAAAAGGTACTGTTTTGATCAGCACTTCCTTTTTTTTATTGATTTAGTGTATTTTACTTCATTTTTTAACTTTTATTTTTAGTTTATATCATTCATTTCTGTGAGATTTTGAGTTACAAACTTTCTCCCTGTCTTTCCCCTACCCACCAACACAAAACAGCCATACAACTGTATACCCCTCCCCCAGTCTGCTCTCTCCTATATCCTCCCCATCACCCCTTTGACTTTATGGTAGGGCAAGATGGATCTCCCTACCCTAGTACCCATGTTTCTTATTTCCCAGTTGCATGTAAATAATAATGATGATAGTACTATATATATATATATATATATATACATACATATATATACACACATACATATTTTTAACATTTGATTTAAAACTTTAAATTCTAGATTTTTTTTCCTTCCTCCCTCATCACCCACTGCCACTGGAAAGACAAGAAATTCAATACAGCCCATACATGTGTAGTTACGTAGAACTGAAAAAGATAAAAGTGCAAGGGTTTTCATATTAAAAACTTATCTCAAATTGTGATCAAGAAAAAAGTAAGTCATGAAACATTGGCATACCTGAAAGCAATGGCCAAAATATGAGCCTATGCATTGTATTTCTTGATATCATGAAATAAAACTGTCACATTTCTAAGAACTAGTGGGAAAATTAGAATTAGAAAAAATAAACTCACCAGTCATATCCTGTAAGAAACCCTAAAATTAAAACTCCCAGGAACATTATAGTTAAAATCTCAATTACTGGTTAAAAACAAATTCAATCAGACAGAAAAAAAATCAAATACTAAGGAACTTGAATGGATCACAAAAGATTCGGAGTTATTTCCACAAAAAGAATGAAGAACTTGGAATATGATGTTCTACAAGGGAAAAGAATAAATCAAATCAAGAATATGTATGTTTGTGTATACATATACATATATATATATATATATATATATATTTAATGAAATCAGGGACAGGACTTCTAAGAATTCTTGAGGAAAGACTAGAGCTGTATAGAAAAATTGAAATACTAAAACAAGAGACAGAAGAAACATAAAAAGATAAACATGAGTAAGCAACCATAAGATAATAAACAAGGATGAATTATTTATTTTTTAGAATGAGGAGATGATAAATTTGTTCCATCAGAACTCAATCATGATCAGGAGTGATAAGAGGGAATCTAATAAGACAGAGTGCCTGACTGCTTTTTTTTTTAATGTTTTGAAAATATTAAAAGAAGAAAGGGAAAGGAAGAAAGAAGAAATAGACATGAGGCAGGTGAGAAAGAGCAGGGAAAGTATCTCTCATAGTTGAAGTGTGCAAGTAGATGACTGTATAACTAAGGGGTAAGAAGTAGAAGGACAAGGCAACATCTGAAATAAAACTTTCAAATTGATCTTGTCCAAAATAGAGAATAATGTACATAAATAGATGTAAGCAGAAATACATTTCACTTAATGAGGAAATAGGAGGAAAACCACAGAAACAATCAATTTCATTAAAGAGAATGACAACAACGAGACAATACACCAAAATTTGTGGAATGCAGCCAAAGAAGTACTTGGGGAAAATTTTCTATCTCTAAACATGTACATCAGTAAAAGAGAGAAAGAGCAGATCAATTAATTGAGTATCCAACTTAAAAAAATTAAAAATAAAGGAGAGATTAATAAAACTAAAAGATAAAAATTGAAATAATAAACATAATTAGGATCTAGTTTTATGAAAAAATAGTAAAATGGAAAAATTTGATTTAAAAAAAGAAAACCAAATTACCAGTATCAAAAAATGACAAGATTAACTATACCATCAATGAAGATAAAATTAAAGCAATTTTTGAATTATTTTCCTTATATTAATGCCAGGAAAATGACAATCTAAGTCAAATGAAAAGTTCACAAAATTATAAACTGCTCAGATTTACAGAAGAGAAAATATAATATGTAAATAGTTCTGCCTTAGAAGAAGAAACAAGCTTTGTAGGAAAAAAATCCTCTGAACCAGATAAATTTACAAGCGATTTCTCATAAAGATTTAAGGAGCAATTAATCCCAACGCTAAATAAATTATTTGAAAAATATATAAAGAAGTCTTACCAAATTAGAATGAAAACAAAATTGAAGGAAAATTTATAGGAAATTTCTCTGAAAAATTCCTCATTTTTCAAAAAATATGGAGCACAGCCAAATTTATAAAAAAAAAAAAAACGTAGATGTGGACAGCTAGGTGGTGCAGTGAACAAAGCACTAGCCTTGGAGTTGGGAGGACCTGAGTTCAAATTTGCCCTCAGACACTTAACACTTACTAGCCATGTGACCTTGGGCAAGTCACAACCCTAATTGCCCCTCCAAAAAAAAGGCAAAAAAATAAAGAAAAGACATATATGAGCTGTTACCCAATTGGTAAATGATCAAAAGATATGAGCAAAGAGTTTTAAGAAAGAAGCAATCAACCTATCAATAGTCACATAAAAATGCTATAAATCATTATTTGTTGGAGAAATGCAAATTAAAACCATTGTGAGATACCACCTCAAACCCATTACTTCGGTTACTATGACAGAAAAGGAAAATGACAAATCCTGGACGGCATGTGAGAAAGCTGGGATATTAATGTACTGTTGGTGGAATTGGTAACTACTCCAACCATTCTAGAGAATAATTTGGAACTGTACCCAGAGGTCTACAAAAGTGTTCACATCCTTTGACTCAGTAAAATCACTACTCAGTCTGTATTCCAAAGAGATCAAGGAAAAGGGAAATATACTTATTTGTACAAAAACATTTATACAAGCTCTTTTTATGATGGCAAAGAATTGGAAATTTCAGGAATGCCCACCAATTGGGGAATAGCTAAAACTACTGTATTATATGATTGTGGTGGGATACCATTGTCCTATAAGAAATGGCAAAGAAAATGTTCTGTCAGAAAAATCTGAGAAATCTTATGTAAACTCATGTAAAGTAAGTAGAACCAGGAGAACATTGTATATAGTAATAGAAATTTTGTAAGAATAATTAACTGTGAAAGATTTATCTACTCTAATCAAGATAAGCATCCAAGACATTCCCAAAAGACTCATGGTGAAAAATGCCATCCAGAGAGAAAACTGATTAACTTTGAATGCACATTGAAGCATTCATTTTAAAACTTTATTTCTCCCCCTTTTTTCTGGAGGGTAAATGGAGAGGAAAGATGAGAAAAAAATCAATAAAAAATATATATACACACATATACACACACATATAAGTTTAAATTTATATATAAATTATATATGTGTGTGTATATACATATACATATATATAAATTTAAAAGTCCACTTTTTTTAAAGAAAGTAATAGACTTTGGATATAAAATATAGACACTTGATCTTGGGTGAAGATCTCTTAGTAAATAGTGGCAAAAATATTTATATTTGACCAGATTTTTCCAAAAACAAGTAAAAATTCTTAACAGAAAAAGGCTTTTAATCAAGTGTATAGGGGGAGAAAACTACTTACTATCTACTACTTGCTAACTACTTACATCTATCATGCTAGATACCATAGAGTTTAGATATGGGAGAAGGGAATAGCAGGAAAGATACACATAGTCCCCAAAACAACAACAACAAAAAAGAAACCTTATTGAAATTTTGGCCTCAAGTATTTATACCCAAATGTACATCATATGGTTAATAAGCAAAAAGGACTAGAGATTAAAATGCTAGAGATCAACTCACAGGAAACACTGAAAGGTAAAGCCAAGATTGTAAAGTCAGGGCTTTGCCTGACATCTCCTCCAAACCACTTAAGTACCTTCAAATAATGACTCTAAACAAATCCTAGGACAGTAGAACTTACAAAAAGACAGAGTGAATAAATTTTCAGTCCAAGACAACTTGGAAAGTTGGCAGGAGAGGTCTGTTGCACCAAATTGAGAGAGTACTGGAGTTTAGCTCAGGCAGTGCCAGCACAGACTGGGCTCCAGCAAACCAATAGCAGTTCTTGGCAGTCACTAAATCAGCAGCAGCAGCAGCTGCTTCTGGAGCTCTCAGTCCACAGATGATAAGGGGGTCAAGCAGAGATTACAGGATTTTCTCTGATAACACTAAGGCAAGACTGTCTTGATTTGTCCATACTTGGGTCCAGGTTGCAGTCCTGGGTGACAGTCCCAGAAGAAGGAAGAGCACTAGCACATCAGAGCTTGAGACCAGAGAGAATCAGGGATCCTTCTCACAGTTCCAGAGAAAAAAAGAGTGCTTGTGGTCACTAGAAGACAGAGCACAGACCAGGAGAATGGTAAATGCATTCTACTTAGATCATACCACCTTGGAAGAATAAAATGAGCAAACAAAAAAAAACATCTTGACCATAGAAAGTTACTATGGTTACAGGGAAAATCAAAACACACATTCAGAAGATAGCATATCCCAAATTCTTACATGCAAAGCCTCAAAAAACAGTACAAATTTGGATTCAGGTCATGCAAGAGTTCAGAAAGGATTTTTAAAATCAAATAAGAGATGTGGAGGAAAAATTGGGAAGAGAAATGAAAATGATGTCAGAAAATCATGAAAAATGAGTCAAAGTTTGATAAAGGAGACACACACACAAAATAGCAAGGAAAATCACACCTTTAAAAATGGACTAGGCCAAATCTTAAAAGAACTACAAAAAGGCAACAAGGAGAATGTCTTAAAAAGTAGAATTGGCCATAAGGAAAAAGAAGCACAAAAATTCACTTAAAAAAACCCCTCCTTATAAAGTAGGATTGGCCAAATGGAAAAGAAAATACAAAATATCACTGGAGAAAATAATTCCTTAAAAATAAGAATGGAGCAAATGGAAGCTTCGATTATGAGAAATCAAGAAAAAAAAATAAACCAAAACCAAAAGAATGAAAGAAAAGAAGACTATGTAAAATATGTAATTTGAAAAAAACTGACCTGGAAAATAGATCTAGGAGAGATAGTTTAAAAATATCTGATGGTCATAATAAGAAAAAAAAAGCCTAGAGATCATTTTCCAAGAAATTATGAAGGAAAATTGCCCTGATATTGTAGAAGCAGAGGGTAAAATAGAAATGGAAAGAATGCACTGATCCCTTCCTAAAAGAAATCCCTAAATGAAAACTCCCAGGAATATTATAGACAAATTCCAGAACTCCTAGGTAAAAGAGAAAATATTGCAAGAATCCAGAAAGAAACAATTTAAGTGTCATGGAGCTGCAGTCAGGCTGACACAATATTTAGCAACTTCTACATTAATGGATTGAAGGGCTTGGATTATAATATTCTGGAGGGCAAAGGAGCTAGGATTACAACCAAGAATGGCCTACCCAGCAAAACTGAGTATAATCCTTGGGGGGGGGGAGGAGTGGAATAAATGTGAAATAAAGGAATTTTAAGCACTCTTGATGAAAAGACCAGAGCTGAATTGAAAATTTGACTTGCAAATTACAAGACTCAAGAGAAGCATTGAGGTATTGCAAGCAGGAAAGGGAAATCACAAGAGAATTAATAGGTTTAAACTGTTTACATTCCTTCATGGGTAAATGATACTTGTAACTCACACCTTTCTCATTATTAGGGTAGATAGCAGTTTATATAGACAGAGAGCACAGGTGTGAGTTGAATAGAAAAGGACTATATCCCAAAAAAATTAAATTAAGGGGTGAGAAAGGAATGTGCTGGGAGAAAGGAAAAGGGAAAGGTGGGATGGAGTAAATTATCTCACATAAAAAAATGCAAGAAAAAGCTTTTACAGTGGAGAGGAATAGGAGGGAGGTGAAGTGGAGTGAGTGAACCTTACTCTCATCAGAATTGTCTCAAAGAGATAATAACTTACTTTATGGAGTATAGAAATTTATCTTACCCTTCAGGAAAGTAATAGGGGAAGGAGATAAGAAAAGGTAGGGTGATAGAAGGGAGGGTAGAGTGGGGTGGGAGTAGTCAGAAGCAAAATATTTTTGAGGAGAGACAAGTGAAAGGAGAATGAGAATAGAATAAATGGGTGGGGGATATGGAGGAAAACAGCAAAAGCAACTGTGAAAAAAATGTGAAGCAAATTTTTCTTTTAAAGGTCTCATTTCTCATACACACATACAACTGAATCAAGCTTATAGAAGTAAGGGCCATTCCCCAATTGATAAATAATCAAAAAATATGAACAATTTTCAGAAGTAACAGAAGCTATCTTTAGCCGTTTGGGGGGAAAATGTTATAATTGACTCTTGAATGGAGAAATGCAAATTAAAACAGTTCTGAGGTACTACCTCATACCTATTTGATTGGCTAATAGGACAGAAAAGGAATATGACAAATGGTGGAGGGGATGAGGGAAAATGAGATGTTAATGAGTTGTTAATGGAGTTGTGAATTGATTCACCCTTTCTGTAGAACAATTAGAAACTATGCCTAAAGGGCTATAAAACCATGCATACTCTTTGATCTAGTAATACCACTACTAGTTCTGTATACCAAAAGAGATTTTTTAAAAAAAGGAGAAAAGATCTACATGTACACCAATATTTATAGCAGGTGGCAAAGAATTGGAAATTGAGGGGATGCCTCTCAATTGAGGAATGCCTGAACAAATTGTGGTACATGATTGTGATGGAATACTACTGTTATAAGAAATGATGAGTAGAATGCATTAAAAAAAAAACCTGGGAAAAATTACATGAGATGATGCAAAATGAAATGTACTGCTCTGTACTCCTCTAAATTTCATCATGTCATGCACCAGGTACATCGAGTTGCCTTCCTTCATTAAATTGTGGACTCCTTTAGGACAGGAATTGCCTTTTGCCTGTTTTTGTATAACCAGCACTAAATACAGTCCTTGACACAGTTAGGCACTTAATAAATGTTTATTGACTGACAACACCCCTCCCCGCCAAAAAACCTATGCTTTCTTTTTTTTTTTTTTTTTGCTTTTTTGGAGGGCAGTTGGGGTTAAGTGACTTGCCCAAGGTCACACAGCTAGTTCTTTTGTGTTAAGTATCTGAGGCCGGATTTGAACTCAGGTACTCCTGACTCCAGGGCCGGTGCTCTATTCACTGCGCCACCTAGCCGCCCCAAAACCTATGCTTTCTTGATTCATTCTAATTCAATATTTACTTAGTGCCCATTCTGTGCAATGCACTGACTATCTACTGCCTGGAATGCATTCCTTCTTCACTTGACAACAGTATCTCTCCTCTTCCTTCAAGATACAATTTGAGTACCCCCTTCTATAGGAAGCCTTTCCTGATCTCCAAAACTGCAAGAATTCTCCCTAGTATCTTCCATTCCAAATTATTTTGCATTTAGCTACTTTTTGTTTATTTGCATTTATTCTCTATATATTTATTTTATCTGTGTTTAAATTGATTTTTGGCATTTCCCTCATTAACATTCAAGTCTCTTTCAAATAGGTGTTATTTCCACTCTTTGTATTTGTAATCTCACTGGTTGGCAATAATCAGTGATGAATACATGCATGCTGATGGGTGTGATTGCTTTTTTGATTGAAGTAAATGCCTAGTAGTGGAATATTTGGGTCAAAAGGTATGGATATTTAGGGTTTTTTTTCAAATTGCTTTCCATAATGTTTAGACAGATTCACAGCCCCACAAACAATAACTGATGTGTCTACTCCTCCAACATCAACTTCCCATCTTTTGTCATCTTTGCTAAAATTCTTGGTCTGAGTTAAAACTTCAAAGTTGCTTTGATTTTAATTTCTCTTATTATTAGTGATATAGAATATTCTTTTATATAGCTAGTTGAGAGTAGTTCTTTTAAGAAATGTTTATGTCCTTTGATCACTTGTCTATTAGGCAATGATTTTTGGTCTTATATTTCTGTTACATTTGCCTATATAGCTTGGATTTTTAAAAAAAATTCTCAATAAACAAGTAGCCTTTTTCTATCATTCATTCAAAGATGCTTTCAGTTCTTTAAAACTTTCCTTGACTACTCTCTCCCTCATATTAATTCCTTGTTTTGAACTACTATAGTTGGTAGCATAGATTGTATTACTTAACTGTCTTCTTGTTTCATGCGCATTAGTCTTTTCTCTCCAACCTTTCTGTAAGATATAAACTAAAAATTTCAAAAAAAGTTGGTGTGATTATTGCCTCCTGCAAAAGAAGTCAGTGGATTTCTAACCTTTTAACCTGCATCACATTCACATGCAATGCAGAAAGGAGGATCTTACATTACTGCCTCATTGATTTTCCTTTTTTTCTTGATCTCTTCTTTCCATATGCTTTGCAGAGTTGCTAGACAGTGTGTTTGACTCTCTCTTCTTTCACATATTGAATTTTTTTTTTATTTCTCCCCACAAAGAAAGAATGGCCAGTCTCACCCCACCCCATTTTATATACCCAGATCTCTTCTTTTTCTGATCTATGCATTGCATTTCTTAACTACTTTAAACATTTTTAAAATTTTACGCTGCCCAATAATCTTTTACCTCATGTGTGTCATTATCCGTCTCCATCTTTTAAAACCAGTGTTTTCTGCTTTGGAAAGAGGTGATGACTAGATAATAAGATTACATTTTTTCTGAAAAAAAAAAGCCACTGGTGTCTCCTTATATGTGGATTGCTCTTTTCTATCTCAACAATCCATTTAATAATCACTCCTCTGGACCTCCATCTCTCACTGTCATCCAAATGATACATTTGGAAACCAATTAATACATTTCTTTTCTATGGTGACTTTAATTCTTAAAGTAGTGTTTATCTTTAGAGAAAATACTATTATCCCCATCTTAATATAAGGCTACCGAGTCACAAAGTATTAATGTGACTTATCTAAGATCATTTAGCTATTTGATGATATAATGGAGAGAGAAAAACACGTCTTCATTCATAGCAGCATGTCACTCTGCTGACCTATGACTATACAGCCTTCCTGACATACTTTAGACTTTGCTCTGGAGCTAACTTCCAGACTCACATGCATGCTGGAGGCTACTGGCTTTTTGCTTCTCCTTTTGAGTTATCTCTTCATTTATCATCTTGCTGTGACACCTACCATGGCTCTAGACTCACATGTGGAAGGCAGACCTTTTAAACCTGCCATAAATCAGACACATTTTACCTTGCTGTTGTCTGTGGTCTTTGAAAAATCTATTTTTTAGTTAAGACATTTTTCTTAGGTGAGTAAAAGTCTCTTCTAACTTTAATGAAAACATTAAGCTCAATTTCATCAGATTTTTCCTTTACCACAAGGTCTGTCTGCAGAGTGAATATCTTTGGTCCAACTAGTGACAGGAACCACAAATTTCCTTTCCTTTCTTTCCACTCTCTTTCTCTGCTCCCCTGCCCTCCTTGCATCCAATTCACATGTGGAATTTTTAAAATGTGCATTTCTGAAAATCTGTGGAATTATTCTTCATTTTCACTAAAACTCTACATAGATTCATCAAAGCTCTCTCTGACTCATTCTTCATCTGCCTCTCTTCCATTCACCTGTGAGAGGGAGAAGAAGAAACATGGCAAAGACAACACCTCGATAAAAGAAAAACATCCAGAGATAGAAAAAAGTGAATTTGGCAATAAGGAAAGCAATCACATTGCCTAGTAAATGTAGCTCCCCCCAAAGCTTGAAACTATCCTTATGTATTATTTAACCTAAAATATTTTAGGGTTCTTAAATACAAAGAGTTATAAATTAGATCCCCTGAGAAGTTTTCAGGCTTTGTATTTCTAGAGAGAATAAAGAGAAGAACTAGTGAACATGGTGATTCAATCTCAGGAGCCTAATTGCACCAGAATTACCTAGATATCATATAATCTTTATGCCATACTGTAGCATGAAGGTAAAAATGATTTCTTGAAGAAGAAGCCATAGAAGTACAATTACTGGGAGGTTATACTAAGCTGAATAGTCTCAAGTATGAACCAAGATGGGCTATGTAGTTGTTGCCTGAGGACCAACCTAACACAGTTCCAAAAGCTCATGATCAAAAAGTCTGGCCATCAGGCAATGATTATCTATCTTTCTATTGATCTATCTAGCTATTTATCAACTATCAACTTACCTATCATGTGTGTGTCTCTTTGTCACAATGATTTATGAACTCAGGGCAGCTACGTGGCACAGTGACTAGAGCACTGGCTCTGGAGTCAGGAGGACCTAAGTTCAAATCTGGCTTCAGACACTTAATGCAAAACTAGCTGTGTAACCTTGGGCAAGTCACTTAACCCCAATTGCCCTACCTTCCCCCCTACAAAAAGCAAAAAACAAAATTATGAGCTCATAAGACCATTTATTAAAAAATGTAAGGTTCATACTCATTACAGGTAGAAAGGAGAGAACAGTCACATGAAATAAAATCATTTATGTTTTGAAGTATGAAAGCAAGACTTCATAAATTATTAAATCATTGAAAACTGTGACTATCCATTGACCAAGAAAAAATTCTTTGTCTAATTGTCTAATCCAGCAGTTCTCAACCTGTGGGTTGTGACCCCTTTGGTGTTGAACAGTTGAACACCATTCACAGGGATCGCCTAAGACCATCAGAAAATACATATATCCAATGGTCTTAGGAACTGTGACACTGCTCTTTTTATCCATCTCCAGGCAGGTCTGCCCACATGCAGATACACCCACATACAAGTATTAAAGGGTCACAACATTAGGAAGGTTGACAACCACTGGTCTAATCATTCACCTCATTCCCCCAATTCATTTACTTTTACTTCACAATCAATCAACAAGTATTTAATAGGTGTCTAAGGCTACACTGTAACAGGCCATGCTAAGCATTGGGTATACAAAAAGAGAAGCTAAACAATCCCTACACCCAAGAAGGTTTCATCCTAACTGGGGAGATGATAGGTACATATATTAGTATACAGAATATATATATAAAATTAATTCAGTGTTGTTTTGTAAAGTCTTCATAGGACCCTCTAGGCTCAGAGTGATTGTAAATAGTAACTGTGTCTCTTTTGGCCAGCAACCCTAAGGGTTTTCCCCTCCCGGTTTGATTTTTTTTTAATTAAAGTGACTATCCCTTCACTTATTTCTTCAAGAGACCTATTTACTGAATGAGTGTTGCCTTACTCAAAGTGTGAACCTGAAAAGACCTTAGCTTAAAAAGGCCAAGATCTTCTACTGCACCCTGGGCTATCTCCAATCATCCTGATCTGTATCTGGCCACTGATGCAGGATAGCTCTGGAGGGGAAAGTGAGACTGATGACTTTGCACAGCCGTCCCTCACTCAAACCAAAGTCACTTGTAAGTCACGTCATCATCTCCCTGATGCAATGGTCCTCTTCAAGAATGAAGGACAAACTACAATCACACATCACCCTTGAGTTGACTCTTGAAAGAAAGCAGTGATTCCAAGAAGCAGAGATGTGGAAAAGCATTCTAGCCATAAGTGAGAGTCAGTGAAAAGACTAGTATAGAACCACAAAAGGGGATACCAGTAGGGATATCAGAGAACATCTAGGAGGAACCCACATCTGAACAAAAATGATACCCCATCCAGTATCCTTGAGGAATGCCATCTAAACTTTGATTGAAGTCTTTCAATGGGAGAAAGCCACTAACTTCGGAGGAAACAAATTTCTCTTGAAGATAGTTCTCTTTGTTAAGAAAGTGTCCTTAGCATCTATCTGTCTCCATCCTCAACTTAGTCTGGACTTTAGTACTCCAGATATTATTTAAACATGTAATCTCTCTTTGTATTCATCCTCAAGTATGTGAGATGATTGATTTCCAGGTATTAGATTTCAGTTAAGCCTTAATAATGTGGGAACAACAGATACAAACTACCAGAGCAGCCCAGAATCTTCTGGAGGGAAGTATAACAGTAAAGACCTCTAACTGCAAAACCCCTTGGTCAGGATTGCTTTCTGGGCCCAGACTCCTAAATGTCTTCCCCTTTGGGCACGTCTTCACAATGCGGTCTCTGACTGGCCTTCTCTGTATGGGCAGGTGACAGAGCTGATCATTTAACAAGCACAAGGGAACAAGGGCAGCACATAGAGAGTTTTACTAAGGACATTTTATTCAAGAGCAAATTCTAATCAGCAAATCATCACTTTATTAAGAGCTCTGAGCTCCTACCTTTACAATGACTCTTCCTCTTCTTCTAGTTCCTGATCCCACTTTCTGCCTTATGCAGTTGGCCAACTTACCTACCCAATCTATACTTGTATTGTTTCCATTGATATGTTGACTGACCTCTATTGCTCTCTGGTTTAAACCTAAACTTTACATGTGGGTTGGCCTTCTCTATTTTCACCAGCTGCTAGTCTTCCCCTCTGATTGCCTTCTGCACACTCAACATATATTGTGTATATGCTTGGTTATTTATGTCTTATCTACCCCATTTTATTGTGAATTCCTTGGGGTTAGGGACTTGTTTTTTGCTTCTCTTTGTATTCTTAAACATGGCACGGTACCTGAAACAAAGCAAACACTTAACAAATGCTTATTGTCTGACTGACTAACTAAATGCTTCTGTGCTGATTTCTGCTCTTAGCACTGATGCCCAGCTCCCTTTAATGCATAACAAACATCTGTTCCTTCCTGCTGGTAGCCCAAGCATCTTTTTTCCCCTTGTTAATGTCAGTTGATTTAGCATTAAACTCCAAAGCTTTCATAATATTAGGGAAATTGTCCAAAGGACCTGGACATGTTTAACCTGGGGAAGAGAAGACTGAGGGAGAAAAGGCATGCTAGTGTTCCTCAAATATTTGGCATGTGGATCAGGATTTAGATTCACCTTTAAGCAAATGGTTTCAAGATTTATATAGCCAGCCCTAACTTCTCTGATTCTCAGTTCCAAATGATTAAGTACTTTAAAAGTTTTACATGATGCCTCCTGTAAAATGGTTAGAACAAGTATCGTGATCTCAATTATAGATAAGGGATAAGGAATGACAGACTTTCAACCCTAACCTGATCAACACTACCCTCAATATGTAACCAACTCTATCTCAACTATTCAAACTTAGTTTCCCCAGTAAACCATTCCCCTCTAAACCTCCAGTTGAGGAAATACTCACCTTCTCGTTCTGGTAATGCCTTCACCCCATGAGACTCCTATTGGTGAGTTACTCTGACTTCCATTAAGGAACTCTTCATACCAGCCATCTGCTCTCTTCAACATAGGTGACCCCATGATACCCCAGATCACCTTTCCACTTCACCCATGAGCAATTACTCCACCATTCCATTCACCTCCCATATTATATTTCATATTTTTCTCTCTTTCTCTTTCCTCTCTCTCTCTTTCTCTCTCTCTGTCTGTCTGTATGTGTGTGTGTATGTGTCTGTGTATGTGTGTGTTTTGTCTTCCCCGGCTATAATATAAACTCTTTGAGGACAAGGACTGCCTTGTTTTTTTTATTATATTTGTTTACATTTGTATTTTCAGTGTCTGGCATATAGTAAGTACTTAACAGATGTTTGATTTATCCATCCATCTACCTATTATCTATTTATACATGTGTGTATATGTATGTGTGTGAATATATAGGTATATATGTAGCTATATAGGTATACACATACATATGCATATATATATACACACATATACACACACAACATACACATATACCCATATATATACATATATACATGTTCATTTACATATACACATACATATACATGTATACACATACACACACATATTCTAATTTCTACTCATTGGACCATAATGCTTTTGAAGTTCTAAGAACACCTATATTGACTCGTCCCAGAAAATTTTCTCTTTATTGCTCCCTTATTAGAAATGTTCTTCTTTTTCACCACTTTATTGCCACAGTTCAAATCATATGTCTCTTTCAAAGTTTAATTCCTGCCTGGTCCAGTACGACCTCCCTTGCTACAGCAGCTTACCCTGTTTTCTCTTTTTTAAGCCTACTTTGGTTTCTGCTGTTTTTCTTATTTATCTTCTCCAACTAGATGCCAAGGTGCAGGCATTGTTTTAATGCTTCCATTTTAACTCTCACAGTACTAAGCAAATTATAAGTGCATAGTAAATATTTGGTAAAAAAAAAAAAGCCCCAGATGATGGGTCAGGGCAGCTCTCTTTGTGGCCTAGTTTCATCATTAATGACTATGTAACATTAACTGGGACATTTCTACTCTCTGAGTCTCTGCTTCCTTAGATGTAACATGAGGATAATGCTTGCTACCTAGAGTTGGAACAAATGAGAACTTGCACCTCATAACTGTAAAATATGTATAAATGTAAGCAATTATGAAAATGGACCTAGGAGATAAACCAGAAAAAAAGGTATTTTATTGAATTGAACATATTCAATTTCAATAATGGCATTTTATGACTAGGATGGTCCTAAAGTGCTGGTGGGAATAGGAAGAGTGACAAGAAAGGATGTGTCATAGGTGTGGAAAGGAGGGGGAGGGGTAAGAGATCTTAACTTGTCTAGCCAGACCCCAAGATGGGTCAAGGCTTTGAGTTGTCCAGGAATTTGCTATTTATTTTAACTGACTGTTCTTGAGAATAAGTTGATAATGTTGGTTGTTTCTTCTTTGCATTTAAAAGGCCTGATACCTGAGGTGGGGTGGAAGTAGGGAAAATATTATAGCAAAAAGACAGGTGATAGATGCTATTAAGGATGGAGCTGAGGTAGTGCCAATTTTTAAAAAGCTTTTTAAAGTAGCATAATAGAACATAATAGAACATTTCTCAGAAATCACCTAAATACAAAACTAATCCAACTTCACTTAGGGAGGGAGGCAACTAAAACTGGAATCATATCTTTCTGAAAGCAGATTAGAAAATAATGTATAACTTTTAGAAACTGAGGGGTTATATATCACCTCCTCATTTCCATAGAACTCAGAAAAAGGGACTTGAACCATAGTCTTCCTGACTACAAAACCAGTCACTTAAACACTACCTCAAATTGGATTCATAATACAAAAGAAAGTAAAACTATCAAATATGGAAATAACTTGTCAAAGATGAATTAAAAATTCTTTCAATTTGTACTGAATTTGAAGTTAAGCTAAGAGGGAAACAGATAGAACACATGTTATCAATTTATAGACTATTAGTATATGCTTTCCAAGTTCTTTTTCTAGTTATGGGTTTGAGGTAGACCAATGATTTTCAAATTGTCTCTCCTGGATCTATTTTCCAGGTCAGTGATTTTTTCAAGGAGATATTTCACGTTGCTTTCTATTTTTTCATTTGTTTGTAACTGTTTAATAGTATCTTGGTTTCTCATAA
>CM053594.1:276140713-276163281 GCA_028646575.1 Pseudocheirus occidentalis | reverse complement strand
TCTCTAGAATTCTTCTTTATATAGAGCACGGGCCTCCTGTCTCAGCCAATAGCCTTTTTCCATGTCAACAGGGGGTTCACACCTTCTCAACAGTGGACAGGACTCACACCTTCCATACTTAGCCCTAAGTTACTAGGTGCTACTTAGTCCTAAGTTACTAAGTGCTAAGTATCTGCTAAACTTGTTTGCTATTACAATACTATATAAACTATTTGGGAAAATAGATGGAGTCCTACCAAATTCTTTTTATGATGCAAATATGGTGCTGAAGAGCCAAAACAGAGAAAGACAATTATAGACAAAGTTTCCTAATGAATATTGATGGAAAATATCAAATAAAATCTTAGCAGATTTTAGCAATTTATAAGGAGAATAATACACTTTAACCATTACACCAGGAATGTAGGGCTAGTTCAATATTAGGAAAACTCTCAGCATAATTGACCACATGGATAAAAAAATTAACAGAAATCACATGATTATATCAAAAGATGCATAAAAAACTTTTGACAAAATATAGCACCCATTCCTGTTAAAAACCACTAGAGAACATAGGAACAAATGGAGTTTTCCTTAAAATGATAAGTAGCATCTACCTAAACCATCAGTAAGTATCATATGTAATGGGGATAGGCTAGAAACATTCCCAATAAGAACAGGGGTGAAGTCAGGATGCCCATTATCACTTCTATTATTTAATATTGTACCAGAAATGTAAGAGGGGAAAAAAGAAATTGAAAGAATTAGAATAGGTAACAAGGAAACAAAACTATTACTCTTTGCAGGTGGTAATGATGGTATACTTAGAGAATTCTAGAGAATCAATTAAAAATCTACTTGAAAAACAACAACTTTAGCAAAGTTGCAGGATATAAAATAAAACCACACAAACCATTAACATTTCTATATATTATTAAAAATAAAAACAGCAGCAAGATACAGAAAAAAATTCCACTTAAAATAATTGTAGGCAATATAAAATATTTCAGAATCTATCTCTCAAGACAAACCCAGGAACTACATGAACAGAATTAAAAATACTTTTCACATAAAGTCAGATATAAATGATTGGAAAAATATCAGTTGCTCATGGGTAGGCTGAACTAATATTAAAAAATTACAATTGTATCTAAATTAATTATTAATTCCTTGCCAGACCAAACAAACTACCAAAAATTACGTTATAGAGATAGGAAAAATAATAACCAAATTTATCTGGAAGAACAAGAGGTCTAGAATATTAAGGGAATTAATGAAAAGAAATAAAAGGACTAGCTATACCAGATCTAAAACTGTATTATAAAGCAACAATCAACAACACTTTTTGTTGTTGGCTAAGAATATAAAATGGTTGATCAGTATAATAGGTTAGTGTATTGCCATGGCAATGTTCACTGCACAAAAGACAACTATGAATATGCTAGCATAATTCTGAATCTAAAAGTATAATAGACTCTGCATATAGAAGACAGAAGCAAAACATTTATTTATACATCAGAAAACCAGATCCCAACACCAGAAAACCAAATACATCATAGCAACAAAGAAATCTATACACAATAATACTGCAGAGGGCAATGTCATTCCAAAACCTTCCCACAAACACTCACCAGCCTCACTGTCTTATTGCCTGTGTCCTCTCTCTCCCACCATACTAACTACTCTGACTCAGAGCTTCCTTTCAACTCTGCTCTACTCTTCAGCAAATTCCCCCCACCCCAGGCTCCATGTGATTATATGCGCACTATTAAGGAGCAGGGAAGATCTCCAAATTACCATGACCATTATGGTTAGGTACACAAAGCACAGTAGTAAATAACTACTGTAATTTACTTTTAGATAATCCCAAAGAACCCAGTTCCTTGGATAAGAACTAAACTATCTGACAAAAACTGCTAGGAAAACTGGAAAATAGCATTGCCAAAACTAGGCATTGGCCAAATCTTACAACGTATAATGAGATAAGGTCAAAATGGATACATGACTTAAGCAGAAAGGGTGATACCATAAGCAAATTAAAAGATCAAGAAATAGTTTACTTGTCAGTTCTATTGAGGAGGAAAGAATTTATGATCAAACAAGACATAGAGAACATTATAAAATGCAAAATGAATAACTTTGATTACATTAATTCCAAACGTTTTACACAAAGTAAGATTAGAAGGAAATCAGAAAACTAGGGGGAAAATTTATAGTCAGTGTCTCTCATAATAGCCTCATTTCTAAAATATATAACTGAGTCAGGTTTATTATACAAGCCATTCCCCAACTGACAAATGATCAAAGTATAAGAAAAGGCAGTATTTAAATGAAGAAATTAATGCTATCTATAGTCATCTGAAAAAATGCTTAAAATCCCTATTGATTAGAGAAATGAAATCAAAACACCTCTGAGAGACCACCTCACACCTTTCAGATTAGGTAATATGACAAAATAGGAAAATGATAAATGTTGGAGAATATGTGGGGAAATTGGAATACTAGTGCATTGTTGGTAGAGTTGTGAACTGATCCAACCATTCTGGAGAGCAATTTTGGGACTATGCCCAAAAGGCTGTAAAACCATACAGATACCCTTTGATTCATCAGTACTACTACTAGGTCTGTATTCTAAAGAGATAAAATGAAGAAGAAGAAAATACCCACATGTACAAAAATATTTATGGAAGGTCTTTCTGTGGTGATAGAGAATTTGAAATTGAGAGGATGCTTCATCAATTGAGGAATGTCTGAACAAGTTGTGGTATATGAATGTAATGGAATACTATTGTGCTATAAGAAAAGATGAGTGAGTAGATTTCAGAGAAACCTGGAAAGACTTACGTAAACTGATACTGAGAACCAGACCATTGTACATAGTAACAGCCACGTCAAGCAATAACCAACTTTGATAGACTTAGTTCTTCTCATCAATACAATGGTCTAAGATAATCCAAAAGAGTTGTGATGAAAAATGCTATCCATATCCAAAGATATGGACAGATATGGAATCTAAGTGCAGATCAAAGCGTATATTTCTCTCTTCTTTTTGGTTGTTTTTTTCTTTCTTGTGTTTTTTTCCCTTTTGTTCTAATTCTGCTTTCACAACATTACTAATGTGGAAATATGTTTAATATGGTTGTGCACGTACAGCCTAAAAATGTTGACAGTCTCACCAAAACTTAGGGAAATATTGGGAGATAGATATAGATGAGAGAGAAAGATGATAGTAAGATAAATAGATATAGAGAGAGAAATAGAAGATTACAGGTTTAGAGTAAGAAGTGACCTCCAAGATTATCTATTTAATATCTAAATGTATGTAATTATATTTTTCTATATGGACCAGATCATAATAAATGAGAAACAAAGTATCATTTCACACATGGCATTAAACTACAAAGTCAAAACAGTTTTTAGACAGGAAGAGCAACTAATCCCATGATCTCAAACTATATGAAGCAATAATATCTAGGAAAGATTTCTTTTTCCTTTCTGCAAGTATCTTGTTTCACAATATGAATAGGATGCTAACAGTCCTTTATTTTATTATTTTTCTTCTTTTTTATAAATCAAAACCTATCACATTCAAAGGAACTATTCATTTCAAGAAACTATGTTGAAATCTCATTAAAGCTCTTCTCTAGTTACAGGGTTGTTGTGGAGATTAAATGAAATAATATGTGTAAAAGCACTTTGGAAAACTTAAAGTACGATATAATTATGTTCGTCATCCTTCACACATTCACCATTTTTGTTCAAGGTCTTACTGCCTCTTACGTGAACTTTAAAATAATCTTATAATTGGTCTTCTTCCTTCAGTTATCCCCAATCCAATCCATTCTCCACAAAGCAGCCAAAGTGATATTGTCAATGTCCCTGACACACATGCTATCCTGCTCAAAAAGTCCAGGGTGGTTCTTATTAAGTCTAGGAAAAAAATGTAAATTCTTCTGTTAGACATTTAAATACTTTCAGGGTTCAATCTACCTTTCTAAACTCATCACATATCACCACCATTAGCATATTCTATATGCCTATCCCAATTTGTCTATTTGCTCTTTATAAACAATTTGTCATCTCCCATCTCCATCCTTTTAGTCAGACAGGCTTCCTATTTCACATTCTCAAATCTATTATTTCGGGGATGAATTTCTTCTTCACTCCAATTGTGTAGATTCTCCAGCTCCCTTCACAGCTCTTCTCTAGAGCAACTTCATATCATATGATTTCTGATTCCTCTACCTGCGAGGAGTGGAGGCACTGCTGCCTCAAAATGTTACTTTATATTTGTGGTTGTTCAGTCATTTCAGTTGTGTCTAACTCTCTGTAATGCCATCTTGAATTTTTCCTGGTGAAGATACTGGAGTACTTTGTCATTTCCTTCTCCAGTTCATTTAATAGATGAAGAACTAAGATAAACAGGGTTAAGAGACTTGCCTCTGGGTCATATCCCTAGTAAGTGTCTGAGGCCATATTTGAACCCATGAAGATGAGTCTTCTTTATTCCAAGCTCAGTGCTCTATCCAGTATGCCATCTAACTGTCCAACTTGGTATCCCCATAGTATAAATTTCTTTTTTTTCTCTAAGATCAAATATCTTCACAACATGGTCCATTCCAATTGTTTCAGTTTTCTGGAATTTTACTGCCCTCCTCAAATTCTAGATATTTATCTATAGACACCAGTTATACTTGCTTATTTATGTTTCAACATACACAATATTCTGTCTTTGTACATTTACGTTAGTTGTATCCCACTGTTGGGATGCCCCCTTCCCCTACTTCTAATGCAAGGTAAGTGTACAAGTATTACATAATACAGACTACACTTTGGGCTCTCTTCTAAGCCCTAGGGATACAAAGCAAGGCAAAAACAAACAAACAAACAAAAAACTGTCCCTGATCTCAAGTTTAAGGGGGGGGGGAGGGACAACCTGCAAACAGCTATGTAAAATGATAAGCACATAAGATAAAATGAGGGTTATCTGAGAGGAAAAGCACTACTAGAAGGACTGGGAAAGCCTTGTTACTCAAGCTGTCATTTTAGCTGGGACCTGAAGCTTCCTTCAAGACTAAGTTTGAATGCCGTTATCTCATCCTTTCTCATTCCTTTGTCTTTCAAGAGCCTTTCAGTCCAAGGGTCTCTTCAAAATCCTTGGTCTGTGTCTTGTTTGTGCCTCAGAATGTACTATGAGCTCCTTGAGAGCGGAGCCGGCTGTTATACCCTTCTTTGTTTCCCCAAGGCCTAGCACAAGGCCTGGCATGTAGTAAGTGCTTTAAAACTGCTTGTTGATTAATTGATTGTATAAATCTTGTCACCATGAACTCTCCCCCAAAAGATATGCTCCTTGAGAAGAGACTGTTACCTTTTTGTCCTTCTATACCCAGCAACTTACACAATTCCTGCAAATAGTAGGTGCTAAATAAATGCTTGTTAATGAATTGATTGATGGATTAAGTAACATCTGTTCCTTCCCATTCTCTTGCCTTTTAAGTATGGATTGATGTATATAGGGTTTCTCCAAGCAGCGCCCACCTGTGCTGCATTCACAGGTGCTGTGGGAGATCAGTGCATAATAGATGGGAGCCCTAGGAATATTTCATCCTAAGCAGCATGGTTCACTGTTGTTGATGACATGTTATTAAATTATTGATACTGAACCTGGATGTAGGAAAGAGTCTTTGTTGTTCCAAGCTAACAAAGCCACCTGAGAGAAGGTCATAACGAGAAAGCAAGGATTTAGCTGTGATAGGGTGAGGCTTCTGGGCAGAAAACTTCATTTGTCCTGGGAGAGAGCTCCAGATTATTCGGACTGGCCAGTCTATGAAAAAGGACGGGAAAATAGGTGCATTAATGAAGATCTTACAACAACTGGCAAATTGTCCTTGCATTCTCTGGTGGAAAAAAAAATAAATTTTCAAAGAATATTTTTTATTAGTGTATCACACAGAATCTACTTACTCCAAGGACTCACAGAGAGCTTTCTAAGAGATGTTCAGCTAAATTATTTAACAGAAGACGACAGAAAAGAATTAGAGAAAGAATTTTTCCCATCCAAAGTTAAAACAACAATCTAGTCTGCATCCATGGGTAAATCTCTGGGTCCAGATGGTTACCCAACAGAATTTTAGCAAACATTTGGAGAGATAATAAGGCCTGTAACAGTAGATAATTACTCACATATATGGCTCAATGCCCCCTCATCTACATTAGTTTCTATAGCAGAATTTTTTGCCAAAAGAAAGAGAGAGGACCCCTGCTTTATTTTTTCATTTGTTACTTTTTCCCCCAGTGCAGATGCCAGAAACCATCTCTTACATTTTGGTGTCCTTATGAAGACCTTAGAGCACAATGGGAAGGTGAAGTATTGTTAACTATCACTCAGATGGGATCTGAACAAAACTCAAAAGTTTCCATGAGAAAGAGATCTGACAACAAGGCAGCATTATCTGGTGGCTTAAAATTTGAGAGAACTGTTCTCCCAACTGATCCCACTGCATCCATAACTGAGAGCAGCTGGAGGAGGGGGTAACAGGGATGCAGAGAACACAGAGACAGCTCAGTAGCACACAAGAGCATAGGTCACTACCATTCTAGCAAGAGGATGTGATGGGTTTAATGGAGGAGAGAGTTGCCGAGGAACATTCTGGTACTTTGCAGGGAAGCAAGGACGATGCTACAAAATGCAGGCTTCGCTAACCAGCCCAGCTATAAATGTCTCCACAAATTATAGATGCTTCAGGGAGATCATAATCTTTAGCACTTCAAGAGCATTTTCCCCCTTTGCAAAGCATTTCATAAATATGAACTAATTAATCTTCACAATACCCCAGTGAGATCAGGCAGTATGATTATTTCCATTTTGCAGATGTAGAAACTGAGTGGCCAAGAGAATAGATTCGCCCAAGGCCAGGGGTACAAAACACGTCTAAATTGATAGCAAATGATTTGCATTTGTTTTTATATATCGTCCATTAAAGACGATTTTTTTTCAGTATATTTCTGCCAATTAGAATGGAGGTTTAGATATGGCAGTAACTATCTTTTACTCCCTTGGGTATCTCAGAATTCTGGATTGCCTGAATCATACAGGACCTCAGAGACCATCTAGTACAATCCTATCCTCTTACAGATGAGAAAATGAAGAATGAGGGGCATTAACGACTTGCTCTTATTGGTTATAAACATCAAAGATAGAATTTGTACATAAGTGCTCTTGGTCTTAGAGCTAGTGACCTTTCCATTGTGGTATGTCACCTCTCAATGTGAATTGTTTAATGGAGTCCTGTACAGAGCTTCTTTGATTCTGCAAGTCAAGATAACTGCTTTAAAAACAAAACAGAGAGGCCAATTAATTGAACAGATTCTGTATGCCAAATACAGAATCAAATAAAACTGGAGTACAGTCTTTGATAAACCCAAAGACCCAACTTACAGGGGAAAGGACTTCGGCAGAAATTAGGTTTAGACCAATGCCTCCCACCATATATAGCAAGATAAGCTCCAAATGGATACAAGGCCAAGACATAAAATATTTCATCACAAATAAATTAGAGGAATAAAGACTATGTTGTCTTTCACATGTATAGATAGTCAAAGGTCTCATAAGTAAATTATTGAGATGATCATTGATGGTATATGAACAATTCTAATACTAGAAAATTAAAGTTTAAAATTAAATTTAAAACATTAAAATTAAATTAAAATTAAAGTTTAGCAAAAACAAATATAATGCTAGTAGCAAGTTTCTCTGAATCAAATGTCATATAAACAACTTAAATAAGGCTCTGATTGAAATATCTAAAACTAAGACCATTCATCAATAGATAAATGATTGATATATGAAGCAGGGTGGTGCTGGTAAATGTCTAACAGCCAGCTTTCCCAATAAAAAATATGCATACAATTTATTTTTTAAATTTACTTAAAAATATTTTTCTCAAATACTTTCTTGTTTAAACATTTAACAGTAAAGTAAGTCAGTCCTTGAATTGTAGTGTTTGGAAATGTCCATGTTCTAAACGTTTGCAACGATAATTTAACAATTTGTTCTCTGGAATCATAGGAGTTGGTTCTAGTATACAGCTGTAACAGGTTGTTATCAAAGGAAGAAATTGAATCTCCTGCAACTGTAACAAAATGCTCTCAATCACTAATAATTAAAGGAAAGTTAAAACAACGTTGAGGTTCCACCTCACAGCCATTATTTTGGCAAAGAAGACAAAAGATTAAAATGACAAAAGGTGGAGTAGCAATGTGAAAACAGGAGCAATAGAGACTGTTGGTGGAGCTATGGATTGGTCCAATCATTCTAAACAATTTGATTCTGTTCCCCAGCCCCCACCATTACTAAACTGTGTATACAGTTTATACAGCTGTACCACTATGAGGTGTATAATCCAAAGAGATCAAAGAAAGGAAAAGTGAACATTATGTATAAAAATGCTTATATTGACTGTTTTAAAGATGAGGAAAATGAGGCGCTTACCTAGAGTTACAGAGTGAATTGTCACAGAGTCTTGTGTCACTCACCTTTCTCAGCTCTAAAGCTGACATTATAGCACTTCTTCCACTTAAGGTATGAAGACTCAGTAAAGTCACATTTGTGAAAGCACTTTTAAAAATTAAAAGTTTATCAAGTATATTTTATGTAGAGAATATTTTTGTGCCTACATAGAACCTGCTATCACCTTTATTGAATTTTACACTAGTGCAGTAGCTCTATCACTACAGTCTGAAAGACCATATATGCCATAGAAGGAAAGGCTAAAACTCTGCCCATAAGTATGAGTTAGGGAATGAGGGGTCAGGGCAGGACAGATTGGAAATATAGTGTTTATAACGGTTTCTTCCTTTGGAATTTTAAAGAGATTTCCAACACACTCCAACCCACGTGTCTTCATAATATAACATTTCATTTCTATTTCATGACCCCAAACCTGATACAGAAGGAAGACCTTTGATTTGGAAGCTCCTGCTGTCATTATTAGCCATAATTATGCTATTTCCAATATTTTAAGGTATAAATTCTGTTTTATCACCACAAATTCTTATCCTTGTATTTCTTATTTTTCTTCATACCTCCAGGTCATTGTCTCATCTTTGTCTTCAACTTTCTCAATTTTATGGTCTTGCCCTAATAGTCAACCAGTTGTTTGAGCTATTTATTTGTGACTCTTTGCCCTTTACATAACTGCTGCTCATACTTTGCCAATCTTGAACTCTGAATGATAGTTACTATTACTATTCTCCATTTCTATACCTGTGTTGTTGAATGCTGCCAGAGGAAGTAGGCCTAGAACAAATGTGTTTTATCTAATTCTGCTGGTCTTTCATTATTGAACAGATTTTTTTTATTCTTCACTGGTTGACTCACTATTATATTTCTGACATTAGCTGTTCCAAACTTTAGCCTTTCTCCTCAATCCTTATGTATCCTGTCCTCCCAGATCCTTCCTTCGCTCTCGACAGAGGACCTATTTTCCAACTTTATCGAGAAAATGAAAGATATCTAGCTTTTCCTTCTTCCTTATTGTACACCCCCCACCCAATACCTTCTTCTCTTCTTTGCCCCAATCAAGGTGGTCATTCAAGCTTAGGGCAACAGTTCTAATTGCGTCCTTGATCCCGCTCACTCTTTTCTCCTTCAGGAGGGTGACCCCTTGATCACTATTCCCACCTTCACCTTCAGTTTCATCTTATCTATTGACTCTTTCTCTGCTACCTAACAAGTCAGTGGAGGATTTTTTAAGAGAATGAATAAATTAAATTTTATTTTACAGGCAAAGAAGAACCACATAAGGCTTTTAAGAAAGAGAGCAAAATGATCATATTTGTTCCGTAGGAAAAATATTTTGTTGGATTGTGAAGGATGGATTGGAGAAGAGAAAGACTGGAAGAAGGGAGACTAATTAGGAAGCTGTAACTATAGGATGGACAAGTCTGAATTATGGTGGTGGTCATGTGAGTAGGAAAAATGTAATAGATTTCTTTAAAAAAGATGGTGTGGAGGTCTAATTGCCAATAGCATGTTTGGAATATATTTGATATGAGTAGCAAGTGAGAGAGGTAGAGATTGAAGTTCTAAGGATGCTTATGATTTTTCAAAACTGCTTGAAACAAAGAATGGCAGTATCCTCAATTCAAAGGTAATGTGTTCTGTTAAGATATGTTGAATTGCCGGTGTTAATGGGAAATCCAAAGAGAAGTATAGAACAGACATGGAAGATAAGGGATAGGAATTCAAAAAAATTATTCTGGAGAAATAGACTTTGGAGTGATCTGTGTAGAAGTGATAATTGAATGGGTAGGAGTTGAGAATTACTGAAAGATGACTGTAAAGAGAACAGAAAAGAGGAAACAGAACATAACCTTGGGAAAATGCATGGTTAGTGGGCAAGAGATGAATAATTACCTAGCCAAAGAGATTAAGTATTAGTGAGATGTGGAGGAAGAAAACTTGAACAAAAAATGTTAAAGAAGCCAAGGTAGAGGGGATAGATAGCATGAATAAGAGGCAAATCAGAAGGGATAAAAAAGAGAGGTGGTCATTAGATTTAGAAATTAAATTATTGGTAAAATTGGGAAAAATGATTTTCAATTAAATGAAGGGGTTAGGCATTAAAAGTCTGAAGATTTGGCTTTCCATCTCCTGTATCCATTAGCACAGTCTAATCTTCATGCCCAAAATGTTCCACTCCTACCTTTCACTTAATGGAATCCAAAGTTTACTTTCTGTCCTAAGGCTTTCCTCATCTTCCCTTTCTCCCTCCTCAAATTATCTTATACTTTCTTGGCATTGTGCATTTCTATCTTGAAAGAAAGAACTACAGTATTCTTTTATCTGTCAACAAATTCTTGTTGAATGAATGGATTATAATGTTCTTGAGGTGCTTTGCAGATCTCAAAATACTATATAATTATCCCTTATTATTACTGTGGAAATTCATATTTCAAAGAGTATATATACTTTTTCATTTGCCAAGAGGAAAAATTGCAAGTATCTTTTGAGATAAACTAGAACCTTTAGAAACCGGTCCTACAACAATATTGTTAGAGTATAGACACTGAAGAATAGAGGGATAGATGACTGTTGTTTGTACTTGAGCATAATGAGCTGCTCTGAAAAAACCTATGCACTGAGGATTAGAAGGATAGTTGTTATAGGATGCTATAGGAGTTGGAGGTCAGTCCTTTTAAGTTTAGTTGCTATGGATATAGGCATTTTGCCTTTAGGCAACAAAAACAAAAACAAAAACTTGTACAGGAAGACAACATGAATATGGTAATTGACTAATTTATACTATACTGTGTCAGATGACCATACATAAGGTGTGTTGTTCAAAACTCAGTTGTTTGGTTGCTCAATAAAATTAAATTAAACACTAAAGACTTGGATTCTCATTAAGTATTTCATAGATTGTACCAAATCTCTACATACATTTGGGCATCTTGACAGACAAGAGCAGGTCAGGCTTCCAAATGGCTTCAACTCATCAGCCTCCTATAACAGCTATCCTTCTAATCCTTAGTGTTTAGATTTTTCGGAGAAGCTATTTATGCTTATGTAGAACAATTGTCTATACCTCTATACTTCAGTGTCTGTACTCTAAAAATGTTGTTACAACACTAAAGTTTTTAAAGGTCCTCAAGTAATATGGCACATTATAATTCATTCATTCAATAAGAATTTGTTGAGAGATAAGAAAAAATACTATAGTTCTTTCCTTCAAGACAGAATTGTGCACAAACTAAGAAATTATAAGATCATTTGAGGAAAGAGAAGGGGCTAGCAATTGGGAAGATGAGGAATGCCTTAGAATAGGAGGTTGCACCTGAGAGAAACCTAGGATTCCAATAGGCAAAATGTAGGAGTGTTACATTCTGGGCCTGAAAATTAGCCTGTGCTAATGAGTAGATACAGCAGATGGAATGCCAAATTCAGGGAGATCGAAAATGTGGGTGCTACTGCTCAAAAATGTTGTTTTCCATTTTCCCACAATGGATGAAGGCTTGACTTTTATAATAAGTATAAGCATAAATATTAGTAGGCAAACTTCATGTGATCTATAGCCTATAATCATCTTTGCAAGTTTGAAATTATACTGGTTATAAAAATATCTATATTTATTTTGGACCTAAATACAGCTGTTCCATGGAAGGTTGGACATGGACACAATATTAGCAACAACTGACTGGATCCCCAAGTTATGATGTATAATTCTTGGTCAAATGTTATTGACAATGTGGTCCTGGATATATATTCTTTCTTATTGTTCAATGAGAGGGTTCTCTCTGGGGTCACATGTCTATTTGAGATGGGGACTTGTGGTCTTTACAAAGTTTTGGGATGGAAAATTTGATTGGTAAAGTATTACACCTGAAAGATGAACCTTTTTTTCCCCCCTTCCCTCCAACTCTAGTGGAAATACTGGAATTCTCATTGTCTTTTCTATTACAAATTCGTATACCAGAACACATGGATAGGAACTATAAGGGGAAGATGGCTGCTGAAACACTGGTAGTTTTGGTCATATATATCTCCTAATGAATAGAAGTAACCTGTCTGACTAGGGAACACCCAGAAATGATGACTCAGCCTTTCACTGAACTAATATGATAGTGGATAGCTCTATGGGTGACAGAAACATATAGAAAGTCTATGTGCTTTCACTTCTATCATGGCCAAAGAATTTGCCTTGGCAAGTGGAGTAGAATAGCAAATTAACATTGTCTGCCACCCTGGTGATTAGGCATGATAGGATGTCTGAATTGCACTCTGAAAGATAACCTTAAACAGATGTGTAATCTGAGGTTGATGATCCAACAGCATTTTAAAATTTTGCTTTATTATTATATTCCTGTTATTGCTATATTATTGTCATCTCGTTATTGCTTTATTATTGTAATCTTGTTATTGCTTTGATTGGCTTGTCATTAAAATATATATGGTGGGAAATGGGGAGAATAAGCATAAAATGAATAGCAGCAAAGGGGAAAATATATTCTAGATAGTACTTGATGAGACAACACTTACTCCTGACAGGAAATTTCATTTATATGGAAAACTGGAATATTAGTAGAGATACTTTTTTTTGACATCTTGGTATTTTTCCATAACCTGAATTACAAGCAATTCCTTGTTTGGAAAATGGTCTATTTTGAACCATTATTACACACCCCAGTTTCTGCAAAATTGGACCTGATTTAACGCTGTTGACTATCACATTATACCTGACAGAGACAAATGTTAGGAAAAAGGAATCAGAGTACTACTGCTTCACTGATGCCAGTTCTATTATACTATGAAGTATCAACTACTCCCTCATGTCTATAAAACCAGATTACACATGTTCTTTCCTATTGGTGGGACCATAGTGAGTTTTCCCTATCAGGAAACTATGCAAAGGAACAATGGTATACGGGCAAGCAAACTTTAAATTTCTGGATAGTTCTTAGAAAGGACTTCTCAGTTGTGAGAAGTGACCTGATAAATTATTTGATTGGAGTCCTTAGGCACCATTCAGATGTTATAGAAGTGGAAACTGAGATTATTCTGAACTGCTCCTAAGTGGTTAGGAAACAATATTTAGTTTGGACCACAATGATTGGCCCCTATCCCATTGTGGACAAATATTCTGAAAACATGGTCTTCATTCCTCTCCAATCAGTACTCCTGATGTCTTTAGGAATTTCATTACCATGCCATGTAAGCCTCTTCACATTGAAAACTCACTCCACCATTGGACTACTTTTCATGTTGGAAGTGCTCTTTGTCCCTGCCACCTCTCCATCTGATTGAATGGTTCCTTCTAGAGCCTCCATTTTAAGAAGAAGGTCCAAGGAAACCATGTCATCATTCCTTTTCAGGTGACAGTCCTGACTCCCCAAAGTACTTTCTCTACCATGCTGCCTCATGGGTGCTTTCATCTTCTCCACCCCTAATTTCCCCATCTCCACAAAGACATCAGCAAATCTCTGCCCTAGGTTCAAAGCTTACCAAGCCTTCTCACTAGTGCTAACTCTTTTACCTCTTGCCTCTTCTTGTTTTTCAGATTTTGATATTTTGCCTGTTTCTCCTACTTAGCTGATGTCCCTAGCTATGATGACAAGGATGCCAGGACTTTCTGATCATGTCCAATGTCTTTATGCAGCATGTGAATTCTCCAGAATCTACTCCTTTCCTAACAGATTTATAATACTCACCCATACCTTCTAGGTGAGCAGATCATCCCTGCATACTTTTTTGGCATAAGACACATATCCTTCCTACTTCATTTGTTTCCCACATTTAATGTCTCCTGGCTAGTTCTGGCACCTGCCACTCATATGTTGGTCTGACATAGATTAGCCTAGGGGCATAAAACATTGGCTTGAATTCTTAGAAATCTGGATGCTAGGGCCAGTTCAAGAACTCACTTCTCTGTATAAACATGAAAAAGTTCTAGGAAATATTGAAAATTGGTTAAGATGACAAAAATGGAAGACGATAAATTTGAGGAGGCAAGGAATATTGGCAAACTTCTACAAGTTTGTAGAACTATGAATTGGTCCAAATGCTTAAACAAACACATGGGAATTATGTGAGAAAAGTGATTGAGTTATTCATAGTTTTTCATATAATGTCCTCACTCTTAAGTATATTTTACAACTAGGTCAAGACAAAAAGAAACATATTAACAATAGAAAACTTTTATAGTAGCACATGTATGTCTTTCTCTCTGTCTTTGTCTCTTTCTTCTTGATGTCTTTCTCTCAGACTTACTAAAAGGGTCATAAGAATTAGAGCTATAGGGTCAGCTAGGTGGCACAGTGAATAGAGCACCAGCCCTGATGTTGGAAGGATCTGATTTTAAATGTGGCCTCAGACACTTGACACACTTACTAGCTGTGTGACCTTGGGTAAATCACCAAAAACTATAGCATAGTGAATAGAGAACTGGCCTTGGGACCAGGAAGATATGGGTTCAGGTAGTATTTCCAATACATGGGCCATGTGATCCTAGGCAAGTCATTTAAATTCTTAGTAAATCAGAAAACTCTCTAAGGCTACACATGTCAGAGAAATTGCCAACATGTATTGGGAAAGGAAGTTCCTTTTTGGCAGGGAGGAATGCAAAAGAAAGCACTTGTCCAGTCACTTAGTCTATATTCATAGCTCCCTGGCTATACTTCGGAGTTAAAGGAGTTGGTCTCTCAGGTCCAGACTCTCAGTGACTCAGTCAGGTTTGCCTTTGATTCTCAACTTCTTTAAGTGATTTTCCTCCTTTCTGATACCTTCTTTCACCTTGACTCTCCTTCCCCCTTGACTCACCACCTTCCCCCTTGATTCTCAAATGAAGCTGTTCCACAATTCTGCAGTATGGGGTCATGAAGAGTCAAACACAACTGAAAAGTGACTCAAAAGTTTCTGACTCCTTGAGATCCCGCTTCTCTTGTTTGATTTGGAAGGAGTAAATTGGGAGATTGAGTGGGTTATCAATAGTAATTCCAGGGGGGAAAGAGGCCTCTTTAAACAGAAGAGAAGAAAACATTTTGATAATCATGAATTTTAAACATAATGCATAGAATTCACACACACACAACATATATACATATACATTAATATGAAAAGGAGATTCATAGTTTCCTAGAGAATCCACTATTTGTGTTTCATTGTGATAATTTTTTTTAGTGTTTAAGTTTAGAATTTTTAAAAAATGACAACTCAGGTATCACAGGTTCTCTTCTCTCCTATAGGTTCTCTTTCCACCACCAATAATGTGCGTGTGTGTGTGTGTATGTGTGAGTATATACAAAAAATAGCAGTGCACTTGTGCCGACTCAACTGAATTATGAGATCTAATTTTTAAATTTTCAAAATGAGCATTTACATATCCAAAATGGGCAAAATGGTATAAATCAAGAATTGATTTAATGCTGTATTGATTTTCAGACTTAAGAAAATTATGAAAAATATATTAATAATGTAGAGTAAATTTAAAGTCTTCTATAATATAAATAGATAGATTTTACCAAGGAGTTAACTGTTAAACATTTATCAATCCACCTCTGATATATATGTTTATGTTATGTATATATGTTATGTGATTATAAGTGTGAATGTTCATATATACATACATATATATATACATTTGTTTGTCTTTATATGTCCATTCACATGCATATATCCATATCAATAGATTTAGCTACTTTCTTCATGGAGAGTTCTTTGCAATAATGAAATCACAGGGCAGGTCATACATACATTACGTAAATACTTATTTATTAATTTTTGCATTGTCTTCCCCAAGAAGAATACAAGTTCTTTGAGGTCAGAGACTATTTTCAGTTTTGCATTTCTGTGCTCAACACCTCCCACCTGCCCTGTCCATATTAAGAATTTATCAGATCTACATTGGAATAAATTGAAAACTTCCTAATAGTTTGCATCAAATGATTCTTTCCAGCTATAAGTTCTATTATTTTAGTATCAAAGCTCAGCATGTGTCACAGTTGATGAAACCATGGACAACTGGGATGCAGAGACGTGAGCCATAGTAGAGGTGGAGAAGATTTATAAGTTTTGGAAGGTTAGGGATGACTACTAAAATCTTCTTAAGGTTGAGCATGAATATAGAGGAACGGACTGACTTGGTCTGTTTATATGCTAGAAAAGAGGGTAAGGTAAGTGGCATTCCAGTTTACTACGATAATTCAATAATCCCTCATTCCCAGTTCAGTGCACAGCACTGCCTTGTACCCAACTGCATCAGTTCCTGTTAGCCTGAGTCAGAACATCTAGGAAGGGAGACCTTTAACTGAATCCTATGCCTAGAAGACAAAGTTTGTAAAGAACCTTGAGCTGTCTGGATGAAGATATTTTCAATCAACATCATTTACAATGAGTTAGGTTTGGGTGCCATTGTATTTTCCACATCTGGCAAAGAAAAAGTTGGAGCAACAATTATAATAACAAACAAATTAACAACCAGCAAAACCCACAGGGTGCTTTAATAAAAAGCCAGGTCCAGTTATGAACAGTCATATGTGTGTGAAGAGACAAGAGTATTACTGATTTTCTCTTATTTAGGCAAAGCTCCCCTCCAGGTATTTGCAACTTACCATAGCTCCTCTGCTCAGAAACAGGAGGTTAATTAGCTTGATACTTAATGAGATAGTCTGGAGAAACTGTTGAGAAAAATACTAAAAAATAAATGAGATGGAAGAATGATGAAGGAAAAGAAAGAACTGTGGTGCCCCAAAAGGGCTGGAAAGAGGAATAATATGGCTGAAACAAACTGAGAAAAATGAGAAGCAGACAAAACCTTTGCAGGGGCTTCTTGCAATGGACTCTTTTGATGGACACCTATTGATAGAGAGATTCATGAGCTGACTGGAGGATGGCTGGATGACTATAGGGGTTGAAAGTGAAATGAGTCAGAGCCTTTTTTGTGATTGAAGAGACAGAAAAAAGAAAACCTACCACTACCCATGTTCTAGGCACATTTTATTAGTTCTTCTAGCCAATTCCATTGTTTTATATGACTAAGGACTAAAGAAGGCCCTTGAAAACCATATGGGGCCCCTAAACCACATCATTCTAGAGTAGACCTTGAGCACAACAAATTGTGGAAGCTGGGAAAGTAGGGGGTACATTAGCTATTAATTTCTAGGAAGGAATTAGCAAGAAGTCAGGGAAACAGCGAACTACATTTCATAGAACCAAAAGGGAAAGTAGAGACAATCTACTCCAATGCCCTGGGGTTAAAGTGAATTGGCCAGCATCTGGGTTAGTGGTTACATTTAAAAAACAAATAAACAAAAAAACAAAAAAACAACCAACCCTAAATCTTCTGATTCCCAGTTAAACATTCTCTCTACACTACCATTCTCAAAGTATACATAGAGAACAATAGAGCCAAACCAAACTAGATGTCCAAAATTCATAAAAGTAGGTGTGTGTGTGTGTGTGTGTGTGTGTGTGTGTGTGTGTGTGTGTGTAGAGTGAGTTTGGATGGCAGTGATCTGGCAGATAATAAGAAAGTACCAAGTGAATAAGTAGTGAGAGGTCGAAAGAAAAAATACATAAACTTAATAAAGAAGCACCTTTGTTAGCAAGATGGAAATACTTTGGTATCATGGCAGCTTATTGTCTCATTTTGCTCTATTCTCATTATTTCTTATTAAGAATAACAATTCACCTTCATATAGGTCTTTGTTTTTACAGGGTACTTTTCCCATGTCAAACCATGGGGTAGATATACCTAAGGTTATCATCCCTCCCCCCGCTTTTTTTAAAGAGAATACTTAGATTCGTGGAGACTAAAAGATTTACTATCACAAGACAACAAGGTTAGTGATGCCAAAATGCTTTTATACAAATGTGTTTAATCCTCACAATGGCCCTGTGACGTAGGTAATACTATTATCCTCATTTTACAGATGAGAAAACTAAGGCTAAGAAAGGTTAAATGATTTGACCAGTGTCTTCAATGACTAGTAAGTATCTGAGGCAGAATTTGAATTGAAGTTAATACTGATTTCTACTCCAGCATTTTATCATCTGCACCACTTAGCTGCCCCTAGTTAGTACGACTTGAAATCAAATCTTTTGACTTTATAGTTAAAAGATCTTTGCACTCAGTACCTCAAGATGAGGAAGAGCAATCCTGAGTGAACCTAGTAGGGAGATTTGTTGGTGATATTATAGGAGCATTTCCCTGGTAATTGAAAATTTCATTCGATATCCATGTTGATACAAGTTAAGAGAATTGAAAACTTGGACTATGAAGGAATAGGTTATCTGGACTTTTTTTGACTCTTCATATTTTATTTTCATTATTACCAGATGTTTTGTGACTGAATTAATAAATATATTTCCCTTTGCAGATAACAGTTGGATAATTTTAGATGGTTCCAATACAAATTGCTTTCTCAAAACTAGCTTTTATATTTGAGACTGAGTTCCTCAAACCAGCATAAAAACAGATATTACTAGATAATACTGTTGATCGCCCTCTCCTCCTTGATAATCTGTTCATTTTATTTTTTCAGAACACCGCTCTCTCCTAGTTCTCCAGTCTCCTTTACTGAGTCCTTTTCCAGACTTTGCCCTCCAAATGTAGGTGTCCCCCAGGGTTGAATCATGGACCCTATTCTCTTCTCCCACTATACTATTTCCCTTGGTGATCTTATCCATTCCCATGGATTTAATCACCATCCCTAAGCTAATGATTCTCAGATCTACCTATCCTGCCACAACCTCTCTGCTGATCTCTGACTTCACATGCCCAATTGCCTTTTGGATATCTTGAACTAGATATACAGTAGATATCTTTAACTAAATATTTCCAAAACTTAACTCATTATCTTTCTCTCAAACTTTCCTCAGCTACTACTTTCCCTAGTACTATAGAGAACAGCAGCATTTTCCTAGTGCCTTTGGCTCACAACCTAGATGGCATCCTCAGCACCTCACTATCTCTCCCCCCACCCTCTATCCAATTTGTTACCAAGGCCTGTTAATTTCACCTGCATAACATCTCTTAAATATGCCCTTCTCTCCTTTAACAGTCTCTCCTTTAACAGTTCCAAAATGCTGGTATAGACCCGTATAAATAACCTCATACCTAAACTATTACAATAGCCTGCTGATGAGTCTGTTCACTTCAAGTCTATCCCTGTTCTAAGCTATCCTCCATTCAGTCACCAGAGTGATTTTCCTAAAGTGCACATTCAATCATGTCATGCACGCACGCACACACACATCCTTGATAAATTCCAATGGCTCTCTACTTCTTTTAGGAATAAATAAAAAAATCCTGTTTGGCATCCAAAAGCTTTCACAACGTAGCCTCTTCCTGTCTTTCCAGTCTTCTTGCACCTTATTCCCTACCTAATACTTTTTGATCCAATGACTGTTTTCCTACTGTTTTACAAACAGGCACTCCATCTCTTGGCTCTAGGCATTCTCTTTGGCTGTCTGCCCATGCTTGGAATGCTCTTCCTCCTCATCTCTACTCACTGTCTTCCCTGGATTTAGTACCACTAAAATCCCATCTTCTACAGGAAGCCTTTCCCAATCCTTCTTACTTCTAGTGCTTTCCCTCTGTTAATTAGTTTCTATTTATTATGTATATAGCTTCTTGGTATGTTTGCATGTCTATTGTGTCTCCCATTAGATTATGAGTTCCTTGAGGGCAGGGACTATTTTTTTTTTTGCTTCTTTTAATATCCTCAGAACATAGCACAGTGCATGGCACAGTTCTTCACAAACTTTCATTGACTGATTAATAATACTATTCCATCCCATTCTGAATGGAACTTCCTAAAAATGGTGATAAAAGAAACATGAATGGCTTAAATACCCAATTCAATCCCATTTTGGATATCTATCAACTATTAAAAAAATAATTTATTCCCCTTTTGCTGCTCCACATTTCTCATGTACTTGTTTGTTTATTTAACTGACGGCTTCTTTCCTGCTGAAGGGTTTTTAACCAATAAAAACGAGTCTTTTAAACTTGAAAATGTAGCAAATTATGCTGATGTTTGCTCTTTCATACCCTAGGGTAACTGATGTGCCAAGCAGCAGTAATAGTTGGTGAACAAAATACTAAAAGACCAAGTGACCAGGTAGGCATTATAGATAGCTGATGGACATTAACCAGTTGGCAGACATAAAAGCATATAGAATTAGTGGCAAGATTTACATTGGACCAAAACCACCCAAACTACTTGCTTCCAAGAAAGAATGAAGCAGGTTCGGTGCTACATGAGCCAGAGAAGTCCACCAACTAGGAAAGTCATTAAGCTTTGAATGCAATTCTGAGGCTCAAAATTATCTTTCTTCTTCTTTGCTCTTTCCCCCTCCCAACATAAGATATATTTTCTAGAAGTCAGAATTAAAGCAGAGTGGTGTCAGGCAAGAAGAGTGATAATCAGCTGGCCAGAGCCCAAGGCGAGAATAGGAAGGAGACTGTCAGAGGACAAGTGTGTGCCCCGGTTGGAAGATAAAAAATGATGACAGAGATACAAGGAATGGCATATTCTTCACTCATGGGACAGAATTGTAGTGGAAAAACAGGAGAGAAGACACTTCAATTTTTAAGCAAATGGCAGAAACCAAAACAATTCTTTTCTCCTTGATTTTATTTTACCTCTTTGCCAAACTTCCTGAAAAACAAAGTATAACAGAAACTTAGTGACAACTTTGATGCTATCGTTCCATGTTCTTAAAGGGAAAGGCTCTGGGTGAAGCTCTGGGTGGAAAGGGCATAGATATTTAAGAGCACTGGTTATTATATACCATCATATGTGGTTATGATTGCTTCAGTCACCCTACTAGTAGAAAACATGCATTGAACTCCCCTTGGGAGCCTTGTTTTAGGTGTAAAACAATGATACTATAATAAAATTCTTGTACACTATGGTAAATTAAATCTCTCTTAAAGTGGAAGCCTAGTTAAACCATTCCACAATTCAGAACCTGATAAAGAGAGTTATACTGATGTTCCAGTGTAGCTGTTGAAGAATGTACAAGATGGGGTGGCTAGGTGGTACAGTGAATAGAGCACCAGCCTGGAGTCAGGAGGACCTGGTTCAAATCTGGCCTCAGACACTTGACACGCTAGCTGTGTGATTGGGGTCACTTAACCGCAACTGCTCTCCAAAAATTTTTTTAAAAGAATATGTAAGATGTAGAAACTGTATTTAAGCAAAAAGGGTAGGCCAATACCAACAGTATATGAATCCACTTTTTATTGCAGAGTGGAAAACAAATTAATTAAAATCAATGTCTGGTATGTCTATACCTATTTCTATTAAGTCTATGACACAGAGGCATGTAGAAACAAAAGAGATTCAGTTGTTTCCATATAAGAGGTTCAGTGTCTTTTTTTGGCTCACTGGCTTGTTCATTCAATCAATTTATGTTTGTTATTTATAAAGGGAACAGCATGGCATAATGGATGACCACAAAATTAGGCAGACCTGGGTTCAAGTCTTGTTTCTGATATAATCTGATATAATCTTTCCCAGGTATTACTGGGCAAGATAATTTTACTTCATAGTACTCAAGACCATTCTCTAGTACTATTCTCTTTTAAAACCTTGCGATGTGCAAAAGCATTGTAGTGGACAGAAGAAACTATAGTATATAACCTATTGTCCTCTAAGGATTTACAATGCAAGGGAGAGAAGACACATAGGATAAAAAGACAATTATTGTTATACATTTTAAAATAAGTGCCACTTTGGAAAGGATTATCAAATATCTCCTAATCTGATTTCTAGTCACTTCAGGATTTATCCCTACCTTCACAGAAAATTGGACCTTGAGCCTGAGCTAACAGGACTGTCTCACCATGTTCCTTCTCTGGTTCTGATGACTGGCAACTGCCACTTTCATCCTTCAGTTGTTCTAGATTTCCTGATTCCTAAATCTGTATCTCCATCCCGGATTTGCATTTGATCTTTGTGTCTTCCTGGTTTTTGTCTAATTTATTTATTATTTACTCTGACCCTTGGTCTTTTTTTTATTCCAATTTGGTCACCTGGTTCTGAAATACCTAAGGCCCTGGCTTTCTGGAGTGGAGGATGAATCC
>CM053594.1:276128460-276140613 GCA_028646575.1 Pseudocheirus occidentalis | reverse complement strand
AGAGAGAGAGAGAGAGAGGAAGATAAAAGTCCCTTTTCTGACCACAGCTCCTGTATGTGAGTTGCGTCTACCCAATAGAACAAAAGTTTCTTGAGGAAGACTAACTTCTATATTTGTATCCTTGTTGCTTAACATAGTGCCTTATTAATAGTAAATGTTTACAAAGTACTTGATAAAGATTTTATTGAATCATGGCCTAGCTCTTTCTTTTGGCATATAAATTGCACTCTACCTAAACAACTGGCTTCTGAACACCAGGTTCTTCCTAGACCGCTGTTCTATAGTACCCTACCATATATTCAAACTATTTTTATCTTTAACTCTACATTACTCTGAGTAGGTCCCTAGATCTCTCAATCCCAACTCCCCAACCTATAGGCACTACTTTATCCTATGTCACTGTAACAATGTAATAATCATATTTATGTTAATCAAATGCTGTATCCCAAAGGTAGACTATGAATTTCTTGAGGACAAGACTTTTTTACTTTTTGTCTTTGTAGTCTTACCATCTAGCACTGGGTCTGACACTTGAAGAGATTACCTCTTTCCAGGAAGGTAAACAGGCAATTGGAGTCAGAAATATGACCTGTCTGCTCTCCTCAGAGAGAAGGGGTATCACAATAAAATTATATCTGCTCCCTTAAATATGTTTAGTCTAGAGGATGGGATTTTCAGATTCGTTCTAACTTCTGATTGCTGTTTGATTACTGAGGGAAAGCAGGTTTATATTCTAAGGTTTATATGTAAGGTTTGAACCCTTTCTCACCAAATACTAGTTCTACAATGAATATACACAGAGAAATACCAAAACAAAAAAAAACCCTCCAAAAAACCCAAAACCCATTTATTTAAATTATAGCAAAACAAACATCAGAGAAAGCGTACACAAGAGAATATATACCAGACAATATAGAGTGAAAGAGATCTCCTTTTGGCAGTCAGGTAATTTAGCTGAACCGTAAGTCTCATGTCTCACCAAAAGAGCTTTGGGTTACACTATTTTTTGTCTGTCATTCAAAGATGTTGAAGCCATTATCCTTGTCTACAAGAAATTTACAATATGGTTGGGAGTATGACACAAAGACCTACCATGTAAGATAGCTCATAGTAAAGTCCTTATTGTAAGGGCCCTTTAAGCCCCGCATGACTACATGTCTGAACTCAGTCAGTGTGTCCTCACAAACAGGAAGACCGAAGGTGGCTCTAATAGGCATGTGGGTGTTTACTCTGCCCTGTGACCACACTTCCTTTTTACCAAGCACTTGCTGCCCCATCTCTCACGGGTGCCTTGGGGGAGTAAAGGTCACGGGTGGCATTGAACATGCGCCAGTAATGGAGGAGCACTCCCTGCCTATCAGGCTTCTGTTGCTAAGACATGTGAGGAGGGGAAGACTGACAGTCTATATAAGGCAGAGGAGGGCTGGAGATCAGAGGACACGGCACACAAGGAGGCACGGCACACATGGGGACACAGCACACAATGGGATAGAATAAAGAGACCTATACTACTCCACCAAGACATGTCTGACTAGTCTGTCTGATCTGGGATATCCCAAAGAATAGTAGAGGTGACTGGGACTATCCCAAAGAGCCGTGGAGACAGCTGAGGTTGAGTGCATACATAAGGTAGGGGACTTGGGGACCCCCAAGTCTGGCAGGCCCGCTCATTTATGAGTAAAGATGTTAAGTCTGGGGAGAGACTCGATTTCAACCTGAAACTGAAAAGTTGCTGAAACATTTCACACGTGTCTCCTTTTTCAAACATTGAGATGCATATTTAGGAATACAGTATTAGGCTTAAGGCTCTAAAAAAGAGGAACTATATTTACCTCTAGTCTAGTCAGCAGACTCAGGATCAAATATAGATGAAACATCATAGCAAGAATTAGACAGATTTCAGGGGTGGCTAGGTGGTGCCATGGATAGAGCACTGGCTTTGGAGTCAGAAGGACCTGAGTTCAAATCAGACCTCAGACACTTAACACTTACTAGCTGTCTGACCTAAGGGAAGTCATTTATCCCCAATTGTCCTGCCTTCCCCTCTCCAAAAAAAAGAAAAGAATTAGACAAATTTTGCAAACTGTCTTTTTCTCTGATGTCCTTAAACACCCCTGGCCCTTTCCCTCTGTTCCTTCTTTTCTCTATTCCCCACCAACATTCGATTCTGTCTCATTGGATTATCTTTAGGACTTGGTAGGTCCTTCAGATTTTTCCTAGATTCCCTGAGACTCCATTTATGATTTATGATTTATGAGGCTCCAAGTGCCTATTTATTTTCCTTATTGCCATGATCCCTTTGCTACACTAAAATTGTTCACATCTACTTACTTCTTCCAGAAGATTGCTGGATTGCTTCATAAAGATTAAAAAATGTTTCATTAGCTAAATGCTGAACTCCTGACACAAAATGAGGTAATAGTTGGCCACGAGGACTTTTTTAATATATGACATCAAGTTCCCTCATGGCACTGTGAAAATAAATATACATGGGCATATACTTAGGTCTGGACCTATGATTTCATTGTTTTGGGGGAATAACCGATGATATCATCATTTGGAAGCTCCCTCCGCCCACACAGATCAGTAACTCCTCTCTATAGTCTTAAAAAGTTTCCTGCTGATTAAGGTTAAGATTAAGTAGCTCCTTATCTTAGAGCTGTCAGTGATAAAATTTTCATGCAGGTTTTCTTGACTTTAAGGTCTATCCTCTAGCTATTAAGACACACTCCAATCTACACCCTGACCAAGTCACAGTGAATATAATACTGGCCTGGAATTAGGAAGACCTGTGTTTCATTTGACTCTTTGACACTTAATCACAGTTAACTTTGTGATTCTGGTGAATTCCCTTCTTCTATGTGCCTCAAGGAATTTCTTAGTACTTATCTATGAATCTGGAATGACTTGAGATATGCTTAATTGGAGGGAGTTCTCACACCCAGAGTTCCCCCGATCAGATCAGATGGAATTATAGATCTTTTTCATACTCAGGGGTGTATTTCTATATTTGCATATCTATATGCTTTCATAGGAAAAGTTGTGTAGGTGAAGGAGGCTGGACTTGTAGAATTCCTATCTCTTCTCCACAGTGGATATTATGGGAAAATCACTAAAGGTTTTAGTGTACCTGGAAAATCTTTTAAGGTTTTAAATTATAGATGACTTGTTGATTTGCATTTGTGGAGGGAATCTTGACATCTGGAAGAGTTCCCCTATAGTGGTAAAATAAAAGGCCTAGACCAAAAAACAATGAATACAAACACACTCAGTAGTTCTTTCCCAACATTTGTGATCCTGGGGTTGAATGGGGCCTCCTCCACCATTCTAGTCCTGCTCCTTCCATATTATGAGTCAGAAAATTAGTTTCCTTAATCTTAAGGCTGAGTATCACATTCTCCCTTCCCTTTCCTGCCATCTAACTTTAAAAAAAAACAACAACAAAGTTTTGGTTTATTGTCTCCCTTATCCTAATTAGAAGTGGTTTCCTATAAGGTTACCAGGAAATAAGCATTTCAAAAAGGAAAAAAGAAGAGAAAGCAATGGCTTTATGACCCCATAGAATATCATGATCATGTCTTTGCTGTTCATATGGCAGAGTTATATACAGGTTTCTCTGTGTCAGAGCAGAACCCCACAATTTGCGATGGTTAATGACTGCAATCTCACCAGAAGGGCAGAGGGCCCAGAGTCCCCTCACTACTCCCAGTGTCCCTGCAACTCTCATAACTAGCATATGTTATGGTTGAATGACCTGGCTTCATTCACAACTAAATCAGTACTAAAGCAGTCAGGATGATAGATAGCAGCTTATCAATAATTGAAAAGAAAGGCTCAGAGATGTCCCATTATCTGAATAATTAATGCTCCACTTGGGCTTTGTAATTCCTTAATAAAACTGACTGATTGATTTGCTTAATTAATTCCTCCTTTGACAGGCTTATTGCTTTCTTTGGAGACAGGGCTGGGAAAAAATCAGAGATAATTCAAGCTAGGAGAAAAGATTTAAAATCTTCATAAACTTTAACCCACCCAGAGTATTATAGAAACAGTTCTCTTGTGAAAACCCTCTCTCTGACTCTGGCTAACCACAAGTGGCAGACAAACAATTTCACCTTTAGAGAGGAGAGGGAGCAGGATGAAAAATACGGAATCAAAGTTTTAATTTTTTTTCTTCTTCCCTTGATTTCACCTGGGTTTATATCCCATTGCAACTGATCAAACATTATGATAAACTGTAAAGGGTCCCCAACCACATCAGTGGTAGTAAACTTTGCTGAACCTTAAACACTTTTGAATAAATTGATCTGAATTTAAAGCTCCCTTCCATCTGACAGCAATAATGACTTGGAAAGGCAATGGTGGCTGATGTGCCTCTATCAGGAAGCTTAGAGTTCAGCTAGGGCTGGGACTTTTCCTCCAGGTCAAAGGGCACAAGCTCTTACCAGAGAGTTCGGTCCTTCATCTTTGCTTGGCTTTATTGCTCCTGTTCTCCTTGAAGACTAACAAGAAGGAATGATACCTCAAAGAGAAAAGGAAGATACACCGGGAAAGAGGAAGAAAGAAAGACAAGGGGACTTAGGATAAACTGTACTAAGAAGCACAAAGATAAATAGGCAAATGTCAAGGAATACATATGGGAGAGTATGGGGGAATAGAAACTCTCTTGATTCAGAAGTTCAACACTGGAGCAGTAAGACCAAAGCCAGAGAGAAAGAGAATTGGAAAAGGAAATAATTTGATCATCCGAAGAGGAAAAAAAAAGTTTCTTTAGTTAATAAACTATGTATTCAGTTAAAGAGCAACAGGTGAGAAAAATATGATGAAAACATAACTGCATTTGAAGTAGTCTCTTTGCTAGGAAAATTGAGCTTTCTGAATACAAGATCATGCTCTTATATGGGTTATCTCTGTCAGTGTCACAGCAATTCAATCACTGGCAAAAATGGGAAAAACCAGACTGGGAAAATGTGCCTTCCCTAGATAATCTAAGGTTATAGGAGAAATATAGATAGGATGATGGAAGAAATATGAAGAATGCCAAGAAATAAGTGGAAGTTGGGGTACTAGTACCGAGCCATTAATACATGCTTAAGAACAGAGACTCTTCAAACAAAGCAAACATCCTCTTTAAGTATCTGCATTAACACTCCTTTATCACTTTTGTAAGTCTACACAAGGAACAAAACAATAAATCAAGCCCTGATTTGTAACATTTACTGATATCTGAGGTGTAAAATGCTCACACTGATAATTTAAGAATGGGCTTTCTTCTGATGAAGTAGTGTGAGCTGGTTCCAGCACATCCCTAGGGGTACTCTTAAGTGATAAACTGGGAAAAAGGCAAACAATCAAGAACCCAGCAACTCATAGACCAAGGGAGAGAACAGATCATTAAGTCAGAACCTAGAAACAAGTAGAAACCAAAGCAATTTAGAGACGAATATACAGTCATATATTCATAACCAGAACTGAGACGCCATCATGGCCAAACCCCACAGTTTACATGAGGAAACTAAGTTGCAAAAAGGTTAAACAGCTTGTTTGTGGTCACACAATTAGTAATTACCTGTGGCAGGATTTGTGTTGAGGTTTATATGACTCCAATTCTAAATACAAAATAAATATAAAATTCAATGCAAGAAGTAGGTCATAGTATAAACCTATTAGCAGTAATTTCTATAAGCTTCACACTTTGGGATTTACTGTTGTCTTTTTAAAAATGTATAAAATTACAGAGGAATTATATAATCTTTAAATAAATAAATAAAGTCTCAAGGATCAAAGATTTGTTAGTGGGGTCATGAACTTTGTCTCTAACCTGCTTGATGAACATGTGCCTCCACAGAATTGTAATAAAAAAATATGCAATTTAAAAAGAACCTCAAAGGATTATCTTATCCAACTCATATGTGGACAGGAATACTTATGAAACTATTCCCCATAACTAGTTATTTGCTCTTTCCTTGGCAACCTTAGGCAATCAGAAATTTGGCACTTTCAGACGCACTTAATTCACTTTTGAGCCTAATGGTTAGACAGTTTTTCCTTATATTAGACAAAATATTCCTCTATACACTTTCAACCAATTTGCCCTCTAGGGACAAGCAGAACAAGTCTAATTCTTCAATCAATTAACAAACATCTATTGAGTGTCTACCTTATACTAAGTATAGGGGACAAAAATACAAAAAAAAAGGAAAGAATCTTTACTCTCAAGGAGCTTATAATCTAATGAGAAAGACAACTGATAAATATGATCATCTATATGTATAATAAATATATTATGGATAAGTACAAATAAATGGTGGGACTTCAGGTGGGTGCTGAAAGTTGGTCAAAATTTGAATAGACAGAAGATAAAAAAGAATGATCTCCATGTTTTTGACCAGGATCTCTCCTTAAGTCTTTGAAGATCAAGGGGAATAAGTACATGAAAGACACAGAGGAAGGAGTATAATGTAGACAGGATGAAAACTTACCTGGTAGAAGTATATATCATTAGAAAAATCGAAGAAGAAAAAAAATCTGAGGACCAAATTGGTTATGACTTGATCCAATGCTATGTTAGACTTGACCCAGTAGCCATTTGGCATATTTATCAGCATGGTTTTTGGCATTATTATGATGGTATTGGTTGATTCTAGAAGGCCTTAAATAGTCCCCTCTTTCACCTCAGGCCTTGTGCCTTTCTCAGTACACCAATGAAGCAATCACTAGGACTAACTGTTCAAACATTCCACCTTCAGGGACCTAGAGGCAGTGTAGATTCCCTAGAGAGCTCTTGTTTGGGGAATTCTTTATCCATCCTGGCTTGCTAGAATCTCAGAAGGCTGACTGACCTTCAGGGCAAAATACAAGATGCTACTATAAAATGATTCCAATTCAGAGTTGCTGCCATTTTATAACTTCATTTTATAGCTTTTAAGTGAATGTTTTATATTTTTGTGTTTGTGTTCTGTGTAACTTAACTGGTGGGTATGAATATGTAAGTATAAAATTCTCATAGTTACTTCTTACCTCCTCGGCCTTGTCTAGAAAAGTAGGGAATACCATGATATATTTAGGTATAAATTTCTGAATCTACCTTCAAGTTTTTCATACAAAATTCTCCTTAACATTATCTCCTTCTGCCTCCCCAAACACAAACCCTTGCCTGCAGTGAAATTGTACCACTTACAGACCCGTAGTCCATCCATTTTAACCTCACAATATCAAGATAAGTGACATAGTATAGCTTCCCTATTTTACAAATGAGGAAAATAAGAATGAACAGGATTAAATCATTGGCCCCAAGTCACACAGCACATCTGTCTTAAGGACACTACTCCAAACCAGGTATCTCTGACTCCAAGTTCAATATCCTAGCCATTATGTCAAACTACTCTTCTTCCTTTGCTTCAGACATGAAGGATATAATAGATTTGTTACTTGCCAAAGTTCCATTTGTCCTTTTGATCTAATCATTTCTTATCTCTACCTTCATCTTGTTTTCATTGATTATTCTTTTCCATCTTCAATATCTTTTTTATATTTGAATCTTTCCCTGCTGCCTTCAAATATACTCAGCACTTCCTTATTCTAAAATAAAACATAAATATAACCCTCTTCATCTTGCTCTCTTCATCCAGTCATTGTCCTACAACTTTCCTTCCCATCCAGATATAAATTTTGAGTTGTCTACATTGAATTTTTCAACCCCTTGAAGTCTTGGATTCTGACCCCATAATCCTAGTGAAACTGACCTTATGAGGATACTTGTGACCCTTTAATTGCCAAATTTAATGAACTTTTCTCATTTTTAAATTTTGACATTTCAGTTAGATTTGACAACCTGTTGACAATATGCTACTTCTAGATGTTCTTTACTTCTATGACGGCTCTCTTTCTCTCTCTCTCTCTCTCTCTCACTCTCTCTGTATCTCTCTCTCTATATCTCTCTCTCTGTATCTCTCTCTCTCTCTTTCTCTCTCTCTCTTTCTCTCTCTTTCACTTGCCCCACTAGCATAGTATCCCCCAAAGCTCTGTCCTTTGTCCTCTAGTCTTCTCATTCTTTCTTATGGCACTCTTACCTTCACTTTCATGTATTCATCCCATATTTCCTTTTGGATCTCAAGAGTGGTAATTCTATCTTCTCATTAGTCAATTTTGTCTAGATGATCAGATAGCATTTCCCACTCAGTTTGTCCTGAACTCAATAGTTCCCACTACTGAACTTGACCTTCATTTAAAGATTCCATTTTCTATTTATGGTCTCATCATCCTCCAAATCAGTCAAGTTTGATAACTTTAAGTCTGTCTTTTTCATTGTCTGTTCCCCTTCCCTAAAGTCCTATTGCTCAGTCACTGTAACAAGTCCTAGGAGTTCTACTTCCATGATCCCCCTCTCATCTGTCAACTCTGCTCCTTTTCAGTAACACAGTCAACCAATGTAGTAGAAACTCTTTTCTCATCTTGACTGAATTGTTCTAATAACATATTAACTTATCTGCCTCCCTCTAGTTTTTCCCTTCTTGAATAATTACCAATAACAGCTAACATTTATATAAAGCTTAAAGTTTGCAAAATACAAATAATCTCATTTCATCTTCACTGTGACCCTAGAAGGCACGTGCTATCATTACCCCCATTTTGAAGAAGAGAAAACTGAGGCAAACAGACTTGCACAAGAGCACACCTTTTAGGTATCTGAGACCAGATTTTAAACTGAAGCCTTCCTGACTCCAGATTTAGTGCTCTGTCTCTGTCTCTCTGTCTCTCTCTCCCTCTCTCTCTCTGTCTCTCTCTTTCTCTCTTCACACACACACACACACACACAGAGCTAAGGAAATCAGATTTGGGGGAGAGCTAGGTGGTGCAGTAAGTAGAGCACTGGCCCTGGAGTCAGGAGAACCTGAGTTCAAATCAAGCCTCAGACATTTGCCACACTTACTAGCTGTGTGACTTTGGGCAGGTCACTTAATCCAAATTGCCCTCTAAGAAGCAAAAGAAAAATAAAAAGAAAAAAAAGAAAATGAGATTCCTACTGCACAAACCCGAGGATGTTATCCCTTGATCAAAATTTTTCAGGGATTCCCTATAGATAAAGTAATATACTTGGTGTCAGGAATACATGAGTTGTACTCTTGTCTCAACTATCAGCTATGTGACACTAGCCATAGAATTTATTCTTTCTCAGCCTTGTTTCCTCATTCATAAAATGAGGGAAAATAATATTTGTAGCATTTATGTCACTTGGTTGTTGGGAGAATCAAATGAGACAGTATCTGTAAGATATTTTGCATACTTTAAGGTAACATAGATATGTCAATTATTAATATTACTAATTAATATTATTCAAGTTTATTCTCTATTCCAAATAAATTGGCATTCTTTCTTCTGATCTCTCCTGTCTCCATGCATTCAAACAAGGTATCTCTTATACCTTCAAAATACTTCTTTCTCATCTCCATATGTCCTTTCTCTTCACAATATAACTTAGAAACCAGCATGGATTCTTTCCTCATCCATTACTCACCCTCCCCTCCTAGCTAAAAACTGATGCTCCTCCCACTCTGATATTTGTTTAAGAATTTTGTCAGTTTCCCTTTTGCTTTCACCACATTTCGCATAGTGATATTCTTATTTTGCAGATTTCTCCGCTCAGTGCTTATATAAATGCTTATTTCCTTCTCTCCCTCCCTTCTATTTATTTCCCTTCCCTCCTCTCCTTTCCCCTTCCCTCCCCTTCTCTCCCCTTCTCTTCCCTTTCCTTCCTTTCCTGATCTGTATGTTCATAACCTCTCCAAATCAATGTATCCAAAATGGAACTCATCTTTTCAAGACCCCAATCATCTCCTCCAAACTTCTGCTGACTACAGTGCTATTATCTGGTCATCCATGTTCATCAACTTCGATTAGTCTTAGACTTTTTTGTATCTCTTACCCCACAATCCAGGAACTGCCAAGTCCTGTTGAATAGGTTTTCATACTTCTCACATCTACTATTATTCGTCTCATTTATAGTTCTACCGTCAAAGGTCAGGGACTCATCACCTTTTGTCCTCACTAGCATAATAGTTAAAAATTTTTGCCTTTCTCCAATCTATCCTCCACACAGCTGCCAAAGTGATCATCATAAGTTATATGTCAGATTATAGAATTTCTCTGTTAAAAAATATCTTCAATGACACCTTATTGCCTCTAAGGTACCATGCAAATGGAACATCCTAGTGTTTAAGGCCCTTATACATTCCAGATCCAAGCCGTGTTTCTAGCAGTGTTTTCTTTATTATTTCTTTTCATACACCTAATATTCTGTTACTATTGGTTTTATCAGTTCTCTGAATCAGTTCCTTGCTCTACTACTTCCTTGCATTTGTATAAGCTGAGTCACCTAACATAAATATTCATCTCCACCTCTATCATTCACATTTCATTTCAAGGTTCAGTACAGGTGCCATAATCTCTGGGAACTGACCACTCCCCTTTCTCACCCTTATTGTTGGTCTTCTCTCCCTCTTCATATTACTTAGCATATATTGATCATATAGACAGGCAATTTATCATCTTCCCCTTCATGCCTCCCCTTCAGTTGAATAAAAATTTCTTGAGGGTAGAGTTCTGTGTGTGTGTGTGTGTGTGTGTGTGTGTCCCACTTGGACATAGTAATGCTTAATAAATATATATGACACTGAATGAAATTAAGTTCTCTTTGCTATATTATAAGGCTCTTAAGGCCAAAAACAGAGCTGTTTTTCATCTTTGTATCACCAAGCACAATGTAGTACAATGGTTTGCACAGAGTAGGTACTTTATAAAGTGTGCTAAAAGAAAAATTGCTCAAATTTTCTTCATGATTTGCAAAGTACTTTTCTCATGTCAACCTTGCGAAGCAGATAGCATAAGTATTATTGTGCAGTTTACTAAAGATGAAACTCAGACCAAGGTTACAAAGCTATTTAATAACACAGATGAGCACATGATCCAAGAATTCTAAATATAGGTCTCTTATTACTATCAATAGTCCATACTGTCTCTCATTACTGTGTCAGGGACATACACACTGGGCAAAATTCAGCTCAGTTGTTCACAAGAATTCCCAAGGTGGCTACAGAAACATCCTGCTTGTACCTCCATTTTCTTTTGAAAACAACATGTGGTACGTATACCCTTACCCTCTCTGCTTCCAACTTTGCCCTGCCCACCTCTGAATAGATATGTAGGCTCTCCTGAGGATCTTTTAAGAGAAAAGAAAGGGAGCATGCTGCATTAGCCATTTCAACATAGTGCCAATGTCATTGGTGAATGAGCATTACCACTCTTGTGAGCAGGGCAAGGCTGCGCTATCCCCCATCTCCATTCAATCCATTATCCAAATCTGGGGCATGTGCAGTGCACCAGAATATCAAATGATACATTAAATTGGATACACAGTTGAGGGAGAAAATTAGCATAAGAAATGACTTTCCTGAGACTCATGATGAGAGCATGAGGCTCATTGTACAGAACATTCCGGCACAATCAATACAACTGCTGTCTCAGTCATTGCTCAGTTACATAATCCATGATGTCTTCACCCAGTATTTTCAGTTAGGATGAAGCTTGGTCCAAAAATGAAAGGACATTTTAAGACTTATATAGGGGTATATAATTTGGGGTGGACTGGGAAGTGGTGAATATTATATCTCACCTTCTAGAAAGAATTTATCTAAAAAGACTTAAGAAGAGATTAAACCCCAGGAATGTTGCTACAAATTTTCTGTGTATGTATACAGCCGTACATACGTGTGTGTGTGTTTTTGGTCAAAATTTCAGGCACTCTCTATAGATTACAGTAATGTAGTTGGTGTCAGGAATACCTTAGTTGGAATTCTGTCTCAGATACTAGCTATGTGACACTGGTCATATCATTTATTCTTTCTCAGTCTTGTTTCCTTGTTCATAAAATGAGGGAAAAGAATATTTGTAGCATTTACCTCTTAATACTGTTGGGAGAATAATTTATATAAAATATAACTATTAAAAATTGTGTCAATAAATATTACATATATCATATATGGACATATGTATTGTACACACATATATAATGTGTGTGTGTATATATATCAGAAAAATATTACCTGTTACACATGTGTGCGTATATGCATCTATACAAATATATGCAACATATGT